>LR990621.1:28348242-29585385 GCA_905147815.2 Phalera bucephala
CTGTCAGTTGACGTTTTACCAATGACAGGTAGTCGCTGTAACATGGCGGACGACGCTGCACTGTCATGCGATTGGCAACGAGGCGAGCGCTCGGATGTATCGCGGAGCAGTTAACCTCACTGCATTGCATGTGAGAATATTAATCTTCAACTACTGGGCGTATCTTCGGATATCAAGGAAGATCAGTGTACCGGAGAAGACCCTAGTGTTATTTCAAGATTTCCTTCATGTTCGGCTACCATGCAGATGACTATGAAAACGAAGATAAACTCACATTTTACCGTTATACCGTCACGCCTATATTCCCCTGCGGGGGTGGCAGAGGTGTACTGAGTACACCCACGTTTCGCCGACGATGTTAGGTCCCATGTAATAGAGGGCGAGCCTATTATCATCTACCGTTACCAGCATTAAAACGGTCATCCCGTAAAACCTAATCGTTGGCATACATATACTTTGGTCTAAAAGGATGACCTTATAGTACAATACTTTCAAAAAAGACGTTCTCAGATATACTAACCAGACTGAAACAACTGTTTTGCTTATCGGACATAGGTGTGCCTGGTGCAAGGATCAAACTTGCTTGCTTTAACTAATGAGCGGTTTCGATTACCATATTGGAACTGATATGACTTTCTAGAATCTATGATTGCAGTTTTTCTTATATCTACTGAAAATAATTCGGTTCCTCAGAACATCTATCTATCAATTTTAGTTTCAACTGTCACTGTCACTGACCCATCTCGATATTACACCCTGAATAAAACTATTCCTTTGTCACTTCTGTAATCTTGTCCACAGGTATTGAAAAAGCAATTTATATGAAAGCTCAAAGTATTAACCACATAGTTATTTGTTGGAAACGCCTGAATCAAACGAATTTTCAACATGCTTACAAGATATAGGAAGAGTTGAGATGCGTACCGACTGGCCTGAAGATATTAAAATTACATTTTTTTTTAATGTAGCCCTACTGTGATTTATTCTCTTGTCATGGGCGCGTTTATAAACACGCAATTTACATATATAAAAACACAGGTCGTAACAAATATTTGTGCATTACACAAAGATTTGCCCCTAGCGAGGAACTACTCGACCATGTAGGAGAAGCGGCTTGAACCCTTATCTGGATCAAGTCGTCTGTCGACAGAAATTTCATTTCATTAGGTAAAGCAGAAAAGTTCTTAACTAAAGTTGTAAGTTCCCAGTAACTGAACGTTTCCTTATCTTTTTTGAACGGGGGGGGGGGGGGGGAGCCTAGCGCATTGATGAAGTGGCAGTTATGTGGGGCTCACACTCGGCTATAGTTCTTACGTTTTTCAAGGATCCACGATGATTTCCTACAAGACGTATAGGAAAAATTTCTTTGCGAATTATGACTTCTCTAGTACTCCTACCTCAGTTTATCCAATACAGGTATTTGATCCTTATTAGAAAAAGGTTCGATTGGTGTTTGTGTAAAAAAAAATTTGTGTACATTTCCTTGCTGACTGTAATTTTTTTCAAAATCTGTAAATGCCCTTACTGCCCCGTCTCAAAAATTCATTATACAGGTATAAGAACGATATCGGAAAAATGCATACATGACTGCCTCGTTTATCTAGCGGCACAGCGCATCGTGATCACGAGGGGTTCAAATCCTAGGTTGGACAAATGTAGTTTTTATAATGAAAACTTCAAAGTATAAGTCCGGAGTCTGGAATTGTGCCTGTATTACTTGGCTGTATCTGTCTGTATTACACGGGACCTAACATCGTCGGCGAAAAGTCAGTATACTCAATACACCTCTGCCACCTCTTTTTATAAAAAGCATACATACAAACGAACATAGAACCTCTTCCTTTTTGAAGTTGGTTAAATATAAGAATAAAGAAAGTATGGTTTTTGAAAGGGAAGAAACCAGAACGAATGTAAGGATTGTGGTTGGTAACGATGTGCTGGAGCAAGTGAATGAGTTTGTATATCTTGGATGCGCCTTCAGTAAGGATGGGAAATACACCGCTGACATAGAGAGAAGAGTGAGTGCAGGGAACAGAGTGAATGGTGCGATGGGAAAGCTACTCGGGAGCCGGCACTTAAGCCATAAGGCGCAGCTGGCCATACATAACGGAGTTCTTGTCCCAACGCTGTTATATGGTAGCGAGAGCTGCGTATGTAAGAAGGAGAATGAAAGTAGGATAAATGCGGTAGAAATGCGAGCTCTGCGGAAGATGTGCAGAGTGAAGCTGACCGACCGCATTAGCAACAGCGTAGTAAGACAGCGAGTAGGTATGAAAGATAGTATCGGTGTAAAGATGAAAAAGGGCATGCTCCGTTGGTTCGGGCATATAGAAAGAATGCCAGAGGAAAGAATGACAAAACAGATATACAATGTGAAAGTGGAAGGATGCAGGTACCGGGGAAGACCTAGACTATCTTACCACGACCAAATAAACCAAGTCTTATCTGATGGAAAAGTCAAGAGTCTCCGTAACCGGCGAGCGTGTATGAGACGAACTATGAGAGTCGAGGAATCCAGAGAGGTATGTAAGGAAAGAACCTGTTGGAACTCTGTACTCTCTGCCTACCCTGCAAGGGATCTGGCGTGAGGTTATAGATAGATATAGATAGAAAGAGAAAGTACGAACCATTACAGGATATTACATACATTTAATTGAATCCCGTAAAAAAGTACAATTTTCCTCTTATAAATTAAATACAATATTATTTTCAGTTAAAGCTCCCGTATGTGAACGCACCGTTACACTCAGTGTGTGGTTTCACAAAGGAAATTCCCGTTGAATGTGAGCACGCTTGCTCGAAGCGTGCTCACATTCGGATATTTAGAGTGCCCTAAACTTTCGAAACACCTCTTATTACTATATTTTATAGCACATACACCGAATATACTTTATAGCACATACAGGGAAAACTCGGTGTGTGCAATCGACGATAAATAACTTTGAACACAGATATTGAGCTATAACCTATGATGAGATAATGAGCTATAATTACCGGCTTTTTCTTCTTCCGACTAGACCATGTGTCCCATTTACTTGGGGTCGGCCTTCCTTGTCCTTTTATTCCACTGAGCACGATTTTGTGCTGCGTCTGTGACGAGTTGAGCATCTTTAACGTCTTTTTCGACCGTCGTCCACCAAGTAGCGGGTGGTCTTCCACGGGAACGTTTTGTCGTTGGCAAATTAAGGGCTAGCTTCACTATGTGGTTATTTAGGCGTTGCTGGATGTGACCGTACCACCTTATCCGTTTTTCTTTAACTTTATGTACTATTGGGACAACTTTAAATTTCCCTCTTATGTAGTTATTGCGGATTTTATTTATACGTGTGACATCCTATGACCAACGTAGCTTGCGCAATTCTGTTGTTTGAAGTTTGCTATGGTGGTGTTTGGGTGGGGATTGCTATAACATGCCCCGAACTAGGAATTATTCCAAACATGAAATTCACTTACCAAACGACCCAGAGGGTTTAGCATGAAAATTTTGGCATAAGTGTGATGCTAGCAAGTAATCATGCTATCAAGTTCATGTTTATTAAGCTAATTTTTAGTATGACAATGATGTCATATGAACTCGCTAGCATTACTCTAACGTCAAATTTCTCATGGTAAGCTCTTTGATTTATGTAGCGACGTTATAATAGCGCTCTGTATACAGAAGTGTATAGCTTTTTATTTTGAAAGAACTTCTTGGTTTCTTTCTCTACTGGAATAACATTCCGAAGTGGTGGTAGAGCATAAATATAAAATTTGTACGAGATAAAAGGTCACAGACCAAATAATTTTAATTTAAAAAGACTTTCTTTTTAAAACAAGCTTTAATAGCAAAAATACAATGAAGATATCTTGCTTAGTGCTTCAAATTTCGGCTCAATCGGATAACTGCAAGTGCTTGATTTTAGATCACAAAGTTTGAACCGGAAAGACAGACAGACAGTCTACAGTTGCTAGCTACAAGTAGGCATAGATGCGTAAGTATGCTCATGGCCATTTTGGATATCACTTTTTTCGTGATCAGAGAGCTTAGCACGAAAACTTCGAAGTTAGCGTGGCGCTAGCGTGCTGTCACATTCATGTTTATTTTATAAATTGTAGTATGACAAGGATGGCATATCAACTCTATCTAGTATGAATAATATATCGAAGGGGTAGAGTCATAGTTCTTCTTGAAGAATCTTAAGTAAATTAATAAAATACGGAGTGCCACAGGGCAGCGTATTAGGACCTTTGCTCTTTTTATTTTATATAAATGATCTGCCGACACATATCAATTACCCTACAATACTTTTTGCTGACGATAGTACAGTTGTAGTAGAATGTAACAATAAAGAAAATTATGAATCCGAAATAAATATGACATTAAGTACTATAATTGAATGGTTGACTAATAATAATTTAAAAATAAATCTTGACAAGACAAAAATTATGCACTTTACTCAAAGAATTAATGATAGGATCATTAATGTCAATTATAAGGGTGAATCCATAGATACTGTAAGTGTTACAAAATTTTTAGGAATTTACATAGATAAGAATTTGACATGGAAATCGCATTTAGATGAAGTTTGTAAAAAGTTGAACAGTTCCGCATATGCATTATACAAATTAACTAAAATTGTAAACCGTGATACAGTTCTAGCTGCATACCATGGGTTCGTTGCATCAACCCTAAGATACGGTATACTTTTTTGGGGAAATGCACCATATAAAGACAATGCATTTAAAGCACAAAAAAAATGCATTCGTTCTATATGTAACTTAGAGTCGACAACAAGTTGCGCACCTTATTTTAAAAATTTAAAAATACTTACTCTACCTTCTCTATATATTTACGAGGCATGTATATTTGTCAAAAGCAACATAGGTTTATACAAACCTGCGTTTAAAAGTCGTTACCGGAAACTACGCGATAAAAATACCCTGCAATTAGAAGTGACATTCGGAAAGACTGCATTAATGAACAAAAGTTTTCTTTGCATGGCACAAATTATATATAATAAACTACCTGACGATTTCAAAGAAACGAATATTTCACTATTTAAAAGAAAATTGCATGTTTTTTTAATAGATAAATGTTATTATTCGATTAATCACTATCTTTCCGAAATAATTAATATTGTATAGCATTTTTCATTATTTTTTTTATCAATTATGACATTAATCTATATTTTTTATTTCTTTACCTATTGTTCAATATTAATATTTTTTTTATTCTACTTCTTTATAATTAATTAATTAACTATTGTTTGATATTAATATTTTATTCAAATACTCTATATTTAATTAATGTGACATGATAAAATGTTTATTAAAATTTGTACGCCAGAGAGCAAAACATAGTGCACTGCTAATTATATAATTGTAAGATCTCACCTGTAACCTATGTTTTACAAATAAACTTTACTTACTTACTTACTTACTTACTTACTAATATTAGACCTGTTAAGAAACTGTCCCGCCTTAGGGCACGGGCCACCTCTCAAACTGAGAGGGTTTAGGCCATAGTCCACCACGCTGGCTCAGGGCGGGTTGGCGAACTTTATACACCTTCGAGAAACTCTTAGGCATGTAAGTTTACTCACGATGTTTTCCTTTACCGTTAAATCAAGTGATAGTTAATTTTTAATTAGCGCATGCTTTCAAAAACACGAAGGGGCATGCCTGGATTTGATGCCGAGACCTTTGACTTTGCAGTCCAATAGTCTAACCACTAGGCTATCACTGCTATAAGTAGTATAATCATAAGTGAGTACTATGATAGTTTGCACGAATTAAAAATATTCTGATTCCTGTTTTACAATAATTACCCAATGTTTATTTCGTATTTGCGTGGATTATTATTTCAACAACGAACACGTGTAATTGCGTGCGATTAATTTCGGATTATTTTCAGCTCGCTATTGAAATGTAAAACAAATAATTTTAAAAGGGATTTTCATTACACCTCGTTGTTTGAACTTTTGATTGTACATTTTGGTGCTGTTTGATTTAGATTGAACGTTTTGTTTTAGTGCGGTGTGCGGTGAAACTATGAATTTCTATCTATCATCACGCCAGATCCCCTGCGGGAATTTCTAGCACTGCACAATGTAATGTAAAACAACTCTGTACAAAAAATATAACAATTATTATTTTGTAATAAAAAAAAACACCATCACGCTTATATTCCCCAAGCGGGGGTGGCAGAGGTGTACTGAGTACACCCACGTTTTCATAATTTACAAAAAAGGCTATGAGGGAGACCTTTGCCCGGCACAGCACAATATAGGTTAAAAAAATAGGACTTGGTCAAACACACTTTCTATTAGAGTCTCCGTTTTGACTTATGTCTGTGCAAAAAAAGGCTCTCCGAGACGGAGTTTTACAGCTCCATGACATTTCAAAGACCAGGCTGGTTTGAAGGTCGCACCTGCTGGCGTTCATATGATAAATCCTAGAGTGAACTCTCGGCTCTCTACACGTGGTCCCTGGGTAGTGCTTAACGAGCAACACCTTCACTGGGAGTAAGCTACCGCCATGGCTGGTCACCAGCCTCCCAGCCAAGTCATGCTGCTAAGTGACCCAGTCGCGTTCCGGCATGTTGCTCAGACTTGACTTACAAGGAGGCGGGGTCTCTAACCGATTCGGAAATCGGTCTCACATCTTCTCAGCCTATATCAGATTAAATAGCCTATTACTGAGTCAGCAAGTTACATCTTCGGCACATTAAAACTTTCCATCAGGTGAGATAGAGCTCAATCGCTGACCAATCCTCAATAAAAAAGTTGTAGTAAAATATCAAAACTTCTAATCCAGCACGTCAATTAAATACACTTTACAGGATATAGTCATTTCATTAACCCAATGTGCCCCACTGCTGGGCAAAAGACTCCCCCTTTATTCTCCAACTATAACTATCCCCTGTCGATAATGGCCATTCTGCTCGAGCTCATCGCGCCACCGTTTCCTGGGCCTGCCTCGGCGACCATGACCTTGACCCATTCGGTACACATTTTGGCCCACCTAGTTGTGTCCATTCGGTTCAGATAACCCGCCCAATTCCATTTTAATGTCACGGTTTTAACTACGACGTCTACAATGCGGGTCATAAGGCGTAGCACCGTATTACGTACTCGATCGATACGTTTTAAACCTAAGATTCTACGCGCGATTGCTCGTTGGCAAACCTTGAGTTTGAACTTTTGAGCCTTAGTTAGTGGCCACGTTCGAGCGCTGTAAGTGAGAAGGGGTAAGATACATATCAAGTACATCTGAATCTGAAATTATTCCCGCTTATCTAGAATGTACAATTGTTGTTGTGAGAAAGCGCATGATGATTAAAATGCAAATTATTTTCGTCTGTACCGTTAGATTTCAATTTTACGAGTCTCGGAAAAACAGTATTTTTCCATTTCATGAATACCTAAAATATTCGTATTTTAAAATTTATTGAAGTGCAAACGTGGAAAATTTAATTTTCATATTTTATACGTCTGCATTTTAAAGTAACGGCTAAAATAAAATAAATATTATTTTGTTTGCGTTTCAATAAAATTTGGTTACAGGGGTAAACAAACTTTTTAAAAACCTAACGTTTTGGAAAGTATTCACTATTTATATGAATTAAATAAGTACTTTTTTATTTTTACTGGCTTATTGTGTGTGTAACATATAAATCCGAAAGCGGACTAAATTTGAAGATGTTGGTAAACGGATCACAAGGCTAAAGTGGAGATGGGCAGGACACTTGATGAGGCGTGAAGATGGCAGATGGACCAAGGCTGTAACACAGTGGTGGCCCAAAATAGGACGCCAAGCCTTAGGCAGACCATCGGCTAGATGGAGCCATGACATCGTGAGAGTGGCTGGCAAATGGTGGCATAGATTAGCACAGGACCGGAGCGAATGGCATGATAGAGGAGAGACCTATACTCAGCAGTGGGTAGATACAGGCTGATTGATAAGGATAATGATGATTGTGTCCCACTGCTGAGCCGAAGTCATACCTGTGATTAGGTCATACTCCACCGCGTGGATCCAGTTGAAATTAGTGGTGGCAGATTCGTATCCACCTGCTGTAAGAACTTATAAAGTTGCTCATTAGGATTGCAACGCGGCTTAACGACTGCCACGTGAAGTAGACCGAGACCAACAGCTTATCGAGTCTTCTAAAGCACGTAGACACTCAATTACCGGTCACCTATCTCGGACTGACCGAGCTGAATACTCCTTAAGGGGAAACCTAACCCTAACTCCCAAAAAACGGCTCTGTTGACAGAAGATTGATGTCTGCGGTTTTGCTATAAGAAACATATATAAAAATGAAGATAAAAGGGTCGTTAATGTATGGAGTAAAAATTAATTTTAGTATCCAATTTTCCAAAATAATACTTTAAAAAAACTATCTTGAATATATTTTCAAATGTTCTGTTCAATGGTAGATTGGATATGTATAAATATACACGAAAAAAAGCTTAAGATATCACTTGTAAATTGCATGGACGACTTTTTTATTTTAATTATTATGTCTAAAATTTGTTAAAGTATCCATTTTGGAACAACAAGGAAAATTTTCAAAAAAAAAATATCTGTATATCTATGTATATTATCACGCCAGATCCCTTGCGAGGTACGCAGAGAGTACAGAGTTCCGACAGGTTCTTTCCTTACTGGCTTCCTCCACTCTCATAGTTCATCTCATATACGCACGCCGGTTACGGAGACTCTTGACTTATCCTTCAGATAAAACTTGGTCTATTTGGTCGTGGTAATATAATCTAGGTGTTCCCCGATACCTACATCCTTCCACTTTCGCATTGTATATCTGTTTTGTCATTCTTTCTTCTGACATCCTTTCTATATGGCCGAACCAACGGAGCATACCCTTTCTCATCTTTACACCGATACTATCTTTTATACCTACTCGCTTTCTTACTACGCTGTTGCGAATACGGTCGAGGTTATTGGTGTTAGTAATTCCCTTAACGTCGATAATCACTACGAAAATCACAGTACCACAACGCTAAGAGCGAGTTCGTAATTCTGCTCCTAAACGGCATGACCGATTTTGATGTTTTTTTTGTACTTATGGTTGTACTTTTTCTACTCACCTGGATGATTTCTAGCTATAGTTGGGCCGCGCTCTTGTCGATCTGGCGCGTAGGCGCGGTACACTGCTAGTATATTTGTATTATCAATATCCAATTTTAGACTCACCTCCCATGACCGAATGTTTAACACCGCCTAAAATATCCAGCGAAACGCTCTAGGCAAAGTGTAAACAGGTGTTATAAATAGTTAATTATATTTAGAAATGCGAAATTATATTTCAGAATAAGCGGGAATAGTGGATGGAATGAAATTCTGAATACTTAACTACCTAGCTACGTTATACTATTACGCCATGACATATTAAACACCGTCACGCCTATATTCTAAGCGGGGGTAGTAGAGGTGTACTGAGTACACCCACGTTTCGCCGACGATGTTAGGTCCCATGTAATAGGCGGCGAGCCTATAGCGAGCTCGTAGCGCTGTGCGACCGCGGTGTTCTTACCGATTACCAAGGTTAAGCAGCGTTCCGCTCGGTCGGCCTGAGATGGGTGACCGTTTGTGGCATTTTCATATTCGAGCGTCTCCGTGCTTCGGAAGGTACGTTAAGCCGTTGGTCCCGGCTACCACTTAATGTGGTAGTCGTTAAGCCGAGTTGGATGCCTTAAAGGCGGCTTGATAAGTTCCAACAGCAGGTGGTCACAAACCTGCCTCCGCCAATCCGCACTGGGTCCGCGTGGTGGAGTATGACCTAATCTCTCTCACCTCGATTTGTGAGAGAAGGCCTTTATCCAGCAGTGGGCAGTATAGGCTGATATTATTGTTTATTACTATAGCCATATACCGCACACAATTCCAAACTCCGTATTCATACTGGGAAGTTTTTCGTTAGAAAAACTACAGTTGTCCGACCTAGGATTTGGACCCAGGATCTTGTGATAACAGTTTTTTTTTGTAATATTACAATACAACGCCGTTGGGGCAGAAAGGCCGTGCTGGAAGACGTGGAGTGGACAGGCCCGTACGAAGATGGACCGATGACCCGATGAAGGTCGTGGTTGAGTTGGATGAGTAAAACACAAAGTCAGTCGTCGTGGTGAACTTTAAAGAAGGCCTATGTCTTGTAGTGGACTTATTATTCGCTGAAAACGATGTATGTTAGGAGAAAAACATTGGGAGTGAAAACTTGTTCCTCCTAATCTTTGAGTCGCATTCGTCTTTCTGAGAGTGACCTCAACGTCCTATAATCCTGACTCTTACGATGTTTCAACATTTTCCCCTGACCTCGGCGGCATGTAGAGTACTATAGACTAAACAGGGTGGATTTTTCAGACGGGGCAGTATAGGCAGAAATCGCAAAAATCTTTTCTCATATATTTTGTAGACGATCACCGCGGAAAATAACACATTTTTGATGCCTATCGACCCTGTTTCTTGTAAGGATTGCAAAAAAATGATCTTCTACTAAATGTAGGGAAAGATTTTTGCGATTTCTGATTTTTCTTAATCCTCCAACCTCAGTTAGCCCAACAGAAGCCCAAGATTGGCATCAAAATTTTGTGTTAATACGCACGTCTTATCTGAAGAACAAGTCAAGAGTCTTCGTAACCGGCGAGCGTATATGAGACGAACTATGAGAGTGGAGGAAGCCAGAAAGGTATGTAAGGAAAGAACCTGTTAGACCTCTGTATTCTTTGCCTACCCCGAAAGGGATCTGGCTTGATGATATAAATAGATAGATACTACGTACGAAGCGCTCGTAGCGCTGTGCAACCACGGGGCTTATATCGATCACCAAGGTGAAGCAGCGTTCGGCTCGGTCGTTTTGAGATGGGTGATCGTTTGTGGCATTTTCATATTCGAGGGTCTCCGTGCTTCGGAAGGCACCTTATGCCGTTGGTTCCGGTTACCACTTTATGTTGTTGTCGTTAAGCCGAGTCAATCCTTATCTTATAAAAAATCGGAAACGAGGTAGATAGTTTTTATCAAAAATAATAAGTTATCAAACTACTATATATATTTACACCGTCACGCCTATATTCTCCAAGTGGGGGTGTCAGAGGTGTACTGAGTACACCCACGTTTCGCCGACGATGTTAGGTCCCTTGTAATAGAGGGCGAGCCTATTGAAAGAAAGAAGAAAGAAAAAACATTTATTTGACCAACACACTACAATACAGAGTAAACAGGCAGTTATGTAAAGAAAGGCATAATTGTGTGGGGCCAAACAGGACTCTGCCTCAGCATATTGCTGCACTATGGCTATAATGCAGCGCTGGTATTCTGGCAGAACCTTTGTAAGGGGCGTCACGGGTACATATACATACACATATATATATATATATATATATATATATATATAAGATCAGGGGTTATATTCTTCCTGAAGCATAACACAATGTGATTCATCTAAAATAGAGAATTTTATTTATTAAATACAGATAAAGTTTACATAACAAATATCAACTAATGAGATAATTACTAACCTAAAATAGAGAATCGACAATTAAATGTTCATGCTTCACTATTCTTATTATAAAAACTTGAATCGTCTTTTGCACTTTTAAATTAAAGCAAATTCACAAACATAACTGAGTTTTAAAGATATTATTAAACAACATTTGTAATTTAACTGTATGTTACTATTTGATTTCAGAAAAAATTCCACCCGTTCTTTTTTATATTCTCCTCACTGGTGGCTCCCTCTTATGGCTGAACTGTTACATACTCAAATGTCAATGTCAGTGTCAACACAAAGATTACATCACCCCCCTTCGAAATGTAAATTTTTTTCAACTTAAGTTGAGTAAAATTTTGCTGCGAAATCTAAAAATCAACAAGCATAGGAATGAGCTTTGTGACATGATATAGTCCAATAGATCTTGTACCACGACCGGTATTTATTTTAAAAACTGAATCCGATATTTTTTCTTCAATTTCAAAGGGACCAATTCTAATTTCATCCATCTTTTTTTTGTTTAATTTGTTTCCATAGTCAACATATACCTTATCTCCTTTTTTAAATTCATGCTGTAATCTATTTTTGGCAAATAAAGTTTTATTATATTCGTGCGATTTTATAGACCTTTGGAGTGCTATTTTCCTGTCTTCTTCCAAACTTTTTGTTAATAACTGTTTTTCTTTTAATTCATGTGGTAACAAGTCTGTAGACTCACCAGATAGCAAATATTTAGGAGAAAATCCTATTACAGAATGGTTTGTTTCATTGTATCTATTTCTACATTCTTCTGCTATTTTTGACCAATTTGTTTTTCCTTTTGATTCATTCATTTTGCATCTTATTTTGTTCACAATAGTCTGGTTTAGCCTTTCGTTTAAACCATTTGAGAACGGTGTGTCTACCGCTGTAAGTATTAATTGAATATTCCGGTTCTTAAGGTAATTTTTGAATTCAATCGAATTAAAAGCTGGATATTGATCAGAGAGTAAGATGTCTATTGTTTCTTCTTTAGGAATTTTTCCTATAAGTTTGATGAAGTCTCGAGCATGTTGATTCTTAGAACATAGGATATATGCGTACCTAGTAAAGTGGTCTACTAGTAGATGTAAATATCTTTTTGCTGATCTTTGACCTCCAAATCCTCCTATTGTGTCCAGTGACATTATTTGAAAGGGTTTATTAGCTGGCCCTAATTGCGACATAAAGCCATATTTTCTATTTAATCTTGTTTTATTTCTTATGCATATCTTGCAGTTTTTGCATATATTTTTAATATTATCTGATAGATTCGGTGCAGTATAAAAGGGTTTTATTTTAGATTCTGTTTGATTTATTCCAGTATGACAATATTTTTCATGGGTCTTTTTTATTATAGTTTTACTGTAATCTTCACTTAAAACTATTTTTTTCCTATTTTTCCCACTTTTTTTATAATAAATTCCATCTCCTAAAATAAGGTTCTTTTCAAGTTCATTTATGTGCAAGTTTTGTGCTTGATCATATTTTATGTCATGAATATCAATAATATTTACCGTTTTTAAGTTATCTTCAATATTTGCATCAATGTCTAATACTGGATTTCTGCTGAGACAATCTGCTTCTGTATTATTTTTCCCTGGAAAATATTTTATTTCACAATTATAATGTGACATATCGCCTAATTCATCGTCAGGTCTGTTTCTTATATTTAACTTCTCTAGAGGTTTATGATCTGTATAGACAGTAAAATAGTTTCCAATCAACCAATGTTGCCAAAACTTTATGCTCTCTTTTATGGCTAAACATTCTAAAAATATCGCTTTTTTCTTTTTTTGTGATTCATTTATTTTTTTAGAAAAATATGCTACCGGTTTTTCTTCGCCATTGTGCTGAATTTGTTTCAAAACTGCTCCTATTCCTATGGCACTGGCATCTGTATAAATAAATATTGGTGCTTGTGGATCATAAATGGCTAGTATTGGTTTGGAACATAGATAATCTTTAACTTTCCTGAATGCATCCTCACACTGTTCTGTCCAACTAAATCTTTGATCTTTCCTCAGCAATTTGTGTAAAGGATCAAGAACTATTGAGACATTCGGAATGTATTTTCCATAGAAATTTATTTTTCCTAAAAATTGTCGTATTTGTCTTCTATTTTGAGGAGCAGGGAAATCTTTTATTGATTTCAAATTGTCTTTTAGAGGTGTGATCGTATTCTTTTGTAATATATGACCTAAATACTTAACAGCATCACATGCAAACTTACATTTTGTTAATTTTAGCCTGAAACCTTCTTCTCGAATAGCCTCCAGTAATTTTTTTAAGTGTGTAATATGTTCATCAAATGTCTTAGAGAAGATCAGTATATCATCAATAAAATTCACTGCAAATCCTGTCAGACCATTTTTTCTTATAATATTTCCCAAAATCCGTTGAAATATGGCTGGTGATGTCTTAAGGCCGAAGGGTAAACAGGTCCATTGGTAATGACCTTCTTGAGTTACAAAACCTGTTTTGTGTCGGTCTGTAATTTTTAAAGGGATGGACCAAAAAGCTGAATTTATATCCAGAGTTGTAAAATAATTACAATTTATTGTTTTTGTTATTAAGTCTTCTATGAGAGGAAATGGTTGTGATTGGGGTATTATTATTTTATTTAAATCTCTGAAGTCTATGCATAATCTACTTTTTTTTCCTTCGTCCCTTTTAAAAGCCAATGTAACAGGTGCCGCAAACGGACTGTAAGATTCCTCGATTAATTCATGTTTTAAAAGTTGTGAGATTTGATTTTCTATTTCTATCTTGTCTTGGACTGAACATCTATATGGTCTTTTATAACAATATTTTTCAACTTGCAAATCTATACAGGCTTCATACTTCTTCACTTTTCCAGTGTCATATTTATTTTTAGCAAACATTTCTGTGTAACTATCCAATAATATGTTTATCTCTTTTCTTTGATCATTATTTAAGTATTCTGTATCTATATTAAATTTGTTTGTATCTATACCTTCATTAAAGTTTACTGTATATTCTTTTTCTTCTATATTTATTTCCATATTTTCAATCTGTTTATCTTCAAACATATTTTTACTACTTATTTTAAAATTGTCTGTTTTTTGTATTTGGATATTTAAATTCTCATCATGAGTCAATCCAAATTTATGTATTGAATCTAATCCTAGTATTAGATCATAATTAAAATTTTCATTTTCAAAGATAAATGCATTTATTTCAATCTTCTTATGCAATAACTCCGCATCCAGTGTAATTAACCCTTTAGTTTTACCCCCTCCACTTATTGTTTTTACTGTGCTATAACAATAATTTGGCTTCATATTCGTCACCTGAACTAATTTTGAATTTATTAATGTTATTCGTGAACCAGGGTCATACAGCCCCTTGGCTTCTAATGTATTATTTAACAACACCGTAATCTCAATTAGTGGAGGGAATTTTAGTTTTTTGGATCTTCATTACTCAGTTCAACTTTTAATATTGAATTAGAATTAAGGTTTTTGTCATCGGTTGTTTTTTTTTCATAGTTATACCAGCAAACATTCTCCGGATGAAATCTATTTAATTTTCCTTTATTCCCACAAATCCTGCACGATTTTTTTTCAGTTTGTTTTATTTCTTGTTTATTGTATTTATTTCCTATGCTTAAGTTTTTCTTTGTGTCGTTTTTCCTTGTTAAACTTTCTAGTCCTCTTATGCAGTTAAATAAGTCATTTACTTCTTTAAGGCTTTCTCTGTCTATTCTATCCATTATGAAGTTTGGTAGACCGGTGGCAATCAAATAAATCAGGGTTTTTGTATCTATTGATTTGTTTATTTCTAGTAACAGTCTCTCTTTTTTAAGAGCATATTCTAACATTGATCCTTGTATATATTTAAAATTCATAGCGTACCTGATTGGTGACCAGCCTTTATCAGCAAATGTTTCACTTAAACTTTTCTTCCATACAGACCAATCTGAATCTATAGTATGTTTGATAATCATTGAGGTGTACCAATCTATACAAGTATCTTCCAATAGTAATCTTAGAATTTCTACTTTTTGTAAATCTGTATCTAATTGTAAACGTGCACATTCACTTTCAAAAGTATCTAACCATTGTTTAACATTTGTTGTATTTCTTGAAAACTTCTCTATTGAAAATTCTACTACTAATCTCGTCTTATTTTCTGTTTTTTTTAACAATGTTGGGTCTGTTGATGATGACCCATGACTTTGTTCTAATTTTTCAAGTAAAAATCCATCAAATTGTAAGTTATCATCATCTAAATATGTTGATTTCATTTCCTTGGTTAATGTTATCTAAACCTGTCTCTTATCGTGCCTTTTCTGGAGAGATTTTTTTATTTTGTCAAATATTTCATGCTTTAATATTTCTTTGTGTAAGTGCACTGATTGATACTCTCTAGGTACAACAAAAGTTTGGTTTTGTGTATCTGTAATGGAGGTTATGGCATAAATATTTGTCTTATTGTCATCCGGTTTGGCTTTTATAATACATTCAAATCTTAATTTTTCCATTGTTTAGGTTAACAATTTTTTTTACATGTATATGAATTGTCGATTTATAAGATCAGGGGTTATATTCTTCCTGAAGCATAACACAATGTGATTCATCTAAAATAGAGAATTTTATTTATTAAATACAGATAAAGTATACATAACAAATATCAACTAATGAGATAATTACTAAACTAAAATAGAGAATCGACAATTAAATGTTCATGCTTCACTATTCTTATTATAAAAACTTGAATCGTCTTTTGCACTTTTAAATTAAAGCAAATTCACAAACATAACTGAGTTTTAAAGATATTATTAAACAACATTTGTAATTTAACTGTATGTTACTATTTGATTTCAGAAAAAATTCCACCCGTTCTTTTTTATATTCTCCTCACTGGTGGCTCCCTCTTATGGCTGAACTGTTACATACTCAAATGTCAATGTCAGTGTCAACACAAAGATTACATATATATATATATATATATATATATTGTTACTTACAACCAGTCTGTTAACTCATTCAAAATAAATTTATATATCTATAGCTAATTCGTCTATTAAAACGAGAGTTGAGGAATCACATGAAATTAAACACTTTATAATAATTCTTGTATCAGAGAAAACACTTACTGTGTACTAGACCTGGAAACAAAGTATGAAAGTATGTTAGTCCCCAATCTATAACAATATAAGACAAATAAAACAGGGAAACCTGTTTCCCCACTATAGTGTCTTCCAACTTGCATGCGATAGACTTTTTTTATATAGTATCGTCAAATAATCTCTTTTTGTACAGTACAGTACTAGACAAAGGCTACGAATTAATTTGTCGATTATAAAAAGAATTTTGTTAATTTAATTTATGATAAAATATTTTCCTTAATGTCCAAGTTCGGTTATATTTAATGTTAGTTATATTTTTAATTTTTAAAGATGTACATATACCAAAATTTAACATATTTTGTACTAGAGGTAATGGCCTTATCTGGAGATTACTCACATAAGGCTATGTGCTTTACCTATATGACCACCTACCCACCCCCAATTTTAGAGTCTGGAACAAAGGGCAGTGCTATTGTGTGATAAACAAATTTAATCTACCCCAGTGTTATTAGTATACCACTATTATTAATATATATTCCGAAACTATCCCGAAATCATTTCCATGTCCTGAGTGTGCGCCGACAATTTATGTGGCAAAGTCATTGGCCACATAAATATTTACGTATCACATAACGATTTGTTATTGCGCAATAACGCCCGCGAACATTCGTTTTGGCAATACAATCGGGCCGCACCTGAGCCATTACATTACTGATGAAAAATACACTCTTAATTTAGTAATAACTTAAGAAGCAAATAAGTCACAGTTGACTGGACCAAACCACGGACTATAACTTATTTTTTTTTTAAATAAGTAAACACTGCGGGCCCGGTTCGTCCCGCACCTTTTTTATGTTTTAGTTTTATTTTATTATTTCTCCTCTTTGTAGTTGGCATAGTACATGCCGCTTCCTTTTTTTTGTTTTCCTGATTTGGTTTTTAGCTTAGTTGTAACAGTGCTGGTTGTTGCTTTTGATTGATACGGTACGTCAGTAGAGGTTGAATTTAATCAGACTGCCTCATTGGTCTGGTGGCCAAGCGCATCGCTTTGTGATCACGAGGTCCTGGGTTCAAATCCTAAGGCGGACAAATGTAGTTTTTCTAACGAAAAATTCCCAGTACGAGTCCGGAGTCTGGAATTGTGCCCGGTATATGGCAATAGGCTCGCCCCCTATTACATGGGACCTAACATCGTCGGCGAAACGTGGGTGTACTCAGTACACCTCTGCCACCCTCTCTGGGGAATATAGGCGTGACGGTGTGTGTATGTGTGTATAAGATATATGTAACATGTGGATGCAATAATTAAAATATAAATATAACAACATGAAAATTGCAAAATTTCTGAATGACATCTTCAATCTTAATCACTAAACTAATTTTTATAGTAAATAGTGTCTTGAATAATCTCATTTAATTAAATATTATTCTAGGATTTTATTTTATTTTATTTTATTCAGGACAACAAATAATTGTACAATGGAGTGCTTAAAGTATAAATTAACATAGTATGTGTATTTAGTACAACCAGCACCGTTATCCTCAAATTACTTAAAAAGAAAAACAAGCTTATGATACAGAAAGACTAACTTATTGTGGGGGAAGACCAATGTATACAACAATAGGTCACTATTATTAATTATATCGGACTAAGCATTCGGAAACCCTAATTTATCAGGCACATACTTGATAAATTAGATTTTCCATGATTATTCTATGACGGTGAATTTAATATGCATCAATCAAATTGAATTAAGTGTGATTATCATTATTTGTCAATATATTCATAATATTCTTTTTATAATTAACGGCAGATAAAGCAAATAAATCTACGTCGACAAAATTAGCGTTATATAATTTCGTAACGCGCCTTAGTGGAGCACGTTCACCAGCATTAGTCCTGCACTTATTCAACTCAAACAAACGGGATGTGATTATGTTACATTCTCGGACAGACCTGTTGGGTACCCGATAAAATATTTGTTTTATTATTTCATTGCAATCGAACTTGTCACGACAAATATTATAAAGTAGCATTTGATCCAAAAGCTGTCTTCTTTTGTATAATGTTAGAAGACCAAACTTGCTTAACAAAGTATCGTATGACGATTTTTTTCGAAAACATTTGTAATCCACCATGCGCAGAAATTTACGTTGAACCGCTTCTAGACTATCACCATACTTATTATAAAAAGGGTTCCATATAACTGTAGCATATTCGAGTTGTGATCTAATGAGTGATTTAAATAGGACCAAAAAGGTAGAAGGACGCCTAAAGGATGCACAGGTCCTTAAAACAAATCCATATAGTTTGTAGGCTTCGTTAGTAATATCATCAACATGAATATCAAGGTGTAGCTTATAATCTAACTGTTCACCCAGATCCCGAATTACAGAGATTGGTTTAGTGGGCAATTACACAATTTGTATTGACAATTAATAATATAATTCCTCCTTTTTGTAAAAATTATATATTTGCATTTTAAAAGATTGAGTTGCAGTTTATTTTGCATGCAATAAACAGATAGCATGTCGAGATCATCTTGTAATTTTAAACAATCCCTGTGATGATTGACATTAAGATAAACCTTGAGGTCGTCAGCATATAGAAAAAAGTTTGCGTGACGGAAGCAACTGTTAATATCATTTATAAATAGGATAAAAAGGAGTGGGCTTAATATGGATCCATGTGGAACGCGAGACGTGACTGGGACCGTGCCAGATGTAAAACCATTGATTACCACGCGTTGAGAACTATTTGTGACATACGATGTAAACCTCCGCAGAAGATTACCTCTGATTCCGTTAAAAGCCAGTTTTTTTAGTAGTAGCAAATGGTCCACCTTGTCGAAAGCCTTGGAAAAGTCAGTATACACGGCGTCTACTTGGTTACCCGCGTCAATGGTTTCAAATAAGAAGTTTGTGTATAATAACAGATTACTAATAGTAGACCGCTTTTTGACAAATCCATGTTGTCCTGGAATTATTATATGTTGTAATATGGGATAAACATGGTTATGAACTAATCTTTCCAAGACCTTCGGCAAGATAGAGAGCAAAGAGATTAGACGATAGTTTGTTACATCCGCTTTGGAGCCATCCTTATGAACTGGTGTTACATTTATTTCCAAATTTTTTCCACCTAATCCATGCTCTTTCTTTATCTTTAAATATATGTATAAGTGGTCTTGAAAACCATACGGGGAAATTACGAGATTTGACGGGACGTTGTGGGACATATTCATATATTATTCTATATAATATTTCATAAAACGCGTTAACAGATATCTCCATCGACGATTCTAATAGAACAGAAACCCAGTTTATATTATTAAGCTCTGTCCTTATAGACTCGTAATCGCCTGAAGTAAAACAATATTTACAAGATAGAGAATGAATCATCGGTTTATAAGGTAGCTCAAGGCACAGGGACACAGATAAAGGGGGATGCGCTTTGTCAAGGGGTACTAAAGGGTTTGGGCGCAGGCTCGTTTACACAAGTATCGGCATTTGTTATAAATAGGTCTAGCGTACGCCCTCTGTTATTCTTTAAGTGATTATATTCAGAACCACTTATAGCAGACAAAAAATTAAGATAATATTTATCTATCGCAGTATTACAACTTAGAAGAGAAGGTGACAAGTAAGGTATATCAGTGACCTCCCAAACTAAATTGGGTAGGTTGAAGTCACCCACGATGCAATATGTTTCGATATTGTTACATGTAATTTCATCCTGAATCGCATCTAAGAAGGACTGATAAATTTCCAGGGGTTGATTTGGAGGAATATACAGGGCGCATATTAAGTGGTGCTTGTGTTTAATACGTGAGGGAATTTTTAGGATCACATAGTCAATAGCAGATGGCATACATAAATCACAGCTGGGTCGAACACTTTGGGATGTATTTAATGAATAACGCGTGGCCAGTATATCACGGCGTATTGCGATTAATACTCCACCCCATCAAGCTTACCGGTCACCTGGCGGTCCCTGTCACAACGGTAAACAGAATATCGAGAGTCAATATATTCATTATCACAGATGTGAGACACCAACCAAGTCTCTGACAAAATAATTATATCATAACAATCCAATAGTATATTAGAATACAATGTATTTAATTTAGTCCATAGACCCCTACAGTTCTGATAATAAATAGTGAGTTTATCCATTAAAGTTATTAAGCTGCAAAAGTATTACTTTTACTAAAGAAAAATAACACGACACGGAACAGAAAATATAGCTACGCAAAAATATTAAACGCAATTGGTAATATAGTTTTTAAATCGAATAAACTAACAGTTATATTAAGCAAGTCTCGCAGTATTGATTTACTATAGACTGTAGTAAAAATAAGTATCTTAATATTTTTAAATTTAACACCAACCTAAAATTACACATCGGGCGAACGTAACTTATACTTAATATTGGCCAAATATTATAACACAGCCTACCACTATATTTGCATATTAATTCGGATTCTGAGTAATAAAGATAATCACAATCAAAAGTAGTATACATTTTAAAAAAGAAATTAACATTTTCATATTTTATTTGACTGAGGGTATCCACATTAACGGATCGTAAATACGATTGCACAGAGTAATGTGGGACACAGAGACTGTCGCCACAGCATAACAATTCGACGTTTAAATCTTCATATTTTATTGTATACAAACATGACTCAAAGGATGCAAGTCAGTTCTGGCTGTGCCTTGCGCGCGTTCGGTCGTGTCGCTGCGCTGCCCGCCCGCTCGCTATTTTCGTAATTACGTACGTATTCGATTTCGACTTACTCTGTTGGAAACGCCTGCGCTTGCGTGGAGTGGTGATCTGGTTGGCTCATATACGTGTATACGTACACATATACGGGCTTGCGACGTTACTTCTCCGCGTCTGGCTCGCGCGTAGCAACAAGGCGAGCCGTTAGGTAGACGCGCCGTTCTGACGGCGGTCGGCCTTCCCGCGTTTTTAGTAACGGTCGTGTTCCGTGACCTACGTGGTTTGTCGCGGCTGTGCTTACGTGTTTTGTGCTTGCGTGTTTACGTAATTGCATTCGCTGTGCGTATGCTTTTGCGTCTCGTGTAGGTACGGTTCGCGTATCGCCGGTGTGACCAATCACGTGGGTTGCCAGGCAGCCGCGTCGGCTAACGGTGCGGCCGGCCCTCCCGCGGTTTTTGTTTTTTCAACGGTTAGTTTCATAACTGTTTTCGATATTAGTGTTTATTACAAATCCACGTCTTTTGTCCGTTCGTGGTAAGTCCAGTGGACGCCTAGCGGCGTCGTAAGCCGGCTTGAGCGGGACCCGAGCGCTCGCCTCCCTCCTTCAGAGGGCGGCCAACTCGGAAGGGCTTGAGCTCTGGCCTTGGGGGCTTCCCTAGTCAGAGCTCTTGATTTCTCCAGGACCCTACCTTAACCCATCCCGCTATCCTATTCTCCGTGCGGCGGTTCTCTTCGCCCCGGAGCAGTTAGGGTTTGGTGCCGCCCGTTCGCCCCTAAGGCGAAGGGGCACACCGCGTCTCCCCGGTAGTGCCACCCCCCCCCCGCCGCCGCCCGGTGGGGGGATCAGGGCATCGCTCACGCCCGGGTCCTAGGGCCCTATTTTAGTTCACTCGCCCTGCCATTTCCCCTCTAGAAATGGCTGAAGATTTCCCTCCGGAGTTCGTCCGGGACCTAACGCGGTACATCGTCCGGCATTGCCCGGACATAGTCCGGGAATTCAAGGCGACATACTCGCCCGCCTCGCCCGACGCGTCGCCCGCGCGCGCGTCGGCCCCCGGCCCCGCGCACCCCGCGCCTTCTGCGCACCCCGCGACTCCGTTCGCCGCGCCGCGAACTGATTTGGTCGCGCCGCCCCAGACCCCCGCCGACCGCCCCGTCTCGCCATGCGGGTCCGAGCCCTCTCGGACTCGGATATGGAGGTCGAGCGCGCGTCCGCGCGACGCGCCGCCCCCGCCCGGTCCCCGTCCCCGTCGCTCTCGTCGGAGGACGACTTCGTTCCCATAGCGAATGGGAAGCGCGCGCGCAAACCGCGCGACTCGCCGCCTCCCAAGATCCAAAAGGCCGGAAATGTTTCCGTTTCTCCCGGCCCCTCCGGCCCCCGGCCGTCTCCGTCTCCCGACGCGGCCGCGAGGGCCTCCCCCCTCGCGCGCCCCGCACGTCCGAACATCACTCCCCCGCCGCTTGTCATTCAGGACAAGAGCGCCTGGGAGCGCATATCCAAGGCAATTTACAATCGCCAAATCAACTACACGCACGCGCGTTCCACCGCGCAAGGCATAGCCGTCAAGGTGGCGTCTTCGGACGACCACCGACGGCTATCCGCGTTCCTGCGATCAAACAAGATCGCTTATCACACATACACCCTGGAGGAGGAAAGGGAGCTCAGGGTGGTAATCCGCGGTGTCCCGAGGGAGCTGGACACCGCCGTCATCAAGGCCGACCTCCAGTCCCAGGACCTTCCTGTGCGCCAGGTGCACAGAATGGTCAATGGGCGCTCCAAGGAGGCGTACGACATGGTGCTGGTCGTCCTCGACCGCACCGAGTCCGGCCGTAGGGTCTTCGGCCCTGAAGGCCGTGTGCCACATTTCTGGCCTCTCCGTGGAGGCCCCCCACAAACGTGGCACGCCCGGGCAGTGCAACAACTGCCAGCTGTACGGGCACTCTGCCCGTAACTGTCACGCGCGCCCTCGACGCGTTAAGTGCATCGGGGACCATGCGACGTCCCAGTGCGCCCGCTCGAAGGAGACGGCGGCCGAGCCCCCCAGCTGCGTCCTCTGCGGCACCAAGGGGCACACCGCGAACTAACGCATGGGTGAAGCCGCTGCCCTACACCGCGGCCTCCCACCCTGCGTCAGTGGGCCCTGCCCGCCCCCCGAAGCGCGCGCCGGCGATCCAGCCGGTGGCGGCTTGTCCCCCTCCGCCCACTAACGTCAGTCAGGACGTCGACCTCATAATGAGCGTCTCGGCGGTGATAAGCCCCGCACTTTTCCCCAGAGTCCGCGAACTCGCACTTCGACTCCGCGCCGCCACCAACTTGGCGGACCAGGTTCTCCTGGCCGCGGAATACAGGGACGTTTATGACGTCCTGGCGTCCCTTAGAACCCAACCCCCCCGCACCCAATAATGGATCTACGATCTCCCCGCCGTAAGCCCCACAACCTATCCCTGGCGTTCTTTAACGCCGATGGCCTCCGCTCCCAGCGAGGTCAGGTTGCTGATTTCCTCCGAGATCACCAACTTGATATCCTCCTCGTGCAGGAAACCTTCCTGAAGCCCGCACAACGCGATCCTAGGATCGCAAACTATAACCTCGTGCGCAATGACAGAATCGGCTCCCGCGGAGGCGGTACTCTCATTTACTACAGGAGGTCCCTGCACTGCATCCCTCTCAATCCCCCCGCGCTCACCAACATCGAAGCCTCGGTCTGTCGCGTCTCTCTCATGGGGCACCAGCCCACCGTGATCGCCTCCGTATACCTTTCCCCCACTAAGTCCGTTCTCAGGAGTGACTTTGAAGCACTCCTCAATCTGGGAAGCGCCGTCATTCTGGCGGGTGACTTCAACAGCAAGCACGTGGCCTGGAACGGTCTCACCACTTCCCCTAACGGTAGGAGCCTTGACGCCCTGGTCGACGTTCTCGACTTTGACGTCATCGCACCTATGCACCCTACCCACTATCCTAACAATCCCAACCACCGACCCGACGTCCTGGACATGGCGCTTCTGAAGGGTGTCACCCTGCGGCTGCACTCCTTGGAAGTAGTCCAGGAACTCGACTCTGACCATCGACCTGTAGTCATGAGACTCGGTTCCCCCCCTTCCGGCCCTCAGCGACCCAAAAAGACGGTGGTGGATTGGCATGCGCTAAGCACGGCCTTGGCGGATGCCGATCCTCCCCCCCTGCCTCTCAGCTCGGACTCCATCCCGTCCCCTCAGGACACCGATCAGGCCGTAGATGCCTTCACCGAGCACATCCGATCGGCTCTCAGTCGATCGTCCAAGCAAGTCGAGGCGGAAGATCTCTACCTCAACCGCTTTCGACTGCCGGACGATGTTAGGGATCTCATTCGTTCCAAGAATGCTTCTATCCGAGCGTACGACTCCTACCCCACCGAAGCCAATCGGGCCCGGATGCGCGCTTTACAACGAGAGGTAAAGCGTCGTGTCGCGGAGGTCCGGGAGGAACGGTGGGGTGACTTCCTAGAGGGCATCGCGCCATCGCATCTGGCCTACTGGCAGCTGGCGCGTAGCCTCAAGTCCGACTCCACGACTGACATGCCCCCGCTGTCCCGCCCTTCAGGCGCACCCCCAGCCTTCGACGACGACGAAAAGGCCGAGCTTCTCGCCGACTCCCTCGAGAGCCAGTGCGCCCCCAGCTCTCAGTCCGTCGACCAGTCCCACGTCGACGCGGTCGACAGGGAAGTCGAGCGCAGGGCATCCCTCCCCCCCGTCGATTCCTTACCTCCTATCACCCAAACGGAGGTCGAAGATCTAATTATGGGTCTCAAAACTGTAAAAGCCCCCGGCTCTGACGGCATTTCGAATCGCGTTCTGAAATGCCTGCCCGCCCAACTCATCTGCCTCTTAGTGGCCATATTAAAGGCCGCCATGGCGAACTGCACCTTCCCCGCTAAGTGGAAGGAGGCGGACGTCATAGGCATTCCCAAGCCCGGCAAACCTCGCAATCTCCCCGCGAGCTACCGCCCTATCAGTCTCCTCAACTCCCTGGCCAAGATATACGAGCGCCTACTTCTGGCGAGGCTCAAAGACTTCGTAACGTCCAGGGGTATCCTTATCGACGAGCAGTTTGGCTTTCGAGCCAAACACTCTTGCGTCCACCAAGTGCACCGCATCACGGAGCACATCCTCTCCGGTCTCAATAGACCCAAACCCATCTACACGGGCGCCCTCTTCCTAGATGTCGCGAAGGCATTCGACAAAGTCTGGCACAACGGCTTGATCTACAAGCTCTACCAATTGGGTGTGCCGGACAGACTCGTGCTCATCTTACGAGACTTCTTGTCGAATCGCGCCTTCCGTTATCGCGTCGAAATGACGCGCTCCACTTCCCACTCCATCAGTGCTGGAGTCCCACAGGGCTCAGTTCTCTCTCCGCTCCTGTTTAGCCTTTACACGAACGACATTCCTCGTTCGAGTAAGGCGCATCTAGCCCTATTCGCAGATGATACCGCTCTCTACGTCTCGCATAGGAATAAGGGTTTCATTACCAGAAACCTTCAGACAACCGCCAATTCCCTAGGGAATTGGTTCAGGAAGTGGCGTATTGAGGTGAACCCGGACAAGAGCGCTGCGGTGCCCTATATGTGCCCTGACTTTTCAATTTACAGTTAGTAAACTGACTCAAAGGGCACACCGGTAAGTACTCAAAAATTATAAAATAAACCGCGATAAAATTCAACAAATAGTTTCATTTCTGTGTAATTTTCATCTACGAACTCAATTTCTCAGTAAAATCTTTAAGTCCACAAACCAAAAGTTTCTGAAGGAAATTTCATTTGAACCGTACATTTAACTTTTGAACCCTTTTCGATATATTAAGTTAAACAAAAATCAGTAAGTTAATGAAGACTAGTCAGCAATTTTCCAACTTTAATTGCCTTCGAAGTTCAGTTTGCATTGGTAATGAGTTAACGAAAGTAAACACAGTAATCAGTGATTGGTTTTTAACTTGTAATTTCTCTAAGGTAGAAATTATTTTTATCAACTTGTTTACTAATTCGTTTTCTTGTCTGTTTGTTTGGCTATTTGTGTTAAGTATTTTTGGAAATTAATTTTTACCTAACCGTCCGACTATCTAGAAATTCAGAAATTTAAAAAGTGCTCGAAAATGACTTTAAGATAAAATAAATATAAAAAAATTGACATATAAGACTAGAAAGCAAAAAATCGTTTTAAAATACTATATTTTTAACCAAAACAACCAATTTTTTTAAAGAACCTGTTGGAACTCTGTGCTCTCTGCCTACCCCGCAAGCGATCTGGCGTCACGATATAGATACATAGACAGATTTTCAATAAGAGAGCCTACTATGATTGCAAAACGAACAACAAAGTATAAAAATACACAAGGGTAATATAATCATCCAGAAAAATAATATATATTCATACATTTTTATTACATGTTTTTAAAACTGACTATAAAGAATTAAATAATTTTAATATAATTTGAACATGCCACGTTTTTAAAACAGACTACAAACCAAAATAATTTCCAACAAAAAACATGGCGTGAAATGCGAACTTTCAAAATACGTATTGTACTCCCAATTAATGTCTACCCTTACCTACTACGAGTATATAGACTAAAGTTAGAACTTCCCGTTTAATTCGATAATACATCACTTCGATAATGGATTAAGCTCCAGTTAAGAACAAATCGATCCCTTCCTAAACATCAGTGGCCCAAATCAAGGGTTCTTATCTCCTTTATGGGAAAAGTTCGGGAGATACTCAAGGGATACCGCTTTATTGGCATTTAGGCCGTTACGAATCGATACATGTCTTTACGCTGATATATCGCACTTTAGCTCAAATAGCGAGATTCTTAACTTTCGAGAAGAGTGTGATAGGACATTATTCTGCGCCCATTCATGATTTGCTCCAGAACCAACAGCAATGAAAAAATACTTACCTAATTTCAAATCACCCATAAATTCTCTTAAGGCATTTATTATCAAACGGACAAGTAGGGAAATCGCATTATTGCACAAAAATTATTAGACTTTGAGGTTATAGTTCAGTAGCCATTAACATATGAGGTTATATTGTGTGTTGACAATCAGTAAAAATGTCGGCAACTTCGATATAAGTACTTACAACTTACTTTGGAATATTCATTTTAGATTGCAAATAGTCCGTTAAATTCGGATATTTGCCATTATTTTAATAAAATACATAAATAATAATGGCATAAGTCAAATGTTTGTTAGTTCTGGGGCAATTTTCGACAATTTCCTTTGTTCCATTAATGTCAGTTTATCAGTATACGAAACGTTACTCAAAAACTACAATAGACGATAAAGAAAACACTCTTACGCCTATATTAACCAAACGGGGGTGGCAGAGGTATATACACTCACTGTTCTGTATCATTGAAGGCGGCCCTTGCCATTGTACCAGACACAATGCCAGACTCTGCTAATACTGGATTTTTTTGTATCGAAAAATTACATTTTGACCGACCTAGGATACTTCACGTACGTCGTACGAATACTCAAGGCCTCATGATCGCTTCGTAGACTACTTGCCACTAGACAACGATGCATCAAAGTAAAAAAAGCAAATAAAAAATGACTAAGTACCTATAAGTATCGATAAGTGTCATGGTGTTCCAAATGGTCAAAGTGTTTCATTATTGTCATCATCAGCACAGAAGTTTATTGCAGAACTAAAACCTTTCCGAAGATCTCCACAACCAAATCTTTAGCTAAAGATACGTTCGTATCCTTCTCATACCCACATCCTTCACCAGGTAATTGCTCATTGCCTCATCTTGTCGATCACTCCAAGTCTTCGGCTACCATTTCTGCTCTAAAGGTGGCAAATTATTAACGTCAAATTATATCGATAAATGTAATTTTATATTCTTACAATATATTTGAAAGAAGAAAGAAAGAAAAAATATTTATTCAGCCCAGCACACATAGAAAATATATGAAAGGTATTCTATAGTGTATCATCCATTGATAATTGTTGTGAACGTTCAGAAACAATGCGTTTGAATCATAGCACTTTTATCTGTATTCCGCAACCGGCGAGTGCATCGAGGGTAAAATTATGTTTTTTGTTTTTTGTTTTCGTTTGAAGACATTTCAATTTAATAATTTATATATTATTTATTATATGTTATTAATTTATTTTATTTTATGAAACGTAATAGCATCTTATTTCAAGTATGGATTTATTGGATATCAGCGATGATAGTTTTGTTTCTTGCTCTTCTGAAATGTCCGACGTACAGTATTCAAGTGCTTTTAGTGATGACGATGGCTCAACACATCTACGAGAACAACTTTTTCTACTTTCTCCACTCTCCCGAAATTCTTCAATGTTGTGCATTCGTCTCAAAGTATTCCTGCTCACTGCCCCGACCTCTTAACTTCCTTCGACTCTGGATATATACATTTGATTTTGGCCATAAGCTATGGAACTGTTCAACAAAAAATCTCAATCTCCTTAATGTATAGGAGTACCTTTTTAATCTTGGCATTTCCTAAAGGAAGTCCAGATTTCACTAGCATGGCAGAAAGAGCGAGTTTGTTTGGAGCAAACAATTGTTCGTATCGCCACGTTGTTCGCTTCCGTTTGAGATTCTGCGGAGCTCTTTATAAAGACGCTTTGAGATTCAAGTTCGACCACTAAAAAACTAGACCTAGGATTCATAATGTCTAAAACTTCAGATTTTTTGTGATCAACACCAGAGGAACAATATTAAAAAATTAAATATTAAAATGATCTAAATGGTAATATTAATTCTCATTCACTTACTGGGTCGAGTGGTGGCGGATTCTATTTCCTCAAGAGACCTTTTGTGTGACCTACAACTGCTTGTTTTGGTCTAGATGTACGTCTATGCGAATTTCATGTATGTAACGTAAACACACGAATTACTTCCTAAAATTAGACTGATTTATTTATAAAGTAAGAGCCTTAGTGTTATTATAAATTGATTTAGTTTACATATGGTCTTAAGATTATATCTATTTACGCTCTTACGGGTCTTAAGATTTACCTAAATATTAAACATAAAATAAAACATACCAGGAAAGTCCTGCCACACAATCAAATTCGGTGACATAAAATAACCATTTTTAAGATGTATAGCAAACTCATTTTCAGGAGTGTTGATAAAGTGTTTGTTTGTTTTTAACTACTTTAATAGTAATAAGTAATCACACTTATAAAACATCCAATCCTTCCGAAAGATTTTGAGATGTGTTTAACAAAAATATTTGATTCTTTTTAAATAGCCAAGGTTCCCAGTTGTTATAGTCGCTTTTAACTTGAGCGCTGCTTTTATAACCTGAAGTAAGATTTTATTGAACACTAAAAAGGTAAGTTGAAAAAGTCAGAATGCATGCAGACTGAGAACTTCGTAGCAGCAAAGGATAAACAACATTGTAAAAGAACTAAAAAAAACTTTTCACACGGAATAAAACTATTTTATTGCGGTTTTATTTTTGGTTCTTGAGTTCTTGAGGCTTTGAGTGGTTTGTAGTACCCATGGACGAGAGAGACAGTGCCTTTGAAATCTATAAAATAGTGTTATTTCATGTGTAATATTGTGTATCCAAAACTTCAAACACTTTTTAGCTTAGGGCGCTCGTAGATCTACGGGACCGCAGTATTCTTAGCTATCACCAAGGTTAGGCAGCGTTTGTCTCGGTTAGTCAGAGATGGGTGGCCGTTTGTGGCAATTCAATTTTTAGGCATCTTGGTGCTTTGTGGGTGTCATTTCTTCTCCAAGTGAAGGTAGCAGAAGAGTTTTCTGTGTACTCCCACATTTTGCCGACGACGTCAGCGACTTCGCGCTGCTGCTAAGTATTTTACGATTACAACTCTTATGAAACTTTATCCTACCAAGGATTTGACTTCATTGTTACCAGCCTCCACTTAAGTTTTAATTACATGATAGAAAAACATAAAAGAATAAATCTCGCACTCTGAGAATACCTGTAAACGCTGTCTGTGTCATAACGTCAGATCCCATGCGAGGTAGCCAGCGAGCATAGAGTTGTAACAGAGGACTTAGCACGAAATCTTTGACGTTAGCGTAACGCTATCGTACTGTCACGTTCATTTTAATAAGTAAACTTTTAGTGTGACAAGGATGGCAAATCAACTCGCTCCATACTCGCTCGCATCACGCCAACGTCAATTTTTTGGTGCTAAGCTGTCAGATTCATTCCTTACAGACTTCTAAGTTATGTAAGATGAATAAGCTAGTATACCGACGAATCAGTCGGAAAAAAAAACAAATAAAAATCTAATCCTAGAATTCCGAAACACCCGAATATAGAAACGAAATAGTACAACATAAAATTCTTGTATCCCTCTCCATTTCCAGTCTGAACCGGATTTGTGCGATTTAAAACAGATTCTATCCGGTAAATACCGGACTGTTCCGGCTCCCGGATACATTTTCCCGAACATTTTGTGCGGGATTAGATGGCGAGCCGGCGAAATTGCTGCGTTAACTTTTAGTAAAGTTCAAATTATAATTTCGCATGCAAAATTTTGTAATTATGGGCACGTGTTGGAGCAATGTATGACTTTATATAGTGGGGTGAAAGTTGTAGGAACGTGTATTGTGAATAATTAGAATGAGTTCTTCCAAGCTTTTTTGCTTCCAGACTCTCTGTCTACTACTCCCTATGTACTCTCTGTCTTACGCTAAATTCCTTGCAATTATTGATATAGTGAGGCATGGTGCGGCTAATAATAACAAATAATCTTGGATTGGAATATTTGGTAAAGTCCTGGATTCACTGAATGGGAGAACGTGTGTGGTTTTTCTACCAAAGAAATTGATTAAAACAATCCGGAATTTGGAATTGTTTCAACAAAGGCAACAGGTCTATTTTAAAGATATTGCAACATAACATCATCGGCGATGATTATACACGATACACATCTGCTACCCCTGCATGATGAATATAACCTTTTTTGTGTTAAAATCAGAGTAGCTTCATCAATACGGATGGAAGATTTAACGCAGTGGTTAAGAGCTTAAGCTCTTAAGCGACTATTAGACACAATGGGCGGTTCGATTCCCGCACGGGACGATCCTTTGTATGATCCAAAAATATTTGTTTGTCTGATCCAAAAATATTTGTGTATGTGAATTTTCATGTTCGTAAACGCATCCGCGACAGGGGAATTAATCCTAGTGTAGGACTACTTTTCTTTTTACAAGACAAAAAAACATAAGTATCTGGCTGGAACTTTATTTGTCGATTCGTACCATCACATACCTGCCACAGGTTAATAAGTATCATAACTGACGCAATCAAAACTCAAACTTAAACAATTTATTTTGTATAAGCCCTGCGGGGGCGCTTACAAACAGTCAATTACATTACATTTCATTTTTTTTTTGAAATCTAATTTAAATACTAATCTACCACCGGATCGGAACGCGGCCTCCACTGAGAAGATCCGGCGAAGGAACTCAGCGGGCTTGTCTTTTTTTATTTAATTCTCTTTCTCTTTTCTACTTTCTATTTTTTTAATCATATTATGGGGATACAATGTTTAGGCTATAAATAGTTTACGATCTAGTCCCCAGTGTGATACCTTACGACCGAGATATGAAACTAATAGTGTTATTTATAAAGAGTGTCTATAGGATTCCAGATGGACCAGTCCCCATATACGCACCCGTTCACGAGTATGACTACCGGAACAGCCATCACTCCCCTCGACCATATTGGAGGGAAGGGAATGATCCGCGCCAGACAGCCACCGCATGCAAAGACATTATAGTGAGCATGACCGAACTAGAGTCCCAAAGATAGGTGGTCAGATTGTGTCTACAAAGCAGCAATACCCCAAGCGCGTCAGGCACAACACGGTACGCTTTAACATTGATGTAATTCCAAGAGAAAAATAAATAGCAACACTAAATAATATGGCACTTCAATCCCACGCGGTCTTGTCATCTATGTAATCCGAGATTTTGTCATATGCTTTGTTACATCATTTAGCCTTAATTATGGTTTTAAATTTATTTATTGGCAAATTTCGAATATCCTAGGGAAGTTTGTTATAAAAACGTATACACTGGCCCATGAACAAATTGCTTATTCTGTGGAGACGCGTGACATGTACAGCAAGATTATTTTTATTTCGAGTATTTAAAGTACCTATAGATGTCACTCAATTTTTCAAACTTATCAATATTCTTTATGACCAAACCATACTGGAAAATGGTTAGATTTGCGCTTGTCGACGAAAGGAACATATTTACTAATGGCTTCCCGTATTTTAGCATAAAAAACTTCCAGATATTCATTTACGTTTTTGAGTCCATTGAACAGCATAACCCAATCGATCTTGCCCAGAAATTCATTAATCAATGTGTAGTACTAGCTTTGTAGAACTTGTGAATTTTACTATTAGAGGTATATGGAAGGCTATGGAAAGTTTTAAGCGAGATTATGATCTCCAACGGTGGATGTAGCTTATCAATTGTACTAAGAGCATTACAAGACTACGACTTTATAGGACACATTTGTCAATACTAAGTCTAAAATACGATTTGAGTTATTCATGACCCCATTTTCTTGAGAAAGATTATGAAGATGCATAAAGTCTATAGTGACAAAACTTATAGCGTTTTAAACGGGAATTATCAAATATTCTGTGAATTGTGTTTGTGTCGAGATTTACGGACTATTTGTCGTGAATTATTGGTAATTGTTGTCAACATTTTTATTGTGCTAATTTTATTTGGACTTGACTACTCTCCTGTCAGTTACAAAAATTATAAAAATACACTATCACCACGTTTTGAAAGACGATGATGATTTTTGATGCTTTATTATACTAATTACAAGTAAATTAACCTATTTTATGTTAATTTGAAATAAGGTATGCTCCGTTGGTTCGGGCATATAGAAAGAATGCCAGAGGAAAGAATGACAAAACAGATATACAATCTGAAAGTGGAAGGACGCAGGTACCGGGGAAGACCTTTTTTTTTTTGCCGGACAGAAAACCCTTTATGGGTACCCGCCCGTGCTCGGGGGACACGAGCGGGTTAGGCCGGAGTCCTTGATCCATCAACACTCGGGGCCGTAGCCCCGGCTGTTGATGGACCAAGTGTACCGACTAAAAACTCTCCGGTGACACCATCGTCGCATATTGTCGGGGCAAACAGGCACTCGATAGAACGACAACTGCCGCCCCGACGCGACTGCCCGTTTAGGCCCCTCTGGGAGCGTTAAGCGCCCCCTTTATTCCCCCCCTCCCTACTAGGCACCATACCGGTGTCACTCGGCATGGCGTCTCCCCCTCGAACTGGGCGACCCCGAGTCTGCCACTCAGGTGATTTCGATGGAGACACCCATGTACTCAGACTGTAAGATCTGAGGCCATGGGCATCTCCGCATCTAGCGCCCTGGGGGCGCTCTGCTCTGTCGATCGCGCCCGCGCCTCAAGAGTCGGCACAGGAGCGGGAGGCCAAGCCGCGTTCCTCCTACCGGTCTTACGGGCCTTGCAGGCCCTGCCGCCTAACACATTACCGGGATTTCGCCCGGTCGTAGAGCAAAGCGCGCAGTTCGGCGCGGATTTGCAGCCGGCGGCCTTGTGGCCCGGCTTTCCACACCTAAAGCAAAGCGCGCTACGATCATTACCCCCCTGCATTGCTCCCGAACATGTCCTGGTTCGAAGCAGCGGTAGCACCTCATCGGCCTCACCTCCAGGAGATTGACTCTCGCGAAAGTGAAGCCGGCCAGAAGCCGACCTGCAGCCACCTTCCTTGCCGCCTCAATCGGGCAGCTAACCACTATGGTGCCGAGGGGCGTCCGGTCACGCAGGACTTCACCCGCCTTGATCGCGCCCACCGGGCACCTCCCGGCACGGGCGACGGCCTCCACCACCTCCTCCTTGGTGACCGAATCATCCAGTCCCACCAAGCGCATTGACGCGCGCTTGATGGGCCTGGAGATGGCCACATCCTCCGGGGGCAGCGCCGCACTCAGTGCGGCCGCCAGGGCGTCCGCCTTAGGGCCGCTCTCTTCTCCTGCCACCTCTAGCATACAGGCCCCAGTGGCCGCAACTTTGAAACCGAGGGGGCCTGTTCCCAGTTCCTCTATATTTATTAGCCCCCCTCGCCCGGACTATGATATCCGCATATGTGACGCCGCGCGCCGCGGCGTCCGGCTGCAGCTTTATGGACACCGCAGCCGAACGAGGCGGTTGAGGCAGTCGCGGCTTGCGCCCGCGCTTGGTTTGGCGCTGGCGCTGAGGCGCCTGCGCCTGAGCACCGTCCGTCTGTGCGCCCCCCGCTTGACGCACGGCAGACTTCCTCTTTTTCTGCCTAGCTACCTCAACCCACGGCAGCTCCGCGGCTGGCGCGGTCGAAGGGGGTGGGAGAGGTTGGGGCTCCACCTGGGCCGGCTTCACGGGTGCCGGCGCAGGGAGCGCATTGCGCTTCTTACCCCCCTTCCCTTTTTTCGACGGGGCAGTAACTACCGGCACGGGCGGCATCGGCCGGTCGGAGGCCAGGGGCGGCCGAAGGCGCCGCTCCGGAAGCAGCCTATCCTCCAGGGCGGCGAAACGGGCGCCCATCATCGCCCCGACCTGGTCTACAATGGAGCGACGCAAGTCCTCCAGGTCCGTTTGGGGCACCGTTGCAGGGACAGCTGGCGCGGGGGCCGCAGCTGCAGGCGCAGCCACTGCGGGGGTCTCCCTTATGGAAGCCGCCTTGGCAGCCTCAGCGAAGGCCTCCAGTGCGGGCGACCTCCTGTCTTCGGGGCGGGGTCTCGGCTGATGGTCCGCGTGCATCAGCTGGATTTGACTCTGCAGCCATTCTACCCTCTTTTTTAGCCGAGAGTTCTCCTCCTCGGCCTTCTTCAATTCCTGAGGAACTGTCACGTCAAAGATGCCGTCAACAGCCTGCGCAATGACCTTGGCGGCATCCTTTAGCGTCTTGACGAAAGTCCCCTTCAGGTTTCTTGACGAACCGGCCACTCGGAGGATGTTCTGCACCTGTTGAAGTGCAGCCTCCTTATGATCGGCCGGGCCAAGAGACCACGACGCCCTGCTCACCGCTTTTTCTTTCTGAGCGGCAGCGTCGACAGCCAGCTCCTCCTCGATCTGGAGCTCCAGCATTTCCCTTTTACGGACTGCGAGCTCAACCCTCGTGTTGGCACGTTCTGCGGTCGTGGGTGGTCTCCCTCTGCTACCCGAAACCTTGGTTGCCTTGGCGACGCCTTTCTCTACCTCCACGGTGCGAGGACGTTTTTGCGCCGCAATTTTGCGACGCTCTACGCTTGTCACCGAGCCAGCCGAATCGGAGAACGACATTTCATCGTTCTCGGAGGCGGCTCGGGAAGCCTCTTTCAGGGCAGCCTACCATTCGCGCCGTACCGCTGCGATGGCAGCAACACTCTCTGGCGACGCCTCGTCATCATCCGAATCACAGAGGGACTCGGACAGTTTCGAGGCAGCCGCTATCATTTTGTCCGCAAGAGTTGCGGAACGTTCCAGCAGAACCACTGGTTGGTTCTTTCGCGTGCATTCGGTGGCCGTTGGGATTTTGCTATGGTCGTGGGTTTGATGAGTCAGAGTGCCCCCCCCCAGAATACGAGGCCGAAGGCCCTGGGGAGGATTCTCCGGCCTGGGACAGGCCGGTACCTCCCTGGGGTAATAACTTTTTCCTTTGCTTCATCATGTTTGTTTTATTGATCCACAGCTTCGAGCGCTGGGCGGAGTTTGGCCCCTCCGCCTTTTAGCCGCGGCACGCCGACCGCAGCATTAGGCACTTAGAGCCGACCAGCCTCTCGACGTCGACAACACACACCCTAATAAGGGCCCGCTCACTGTCCTCTCTACAAGCGGAGAGTACAGGGAGCGAGCGACTCAACCGACCTTGTTCTTGGATCAATTGCAGGCTCCCAGTCTCTCTTCGAGCGAGGAGAGTGGGGAACGACCAGCAACCGACCCGACAAGACGCGCCACCCGCTGTACCCGACCCTCTCCAAAACGGAGATCGAAGGGGGCAGCTAGGCGCAACCACTTCCGGACAGAACCGGGGGACATGGGGGGAGGAAAAAGAGGGATGGGACCGAAAATTGGGGAAGGGTAGCGCATGACTGTTTCTGTTACGTCTGTTCAGAAGGACCAGACCAATAGCAGGCAGCAACCGCGAGCAGGATACAGTCACACTTGCCTTGGGGATCGTCGCGACCGTGCGCTACTCCCAAGACCACGCCAAATTGCTTGCCGGGACAGACGAGCAAAATAGGCGAGAAGCTATACCACTGCGCCTCGAAGGACGCGTGTGGTGGGATAGCCTTTCGCCCGCCCGCCGGGGAAGACCTAGACTATCTTACCACAAGCAAATAAACCGAGTCTTATTTGAAGGAAAAGTCAAGAGTCTCCGTAACCGGCGAGCGTGTATGAGACGAACTATGAGAGTCGAGGAAGCCAGAGGTATGTAAGTAAAGAACCTGTTGGAACTCTATACTCTCTGCCTACCCCGCAAGGGATCTGGCGTGGGGTTATAGATAGATAGATAGATATGATTTTGACATGTCACTCGGTCGGTGTTGCCAGAAAAACAAAGCTACTCTGAAACCTATAAAATCTAAATCAAATAAATCCATACCATTCTAGCGCAAACCAAAAAAATAAACGAGCCCTTCAACTAAGCTGAAGAGTCCCAACTAATTATCCAGTGTTTTGTTGGATAATTGACAGCGCGCTAATTAGCCGTCACTCTGTGCTAACAAAAGGGAAGACGGTTTTTGTTAGTTTAGGCAGAACACAACTGAAGACCGAGGGAAGTTAAAAGATTATTAAGATATGTCAAATTCCTAAATTAACGCGAATATTACACATGAAATAAAACTATTTTTCGGATTCTATCGCGGTTAATTTTTGATTTTTAAGTTTTTAACGTTTCGAGTGCTTTGCAGCACCCGTGGACTGACCATGGTGCTTCCCGTGATCATGAGTGCTGAAAAGCACTTGAAATAGCGGAAACTTTAAAATCAAAAATAAACCGCGATAAAATCCGAAAAATATTTTTATTTCAAAATGAGATGTATTACTTAAGTAAGCATATTGGAATAATTTGGGACCATTCGAGTGGCCTAACTAAGCCATTAGAAACAAATTATTTTTGAATCAAAATCATGAAATTACTAGGGTATTTTTAAGCAACTGTGGTTTTTAGTCTTAATGGATAGAAAGCATCGAAAGTCACTTTCTCAAGAAAAATATACGAGGTCATGAGCAATTTTGACAGACGATTTGGCGCAGTGGATAAGAGCTTAAACCGCTCCTCACACTAGTATAGTCGCGGGTTCGATTCCCACATGGAACAAATCTTTGTGGGACCCACAATTATAGGGTTCGTTCTTGATATTCTCATGTTTATAAATGCACCCACGACACAGTAATAAATACAAGTATGAAGATACGTTTTCAAAAAAAATAAAAATAAAAGTATTTCCAGCAGTTGTTAGCTACGAGTATTGATGCGTAGTTATTATATAGTATTGCGTTGGTTCTGCAAACGGAACAGTTTCTTGGCTGTCATTTTGTTCGCAGTCCATTATCTAGTATGAATAATATATACAAATAATACATACAGCATGAATAACATAAACAATATTAGGAAATCTAAAGAGCATATATGTATCAATATCTCAGTTTTAAAGACGCAACAATATACCAAACATCTGATGCACACATCCGGAATCCGTCAATCTGAGCCCAATACGATGTTATATTCAGTACGCGTCCCGTTCGCGTATTGCACGATGTGCCCCGGATGTAAATTCTGTACATACAAGCGATTCCACGGCGTTTATTTGCGCTTTCATATTTGTAAAAAGAATTTATTCTTCAAACATGAAGAATGGTTCTTGTAAAGGGATTTTCTTTATATTATCTGATTGTAAAAACTCGGAAAATTCTTTAGATAGCAATTTATGCTCACCATTTGTCGCCGATGATCATAGCTCCCAATGGTCCTAATAGGGAGTAAGCCCGTTGCCATTTACCGGAGGTCTATCGAGATGGTTTTATAAAAAAACGGATTTCATCCGACTAATAATCGCCAAGTGTACTATACTCCTCTAGACTAAAGCGGTCTTAGTCACAAAATATAAATCTAAAATAAATCAGTAACAGTACTCCATGTTTCTATAACAGCAGTGCAATATTTAAACACTAAACGGTTAGATCGTTTGGTTTTCAATAACAACAGAAATATATCGACGTCAACAATTTGTACAATCGTAAAAACTGTATCAAAAAGATGGAAACGCGAAAAAATTCCGTACCAGCAACGATTTTGAAGTGTTCGATGGAATTTTTAATAATATAAGTTGTTTCCAACGGTCCTGGCGCAAGGTATTCAAGGCATACTGCCAGCCTATTTACACGTGCAGCCTGTGGGTTAACTAAACGCAGAGGGCTTATGTTGACTTGCGCATTCAATGTAACAATGCTTTCAGGATGCTAATGGGGCTGCCACGATTTTGTAGTATATCTGGAATGTTTGCCGTGGCCCGTACGGATAGCTTTAGTACAATCATGCGAAAGCGATGTGCATCCATCAGGCAGCGCGTGCGTGGCAGTATCAATGGCATCCTGGGAGCATTAGGTGAGCGTTGGGACTCGCCGATGCTTAAGCGCTGGATATGACTACATGTAGTCAAATAATCAAGCATCTTGGGCATCGGGGTGTTCTGACGCTCAAGTGATTCTTAACGCAAAAATATACTAATATCAATAAATGTATTACTAACCCAACAAATTGTGAATCAAGTATCTGAAATAAATTATTATTATTATGACAAAGTTTTTTAAGTACAGAAAGATTGGTTACTTTATATCATGGAGTTACTTATCTTGGTAAAGTTCGCGGGTAAAAGCTGAATGCTTGCAGCACAAAGACAGCCGTCGAAGTGATCTTAAGAGAGGCTTTTTGCCTGCAGTGGTCGTCTTTCAGCTGAAGATGATGTAGCTACGTAGACGAACGCTGTAAGTCTTTTTTTACTAAGAATTATTCCTATATCGTGAACACGTTTACAAATACCAATTTTATATGTCTAAATATTCAAACTGAAACAAATATCTAAGCGTTACTGCTTTGTCCCTTGTCGGGTCTGTAGGAAAAAAAACATTACCTATATTTTATTTATTATGAACTTGTCCACAAACATTTAAATGTTTTTTATCATATCGTATAGTGTCTTAAAAATTGATATATATTTGCAATTATCGATTTATCAAAGATAAATCTTAGTTTATCTCAGAAAATAACAGAATTGATTTAATTAAGTTAATTTTATTAGATCCATTCTTCCTTTAATAGTTATGTCAAATATAGAATAACTTTAAAAGAAAATATGGATCTAATAAAATTTAAAGAAATGGCATAACATCCGCTGAGAGCTCAGTGTATAAAATAGGTATTGGCATGAACTAAATTATGAGCTATAATTTAAGAGGGCCTTAGGAGTTAAAAGTGCAAAGTTGATTCTGCATCATTAAAGTGCTTAAACTGACGTAGTCGTGTAACACAGCACTTACCATTATAAAGAGACTATAGATTTCACTTTGGTCGGTGGTTGTTAGTTCGTCATTTTGTTTCTTGTTTCAAATCTTTGAAAAATCATACTTTTGGTTTATTTTCTACAGTAAAATTTAGAATAATAAAACTAAGAAGTTAGCTACATACTAAGATAGAATCTTATACACGTTGCTTTGAACAACGCGTACATCCTTTAAAAAAGACTGATGTTAGATTAAATCGTATTCATGGTAAATTGATGACGACTTGGCTTGACACCAATCTTTGTTTGAACCACTATCTTTTTCTTTAATTTTGATCGATTGTGCATTTAAATTTTATATTTGTAAACGTACCAAACACGTACCAAGTAAGGATTAGGGAATGAGTAAATCAGAGGAGTACATGGGTGGGTGGCTGATATTTTAAACAGAATTGGAAAAGAGATATCAGCCCTTCGAAAACATGATTATTAAATTTTTGAATGATATGAATTTTTTATTTCATACAAAACTAAAATAATAACTTACCCTTGCGCTTGGGCAAGGTACAATTTCGTACGTTTGATGTATAACTTTCACTTTCGCTTTGGGTTAAATAACAAAAAAAACACCGTCTCGCCCATATTCCCCAAGCGGGGGTAACAGAGGTGTACTGAGTACATCCACGTTTCGCCGACGATGTTAGGTCCCATGTAATATCTCATGTAAATGTACCCTATTTCAATATACACCGGCCACAATACCAGACTCCGGACTCGTACTGGGAAATAGAAATTAGATAGATTAGAAATACTACACTGGTCCGACCTAGGATTTGAACAAAGGACCTCGTGATTACAATGCGAGGCAAAAACGAGGCAGACCAATTACATTATAAAGAAGAATAATGTAAACATGTAGCCTTAACAAAAAAGAAAATTATTTTCCCTTCGGGCGATTGTCGGTGCGGGACCGCCACGGTTCGTCACGGCATGCATTATTCATACACACGAATGCCACGGCACTGCGTAAATTCTAATTGATCACTGTGGACATTTATGCTTTTGTCAGTTTATATTCGTGATGTATGAGCTTTTTATTTATATCAAAGCTACACCGTCACGCCTATATTCCCCAGAGGGGGTGGCAGAGGTGTACTAAGTACACCCACTTTTCGCCGACGATGTTAGGTCCCATGTAATAGGGGGCGAGCCTGCCATATACCGGGCACAATTCCAAACTCCGGGCTTGTATTGGGAAGTTTTCGTTAGAAAAACTACACTTGTCCGACCTAGGATTTGAACCCAGGACCTCGTAATCACAAAGTGATGCGCTTTGCCACTAGACCAACGAGGCAGTCAACACACTAACGCAATCACGATTTTAAGTTTTTCACTTAGAGATAACACTTAGGGTTTTCTTTTAGACATGACGTAGGAACAAACCTTTCTTCGCTATTGATATTAATCAACTTCAGTAAGGTTGATAAAAGTTCCCCGTAATTTTAGAAAACATAAACAGTAGGGCTACCATTTGACTCACTGTGAAATCCAGAGAAATTTAACAATATGTCATAAACATAAATAAAGAACCGCAAGTATGCAAGTGTGCTTACATGCTCGACTGTCGCTTATAGAGTTACAGGTAAGTACGAGGCATGCCTTTTAAGTTTTGTCGTTTGAAGAAAAAAACACAACTAGAACCTTATAGTACCTTTTATCGTTTTTCAAAGTATTCACCACGTAGCTTAATACACTTTTCCATTCGCTCAAACCAGTTATTATAACATTTATTTCACTCTTAAGTAGGGGTGTTCAAAATGGCTGACTTGAAAGCGTCGACTGCTTCTTCACCGGACTGGAACCTTTGTCCACGAAGACTTTTCTTAATTTTAGGAAATGTAAATAAATTGTTAGGGGTTAGGTCAGGACTGTATGGAGGATGGTCAAGAATTTCTACTTTTTCCTGTTTCAAATACTCAATCGTTTGACGAGCGCTATGTGAGCTTGCGTTGTCGTGGTGCAGGATGATGCGTCGCTTTGAGTTAGATTTTCGAAGTTCGGCGATGACTTGTGGTAAACAAACTGTGCTATACCACTCTGCGTTAACCGTTCTACAATCTTCAAGTGCAATAGTCGCAACATGGCCGGTTTTCCCAACGAACGTGGCCACCTTCTTCTTTGAAGTGCTTCGAGAACGAACAACTTTAGTCGGCTTTGGCTCGTCTTGAAAGACCCAGATTGTAGATTGTTTTGGAATCAGGATCGTAGGCATAGATCCAAGATTCGTCACCACTGATGATGTCGTAGACGTGATTTGACTCTCCTCGGTTGAACCTTTGCAGAGTTTTCTTACACCATCTGACGCGGGCCGCCTTGTGATCGTCGGAAAGCAGATGCGGTATCCAACGGCAAACTAGCTTTCTCACACCAAGCGCTTCATGCAAGATCTTCTGAATGATTGTCCCTGAGATGCTTAATAGGGCCTCTATCTCTCGATACGTCACATGACGATCTTCGAGAATTAGTTGTCTGACAGCAATGATGTTATCTTCAGTGAAGGCGGATTTTGCGCGTCCTTCGCAAGATTTGTTACTAACACTAGTATGTCCACGCTGGAATTCTAAATACCAGCGTTCAACAGTCCGCAGACATGGGGCTTCATCACTGAACACAGATGTTAGCTCTTTAAAATACTGAAGCCGTGTCAGGCCTCTTCTAAAGTTGTAGAAAATTATTGCACGAACATTTTCCTTAGAAAGATTCATTTTCGTACGTAACCTGACAGATTCCAATCGACACTGTGACTAAACAATAGCAGTAATCCTAATACTTTCAACTGTTTTGAGATTCAAAATTTAAACACATTCGAATATAGAACAGTTCCAAATTCAAAATTGTCGGGAAATATGGAAACGGCAGATAACTTAGACTGCTACAAGGCATGCCTAGTAGCAGTCTCAGTTATAGAGGATTTGCGCACAAATATCTGATGGTCCACGACTCTCTTTTATAGAGGCTTCTATTTCTCATACACAGAGGATTTACGTCTAAAAATGACGGGACCAGGCAATTACTCTTACTTAAAGAGTTTTCTCGCTTACCCAGTTCTTACTTACTCAGGTTTGGCTGTAGTCAGTCTGTGGTTCTTTTGTTATTTTACCATTTCTACCTGTCAACTACTACCGCAAGCCGTGTTAAAGAACTTCGTTCCAAAAACTAATACGGCACTGTAATTTCCAAAGTGTAAGTTTAAGTCTATAAACACATTTCCTCCATAATTGCTCTTTTCTTTTTATTCCTAGTTTACGTCTTATATGTGTCATTATATATTTCATCGCATCGTCTGTATGGCTGTTAAGAAGATTCTAAACTAAACAGGCTGTGCCACTTCTAAATGTAAAAAATGGTAAGTGCTGTGTTCATTTTACTAAAAAAAATTCCAGAGAGTACAGAGTTCCAACAGGTTCTTACCATACCTCTATGGCTTCCTCCACTCTCATAGTTCATCTCACATACCCTCGCCGGTTACGGAGACTCTTGACTTGCCCTTCAGATAAGATACGGTCTATTTGGTCATGGTAAGATAGTCTAGCTAGCTTTTATTATCATTTTAAAGAGTCTTGAGTATGCCAATCTTTTGAAAGCGTCATAACGGGTCCAAGGCATAAAGCCTAATGAGAGTTCGCTTCCCAAAATAACCCTACCGTAGGCTACCACCGGTTTCATTGCTTGGAGACATCCGCCTAAGCCATAAGATCATATTATTCTTCCAAAAATTGTACAGTCTACGTTATATCAGGAGCTCCGAATCCGAATCAGAATGTTAACTAATAACAGTTGAACAAGTTGTCATTATTCAAGTGGAGCTAGAATAGCATCTATCCAAGCATTTTTATCTTTTAAATAATCTTCTATTGAATAATGCTCAGAACCCGCTAAGTATTTCAGTAATTGAATGAACAAGACGTACAGCAATTTTCTACTTGCCAACTTCTAATCTCGCGACTAAATATTGTTAGTTCTAAATATTAAACTATACCTTAAGTATGTTTTTTGTGTGTCGTGAGTTTATTTTCTTTAATAGGGGTTGCCAATATACTTCACACAATTTCAAATATTTTTGATAGTACTTTCTCCGATCTTGAATTCGAATTCAATACCTTGTGATCGTCAGGCGCATCATGCGCTATTAGACCAGCAGCAATGTATAAATCATCAGCTGAAAGTCGTCTTCTCGCATAAAGGCCTCGCCGAGCTCGCATTTCTACCGCATTTATCCTACTTTCATTCTCCTTCTTACATACCCAGCTCTCGCTACCATATAACAGCGTTGGGACAAGAACTCCGTTATGTATGGCCAGCTGCGCCTTATGGCTTAAGTGCCGGCTCCCGAGTAGCTTTCCCATCGCACCATTCACTCTGTTCCCTGCACTTACTCTTCTCTCTATGTCAGCGGTGTATTTCCCATCCTTACTGAAGGCGCATCCAAGATATACAAACTCATTCACTTGCTCCAGCACATCGTTACCAACCACAATCCTTACCTTCATTCTGGTTTCTTCCCTTTCAAAAACTATAATCTTGGTTTTCTTCACATTGAAGTGTAAGCCATTGATCATGCAGTCGTCTTTCATAACTGTGACTAATGTTTGCAGATCAGTCGCTGTTGCCGCTATTAAAACCGCGTCATCTGCATAAAGTAGATGGTTTACCACTAAGTCACCCATTTGTACACCTTCATTCATCGCTTTCAGTCTTTGAAGACTTTTGTCCAGATATATTATACACAGTCTAGCGGACAACACGCAACCCTGCTTGACGCCGATTTTAAAGTCAAACCAGGGTGACCTGTTACCACCCACCCGTACGCATGCCTTGCAGTCCACATAAGTGGACTGGACGGCTCGCAACAGAGTGCCATCTATACCATACTCTGGCAAAATATCCCAAAGTCTCTTTCGCACAACTCTGTCAAATGCCTTCTCCAGATCTACAAAACCGCAGAAAACCTTCCGCCCCACTGCTAGATGCTTCTCTACGATGTTGCGGAGTGAGAAGACTTGATCCGAACATCCTCTTCCAGACCTGAAACCCCCTTGTGCCTCGCACAACATTCCATCGGACTTCACGCACATTCTCCGTTCAATAATTTTACCGTACACCTTGGCTGCCAAGCTGATCAAACTGATGGCTCTGTAATTGACGCAGTCATATTGTGAACCCTTGCCTTTATACAAGGGTACTATGACTGCGCGGCGCCAATCTGTAGGGACTCTACCGGACCTCCAGCAAAGGTTTGCAAGGGCCCGGAAAGCGTCCCGGACGCTAGTTCCACCATATTTGATCATCTCGGCAGATATCATGTCTACTCCCGCAGCTTTACAGTTTTTCATACCTCCTATCGCCCATTCAACTTCTTCCATAGTGATGTCCTCCGTTGATTCTGGTGCCGCAATCTCGCCTTTGGGCACGTTTGCGGCATCAGCATCCGGGTCATCTCCATACATTTCTCCAAAATATTCACTCCACCGGTTTAGCACAGCTTGTGTGTCTGCAAGAATGTCACCATCTTTAGATTTTATCCTTTCCATTCTGGAGCCTGACGAATCACCTCGAGCCTTTCTCACCTTGCTCCAAAAGAGTTTGGTGTTGTTCTCGAAGTTCTTCGCCAGCCTCTCCTCCTCAATCATACTGGCTCTTTCACGCTTTTCTTTCACTAAAGTTTTAGTGGCATTCTTGCATTGCCGGTATATTTCTTTCCTCATCTCTGTCATACTGACATTCAGGTTCAAAGAAGATACATAGTCCTGCCACGCTTTCTTCTTACTTTCTACGGAGCTTTGCAACTCCGCATCCCACCATACATCACCTTTTGCTGTAATATGCTTCTTTGAGCAAGCACATACTTCTTTCGCGGATTCCACCAAACTCTCTTTCAGGCTATTCTAGCATTCATCTACATTTGAGTCCGAAGAGCCTGCTGTCAAAAGCTTGTCCCGGACTCTGTCTTCAAACATTCTCCTCACGCTCTCATCTTGCAACTTTTCAACCTTTATTCTTTCAAGGTCTCCGAAGGGGAAACGCTCCCGCCAGTGCCTCCACTTCCTGAACAGACCACTAAACCGCGCAACAACGAGATAGTGGTCTGATTCCAGAGTGGGGCCTCTATACGCACGCGTATCTTGTAGTTTGCTTCGGAGACGGTTATCAACCAGGATCAGATCTATCATGCTTTTTTGTTCATTCCTTCTCCACGTATACATATGTATCTAAATGATGCGTAGTTAAAACGGTTGTAAAGGGTTTCCCGTGAATAAATATTTGCATATCTATAGGTTTTCTAATAAAAAAAGGATCTTGCGTGTTTTTAGAAGTGATACTGAGGTGTAATGAGGGTAGTAATCGCCCAATAATCGGTTTCTGGAGTAATCACTGAAGTAAGCCCGCATTCGAACGACCGCTTTAATAAAGCGCTAGAATGAAACAAATGGCTAAGGGAACATTTTTAAAAAGCGGTTGAAATCACGCTTTAGTAAATGCGGGTTTAAACACTATTTAATTTGGTCACTCTGAGATGCGAGACCGTTTGAGGCATTTTGATTTTCAAGCGTTTCTATCTTTCGGAAGGTACACTAAGCTGTCGATGTTAGGTCTCATGTAATAAGGGGCGAGCCTATTAGCATATACTGGGCACAATTCCAGACTACGGACTCATACTGGGTTGTTTTCGTTAGAGAAACTATATTTGTCCGACCTAGGATTTGAACCCAGGACCTCGTGATCACAAAGCGATTCGCTTTGCCACTAGACCTACGAGGCAGTCGCTTTTACCTCGATTAAAGAAGGCCTTGTCCTAGCAGTGAGGTAGTATGGCTGATTTATAACTATAAAACTTTGTATTAGCTTTATATTTATTATAACTGTCCACGCTTTAAATCCTGGCTAGTGTCTTGGGGTTTTTCGAAACGTAAGTGCGATTTTCACTTGCTAACAGTGACAGAAAACATCGTGAGAATACTTTCATGTCCGAGAAATCATAAACAATTTTATAAAACCATATTTTGATTAGTATTATGTGTGTTAGGATTACTCGGGATTAAAGAATAAGTCTGTAAGGAAAAAAACCTGTTGCACCTTTCTACTTTTTGCCTACTTCGAGGATCTGCCGTGATATAGATATGTACTAGAAAAGAGGACAGTATCAAACATGTATATGACAAAGCGCAGCGTGGCTTGAAACAAAACCATAATTAACTGATAACAACAACTTGAAACACCATTTATACCAGTCTTCTAAAATTGGTTTCTATGAGCAAACACTACGTTGGATTCAATCCATTCATTTGGAAGCTTCGATACCACAAACAAACAGAAATTTCAAGTATAAAAACTTTTACATTGCTACATAAAAGAATCCTTCTCATTCGATCGAATCTAAGGCAGGGAATATATTAAAATTAAAAAAAAAATAATATGCCACGATCAATCTTTCAGAAGCCCACTTTAAAAAATCAATAATTGTTAGTTACCCCATTCATCATACTTAGAAGGAACATCTGTGTTTGTCTCATCTCTCAACATTCAAAGGTTCGCTGAAAGAGAACTCATATTTTGAGTTGAGATCGCCTTGGTACATGACTTGTGAAAATTACAATTACCTCTGTACTGTATACAATAAAGAATAAATAATTAAAAAAAAATATTTTTATAGTTCGCTGTTTTGTTTAGTGGAGGATTTTTTTCTAAATTCCCAGTCCCTTATGAAGATTTGAGTATGTGAGACTTTTACCCACAATTAAAACCACCACAACTGCATCCTTTGGCATAGCAGAGGGGCTTCCAACGCAACGCACTTAAGCCCCTTTTCTACACCTAGATTGATTTAGTTCGGACAAAACATTCATCTTTTGCCTCGCAATATGGCGGTAGTTATGTTAATGTAGAGTCATTTCAGACGTTGTCACCCTCGGGACTACTCTGTCGTGATTCTAGGGGTCTATACTTCAAACATCTGTAATCTCTAACGTGTCTTATTGGTGTTATTTTGCATGGTGCGGCTAGCAATCAGGAAGTTCGATTCTAAGTCAAATTGTTTTAATGGTATAGTGTTTTTTTTCGAAAAAATCTCAATAAATGTTTAGACATTATTGACAGAGGATTGAGTTACCTCTTTTCTTTAAAAATCTCAATCCCCTGTCAACAATGTCCATACACTCAGTGAGAATTTTTGGAAAGAGTAGAATCGGACTTCGTGATTGCTAACCGCACCATGTGAAATAAGACCAATAAGATACTCTAGAGATTTCAGACGTCTGAAGTATAGACCCCTAGAATCTGGTCGAGAGAGTAGCCCCGAGGGTGATAACGTCCAGAGTAAATAATATTAGCCCTGTTAAGAAACCCCCACTGTTGGGCACGGGCCTCCTCTCAAACTGAGAGGGTTTAGGCCATAGTCCACGACGCTGGCCCAGTGCGGGTTGGCAAACTTCACACACCTTCGAGAAACTCTTAGGTATGCAGGTTTTCTCACGCTGTTTTTTTTTTCACCGTTAAAGCAAGTGATAGTTAATTTATAAAACGCACATGCTTTCGAAAAGACAGAGGTGCGTGCCTAGCTTCGAACTCAAGGCATCTGACTTTGCAATCCAACGGTCTAACCACTAAGCTATCACTGCTTGCATTTGCAATATATTCATCCAAAAATTGTACAGTCTACGTTATACCAGGAGGACAGAAGACACTGACGGTTTTCAGTAATTGAATGAACAAGACGTACAGCAATTTTCTACTTGCCAACTTCTAATCTCGCGACTAAATATTGTTATTTCCAAATATTATATTTTACCTTTAGTATTTGTGTGACGTTAGTTTATGTTCATTAATAGGGGTTGAGCATATTTTTAGTAGCACTTTCTCCGATTTTGAATTCAAATTCAGTATTTTGTGTTCGCCAGCCGTATCATGCGCCATTAGAACAGCATCGTATAAATCATAAGCTTAAAGTCGTCTACTGGAACAAACGTCTTGCTCAAAGATCGCTACACAATGAACGTTGTTCTGAATATAATACTCCTTAATGCGCACATGTAAGTACAGATTTAATTTTTAATTGGGATAACAAAAAGGTACCTTATCAGTATTCTAATTGGGAAGTCTGAGGTCTTGCGTTACTTGTGTTACCTTGTGTATATATATTTCAATTTATAACATATACATTAAGTCTCACTGTGTTGTTAATATTCTATCGATATTGCCCGCCTCACAATATTATGCAAATTGTTTACCGAACGGCCTATCGGTAATCTTTGGGGTCCATTCTGCGAATACAATTTAGGCTCGGGTCCAAAATTCAATAATGCCCAAATATCTAAATGATGCGTAGTTAAAACGGTTGTAAAGGGTTTCCCGTGAATATATATTTGCATATATATATGTATTGGTTTTCTAATAAAAAATGAATTTTGCGTGTTTATAGAAGTGATATTGAGGTTTAATGAAGGTATATTTTAATTAGCCCAATAATCGGATGGAGCAATCTCCGAAATAAGCCCGCATTCGAACGACCGCTTTAATAAATCGCTAGAAAGAAACAAATGGCTAAGGGAAAATTTTTAAAAAGCTGTTGAAATCACGCTTTTTTTAAATGCGGGTTTAAACACCATTTAATTCGGTCACTCCGAGATGCGAGACCGTTTGAGACATTTTGATTTTTAAGCGTTTCTTTCTTTCGGAAGGTACACTAAGCTGTTGGTCCTGGTTAATACTTCATGTTGTAATCTTTAAGCTAAGCCTTATGGGTGTCCTGCTATGATCCAACCTTCTGCCACCAATTCGCACTGAGTTCGGTTGGTCAAGTATGACCCATTCGCTTTAAACACCGCCTATATTCCCCAAGCGGGGGTGGCAGAGGTGTACTGAGCACACTATCTTTTCGCCGACGATGTTAGGTCTCATGTACTAAGGGGCGAGCCTATTACCGTATACCGGGCACAATTCCAGACTCCTGACTCATACTGGAAAGTTTTCGGTAGAAAAACTTTATATGTCCGACCTAGGATTTGAACCCAGGACCTCGTGATCACAAAGCGATTCGCTTTGCCACTAGATCTACGAGGCAGTCGCTTTTACCTCAATTAAAGAAGGCCTTTTCCTAGCAGTGAGGTAGTATGGCTAATTTATAACTATAAAACTTTGTATTAGCTTTATATTTATGATAACTGCTCACGCTTCAAATCCTAGCTAGTGTCTTTGGGTTTTTCGAAACGTAAGTGCGATTTTCACTTGCTAACAGTGACAGAAAACATCGTGAGGATACTTTTATGTCCGAGAAATTATAAACAATTTTAAAAAAACATATTTTGATTAGTATTATGTGTGTTAGGATTACTCGGGATTAAAATTAAAGAATAAGTCTGTAAGGAAAAAAACCTGTCGAACCTTTCTACTCTTTGCCTACTTCGAGGATCTGCCGTGATATAGATATGTACTAGAAAAGAGGACAGTATCTAACATGTATATGGCAAAGCGCAGCGTGGCTTGAAACAAAACCAAAATTAACTGATAACAACAACTTGAAACACCATTTATAACAGTTGTCTAAAATTGGTTTCAACGAACACACTCCATTCATTTGGAAGCTTCGATACCAGAAACAAACAGAAGGTTTAAGTATAAAAACTTTTACATTGATACATAAAGGAATACTTCTCATTCGATCGAATCTAAGGCAGGGAACATATTAAAATTAAAAAAATAATATGCTACGATCATTCTTTCAGAAGCCCACTTTAAAAAATCAATAATTTTTAGTTACCCTATTCATCATACTTAGAAGTAACATCTGTGTTTACTTTATGGATTTTTCGATTTAGGTATTAAATATAAAAACGTAGCGTTTCGACCGTGTCCCCAAGGGTACTACTGTCTGGGGATTGGGATCGTACTCTCTAAAAAGTTTATGCTTGCAGTGGCTATTTGGTGCGGGTTACTTCCTTCCCTCTTATATGGTCGAGGGAGGTGATGGCTGCTTAAGTCGTCATACACGTGAACGGGTGCTGCTTATGGAGGCTGATCTACCTAAAGGCCTAAAGGCTTCTGGGTGGATCAGCCTTATCATTCTTTAAGAAATATTATTGCTAGTCTTATATCTCAGTTATAAGGCATCACACTGGAGCTGGATCGCATGCTTAATTTTGTGTAATGTAAAAATGTATTTATGCAGAAAATGATGAAAACATAAGGAATAGAAAATTAGACAAAAAAGACAAGCCCACTGAGTTTCTCGCCAGATCTTCTCAGTAGAGGCTGCGTTCCGATCCGGTGGTAGATTAGTAAGGTACAGAAAAATGCAAATATGACTATTTGTAAGTAGAGTTTATACAAAATAAATGATTTGAGTTTGAGTTCGGGTATCCTTGGGAATACGGTATAAACTGGGTTTAATTTTTCTCTTCTTTAAACCAAAATATTATTATAATATAGGTTGGTCTAGTGGCGAATGCATTTTGCAATTACGAGGTCCTGAATTCAGATCCTAGTTCGGTCAAATCGACGGTCCCATATAACAAAGTTACTTATGACAAACAAAATAAACGGCATTTGCGACTTTCGTGCCCGTCGATAAAGTTATGCCAAATATAAATACTGGATTATAGGACTTTATTCTTTGAACACTTCGAAATGTAGTTTTTCTATCTAATCATTTCCAATCTCAGTCGGGTGTCCGAAATTGTGTCCGGTATAGAGGTAAGGTGGTGGCCCCCAATGACAATGGACCTAACCAGAAGGTCTACTTGCAAAATCGATAATCGATATATAGCGGCATATGTCGTGTCGAATACTACTCTTAGTTACGTCGTTTTCACTGTCGAAACGATGAATGAACGAACGATACAATATTCGACATTATCGTCTGTAACCCTACTCTTAGTAGTAAAAGTCAGTTACAAATATTCGAATTCGACAACGATCTAAACTACACTTCATCATCATCATCATTTCAGCCTATACTTGTCCACTGCTGAACATAGGCCTCCCCAATCGCTTTCCAGCGTAACCGGTCCGATGCCACCTGCATCCAACGATTTCCTGCGATTTTCACAAGATCGTCGGTCCATCTGGCAGGCGGTCGTCCTACGCTGCGCTTGCCAATACGTGGTCTCCACTCTAGAATCTTTCTGCCCCAACGCCCGTCCAATCTTCGCGCTATGTGGCCAGCCCATTGCCACTTCAGCATGCTAATCCTGAGGGCTATGTCGGTGACCTTGGTTCTTCTACGAATCTCCTCATTCCTGATTCGATCGCGTAGAGAAACGCCGAGCATAGCTCTCTCCATAGCTCGCTGAGCAACTTTGAGCTTTTTTATGAGACCTATTGTAAGAGACCACGTCTCTGATCCATATGTCATCACTGGTAACACACATTGACTAAAAACTTTAGTCTTTAGGCACTGAGGTATTTTGGATGAGAAGATGTTGCGCAGTTTCCCGAACGCTGCCCAGCCGAGTTGGATTCGTCGATTGACCTCTCTCTCAAAGTTGGACCTACCTAACCGGACTGCCTGTCCCAGGTAAATGTATTCGTCGACAACTTCAAGAGTAGAGTTCCCAACGGTGAGTGCGGTGGGTACGACATGGACATTAAACATTATTTTTGTTTTGTCCATATTCATTTTAAGACCCACTTGTTGGGATACTCTGTTGAGGTCACCGAGCATTCGTCCTAGATCTTCCAGCGACTCCGCCATGACCACAATGTCGTCGGCAAATCGAAGGTGAGTGATGTATTCGCCATTGAAGTTGATGCCAAGTCCTTGCCATTCCAAGAGCTTGAAGGCGTCCTCTAAGGTGGCCGTAAACAGTTTCGGAGAAATGACGTCTCCCTGTCTTACTCCTCTTTTTATGGGGATCACCTTCGTGCACTGCCCCTGTACTCGGACTGACATGGTGGCGTTATTATACAAGCACTTCAACACTTCGATGTACCTATAGTCAAAGCGGCATCGCTGGAGAGATCTAAGAACCGCCCAAGTCTCGATCGAATCAAAGGCTTTCTCATAGTCCACAAACGCCAAGCATAGTGGCCGATTATACTCCTCAGTCTTCTGTATAACCTGCCGCAGCGTATGTATGTGGTCTATGGTACTAAAACCTTTCCGGAAACCGGCTTGTTCGGGAGGCTGGAAGTCATCAAGCCTTCGTTCGAGACGATTCGTAATGACTCTCGAAAACAACTTATAAACATGGCTCAGCAGTGTGATGGGCCTATAGTTCTTCAATAAAGAATTATCACCTGTCTTGAAAAACAGCACCACCACACCCCTGTTCCATGCTTCCGGCGTTTTCCCTTCAAGCAAGACGGAATTAAATAGCCTCTGAAGGACTTTAAGTACCGGCGATCCGCCCGCCTTCAGAAGTTCTGCAGTAATTCCGTCTTCACCCGGCGCTTTGTTGTTTTTTAGTTGTTTGAGAGCCATCCTAATTTCGCACAGGCTGATGTCCGGGATATCTTCAGTGCAGTGTCGGGTTAGCTTGGCTCTTGGGTCTTTTACCAAGTCAACAACAGGTTTAGCTACTGAGGTATATAACTGTCCATAGAACCTCTCTATCTCCCTGAGCACCTCTGACCTATTTGACGTTACGTTTCCGTCCTCCGTCTTCAGCTTCGTCAACTGGCTCTGCCCAATAGACGCGTCTCTTGCGAACACTTTAGAGCCCTTGTTCTGCTCTATGGTCTCCTCAATACGCCTTGCATTGAAGGATCGTAAGTCGTGTCGCAAGGACTTCAATATCTGTCCATTAAGCTGCCTATAGGACTTAGCATCATCGGAGGTTTGGAGCGTCATGGAACGTCGCTCAGCCATAAGGTTTCGGGTGTAGTCAGATAGTTTTTGAGGCCTATTTTTACGGTGGGTCTTAAAATACTTGGACCCGACCGTATGAACAGTCTCTACCAGCCTGTTGTTGATTTCGTCCACTGATGCGCTGCTGTCTAGCAATTCGAAGCGGTTTGACAATTCGAGTTGAAAGTTCTCGGGGTTTTGGATATATGCATGAGTAGGTCGGAGCGTAGACTTCATCAGACGCGATCTTTCCATTTTGACATTAATATTTAATGTGCCTCTGACCATTCGGTGATCACTGCCGGTTTTTACCCTATGAATCACGGAGACATCATTAAATATTTGTCGCTTGGTGCTCATGATGAAGTCTATCTCATTTTTTGTTGAACCATCAGGGCTCATCCAGGTCCATTTCCTATGAGGCGGCTTCTGGAAGAAAGAGTTCATCATAAAGAGTCCCTCTTTCTCCAGAAATTCGGCCAGCCTCTGACCCCTGGGGTTGCGCTGCCCATATCCAAATTGCCCCACTCTCGCATCGCCCCGTTGGCCCAGCCGCGCATTAAAGTCACCCATAACTACTGTAAAATATGCTTTGGAAGTATGTATGGCTCTACTAATGTCCTCATACATAACTTCGACCTCATCATCTGAGTATGCCGAGGTCGGTGCGTAGACCTGCATGACCTTCAGCGAATATCTTTTGGATATTCTGAGTATCAGGTACGCTACCCTGCTCGACACACTAGTGATGGACACAACGTTGTTTATGAGTGACTTGTGGACGATAAATCCGACACCACCTTGGGACTGCTGTTCGCCCTCCCGGTAGTAAAACAAGTTGCCGGATTTTAAGGTTATCGTGTCCTCGCCCTCTCTTCGGACCTCCGATAAACCAACAATACTCCACCGCAACTTGTTTAACTCTTCTTCCAGCTCAACTAGCTTCTCATCTGTCCTCAATGTGCGTGCGTTGTATGTCACCAGGGCCAATTTTCGGTTTTGGTGGTAGCCGAATCTCTGCCGGAGATTCTTAGCACCCCTTGTCCTGTCGTTACCATGGCTGCTACCGTGGCCAGGACGAACAGGACCGCCGGGGACTAGGGGCCTGGTTTTCCTACTTTCTTCCATAATTGGGGGTGTTTGCCATACTCGCCACGCTTGGCAGGCGGGTTGGCGAGCGCAGTTATTCTTATACGATAATTATTATAACATTAACGATAGATTATAACATTCGAACATTTGCTAGAGTATGCATGTGCGATACATTCGAAGTAATGTCGTATCGTTTCGAATATGTCGTTGTCGATTTTGCGAGTAGACGCCCTGGCCGTCCTATCGTAATACCTCGCGTTATGTGTTTAATTGGTCAAAAGGAATAAAAACCCTGGGGATTACTACCTCCTTAGCTAAACTATTCCAATCTTACTTTGCTGTGAAAAAGAGACAGAGCTGCAAACTACGTATATCGACATCTCTTTTTTACGGTACAGTAAGATTATACCACTTTTGTTAAAGAGATTGTGTGGAATACGTACTGAGTATAAATTAGGTTACTATTTCCCGGCCAACCAACAAACAAATAGATAAATAAAGGCTTTAAGATATCATTTCGACATTACTGGGTCGCCAGTGACCATTTGACAGCGAGATAAAATGTGTTCGCGATAAGCAATGTTGCCAACATGTCGGGCGCCCGAACAAGCGATATGGGATACGGTTTTATTTAGAATTCTAACTTGGTTGGTATAATTTTAACAAATTTTGTGGATATTTTAGAGTATAGCTCGCTTTTTTTTAGTGGAGGTAAAATTTTTCATAGAATCCCAGTCCCTTATGAAGAATTGGGGTATGTGATTCTTTTACCCACCAGTAAAACCACCATAACTGCATCCGGAGGGGTTCCGAAATCTTTAAACGCAACGCACCGGAGCCCCTCTCCTATACCTCGATCGAATTAGTTTGGCCACATTTCATTCATCACAAAACATTCATCTCTTTTCTCTCACCCGGTAATGTAGAGCTATTCAGAATGTTGTCACGCTGGAGACTATTCTGTCGACCAGATTCTAAGGTTCTTTAGGGTCGGCTATCGGTTAGCAATCCCAAAGTCCGAATCTAAGTCAGACAAAATGTTTTTGTGGTAAAGTTGTTTCTTTCAATAAATTCTGAACAGGTGTTGACATGGATTGAGATTGTTAGAGAAAAGAGGTAAAAAAAGAAGATTTTGGAGTCTAAAACGATACCCGGTATAATAGCAATAGATGTTCCCTCAACAGCAACAGATTAGATTGGCACTTAATGCTAGGGCACGTATCCGACGGCGCGAGATAGTGATACGCTGAAAAAACGTAGTTGTGGTGTAGTCAACTGTATGTCATCTCCCTTATTGTTCAGTACATTATAACTTCCCACATCAAATCGCTATGTCGTGTGGCCTTACTACCCTATTAAATAGGTGCCTTTATTTAATAGGGCACTTTTACGTACGTGGTCGTCACTTCAGAATCTTTGCCGCAACCGCCGTCCGCGGCGTGTTCTAACCGACCCTCCTGATTCCATTACTTCCCTTCTTTCGGATACAGATACTGCACACAGGATCAGACACCGACCTCGCCGGCGAGGTCGAAGAATCCCTTGTTCGCCGGCCGGTGTAAAACACCACGGCAAGACACCTAGTATACGCCCTCCCTCATAGCGACTGCGCAAGCCGAGGCCGTTCCTCCTTTGACGCCCTTGAGCTAGTTGCTCCCTTGCCCTTTTGGCTCGAGCGTAATAGTTTCACGCTCGCCCTCTTATCCGGTGAAGCTGTAAAGGCCCCGTGGCCAACAGCATAGGTCAATCACACACTACACCACACCACAATCTAGAACCTTTTTGCCCCAACGGCCTTTATCATCATGGACAAAATTTGAGTATGTATGGAGACATAACATCTCTACCACCCTTTAGATACCATTGCTAACTGTTTACATTCTCGCGCTGACCTATTTCATGTAAGTTTACTTCCTTTCGCAGGCATAGTATAAGCCAATGGTACTGCGAGTAACAGAATCAAACTCAAACCCGAAATCTGCATACGAAACGTCTAATTATATGCGATACGCTATCAGACGGTGCGTATTGGTGATACGTGGCCAGGATACGCAAATACGGTACGAAACGTTTACCTATCGTGCACAATGTTAGTGAGATCCACAGAATAATCCAGTTTCGTACTAATTGGAATGGTATTATAAATGCGACGGTTTTGGATGTTCAGGTTTAGATGAGGTAGGTTTTAAAATAACTAAAGATAATAAAATGAATATTAATAATAAAGTGCCACAGCTCGGGTAAAGGTTTCTCTCATGAATAGGGGCAGAAAGATTAGGTTTATGCCACCTGCTGTTAAAAATTATGAAGCCACCTATAAAGCTTCGAACTTGGCTTAACGACTGCCACATTAAAAGGTTAACGGGACAAATGGCTTAGCGTACCTTCTAAGCACGAAGACTCTTAAATATGAAACTATCACAAACGGTCACCTATCTTAAACCGGCTGATTTTAACGATGCAAAGAACGCTAACCCAACGACTGATTCACGAATTTTATAAATCGTTCTTCCGTGTTAAACGTTTTCCAGGGGGAAGTTTTTGGCGTTGGGAAAAGTACCTTCTCAAAAGTTTCTTCGGTGTCGTATATACCTCCTTATATTCTCAAAAAAAATGTCGCCTGTGGAAAGAAAAAAGATCTTATTGCTACTGATATTAGGTCCAGTGCTTAGTATCCAGCACAAGGTATAAAAAAAATAATAATATTAGCCCTGTTAAGAAACTGTCCCACTGTTGAGCACGGGCCTCCTCTCAAAGTGAGAGGGTTTAGGCCATAGTCCACCACGCTGGCCCAGTGCGGGTTGGCGAACTTTACACACCTTCGAGAAACTCTTAGGCATGCAGGTTTCCTCACGATGTTTTCCTTCACCGTTAAACAAGTGATAATTAATTTTACTAGTTTTTATTTACTATGAGAGTCGAGGAAGCCAGAGAGGTATGTAAGGAAAGAACCTGTTGGAACTCTGTACTCTCTGCCTACCCCGCAAGGGATCTGGCGTGAGGTTATAGATAGATAGATAGATAATTATTTTTTTTAATACGCATATGCTTTCGAAAAGACAGAGGTGCGTGCCTGGGTTTGAACCCGAGACCGTTGACTTTGCAGTCCAACGGTCTAACCACTAGGCTATCACTGCTACCTAGAGACTAATACATATTTACACGTTGAGTCAAAGCTTAATTTGATTATCTTATCTCGACCTATATAACCAGGTAACGCGTTAGATCTCATGTCAAAGGTAAATATTGATGTATTCTATCAAGGTATCACACTCGCATGCCAATGTCGAGGTAAATTTTTTTTTCGTGGGGTATTTTAATGGCCCACAAATGTTTCGATGTTGGTTTTTGTGCTTGTATATTTTTTTAAACGTAGCCCCACAGTAAACTATTTTATTTAAACCTAAACTTTGTATCCACACAATATCAAAGGAACAAAGAGAAAGAGAATTAAATAAAATCCGGATCAGGATCTTCTAAATGGAGGCCGCGTTCCGATCCGGTGGTAGATTAGTAGTTAAATTAGATTTAAAAAACAAAGGTAAATTGACTATTTGTAAGCGCCTCCGCAGGGCTTATACAAAATAAATTATTTGAGTTTAAGTTTCACACTAAGAATTACTCATGGGTCGTCGTCGATCCAAACATCCAGATCAAAACAAACATTTTTGAGTTACACAAACATTTATCCGGGGCGGGAATCGAACCAGCGACTACTCGATCCAGTGGATCCCGGAAAACATCGTGAGGAAACCTGCATGCCTAAGAGTTTCTCAAAGTTGTGTGAAGTTCGCCAACCCGCACTGGGCCAGCGTGGTGGACTATGGCCTAAACCCTCTCAGTTTGAGAAGAGGCCCGTGCCCAACGGTGGGACAGTTTCTTAACAGGGCTAATATTATTAACATGCCCATGACTCAAACATGTTTGGGTTACATAAGGTTTTGTCACATGCAGGGATCGAATCCGTTACTACTCGGTCCAGTATGCATAGAGGTCTACGCTCTTAATCACTTAACTAAGCCTTCATCGTCGTTTTTTTAAATATATGACAGTTAAAATTCCTCTGCCTCATTTTTCAAGTGGTGTACAACATAGATGGCGATCACGGAGTCTTGGGTTAAAACACTTCGTTTGCAAAAGTATGCTTTTTCTATTAAAAAACTATCAGTTCGACGTCTAGATTGTTTTCTAGAAAATCTTTAACTAAGACGACAGAAAAAGTCAGTTTTATGAAATAGCGTAATCGTATAAAGTTAAACGCCACCATGTCAGTCCGAGTACAGGGGCAGTGCACGAAGGAGATCCCCATAAAAAGAGGAGTAAGGCAGGGAGACGTCATCTCTCCGAAACTGTTTACGGCCACCTTAGAGGACGCCTTCAACATCAATGGCGAATACATCACTCACCTTCGATTTGCCGACGACATTGTGGTCGTGGCGGAGTCGCTGGAAGATCTAGGACGAATACTCGGTGACCTCAACAGAGTATCTCAACAAGTGGGTCTTAAAATGAACATGGACAAAACGAAAATAATGTCTAACGTCCATGTCATACCCACCGCACTCACCGTTGGGAACTCTACTCTTGAAGTTGTCGACGAATACATTTACCTGGGACAGGTAGTCCGGTTAGGTAGGTCCAACTTTGAGAGAGAGGTCAATCGACGAATCCAACTCGGCTGGGCAGCGTTCGGGAACTGCGCAACATCTTCTCATCCAAAATACCTCAGTGCCTTAAGACTAAAGTTTTTAGTCAATGTGTGTTACCAGTGATGATATATGGATCAGAGACGTGGTCTCTTACAATAGGTCTCATAAAAAAGCTCAGAGTTGCTCAGCGAGCTATGGAGAGAGCTATGCTTGGCGTTTCTCTACGCGATCGAATCAGGAATGCGGAGATTCGTAGAAGAACCAAGGTCACCGACATAGCCGTTAAGATTAGCGAGCTGAAGTGGCAATGGGCGGGCCACATAGCGCGTAGATCGGACGGGCGTTGGGGCAGAAAGATTCTAGAGTGGAGACCACGTATTGGCAAGCGCAGCGTGGGACGACCGCCTGCCAGATGGACCGACTATCTTGTGAAAATCGCAGGAAGTCGTTGGATGCAGGTGGCATCGGACCGGTTACGCTGGAAAGCGATTGGGGAGGCCTTTGTTCAGCAGTGGACAAGTATAGGCTGAGATGATGATGATGATAAAGTTAAATTGCCGAATATTTAAATAAATCGAGGATTATGTTGAAATTTCATTTCCTAATTCAACATTCTAATCCATTTAGTTGTAGATCTGTAGGCGCATTAAAGGCATAGTCAACAGGGGCATTTGTTTAATCAGGCAAAAGTCTGACCTTTTTCTTGCTAATTGTTGTCTAAATTAATAAGCTTTAGTACAAAAATGGTGTCCTCTTTATATTAGTGTAGATCTTACTCAGGCCTACTTGACAACGAATAAAATATTAGGTTATATCCGATTTATGAACACAACACAAATCGTCATAGCCTAAATACGGGTAGCAGAGGTGTATTTTGTACAACCGCATTTTGTTGACGATATTAAATCGCAAAGTAACAGGGGGCGAGCCTGGCTCTTAAGAATTTTTTTGTGATACTAAGCTCCAATAACCCTCCATATTTAATTTCGAAGAAAAATCTTATAAAGTCGCAAGCCCTTAGCGGGTCTTACGTAAAGTACGCTGAAAGATAAAAATGACACAAACGGTCAAACATTTTGGACTGACTGAGCCAAACCCTGCTTAGTCACCTCAATTGCTACATATACCACGGTACCACAGATGTCAGTAAATAAACAACCATGGCTTTATTATCCACAAAATACAAACAATGATTCCAACCAAAAGGGCCTTCCGCAAACAGATTGATCTCAGTATAACGCTTTCGAGTCGATATGCCATCCTGTTCATACTACAGATTTACCGGAGTAAGATCAACGTGAGCACGCCTTCTTGACAATATGACGACAACGTCAAATGGTCGGTGCTTAGCCCTCTAAGGGCTTAGCGACTACACTAGTAAAGGAAACACATTAACTCGGTAGCGTTACGCTAACGTCGATATGTCCGTACTAATATCTCAGATTTCAATCCATGATAAAGCTAAAAGAAGCAAATATCGCGACGTCACTGATCAAGAACATTCGCTTTTTATGCGAATTTAACAAACTACCACAATACAGAGCGACTCACCGGAGTCAATAAAACAAGTGGATACCGACCCTGGGATCCTTCCCGCGAGTCCGCTGAATAATTCAGCGTTGTCCGCTCCCACTCACTTTGCTAAATGAAATAAATTACCATTGATGCGTAATTCGCAGGGCTACAGTTTACATTGTTATTTACATTGCCAGATTTAGATGTAAAATTATTTATTCAGTATAATTTTAATACAAGATACGCGTGCGTATAGAGGCCCCACTCTGGAATCAGACCACTATCTCGTAGTTGCGCGGTTTAGTGGTCTGTTCAGGAAGTGGAGGCACTGGCGAGAGCGTATCCCCTTCGGAGACCTTGATAGATTAAAGGTTGAAAAGTTGCAAGATGAGAGCGTGAGGAGAATGTATGAAGACAGAGTCCGGGACAAGCTTTTGACAGCAGGCTCTTCGGACTCAAATGTAGATGAATGCTGGAATAGCCTGAAAGAGAGTTTGGTGGAATCCGCGAAAGAAGTATGTGGTTGCTCAAAGAAGCATATTACAGCAAAAGGTGATGCATGGTGGGATGCGGAGTTGCAAAGCTCCGTAGAAAGTAATAAGAAAGCGTGGCAGGACTATGTATCTTCTTTGAACCTGAATGCCAGTATGACAGAGATGAGGAAAGAAATATACCGGCAATGCAAGAATGCCACTAAAACTTTAGTGAAAGAAAAGCGTGAAAGAGCCAGTATGATTGAGGAGGAGAGGCTGGCGAAGAACTTCGAGAACAACACCAAACTCTTTTGGAGCAAGGTGAGAAAGGGTCGAGGTGATTCGTCAGGCTCCAGAATGGAAAGAATAAAATCTAAAGATGGTGACATTCTTGCAGACACACAAGCTGTGCTAAACCGGTGGAGTGAATATTTTGGAGAAATGTATGGAGATGACCCGGATGCTGATGCCGCAGACGTGCCTAAAGGCGAGATTGCGGCACCAGAATCAACGGAGGAAATCACTATGGAAGAAGTTGAATGGGCGATGGGAAGTATGAAAAACGGTAAAGCTGCGGGAGTAGACATGATATCTGCCGAGATGATCAAATATGGTGGAACTTGCGTCCGGGACGCTTTCCGGGCCCTTGCAAACCTTTGCTGGAGGACCGGTAGAGTCCCTACAGATTGGCGCCGCGCAGTCATAGTACCCTTGTATAAAGGCAAGGGTTCACAATATGACTGCGCCAATTACAGAGCCATCAGTTTGATCAGCTTGGCAGCCAAGGTGTACGGTAAAATTATTGAACGGAGAATGCGCGTGAAGTCCGATGGAATGTTGTGCGAGGCACAAGGGGGTTTCAGGTCTGGAAGAGGATGTTCGGATCAAGTCTTCTCACTCCGCAACATCGTAGAGAAGCATCTGGCAGTGGGCCGGAAGGTTTTCTGCGGTTTTGTAGATCTGGAGAAGGCATTTGACAGAGTTGTGCGAAAGAGACTTTGGGACATTTTGCCAGAGTATGGTATAGATGGCACTCTGTTGCGAGCCGTCCAGTCCACTTATGTGGACTGCAAGGCATGCGTACGGGTGGGTGGTAACAGGTCACCCTGGTTTAACGTTAAAATCGGCGTCAAGCAGGGTTGCGTGTTGTCCGCTAGACTGTTTATAATATATCTGGACAAAAGTCTTCAAAGACTGAAAGCGATGAATGAAGGTGTACAAATGGGTGACTTAGTGGTAAACCATCTACTTTATGCAGATGACGCGGTTTTAATAGCGCCAACAGCCACTGATCTGCAAACACTAGTCACAGTTATGAAAGACGACTGCATGATCAATGGCTTACACTTAAATGTGAACAAAACCAAGATTATGGTTTTTGAAAGGGAAGAAACCAGAACGAATGTAAGGATTGTGGTTGGTAACGATGTGCTGGAGCAAGTGAATGAGTTTGTATATCTTGGATGCGCCTTCAGTAAGGATGGGAAATACACCGCTGACATAGAGAGAAGAGTGAGTGCAGGGAACAGAGTGAATGGTGCGATGGGAAAGCTACTCGGGAGCCGGCACTTAAGCCATAAGGCGCAGCTGGCCATACATAACGGAGTTCTTGTCCCAACGCTGTTATATGGTAGCGAGAGCTGGGTATGTAAGAAGGAGAATGAAAGTAGGATAAATGCGGTAGAAATGCGAGCTCTGCGGAAGATGTGCGGAGTGAAGCTGACCGACCGCATTAGCAACAGCATAGTAAGACAGCGAGTAGGTATGAAAGATAGTATCGGTGTAAAGATGAGAAAGGGCATGCTCCGTTGGTTCGGGCATATAGAAAGAATGTCTGAGGAAAGAATGACAAAACAGATATACAATGTGAAAGTGGAAGGATGCAGGTACCGGGGAAGACCTAGACTATCTTACCACGACCAAATAAACCGAGTCTTATCTGATGGAAAAGTCAAGAGTCTCCGTAACCGGCGAGCGTGTATGAGACGAACTATGAGAGTCGAGGAAGCCAGAGAGGTATGTAAGGAAAGAACCTGTTGGAACTCTGTACTCTCTGCCTACCCCGCAAGGGATCTGGCGTGAGGTTATAGATAGATAGATAGATAATTTTAATTTTAAAAGTCTTTTTAGAAAAAGCTTTTTTAGCAAAAACGCGACGAAGAGATCGTGGCTAGTTGATGAGCTCTTATGGCCTCACGCCATTCGGGTCTAAAGTACTTGTCGAGAGAAATCCAAAAAGCTCTAACACGGCGGGGTTATGTTCAGTAGTTGAGTGGTTCCATTGAGTAGTTGAGTAGTTAAGTACCTAGTTGTATAGTATTTGTCAATACCAATCTACCGAGCCTAAACATGAGAGGGTTGCGTTGTATATTTCATGTTGTTATATGGCCACCTTCCGACTTTGTGGTACTATATTTGGCATTGTCACCGAACTTACATACGTATGCCAAATTTCAGCTCGTAAATGCTTGAAAAATGGATCACAAGATTTGAACCGGAAAGACAAACAGACAGACATATGAACATTACAAGTAAATTAAAACCTTTTAAAAAAACCCTGTTACACCTATATTCCTTAAGCGTTGATGGCTAAGACCTACTTATAATCTGTAGGTGCTATATTAGCCGAAATACGACCTCTGCAGGATATGCCCCGCCTCCCCCAAAGATTGCCGTAACAACCACTGTTGTGCTATTTGCATCCAGTTTTTTCCCACTCCTCATACCTATCAGGTGATTAGTCCATCTTGGAAGCGTGTGCTACTCCACTCCATTAGAGTACATGACCGCTACTCACAAACCTTTCTGACTCAACGGCCGTCAGTTTTGCGAGCGTTGCGCCCCACCCACCAATTCTAAGAACTAAGTCGGTGACTGGTTCTCCTGCAAATCATGATTTCTGAGTCGGTCCAGCAGGGAAATTCCAAACATCGCTCCCTTCATTGCTTAGTGATTTTGAGCCTTATGATTGTATTTCGTTTGTACGGCGAGTGCGTGTCGTCTGGCCACTTATCCTCCTACTGTCCTATATTTGTATTTGCTGGATCTGCATTGATTCTACAAATATTACCTCCGACAGAGCTTGATCGTGGAATTGACGTGTTCACCCACACGATAGTCACTAATATCCTGCATTAGGGCCACGGGCCACCGTCACAGCCAGGTGCTTAGTCCCGCCATAATTACTTCGACACCTCGGTCAGGGAGCGTAAAGCCCTGATACCGAGTACCCATACCCAGTCAGGTAATTACAAAGACCTCAACCCTGATCTTCTGTTTTATAATTGCTCCATACTGACTGCTCAGTCTAGACCAGCCATTCTTAAGCATGTCATTCAGAAGCAAAATACGTCTCGTACGCAGGTTAGTACTCAAACTGTCCCACCGTTGTGCACGGGCCTTCTCTCAAAGTAAGAGGGTTTAGGTTGGCCACCACGTTGGCCCAGTGCGAGTTGGCGAACTTCACACACTTTCGATAAAATCTTAGGCATGCAGGTTTCCTCACGATGTTTTCCTTCACCGTTAAAATGATCGTTAATTTTTATTACGCACGTGCTTTCGAAAAGACAGAGGTGCGTGCCTGGGTTCGAACCCGAAACCACTGACTTTGCAGTCCAACGGTCTTACCACTAGTGGTCACTATCCACTTACCACTATCACTGCTTGCCACACAGGTTAGCGTACTTTAATAAAAATACCAGAGACCAGAGTGTTTAACACGGACGGAGCTTAAAGCTATTAAGCTGATAAGCTAACCTTTTCACGCTGCAAATAAACTAAATAAAGAGGAAAGTGATGGTTCATCACTCAGTTTTAATTTAAACTGGTCTGTAAATTACGTTAAAATAGGACTCGGCAGCTATTTCGTGTGGTTTCTGAAAACACGTTTCACTTAGATCCACGTTCTATTACATAAGTACTTCCATTGATGGTATTCAGCTCGTGTAACGTTTGCTAAAATTAATTTGCAACGGCCTCAATATGTACTTACTGCCTGCCCTTGCTAAGAGTTCGTTTCCCAGACCTGTATAAGGGTAAGGTACACTAATTGCATTTATCTTTAAAAATATTTTAAATGTTGTTCGGATTTTTGGTAATAATTAAAAATGCTTGACGATGTGTGCATTACACACAGACCAGTGGTTCTAAATAGAAAGAAACACTTATTGACACAATAGACCGTGTCTTATCTGAAGAGCAGTCAAGAGTCTTCGTAACTGGCGAGCGTGTATGAGACGAACTATGAGAGTGGAGGAAACGGGAGAGGTCTGTAAGGAAAGAACCTGTTGGAATTCTGTACTCTCTGCCTACCCCGCAGGAGAACAAGCATGATGATGTAGATAGATAGAAAACTTATTGCTTGTATAGATAACGTACCGAAACAGATCGCTGAGGCATTATTTCTTTTTTCTGCATATCAATTTATTCAAAGCAATTTATATGCTTCTCTTATTTGTCATCGTCCTTTAGTAAAAGAAGTTACTAACATACCTCTATTCGTGTTTGGTGGTATTGCTAGTATTACGCCTGAAACTTCGATATTTTATTTACTGAAATCTCAATTTTTTGGATCTGAACTGAATATCGTCTTCGGTAATTTGTTCGACAACATTTGCACGCACGCCCGAATTATGTATCGTGATACCGGACTAATAATTATGCTCAGGATTTTTATACTTACAGAATGTGTGTCTCGGACCTTAGGCAGCGAAAATTCCATTTTATGCTCGCCTAACCGTGCTTGCCAAGTCGAGTACGCGTTTACTTGCGTCTAATTGCTTGCGAAATCTCGTTTCAGAAACTTCACGCTGCTTTGAGGGGGAAATTTGAATGGCATTTTAGAATTAAACATTTTTGAAAAGAACTGTGAGTAAATAAGTAGTTGTGCCAGGGTTCTGGAGGCATAGCACGAAAAGTTTGAAATGACCGTGACACTAGCGAGTTGATATAGTCTCAGTTTCATACACCAAATTTACTAAATAACTATGAACCTGACATCACGCTTAATCACTGTCGACACGCTTACACCAATGTTTTTGTGCTAAGCCCTCTGTTTAAAGGTTTTGCCACATAGCTGACGCAGCACGACGGGAGCGCAAGGAGGGCGCGGTTTGCGGAGCTGTAATGAAATGTATGGGAGACGCAACACAGCGCAGCCCCGCTCGGCGTAACAGCAAACGTCACAACCCGCCGCTGTTACGCTCGACGCTATTACAAACGAACCACGGAAGAGCGAGATGCCAATACGCATGCAAGCGAGGTGCTAGTGTCGGGCGTGGGCCCGGCCGGCGCGACGTTGCTCCCGCAGTGTGACATGTGCGCCGCGCTCCCGGCCGCTGACCGAGCGTAGCCGAGCGGTCCGTCGCGCTCCCGAAAAATGGATTGAGCACTCTACGCAAAAATATGCCGACAATGATACTCACTTAGAGCCTTACGTCTCTTTCTAAGTAGGGTGACCAAACATTGGTACGCTTATGGACTTGTTGACATCTAACTAACGTATAATTCTCGGGCATGGTTTATCGCACTTTGTATATTCATTTATTAAAGGTTTGGGGCAGATCTAGCAGCATTCTAAAAGCCATGGTTGATAGACTCGACTGTCGGTACATAAATTTGTTTCTTTACTAATCCTAATACGAGTATTAAGTCTAAATGTTCCACTAACACGTGATCTCAGTTGGTCGAGATAAAGAATTTATTATAATTATTAAAGATATCTAAACATGATTGTAATTATGAACATGAATTGTATTTTATTACAAAAAGACTGGCACGAAACATAGTGACACCACTTTGTTATATACTATTTTTTTACATACGTAGCTCGCAATGCACCTTTTTTAATATTATTACGCCATATTGCGATCTTTGGTAGGGTAGGTGAAATAGGTTAAAATCAGCAATTTTACCAATAATTTTATAATAAACTAGCGGCCAGTCCCGGCTTCGCACGGATGTATACTGCGTCCGCTGCGTATGAACGCGCGGCTACCTATTTCATAGATGTGCACGCCCCTCTCCTGCACTTCGCCCCCCCACTGCCTCGCTGCGTTGCCTGCTGGGCTGCGTAGGGGCACACCGGCCACGGTGTTCATTTTTCTATTAGTATTGTGTTGAGATTGCCATTTTTAAATTCGTAATTATATTTTGAATCGAATGTCCGATTTGAATATTGCAAAAAGTATTCTACAGATATTGAAACAGTCTTAAATATGATATGATTTATTTGGATAAATATTAATACAAAGGTATGTATAACATGATCTGATTTTGGTCGGCATTTCTATCAACTTTTAAAATGTAAAAAAGTAGTTATAGGGACGTAACTACAATAGTTGGGCACATGGTATCCCAAAGTTTTTTGTAGATATTGATATGTTTTAAAAATATTGTACAAAAATTGAGTTTATTCGTTACATACATACAAAAATACAAATCTTTTCTCTTTATAATATTATTTGTATTTTATTTTATTGTGTATAACAAACAGCTATGTAATAGCGCATACAATATATCAGACTAATAACAAATAAGTAATTACATAGCCAACAACACTATCCACTAAATATAATTATAGGGTTAAGGTTACAGAAACAAAACAAATTAATAAATGTAAGTAGCACAAACGCCTTTATTAAGTACGTAGTAATTAAGTGGAAGGATGTAGGTGCCGGGGAAGACCTAGACTATCTTACCATGACCAAATAGACCGTGTCTTAGCAGAAGGGCAAGTCAAGAGTCTCCGTAACCGGCGAGTGTGTATGAGACGAACTATGAGAGTGGAGGAAGCCAGAGAGGTATGTAAGGAAAGAACCTGTTGGAACTCTGTACTCTCTGCCTACCCCGCGAGGGAGCTGGCGTGATGATATAGATAGATAGATAGTAGTAATTAAGGTTAATACTATCAATAACGTAACAATATTCTTAAGGCTGACAAGATGGAAAGAAAAAACAACAGTACATGTTAAAATGAGTGAGAAATATGAAATAGCATTTAGACATCTATCTTTGATAATTTGTCTATAACAGCATTTCTAAAGTGATTCATTTAGGAAGCAAATATGTCAATTTCAGAAAAGTTATCATTAAAGGCTTTCATAATACGGCATAATGGTTCGCCAGCCGCCAGCCGCCAGTTCGCCAGGTTTTACTCGATTTGGGTATAAATACACTGTGAACATAGGTACTCCGAATACGATGAGAGCGACTAGGGGCACGTAAGTAGATTTGGTTGATAAGCTATTATAATCAAAAAAAATATGACAAATTTTGAACAGAAATATCATATCCAATCATCATCATCATCATCATCTCAGCCTATACTTGTCCACTGCTGAACATAGGCCTCCCCAATCGCTTTCCAGCGTAACCGGTCCGATGCCACCTGCATCCAACGACTTCCTGCGATTTTCACAAGATCGTCGGTCCATCTGGCAGGTGGTCGTCCCACGCTGCGCTTGCCAATACGTGGTCTCCACTCTAGAATCTTTCTGCCCCAACGCCCGTCCGATCTTCGCGCTATGTGGCCCGCCCATTGCCACTTCAGCTTGCTAATCTTAACGGCTATGTCGGTGACCTTGGTTCTTCTACGAATCTCCTCATTCCTGATTCGATCACGTAGAGAAACGCCGAGCATAGCTCTCTCCATAGCTCGCTGAGCAACTCTGAGCTTTTTTATGAGACCTATAGTAAGAGACCACGTCTCTGATCCATATATCATCACTGGTAACACACATTGGAGTGTCATATCCAATAGGAGTCTTCTATTGTTCAAAGTTGACAAGGAATATATATATATAATGTTAGTATAGATAGATAAACTGGTAATCCTTATTAAAGAGAGACTACCCAGGTATTGTATATGTTTTTTTTTTCATAAGACGGCGTTAGCTTTATAAGATCGCGCATCAGAGATTACAAATTAAAGTATTGACGTGGAATGGTCATAATATTACAGTATATCGTTCTTTCCTTATAGTATATTCTTTACAGTAGCCTGTTTTGATGTTTATAAGCACTTTTGTTGGCCTATGCATTAAAAATGTTTGACTTCAACTTAGAACCCAGAACCTTGTGATTTCCACGCGCGTTTTCCACCAACGAGTTTTTTGGATAGTGTATTTTTTATATCCTTTAAAAAAAACACCTTCCAAAAAAAATAACTTACGTCCTATGAAAAAAAGGATCATAAATATTCCCGCTGTGGTCACATTTAACTCGGAAATCGAACTCGGCACATCAGTCTCGAAGGTGCCCAAAAAGCCGGCCGCAAAACATTGATATTCACAATTCAAAGGTGACCTTCCAATAATTCAAACCCGATCGTGACCCGTTTCACGATTGCGCTCGATTTGTGACCTGTTATCGGTATTAACGATTTCCACAACTCTTTTATCGTTATTTTGTGGTATATTATCAGGTAAGTCCTCAAAATCGCGGGAAGATTTTTTTTTCATTATTTGTTTGTCTTTAGGTGGAAACCTTTTTAAATACTTGTTTTTTTTTATTAAGTAGTAGATACAAATCTATAATGTGTGATCAAATCAGTGTGTTACATTTCAAACTAACTGTGGAAGCTTATAGTTAGCAACTTGTTTACGATTTAAATTATAATTAAATTTTGTTACTAGTCTGTAAGCATTTTTATTATTATTATTACGAGCCATTTGTGTCCGACTGCTGGGCAAAGGCTTCCCTCCACTTTTTCCACTCCTCTCTGTTCGTTGCCATGTCAGGTCACTCTTCCAAAAAGTTGTCCAGTTGTCCTCGCCACGACGCTAAGCTGACGTACACTTGATTTTTCAAGTGTAGTCAGCTGACTTAGGGCTTAGAGTAAGGCAATTCTTACAAAAGGTCTAGATTAGACGGTCGACATTAGCATAGGATGTTGACCTAGGTGTGGCAGCGGAAGAGTATTATAAAACACCAACGGTGGCACCCATGAGCCGAGTCAGAAGGCTCACTATGCACTCACCAATCCGCATTGGACCAGCGTGGTGAGTTTCTACGTCCTACCCCCTCCACTCATGATTAATCACTCTAGCACTAGGCCCCAAGTGCCCGGCGGTTCGATAGAACAGTCTGACGACAGAAGCTTTTTTAAAATTAATAAATAAATTGAATCTTTGAAATTGTGATTAAATCGTTACTTAAACAAAACTGCTTATTATAGTCAAGAGTCTCAGTAACCGACGAGTGTGTATGAGACGAACTATGAGAGTGAAGAGTTTCTGGCCCACAGGAATAAAATTGCGATGTGGCCGAGTCTGCTTTGCGGATTCTAAGTACATTACAAAAAAAAACACCGTTAGCCTATAGCCCAAGCGACGGTGAAATAGGTGCAGCCACTTTTCGCCGACGATATTAGGCCCTAATGTAATAAGGGACAAGCCCATTGCGATTAGATTGTGCACAATTCCAGACTCCGGACTCTATACTAAGAATTTTTCGTCGAAAAATTACATTTGGCCCCTACTACGCCACTAGACTAACGAGGTAGTGCATTATTATCATCGATATATCTATCTATATCATCACGCCAGATCCCTTGCGGGGTAGGTAGGTAGTATTAATATCATTATACGCCTATACTGCCCTACAGCAAAGCAAAGGCCTCCCCTTCCTTCTTCCACTCATGTCGGTTTAGTGCGAGCTGTTGCTGGTCCTTGTCATAAGAGTCCAACTCGTCTCGCCACCTCTTTCTGGGCCTGCTGCGCTGTCGTTTCCCGCCAGGTGGGACCCAATCTGTAGTAGTTTTTGCTCGAAGCACATCCAAAATGCAACCCATATGTCTGAACATAGGTATTACATTCCAATGGGCTGGCCCATTAATTGGTTTATAAATTTTCCATAACAATATGTAAGGACAAACATAAAAATCTAAATAACACCTTCTGTAGAACTTACAAAAACGCGGTCCAATTTAGCTCTGATATTCCGCAGGATTTCAAATTATTCCAGCATAACTATGTATCTAGTTTCACCTGTGTAAACTCCATTAACAGCAAGCAATAAGTCAGCACAATGGACCTGCAATCCGCCATCGCCTTCTGGACATCGTATTTCAAACTCCTAGATAAACTTCGATTAAACCAGACCTCTAGTTTTGGGGACGTTTAGACGATACGACACGATCCGATCATAAGAAATATAATAATAATAATTTATTTATTTTCTCATCAAGTTCGTGCTTAATATTAATTAAACAACTGGACTGGACGGGAACCTGAGATAGGTATAGCAATACTTGTTTTACAGGTCACCAGGATCCCATTCTACTGTAACACATACACATAGTGATGTTACCTATTTAGTTAGCGATAACAATATTCTTTAGCCTGATTTTTGTGGGCGAAAAGTAATGAGAATCATTAAATTACAGTAAATTAAATTCTAAGAATTTAACTATAAATATAATATCAAATTTACTTGAATGGAAACATAGTTAGTAGTTTATATACTCGTATATTAATACATGTAGAGAAATATGAGAGTGGAGTAAGCCAGACAGAGTTCTTAAAGTGCCTGTTAGACTCTGTACTCTCTGCCTATGCCACAAGACATAGGCAGAGATGATGGCGTGATGATATAGGCAGATAGATATTAATACATCTTCATTATAAAACTCTAACACTAACTGATAGTCAATGTTTAGTTTAAGCCAATGGGTGTAGAAGCATGATATATTGCATAGTATAATGAATGGTACGTAGGTAAGGAACTTTTATTATAATTTTTCGGTGCCTATAAGTAGGACATAATTATGAAAATGGAGGAATATTATTTCGCTATACTATAGCGCAACTACAGCTTAATAAAAAAGATTAAAGGCAGAGACATCTTTTAAGAGGTATACACGGAACCTTCATATCTTTTATTAATTAAATACATTAGTTTGAATGAAAACAAGTTTGTTGTTTGCCATGTGAAATGTTGGATATTCTCGTTCATCGTTCTTTGCATGCACAGTGACAACATAAGTATTCTTAAACGATTACAGTGAGATTCAATTGACAATTTCAAATCGTATATTGTAAATCAATTGTTTAATCATTGGTCCGGGCAGTAGGAGACAGTTGATTAGAGAGCTTCCAGCGGATCGGAACTGTCCAAAACAAACTGGTAATGAGTCAACCGGCTAAGTGGCTAAGGCTTAAACTTTTACGCTTCGGATTTGGTCTTTGATTACATTCGACCGATTGTGAATGGCGTGCGAAACTTTTTTATTAAATAGTGTATGAGACGAACTATGAGAGTGGAGGAAGCCAGAGAGGTAAGGAAAGAACCTGTTGGAACTCTGTACTTTCTGCCTACCCCGCATGGGATCTGGCGTGATGATATAGATAGATAGTTAATAGGTCATCCTTCTGTCTTGTTCATATTATGTTCATGCATTCACGGTCGATTTGCAATAAGATTTAGAAAGAGGAGACGAATCATGAGAGTGGAGGTGTGTGTGTGTGTGTGTGCGCGTGTGTGTGTGTGTGTGTGTGTGTTTGTCTGTATGATCTACGCTGTTGGGCGCGGGGCCTTTACAGCTTCACCGGACAAGAGGGCGAGCGTGCAATCACTACGCTCGAGCCAAAGGGGTAAGGTGGCAACTAGCTTAAGGGCGCCTCAAGGAGGAACGGCCTCGGCTTGGGGGAGGGCGTATACTAGGTGTCTCGCCGTGGTGCTCTGCACCGGCCGGCGGGCAAGGGATTCTTCGACCTCGCCGGTGAGGTCGGTGTCTGATCCTGTCTGCGTTATCTGTATCCGAAAGAAGGGATGTAAGGGCATCGGGAGGGTAGGTGAGAACATGCTGCACACGGCGGTAGCTGCTGATAGGAGGGAAGCTAGGTTCGTAGTCGGCGGCGGCTATGATTAACGGATTTGTATGATTGGACGCGTTCGCGAAATATCGGGTTGTCGCCTTTTTAATAAAGGCGCGAATAGGTTCGAGACCGAGATCGAAATGGAGGAGGAGTGGAGGAAATGGAGGATCTACATTCCGTATGAACCACGGGGCTCCGACGGCTTTGCGGAGGAAACGCGATTGAACCGTTTGGAGTCTATCGATGTGAAAGCGGGCGGCGTGCCCGAATACCTCACAAGCGTACGTCATGATGGGCCGTATATATAAGTTTTGTAAAGTGTCACTTTATTCCTAAGGGATATTTTACTCCGCTTGCAGATCATCGGGTAAAGACGACCGAATAGAAAGACTGCTCGGTTACGGACTCGCTTGATGTGCGGTCCGAATGCCATGGTATTGTTTAGGGTGACCCCTAGATATTTGACCTGTTTGACCCAGGGAATAGGTAGGTCGAACCATGTCAACAGGTCAAATGACCATCACTTGACCCAGATTACTTCTGGGGTGGCGCAGGGAAGGGCGCGGGGTGGCACCTCAGGAGAAGAACACCGCAACGCTCTTGTCCGGGTTCACCTCAATACGCCACTTCCTGAACCAATCCCTCAGGGTATTGGCGGCTACTTGAAGGTTTCTGGTAATGAAAACCTTATTCCTATGCGAGACATAGAGAGCCGTATCATCCACGAATAGAGTTAGATGCACCTTACTCAAACAAGGAATATCGTTCATGTAAATGCTGAATAGGAGGGGGGAGAGAGCTGAGCCTTGTAAGACACCAGCTTGTATGGAGTAGAGGGTAGAGCGCGTCATTTCGACGCGATACCGAAAGGCGAGATTCGACAGGAAGTCTCGTAAGATAAGCACGAGTGTGCTGGACAGCACACCCGTTCGGTAAAGCTTGTTGATCAAGCCATTGTGCCAGACTTTGTCGAAAGCCTTCGCGACATCGAAGAAAAGGGCACCCGTGTAGACGGGTTTGGGTTTGTTGAGGCCAGAGAGGATATGCTTCGTGATGCAGTGCACTTGAAGGACGCAAGAGTGTTTGGCTTGAAAACAAAACTGCTTATTGATGAGAATACCCCTGGACGATACAAAGTCTTTGAGCCGTGCCAAGAGCAGTCGCTCGTAGATTTTGCCAGGGAGGTAAGGAGACTGATGGGGCGGTAACTCGTGGGACGGTCACGAGGTTTACCGGACTTAGGAATGCCTATGACGTCGGCCTCCTTCCACTGAGTAGGAAAGGTGTCGTTCGTCATGGCGGCATTAAGGATGGCCGCTAAGAGGCAGATGAATTGGGTGGGTTAGCAGTCCAGTACGCGATTAGAACGTCAGAACCGGGGGCCTTTTTTGGTTTAAGACCTTTAATCAGGTCCTTTTGTAACCGAAAATTTGACCCCAAAAGCGGCCCGTTTACATTTCCTGGCAAGAGACCTGAAAAAGTCCAAAAATTATAAGTATTGATGGACCTCCTATGGACGAGTCTACGTTAGAAAGGAAGATAACTCCCCAATCATTCAGGTAAATAACGACTCACAAATTTGGTAATTGATGGGAAAATGACTAGTATCATTTGATATATATAACTGTATCCGTTGTTGTCTTTCGGGTCACATTTATTTCATCCATTTTATAAGTGTTATTGCAGTAATTAATATATTATTATTATGGAATTAAAAAACAAATAACTATAACTAACTAAGGTGTTTCTCATTTTCTATTAGTTATCACATACTGAGATACCGAAAAATGATTACTGTTTCAAATACAACTTGTGATAATATATTTAGGAAACTTATTTTTATTATAAAAAGATGCCTATAAAAGGCGGTGATTACGCTAACCACGTTCAATTGCTCGTTGGATTTCGTAGTAAACGTTAGTGTCGACGCGATTTGTGAGTGATTTGATTAATTTAAACTCTGTAAGTACATGATATTTGTGTTAGAAAGTTTACAAATAATGCCAATAAGGTAGTCTGTAATTTCTGTAAAAAGCCAGGACATAGTGAAGACTTCTGTTTTGACAAGGATAGGACAGGCTCTCGCAATAAGTGAAACATTAACTTTTGAAGTACACCTGTGGCTGGCTCCTTACTTAGTTGCCTGGAAGAAATTGCTATAAGCAATAAGGCCGCCAATTGTACCCTATATTGTTTTGTACCTTACATTATTGTTTATTTATAATTTGGTGTACAATAAAGAGTTTTCTATTCTATTCTATTCTATTCTTACAAAACAGCGATCTTAAAACTACAATTGTGCAGGGTATCGCTGTTGACGTTCTCGTTAAGTGGTGCCCTGAATATTTCGCTAGTTTCCTCTGAAACATTGAAGCATTTTACATGTCAACGAAAACCTAGACATTGTTTTGAAAGGAATCAGCGACGCTTTTATCCGGGCTGTCTCATATGTCATGGTGATGATTGAATTTGACGAACTCCTCTATAGGCTATCGACGAATTATAAATGATGCCCTTTGCATCCACATTAAGGATAGCATTGTTAATTTATGTGAATAACGCCCTCCGTATTACTTCTTGATTATGGTTATTTACGAGGTGGGTATTCACTTGTTAAAAAAAAAGATGCTGGGAACGTTAACCAAATCAGGTTTTTAGATTAATTTACGAAAATGTTTATTTCTATCTACATCAAGTCGAATAATTCGGCCGTGTAGTAAGTCAGGGTCAGGTTAGGCCAAGTCTACTTTAGTAAAGTCACTCGGGGCGCTGAAAGCAAGTATCACTCATATGAATTGGAAACTCTGGCAGTTGTGAGGGCGTTGCAGAATTTCCGCCACTATTTAGTGAGTTTCACAGTCGTCACTAACTGCAATGCTTTCAAGGCCACTGAAAAGAAGGACCTGCTTCCGCGCATTGCCCGATGGTGGATTTATTTGCAAGACTTTAATTTTAATATCGAGTATAGAAAAAGTGCCATGATGGCACATGCGGACTACCTAAGTCGAAACCCAGTCACCGCAAGAGTACATCAAATATCTAAGCCACGCAAATGGGCACAAATCGCTCAGTCGGCAGATGAAGAAACACAAGGTCTTCTGGAGAAATTGCAGGATAGAGAATTAGATTCACAGCAGTACGTACGTCAGAATGAGCTTCTCTATTACCGGTACTCGCCAGTGGGCGAGGAGACTCCTTTGTTTCATCCCGAAAGGGCACCGACTAAGCTTATTGCGAATCTTTCATGATGAACATGAGCATATATGCACGGAGAAAACTGGATCTAATACTCACATACTTTTGGTTTCCTGGACTTCGTCAATTTGTGACAAAGTACATATAGCACTCTCTTTTAGGCATTGTGAGTAAACGTGTACCTAAAGTCCCCCTATTAACTAATTACATCTTGAGAAAAATCCAGTGTCCCCTTTGGAACATTACATATAAATGCACCTGGTCCATTACCTGAATCTGATGGTTACAAATTTGTTTTATTAGTAGACTCATTTACAAAGTTTTGGTTGCTATACCCAATTTATAGACAGAACGAAGGTTAGCTTAAGCGCACGTTTACCAATGCAATTTCAATCTTTGGCGTTCCTAAGCTTTTAGTAGCTGACCGTGGACAAATGTTCCAATCCTCAGAGTTCTGTGCAATGTTGAGCAAGCTTGGCTGTGATATCAGTTACATAGCACCCGAAATTCATAGTGTTGACAGATGGGTGCAAAATGGTCTGAACAGTTGTGGAGGCTGCAACTCATCACGAATGTCATCGGGCAGAGGACGGCGCAAGCTTCGGCACTGAGGCTTTCTGTGGGCGCCTGTCGTTCGGGCCCTGATCCGCGACGTCGCTGTCGATGTCTCGAAGCCACGAAGGAAGGCGGGTGCTGAGCGGAGGGAGAGCTCATCGACTGTTGGCGCAAAGTCAGGCCAAACATGATGCTTGTGCTCGCCGGTAGTGGTGAACACCACGCGCTTTTAACGTTAGCGATTTGGTTTCGTAATCATCTCAGTCAACAGAAAGATTGGATCCGGGCACGCGTGGACCTTACCGGGTGATCAAGGTGCTGCCCAGTGGCTGGTGCCAGTAGAAACTCATCAGTGGTTCCTATGGCGAGACCACGTAGGCGGCGCTGAGTACGTGATACCCTGGAACAGCGAGTGGTGTCCAGAATCGTGTGCTGCCCTTTTTCGAGGGTATTTTTTTTTTTTTTTATAAACGTAGCCCCACACTAGGATTTATTCCTGTGTCGTGGGTGCATTTACAAACATGGAAATTCACAAACAAATACCCAGACCGGAACAAATAATTGTGGATCACACAAAGATTTGTCCCGTGCGGGAATCGAACCCGCGACTATTCGACACAGTGGGCGGAGCAGGTCAAGCTCTTAACCACTGCGCTAAATCGTCCGTCATATATATATATATATATTCGGTTGGTTTTGTGTACAGGTTTTGCGAGTTGCTCTGTCACAAACAACACTGTTCTTTACCATTTTACCTCCCTTCATTAAAATGATTTGCCTATAAAATAATAAACGTACCACACCTAATATGCGTACACTCTTTAACTGGCCCTACAAAATTAAGTTGGTGACGGATCGGCTCGTTGAACAGTACACATACCCCGATAGACGAGCGTTTGTGTGGGGCGTGCGATTCAGTGATGCCTACGTCCCCACTGTGTGGTTATTTATGACTGTGTTGGACGTGCGATTCAGTGATGGCTCCGTCTTCGCAGATGTGTGATTGTGTATGACTGTGATGGACGTGCGATTCAGTGATGCCTCCGTCCTCACAGATGTGTAGTTGGACGTGCGATTCAGTGATGCCTCCGTCCATGTAAACGTACCTATAACGAGAGGTATCGGTTTACGAGCGAATGTTGACGTGCGATTCAGCGATGCTGCCGTCAACTTTAGACAAAGGGGACGCCTTTTGTCTGGTTTGTTCACAGGTGGGGCTTGCATCATTGGAAGCGTGCTACGCGTGGATCGAGCGACGCACAGGACGTGTAACATAATTATGAGAGCTCTCACATATTTGAATGCTTACTTTACAAATTGCATGTTGTGTGTGTGCCTGTACTGCGAAAAAGGCAATTCCTTAGATATGGCCATGTTACAGATGACGTATCGTATGCCCCTAATGTAGGGCCATCATCAGCGTCTCTTCAACCTGTTGCCTTGCCTGTTGCTGTTGCCTTGGCCTTGTGGCGACTCTCCAGCAACGGCTTCACTACGAGAGGAGCTTCATGGGAACCGCGCCGAGGAGGACGCATTGTCAGGATAGGCCGATTTAGGAAACTTATTTTTATTATAAAAAGATGCCTATAAAAGGCGGTGATTACGCTAACAACGTTCATTTGCTCGTTGGATTTCGTAGGAAACGTTAGTGTCGACGCGATTTGTGAGTGATTTGATTTATTGTTTAAATTGGTAAAAGTGTGGTTAAACTCTGTAAGTACATGACATTTGTGTTAGAAAATAGATTGCTGTCTTATTTTTATATTTCTATCTATCTATCTATCTATAACCTCACGCCAGATCCCTTGCGGGGTAGGCAGAGAGTACAGAGTTCCAACAGGTTCTTTCCTTACATACCTCTCTGGCTTCCTCGACTCTCTAATTTTTATATTTGTTGTGAATAAATCAGACTTAGAGGTTATATTTTTAGTTTAAGTAAAAATTACTTTGTTACGTGTTCAATTGTTGTTTTTTTTTTTAATAATTTCCCTTCTGAATCCTAAATATATATACATTTTGTACAACCTGGTTCTCTCAGCATTTAAAGATATTATTATATACGCTAATTCAATCCATTTTGATTGCCAACTATAACGATAATTATTTACAACTGTTGTTATTCCTACAATTAAGCTATGCATAGTGAAAAGCAAATCATACAAGAATTAGATAATATTAGTAACATAACTAGTTTTGCATGCCCAATAGATAAAATTCATAATTTTCTACCTCATCCGAAACCTACATATTTAATAGTAACAGAAAACATTCGTAGCATATATTAGGACTACGATGATTTTAATGTAAATTTTCTATGATTAAGCAACAAATTGACATAATTTTACTCACTGAATGTCGTATAAACTCAGTTACCCCGCTACCAGTCAAACCTAGCTACGCCACATATAACACAACAAAACAAGTGACCCAAAGTGATGGTGGGTTGTGTACGTTTACAATGATTTAGTACACCAAGTAAAGGAGATTTTTCTCGCGGATGCTACCTGCCTCGAAATATCCCTGCAAAATTTTACGATTCTTTGTATTTACAGATCACCATCGTATCATAATATTAATAACTTTATAAATTCAATAGATTCACATCTTTCTTTAGATAAACTATCTAAAGGTGTCATAGTAGTTGGTGACTTAAACATAAATATATTGGAAGGTCGAGCTGACTCAAGTAGTGTTCACTATTTAGAAATAAATAATAGCTAATCATGGTTTGCTTCCAGGACATAGGCTAAATACCAGAGTAAATAGCTGCATTGATCATGTCCTTACTAATATCGATCCAAATAAATTTACTGCTTCAAAAGCTATCCTGGAGATTACTGTGACGGATCATTTTATGAATCTTATAAACATTTACTCAAATAAAAAACCTTTAAAGCAATAACCTATAAAAACTAACACAATTATTAATTAAACAGAAGCAGTTAACATTTTACGGAAAAATAATCTGAGAGAACTTAAAAGTATTGCAGATCCAAACACTTTAACCGAAAAACTAAGTGATAAGATTCAAACTGCAATACAAATTAATACTAAAGCTATTAATATTCCTAACAATCGACGTATTATCAAGCCTTGGATGACGATTGGGTTACTAAAATGTATGTAGCCCATATATATAATACTGCTATAGAATCAGCTAATTATATTAATGAACATTTCGTAAATGTTGGTAAATCTATTGCAGAGCAGAACACCTCTAGTCTCTTCTCAAATAATCCTGAAACAATCAAATTTCTCCGTTCTCAAATTAGCTGACGAAATTGAATCTATTCTGTTAAATCTCAAATTAAACGCCAGCGCTGTATGGGATAACATTTCCACTAAATTTATTCAAATGGCAAAAAATGAAATTGTACCAATCATAACTCATTTGACTTGCATTTGTTTAAAAGGAATTTTCCCTAGAATACTTAAGCGTGCCATAATACACCCTATTTATAAGAGTGGGGATCGGGAAAATGTGAACAATTATATACCAATCTCCATTTTAACTGCCATCTCTAAAATCTTAGAAAAAGTTATTAACAGACGCTTAACTAATTACTTAAATAAATACGACATCTTATCTGATTTCCAATATGGTTTTCGGGAAAGGAAAATACGGAAGATGCAGTATTGGCCTTGACTAGTAAAATTGTTGACCATCTCGATAAAAAAAGAAAAAAATTATGTATCTTTCTAGATCTAAAGAATGCTTTCGACGCCTTCTCAAACCCCCTCCTCATAAATAAGCTCGAAAAGATAGGAGTACGTGGATCACTCCTTGATCTTTTATCGGACTATTTAAGTAACAGAATTCAACAAATAAAACTAGATGAAAACACTCAGCTCTGAATTGTCCACTACTACTTACGGTGTCCCACAGGTCAGCGTGATAGATCCAACCCGCTTCCTTATATTAACGACCTAACTGATATAAAGCTTGGTAATAGAAAGGTGTTCTCTTATGTAGACGACACAGCACTGCTTTTTCATGGGGTCAACTGGGAAGTGGTGTTCAATAAAGCGACTTCAAGACTGTATGATGTGACGAAATGGTTACAAATGAATCTACTAACTCTTAACCTTAGTAAAACCAATTACATAATCTTCTCTCTATTAAACTCTTTGCAACCTGATAGTAACTGTCAATTGATTGCCCATTGTTGTCACAACCCACGCTTACAAGTTCAATGCAATTGTATACCACTGGACAAAGTTTCCTTTACTAGATATTTGGGTGTCTATATTGACCAACATTTAAACTAGCACAAACAGATAGATACATGTACATCACGTGTAAGAAGACTGATGTATATGTACTATAAAAGGTACGCAGCGGTCGCGGGGGAGGGGTTGGTTTCTACATAAAATGTGGTGTCAACGTGCGCACTTTCACGCACCCAATCGATCCTAGCCGGAAAGCCGCGGACCAAATGTGGTTAAAGTTCACTGTCAATGCGAAAAAACTGGCTATTGGTACTGCATATCGTCCACCTTGGCTCGATGTAGACTTATTCTGAGACGCTTTATCGGATAGCATTAATTCCTTGTCCACTTGCGATGGCATACTGGTTATGGGAGATTTCAACATTAACTTCCTGAACCAAAACAACGGTGTCCTGTGCGAACTAAACATTAAAAGCGATAAAGTAACCCCGCAGATAATAACCTATCGTCCTATTAAAGATATTGACCTTGCCATCTTCAATGAAGATATAAATAAAATTAGATGGGATCTGATCGCAGAACTAGCTAACGTAAACGACATGGTAAGTTGCTTCAACAACAGTGTTCTTTCCCTTTTCGATCTCCACGCTCCGATTAAAACATGTAAAATAAAAGATCGCACCTACCCATGGATTACGGTCAATGTAAAGCTTATGCTGCGTCTAAGGAAAGAAGCTCTAGAAATCTATAGGAAAACTAGATCAGAAGCAAAAAAAAAATACTAAAAGAGTTGAAATTCCCTAGCAAATAAGTCTATCTATCTCGAAAAAGTAGCTTACTTCGAGCACCATATTAACAGTAAACAAAAAATCCCGAAAATCCTGTGGTTTAATTGAAATCCAACATACTTACTGCCAAAAAAGATTTCGAAATACCTCCACATCTCAACGACGTAGAAAAAATCAACACGCTTTTTCTGAAAGTAACGGGAATTTTACTAACGGGGATTTTTCACTCGTCACCTTTTATGAATTCCATGACTTTGGCATCGAAACTTTTACGTTAAACACTGTGTCTTCTGACTCTATAGTCTCCATTATGAAACAATTAAAGTCAAATGTCGAAGGGGTTGACCATCTGAACTTAACCATGTTACTTATGACATGTCCCGGCTCGCTCGTTGCGATAACAGCCATGGTGAATACGTTCGTTACCACCTCAACATTCCCTGACATATGGAAAACAGCTATAGTGCGTCTTTTGCCTAAAAAGCCTAGCCCGTCGGAAGTCAAAGACGTACGGCCTATAAGTATCCTGCCATTTGTATCAAAAATACTCGAAAAAGTGGTTTGTCAGCAGCTTACTGAGTTCCTGGAGAAAAATAACATCCTACAAGATTTTCTATCTGGCTTTAGGAAATGTCACAGCACTGCCACAGCGTTATTAGATGTCTCTGACAATATTCTATACACTCAAGATAAAGGCATGTGCACACTACTCGTGCTATTACAATTCTCCAGGGCATTTGACGTGATTAACACCACACTGTTGTTATCAAAACTTAGTTACTATGGGTTTGACTCGGCCACAATTAACTGGTTACATAGCTATTTAAGTAACCGTCACCAATACGTCGAATCAAAAACGAGCAGTGTACATGCTCAAAGTCTGTGAGGGTGAACAGGGGGGTTCCTCAGGGTTCTATCCTAGGCCCAGTGCTATTCACACTCTATACGGGCGATATTAAAAACCACATAAAAAATGCAAATATCATATATATGTTGACGATTTACAAATATATGTATCCTTTCGACCAGTTGACAAGGAAATAGTAATAAAAAAACTAAATGAAGACCTTACCGGGATAGCAGCTTGGTCGGAACGAAATAGCCTCGTTAATATCCTACCAAGACGAAGTATGTGCTATTCGGAACCAAACAGCAACTAGCTTACCTATGCTCTCCCATTGAAATACAACTTATGGGTGAGACTATCGAACGCTCGTATGAAACTCACAATTTGGGTCTGTATATGGACATCGCTTTGGGTTTCGAGAAACATATCGCTGAGTGCGCACGTAACTGTTTCTACAGATTTACCTGCTATATAAAATTAGGACTTTCTTATCGGAAAAACTGCGAACAAAACTAGTTGAGACACTAGTCTTGTCCAAACTTAATTATGCGGGCACGGTATACGGCCCAAGGCTACTTACGCGTACGCAACGGTTGATCCAAAGGGTCCAAAACGCATGTGCAAGATTCTGGTTTAATGTGCCACCGAGAAGCCACATAATATTATAATTTACCTCAGGGTCTGGTCACTTACTTTTAGGCTTCTCTCACCCGTCGTATTTGCAGTGTATTATACAATATACGGGCTGTAGACCTAACAGAGTAGAAGCTGTAACCATGAGAAAATAAAATAACTATAAAAAAATACAAAATTTAAAATTACATAATTTAACGACCTTATATGTTTATTAACTTTTAGTTTTTAACTATTTAGCAAATTATTGTCGTAGATAGATAGACTGTAGAGCTAACCTCTTGGTTTCTTAAGTTTATTAGTCCATTCAAAGGTGGTGGTGGAGCGGCGACATATGCGCATCAAGTAATGGCGTCACGGTATTTTATATACTTCACCCATAAATCATAAATATTTTCTTTGTCCGTATAAATAAACTTATCACTAGTTAAGACACAACTATTCGGCACTTATTTCCTTACTTATTTGCAAATCTTGTGTAATACTTTACCGTTAAGCACCTCATAGTACTATGGTTTTGTATATTGCATAGTTACGTCACAGCGCAGCGCATCGTGCCTATAAGCGGAGTGAGATCAACAAAGATGCGCCGGAATGCCGCACGGAGAACCGGTGTCGTGCAATCAAAACGATTCTCACTCGCTCAACGCAACAATTATATATAATTATACCTCATACCGCCTGCGCAGGCACAGAGTACTATGCATTGTACCTTTTTAGTCCTTTTATAGTAAATGTAAATTTTTCCATTCATAATACATGTATACAATTTTCTTGTTCCTTTATTTACATACTAGCTGCTTCCCGCGGCTTCGCACGCGTTTATTTTGTAATTTGACATAGCTAGGTAGGACTTTTTGGGGTAGCATTATTCCAAGACTTAAGAGACACCTTCATATTAAGTTTCTTTTAAATCCGTTCAGCCGTGTTAATATGGAGAAATAAAAACAACTATCCCCCATGGATCCTCTAAATGGAATCTCTGAGTAATCCTCCATTTTCCAGTGATAGTGTATTTAATCGTTTCCGCCGTTCTGGAAATTAACACGGACAAACATATTTTTTATTTTGCCCGCATAAAATATATTCTTTATTTCAAAATCACAAATCCCAAATGAATATTCCCGTGCGTTGTGCGGGGATCGTACCTGCGACTATTTGACAAAGTAAGTTAAGCAGTCTTCCTTTTTTCGCTTAAATCAAGTCTTCTATGTTTTGCAAAATTATTTATAGAGTCAACTTAAATATTACTAAATTTAGTCATCTGTGGAGAAGAATAGGGAAATCGAAAGATGATTGAGATGATTAATATATTCGGGCATCTTCATGCAGGCCGGTAAAAACCCACCAAATGCATATAGGTGTGATTGGTATATAAACCACTTAGATGGATAATATCGGCATGATACAGTGCGCAAATAAAGTTACCTATTTCCAATTATTATTTCACGACCTAAGATACTTTAATACTAGCTAATAATCTATATCATCATGTCAGATCCCTTGCGGGGTAGGCAGAGGGTGCAGAGCTCCAACAGGTTTATTCCTTACAGACCTTTCTGTCTCTTTCCACTTTCATAGTTCGTCTTTTACACGCTCGCTGGTTACGGAGACTCTTGACTTGCTCTTCAGATAAGACATAGTCTATTCATGATAAGATAGTCTAGTCCCCGATATCTTTGATCTGTTCTAGGTACACTAACATCAGAAAGCGGCGTGTAAATATGTATATTTCTTTTTTACTACCGTTTTTTTTTATTAATCTTTGCTGTTGTTACATATAATTATAAATATTGTATATAATTTGTGAACTATAAACAGTTGTTGTTCTACGTCCTTCCACTTTTGCATTTTTTCATATTAAGTTTCTTTATAATTTGTTCAGCCGTTTTAGTATGAAGAAATAATAATAGATAACGGCGAGCGTGTATGACAACTATGAGAGTAGAGGAAGCCAGAGAGTTATGTAAGGAAAGAACCTGTTGGAACTCTGTACTCTTTGCCTCGCCCGAAAGGGATCTGGTGTGATGATATAGATAGATAGATAGATAGAAATAATAGATATTCCACAGAAGTATGTTTCGAGATAAAAAGTGTTTTGTTTTATTTTACTATGTAAGACACCTTCATATCAAGTTTCAATCAAATTTGTCTAGCGATTTTAATATGAAGACTTAACAGGGAGACTAACTATTCCGGTTGAACCGTGTAGTAAATATATATTTTATACTTTGTCAACTTCCACCAGACTTATTTCCCTATAGGCTAACACTATCAGTTCAGGGTTCAGTCTTAGCCCCGCTTAGCCCGCACAGGTGGTCTTTGTAAAATATAAACTAAACTATAGCGCAATCCTATTCAATATACAACACTAACGCCGTCTCATAAAAAAACGTAAACAGTATCTTGCTTTTCAAGAAGGATTATCAGTTCATCTATTTATTTTTAAATTATCGATAAAATATTTCTGATTTAAATCTTCTCTAGGGTAGGTCAAAGATTATATCTATTCTTCTTCTTATCTATATTTCTAGATATAATCTAGCTTAATAGTATCTAACGGTACATTGCCAGCTAAGTATGTAGCAAATTGTTGTGTTAGTCTTCTCGTAAGATATTCATCGTCATTACAGTTTCGTATCCGGCCCATTCATCGTTAGAGTTCTCTCCAGAAGAAACAATCCTAATTGCATCATCGGTTCATGCACAAAAACCATGTTTAAGTGTTTAAATCAAACCTGTATGAACAATTTCGAGTGAGTGCTTTTAACCACTGGAAAGTTTTTCGTGAGGAGACGAACCTGAGTCCAATATCAATTCATGGACGAATTCATGTATAGGAAAAATCACATATTTTACATCGTAACATTGCAGTTCGGGACAAACAGTAATAAAGTTTAATGGTTCATCCCGCGACAATGTAGTAAGTTTATTTAGAAACAATGAATGATTTATCAAAATCGACTTTCTTTTTCTGTCCTCAAAAACTGTTAGATTTTACGAAAATATAAGTATACAGAGTTGTGATCTTTAGTACAGGCTACAATTACACAAAATTTCATTGAAATTCATGGAAAAGGTTTGGAGTAAAGTGTATTTTTAGAAATCCAATGTTTCGCTTAATTCCGTCTTTTCTGGAAAAACCTTCTGATTTTTCGGGTTAAATACCTATATAACGTATTAACCAGCATTTTAAGGTATCCGAATGCAAAGTTTCATTAAAATCCACCTAGTAGTTTTAACGTGATGATGGTTTATACCCTTGGACAGACAGACAAACAGACAAGAAAGCCAAAAATTGTAGAATTCGCTTCTAAATTGATAAAATGATATCCCTGGGTTGTTATTTCCTAAAAATATTCTATGTACAGACTTGATTTCCTTACAGTTTATTATATGTAGTATGTATGGATATAGATGCTTTACTTTTCCATAGAAACCGTTTGATTTGCTGAAACCTTAAATATTAACTATATTGTCTGTCATATGAAATATCTCCGTGCTATGTTTCACTGACTTCTAAAAAGTAGTTTTGGAACAATGAATGATTTATCAAAATCGACTGTTTTGTGCTTTCCTCGGAAACTGTTAAATTTTTCGAAAATATAAGTATAAAGAGTTGTGATCTTTTATACAGGCTACAATTACACAAAATTTCATTGAAATCCATCAAACAGATTTAAAGTAACGTCTCTTTTTAGAAATCCAATGTTTTGCTTATTTTCGTCTTTTCTAGAAACCTTTTAATTTTCCGAAATAAATATTATACAACATGTTAGCCAACATTATAAGGCAATCATCAATCATCCATCAATCATCAAGGCATCCACATGCAAAGTTTCATCAAAATCCGCCTGGTAGTTTTTGCGTGATGCTGCTTCATACCCTCCGATAGACAGACAGACAAACAGCCACGAAAGCCAAAAATTACAGAATTAACTTTTACATCGATAGTATGATACCCCTGGGTTGTTATTTCCTAAAAATATTCCATGTACAGACACGACTTCCTTACAGTTTTATTATATGTATGTATAGAAGATAGATTTATAATACATATTCAGGTGTATGTATGTATTATATCTGTAATATGCAACGTATGCGATTGCGTCACCATTAAGTGTAAAAATTTTATGTGCAATAAATAGCAAATGAGGAGGCTTTGGCTGAAAACCAGTGCTGGGGGAGACTCTGTTCTCCTCCAGCACATGCTGAGCCCATTGCCTTTCGGCACAGCTCACACCAAGGCGAATGCCGCAGTAGCAGCCTATTGTAGCTTAATTTTATTTTGTTTTTTCTTTCTACGTTTTTTTTATTGCAACCTGTCTTCATTTTGTGATTTTCAAATGTCAGCTGTGTTGAATAAATATTTTTCATTTTTGATTTTCGTTGCTTCTATTTCAGTTCCTAGGAGTATTTATTGCGATGGTATTCAAATACCCACGTCACAGATTTTTGGTCCAAATAATTTTCAGCAGAATTTACCAGTATTAAGCAATATTGCCGAGTTTAGAACCACAACACGTCCAAACCTCCTTAACTGCAAAGCGAATCGTGGCAAAAATTTACACTTAGGTTTATAAACACACAGCCTTGGAAAATTCTGGACAAATCTGTTGTCTGAATCTGATTAAAGAATCGTGACTGTACTAGTAATCTTCTTATAAAGGGAAGAGTTTCCATTGTGAAGTCGAAGAGAGCGCATTCTAGCTCGTCGTCTCTATACCTTTGGAATGTAAAACGTTAATGAAATGTCAGTGTTTACAGTACACCCTGTTATCCGTTCTATATGATAGCCTCATGGCCGGTTCCTATATTTAACCCACGGATGGATTTGCCTATAACCAGCAGAATTTTGACATATCTTATACGGAAAATCTATAAAAATACTACCATATCAACACACAGTCATTCCTATATTCCCCAAGCGGGGGTGGCAGAGGTATAGAGAATACACTTACTTTTCGACGACAATGTTCGGTTTCATTTAATAGGAGGCAAGCCTATTGGAATATACCGGTCACAATTCCAGACTTTAGACTCATACTGGAAAGTTTTTCGTTAGAAAAACTACATAAGTCTGACCTAGGATTTGAACCCAGGACCTCATGATCACAAAGCGTCGCGGTTTGCCACCAGGGGTTGAAACCGGTTCAAAACGTTCGAAATCCGGTTTAAAATTTAGTTCTTTTATTAACCGGTAAATGAACAAACTTTTTCAAAATGAACGAAATGAATTTCGATTACAGGTTATTATTACAAGGAACATAATTTCTTAGTTCCTAATATTGACATTAACTAGTTCAACTCAGACGCGGCCACGATATCTCGAGAGCGCGGCATCTGTCTTCTGTTTCGCACGTGCATAATGTCGTTAAATTATACCTATGTATCAGTGTGGGGCGAAAATCAATTGTTTGGGCAATTAACGATTAACAATCAATCTAGATGATTGATGATTAATCACATCATCGGTGGAATGTAGGTGTTAAAAGCACACCTATCGATGGGGAAATGTGGATGTAAAATGTACACTTATGTGAGCTTGAGTGAAAGTTCACCTTAAAGACAAAACAAGATCATCTTTTATGAGGTTTTAAGGGATGCTGATAAATAATATGGCGTTAATTTTTGCATCTAAGATGGCGGACGCGATTTTTTATGCAAAATCGATGTGGGTGTCACTTTTGGAGTTTTAAGGGATTCTGATTACGAATATTGCGTCATTTTCTTGATTCAAGATGGCGGCCGGGACCTTTTATGTAAATAATATTTGGGAGTTATTTTTGGGGTTAGAGGTGGCTGATAGTGAATATAACGTCAATTTTGAAACCCAAGACGGCGGACGCAACTTATGAAGTAAAATCAATATGGTTGGCACTTTTTAGGTTTTCAGGGATGCTGATTACGAATATAAAGTTAATTCAGCATCCACTAACATCTCAAAAATAAATCCCATATTGATTTTACTTCAAAAATTGCGTCCGCCATCTTGATCTAGAAATTATCATAATATTTGTAATCAGCATCCCCTAAAACCCTAAAATTGATACCCATATTGATTTTGCTTCAAAAGTTGCGTCCGCCATCTAGTGTTTTAAAATTAACGCCATTTTAATAATGAGCATTCCCTTAAACCCAAAAAGTGATACGCATATTGAAGTTACTTCAAAAACCGCGTCCACTATCTCGGATCCAGAAATCGATTGCCATATTCGTAACCAGCATCCTCTAAAACCCAAAAAATTATACTCACCTTGACTTTTTTAAATCGCGTCTGCCATCTTGGATCCAGAAATTAACGCCCTATTCGTAATCAACATCCCCTAAAACACCAAAAGTGACACCCATATTGATTTATTTCAAAAGTCAAGTCCGCCAACTTGGATACGTTTTCTAAACAAATTTGACAGTGCTTGAAATGTCAATTGTTTGATCCTACAATTGAAAAATTAATCGAATGAATCGATTGGCTCAACATTGCTATTTATACACGATAGTGTCCGTGAGAAACGAGCAAAAGCAATCTCAATTTAACCGGTTAATTTTTGGTTTCAATACCGGTTGCAAAATAATGCTAAAAACCGATACTGGAAGTTGAACCGGTTCCCTAAATATTTCAGGTTTTGAACGGCAACCTTTAACCAGAAACGAAAATCATTTCAGTTTGGGGTCAATGACCGAAACCGGTTTGAAAAATTAACCGGTTTCCGACCCCTGTTTGCCACTAGACCGAAAAGGCAGTCAGCATAATCAATTAGTAAAATCCAGGTCATTAGAAGAAATACATACCGTCATGATATCTGCATGATCAGGTATAAAGTGCCTTCCATCTTCGACTACTTCTGCGCCACACCTGCTGAGTCAAAACAGCAAAAATGTCTATTGATATTCTTCTGAATAAATCAGTCTATTCTGTCCTAGTACTCCTCAATGGCCTTCTCTTGTTAACTGGAGGTAATATGGAATATATCGTACTACACAACGCATATCCAGTGCGGATTGTTTGAGGCAGGGTTGTGACCTGCTGTTAGAACTTATTATACCTCTCATAAGGTTTCGAACTTGGCCTAACGACTACCACATCAAGTCATAACCAGCTTCAACTACTACACGTACCTTCGGAATCACGAAAACACTCAAAAATGGAAATTTCACAAACGATCACCCATTTTAGGCTAAACGAGACGATAGCTGCTTAACTCGATCGTTACTACTAGTACCACAGCGCTACAAGCGCTCCTCCTTTAATATATCTGATTTAATTCTTATCATAATATATCTCAATACAGATATAACTCCATAACTTTTAAGATATGACGTAAAAACTTCGTCCCCAGTAAAATAAGAAGTTTTAAAGCAAAGAAAAAGTTTCAAGAACGAAAACAAAAACAAAAGAAGAAAATATGAACGGAACAAAAATCCTTTTGTTTAAGTGCCAAGATATAACACAAAACAAAAGGCTAACATTATTGAAAATACAACCAAATAACATTTAGCAATAAAACTTAATATAGTTTACCTAAAACCGTTTCGCACTTAACTTTTATTCGTTGCAAAATTATAACATCACAAAAACCTTCCATTTCAATGTAAAATAGACTTTAAATCAACTGAAGTAAGTCTAATTTGCATTGTATCAGGGAAAACTGAGGGTAGTTTGATATTGTGTGTAAGTTGAAACCACTTTTAAGAGGCACTAATGATGCGGTGGCTGACGTCATCTGAAAGCATTACATATCACAATTTATGTACGGGACGCTATTAAAATGGATTTTCATATAATTAACATAAAGGTCACTTTGGCAAATCGTGGTTGTTTGGAACATTTCGAAAGTTTTTGATCGGCCATGATGGTGAGTTGATTAAAAGACAAAAGTTCTAAAAATAACTGCTTACCTGCCTCGTTGGTCGACAGGCGCTTAATATGGTTGATGATCACGAGGTTCCTGGGTTCGAATTCTAAGTCGGAAAGTTTTGATTTTTTTTTAAAGAAAATTTTAGAGGCCAGATTCTGGAATTATGTCCGGTATAATACATATACGAGTAAGCTTCCCTCCTATTACATAAAGGCAACATCGTCGGCATTGCGTAGATGTACATAGTACACCTCCATCCCTCGCGCCTGGGCTTATAGGCACTAGAGTGTTTATTTCTGTTTTTAGAATAGTGGTATCAAGTGGATATCTTTATAAACTTCCGATGTGTGTTTGTAACTCTTCTCCTAAACAGCTTGACCGCTTTTGATATTTTTTCTGCACTTATGAGATCACCTGGATAGCTCCTAGACATAGTTAAACACGGTAAGTATTACTGTCCTCGATCAGGTACGAAGCCACGGAAAACTACTTACTAGTTTACTTATAAAATCTAACACAGTACTTCATAAAACATGTTAAAAAGATGTGTTCGAAATGTGAACATCTAGATTTACGATCTTTGGACATCTTCTCCGCACGAAAGGTCATTAGAACAATGGTAACTAATGGTAAGTATAAGGAGGAGTAGAAGATCAACTTTCTCGCGACCCATCACCCACAAGGTGGACATACCTCACTAAATCATCTACGAATTGTTCCCTTACTAAATGTATACGCAGTGTCATGAATAGTCGAAAAAAATAGTAGAAAAGTCTCAAAAATCGCAATTAACCTGTCAGAATATCTTTGACCACAACTACTTCGCCAGGAGTGTACGACTAGAAGAAAAATCATCATCTGGCTGATTAAATACATCTTCTACAGGTTAGGCGTGTCATTCATTCTAAAAAAAGTCGATATCGATGCACTACATTAGATTTCCGATTAAATCTAGCATCGAATGATTAATTAATCGATTCAATGTCGAATTTGATGAATGTGCAGATTCAATGAAAATGTCTTTTTTTAACCCTTCTGTTGGTACCGTTTTAGATGCGTTCAATTAAGAGATTATCAAATAGACGACAGACTTGAAAAACTGTTATGTTTAGTACCTAGTATTTATACAATAAACGTGCTTTATGATAATAGAATATTGCTTGATTGAATAAATGCTTGATTTGCACAACTTGAATAAGTTATATTGTCGATTACTACTTTTTTTATTATTGAAACGTGAATCGATCCGATTCAAGGGTTTTCAGAATCGATTGAGTGCTTCAGATCGATCGAAAAAATCGATTATTATACTCAAAAGAATCTATTTTTTGATTAATCGATTTTAAATGGATATGCCTACTACAGATCACAATTACTCTATACACTAACATTTCAGGCCTACACTATTTACTCATCAACATTGAATTTCAATATCAGGGTCCCTTTGGGAATTATCGCTAACGGTTCCGCCAGCCGACAAACTAATGTTGTACTTAGGTGTGTTAATTACTGTTTGAGTTTAATAATTTGTATGTAAATGTAACTAGTAAATGTTTTAGCAATTCACTATCAACCAATTGTGATAGGGTTCTGGAAATTCAACCGTAACGTTTGGAGTTAAAGGGTTTATTGCAATGATAGGAGTGAGTTTGTTGATAGGTTTTTGTGTAATAGTGATATTATCATGTTTTGAAGGGCGAACACGTGTTTGGGCACTCTCCAAACATGTTTATCCTTAAGATATAATTACATACTAAACGTATTTAGAACTTTAACATGTAAGTATATCCAAAATAACACGTCGGTTACCTACTAAACCAAAGTTAGTAAGTCAGAATAAACTAAATTTTACACACTTCGTCACGCCTATATTACCCAAGCGGGGGCGGCAGAGGTGTACTCAGTACACCAACATTTCCCCGACGATGTTAGGTCCTATGCAATAGGGGGCGATCTTATTGCTATATACCGGGCACAATTCCAAACTCCGGACTCATACTGGGAAGTTTGTCCGACCTAAGATTTGACCTCGTGATCACAATGTGATGCGCTTACCACTAAGCCAACGAGGTAGTCCAACGAGACTATCATGATCATCATCCTAGCCTATAATAATGTCCACTGCTGAAGATTCGTCTTCCCAATCCCTTCATTTACATCCAACGACTTCCTGCGATCCTCACAAGATCGTTGGGCCATCTAGTAGACGACCGTCCCACACTGCATTTGCCAATACGTAGTCTCCGTATCCAGTCTAGAATCTTTCCAACGCCCGACCGATCTTCGCTCTATGTGGCCCGCCCATTGCCAACGAGACAAAATTTCAAATAAAAAAAATATATCATTATAAGGCCAAAACCATCTACAGCAGGAGATTTGCTCATCAAGATCGCTACGGCGACATATTATGCGAAAGACATTTTCCTCTACCAAAGACTGCTGTTTATGAGAAAATGTCTTTCATATAATATAGCAGCAGTGCTATTATATGTCATTATCTGAATAAAGTCCAGCTAACAAAAAAAACCATAAAAATAAAATTCCCCTCCACTCAACGCGGCTCTATTTATGTTAATACTAGGGATGCAATGATACTTATCGATATCGATAATCTTAAACGGCAGAAATCGTAAGACATTACGATACGTGATATCAAAAATCATTGCGGTTCAGGCTGATATAACAAAAAATATTTTCATTTTAAATAAAAACAAAATTTATCATTGGTATTTAATTTACTGTGGGTAAATATTATGTTGATTTGTCGATATATTGTTAAAGAATCAAAACTATTGATCTTTATAAGAGGCTGAAAACTTCACTCAGTGCTTTTTACCGTACGTGAAAAAAAGCTTCTTACAGATATCAAAATTATTACATTTTGTAGTTATACATCTTCCACCGGATCGGAACATGGTCACCGCTGAGTAGCTTGACTTAAATTTTTTATATTGTTTAGTTAATTGCGAAAATGATTTTTATCTTGAATAAGGACAAGCTGTCGCTTTTGGTATATCGTAAAGACCGTATACCACCGTCAATCTATCGATATCGTTATAACGATATTGTTGCATCCCTATGTAATACCGTTTCAAAACTCCACCGTCTCAGGTAGAATACTGAGCTGGATTTAAAAGAATTCCTGGAGCTTACTCAACGAGTTCATTTTAATCTAAGCAAATAAACGACGCTTTTCAGACTTGGCGCTTCAGCAAAAGCACGGGCTTCTATTTACTTAAGTTTTCGCACATGTAGTGAGGTATTGGTATAATTCGTACAAGAATATACTAATAGAAAGAGACGAAATCATAATAATACAATTAAAAATACACTATTGAGGCAAAAGAAAATAGTCACATTTAAAAAAAACTGTTCAAATCCATAAAAGTTAAGGATAAAGGTTTTTATCATCATAACAGCCTACTTTCGTTTATTGTTTTGATTGATTGGTCATTTTAAAATAACCTTTTTTCATTCATAGAATTGATGCAAAAATCTTAGGTACTGGTGTTGGATACGTCTGTGTTATACAGTTGTTTCGGAATTATAAATTAATTTCGATTTTCGACTATCAAAGCAAAATAAATTATACCACTATAAAGCTTGAGCACTCAGCACAAGCGCTATAATGCAAGTCTTTAACGCTCCGTGAGCCTTAAAAGCTCGAGCGTTTAACGCTTGAGTCTGAAACGCTTGTAAGCGTCGACTCAGCGCTGAACGCTCAACGCTCGGCGCTCATTTTTACAACACTAGTCGTTATACTAGAAGACTTAAAAGGACGAGACGAACAATGAGAGTGGAGGAAGCCAGAGGCATGTAAGGGTAGAACCTGTTGACAGACAAACTGTGAAAGACTGTTGATAGACAAAATTTTATTTAGGTTTTACTTTCGAAAAATTCTTAGTAGCAGACCGTAATCTGGAATGGTGCTCTGTGTAATGACAATAGGCTCAACCCCCATTACTACATTGGGACCTCTATTATGTTAAATATGGGTGTACGCCGTGCACTTTTGTCAACCATGTTAGGGGAATATAGGCGTAACGGAGTTTAGTTTTTTTAGTTCTCGATCAAAAGTTTGATCTTTATGCAATAATTTTCAGATGGTCCCATTTTGTGAACCCGGTTGAATAAATTTGCGTAACCATCAGAAACGAAAAACTATCTAATCAGATAATTACTGTATAATTAAAATATTCAACCAAACAAGCTGAGATGACGCCAAAATACATACTATAGCTATTTCATTTGCCTGTCACAAGTCCTCACAAATTGCTTCATAATTAAATCACTTTCAAAAAAAACGAGCTCCAATTTAATTAAAAAAGCAAAATGAAATCTTAATAAATTCCCCGAGACATGAAACAGCAAACGTGCCAGGAACATCACCTTACCTTGGCCCTTATTCGACAGAAACACGTTACGCGGTGTGTTACGGTAACTTTGTGAAATGATGGTCTAATCTCCAGTAGCATATATATATTTTTTTGAAAACTGGTCTGCGATTGACCCCTATCTCACTTGATGGAAAGTGACAATGGGGCCAAGAATGTACTCGTAGCTCACTGACTCAATAATAGCACAATTCTTATCTCTACATGGCTTTTCGGCAGCTCTCAGAGGGCACTCGCTGAACATTTTATGTTCGGGCTGGAACAGCCTCCTTGTAAGGCAACCCCGGCTAACATGGTGGATTACGACTGGGTCGCTTGACAGCATGACTTTGCTGGTAGGGTAGTGACAAGCTACGGCTTTAACCTACCACAGGTGAAGGTGCTGCTCGTTCAGCACTGCCCAGGGACAACTGTAGGAAATAGAGAGTACAGGTTTATTATTATTTATTTATAAAATCAACAACTGTGTTAAAGCATAGCCCCACAAAAATGTGCAGCCAGCTTGATTGTGGGGTCAATTTAGTTTACAAACTTAATATTATGGTCATACTAACTTAGCACATACTTAGGTTATGCTTTTTCAGTTTCCTTTTAAAAATGTGCACATTAGTTCGGTCACATACCCGACAGAGCGCGACGGAGACGTTCGGCTGGCGCTCGGCCGGCGGTTGGCAGCACGGCGGCACGTTACACGAATATTGTCATCTCACTCTTATCCTGTTTGTAAACACGCCGAACGCGACTGCGGTGGGTCGTGACTTTTGCCGTCGCGCTGAGCATGGCGGAGCTGTGTGACGTCCCCCGTACATTTCAGTACATTACAGCTCCCTTTGCGCCAACGTCGCGCCCCGGTCGCGCTGCGTCGGCTTTGTGGCGAAACCTTAAATCCTACGAACGTCAGCAGCTGCGAACCCCATTAATCACATAAGAGAATACCATTACAACATCATTTTTTGCAGTTATCGTAACACGACGTGTTTCCTCCTAACGAATAATAGCCCTTATGTCTAGAAACACAATTACGTCCTCCGTTGAAATTAGGCATTTTTCTCTCCTAAATGTCTCTTGAAGTGAAAAAAAGTTTTAGGATCCCCTCTTTTTACGTTAAGTTATGTAACTTGGCATTCTCTTTCATCGTGCGAAATTTTTTTCGTTTTCTTATGAAAACTTTGGGGAGAGGTTAGAAATACAGATAAAAGGATTTTTTTGAGGGACCAGTCTGTTGACATCCTTAGATATTTTTAAGTGAATGTTGTTTTTAAAGTTGATGGTTGTTTTTAGTTTGTAGGTATTTTTGATGCCTGCATGGGAAGATTACATGGACGATTTGGGTTTATTTCATCTAGTCCTATTAGAAATTAAATTATATTTTGGTGTGTACACAAATTTTGTGCCGACGATGTTAATGTTAATTACCATTACTAGGATCTCGTGGGCGTTACGTGCATCATTCGCCACTAGTCCGACAAGACAACCGGTATAATGAAAACAGGCTCGCCCCCTTTTACCTTGGAATCTAACATCGTCAGCGTGGTACAACTATTGCAATTTGAGGTATGTATTAACGTAAAAACAATATAGGTATAGCGTTAAACTTTCATATTGATAACTAATATTCGTATTATAAATGAGAAAGTTTGGATGCTTGGATGTTACTCAATCACGCAAAAACGACTGAATGGAATTGGATGAAATTTGGCACACAGATAGTGTACAAGACGACGTCTGCATGATTTGTATAAATAGATTATATAATAGATTAAGTTACTGTAGTACATTATGTAATTTAAGTTAGAAATAAGATAATGTCATAGAATCCTAGCGCATAAACACTAGTATACAATTAGAAGAGTGTAACCCTGAAAGGGATAGGAATAATTAGAACAGTGTAACCCTGAAAGGGACAGGAATAATTGCATCGTAATTGGTCCATTTGAATAATAAACTCGGTGCAAAGCCCACTAGTTGTGACACACCAAAATAGTATTTAAGAGCGCGAAAAATCGCGCCAGACACGATCGAGCGACTGGGCATTGGAAGATTATAGGAAGAAACTCTGCGCGCAGAGGGTCACAACTGGTGGGTGGAGTACTGTTTCAAGATTATTCGGCTTTTATTGAATTCTCCTTCACGACGCATACTAGCCACAGCAGCAACAGAACGCACGACGTACTATTCGTCCTGTTCATTTTGGTCCTTCGGAAGCCGGATTATCGTCGTAGAAGAATTTGCGTGACATCGTTGGAATCTTCGCCCGCGCTGCACTGCCTCAGCCAAAAAACAGGACGCACGACGTATTAATCGTCCTGTTCATTTTGGTCCTTCGAGAGCCGGATTATCGTCGTCAAGAGAAAACAGAAGAATCAAGCTGAAAAAGGAAGAAAATAGAAGAAAGAAACATGCTAGTCACACGCTCCACCACCAGTAGACCAGCAGCATCGGCCCCAGTCGCCGAATCGTCGGGGTCGACTACGGCGACAGAGTCGACCGCCACGTCAGAGTCGACCGCCACGACAGAATCTACTGTCATGACGGAAACAACCGCCACGGCAGACACTCCCGCGACGGAGAAAACTAAGAAGCCAGTGTCCAAGAGGACTGGAACAAAGAAGACGCTCTCAACGAAGACGCGAAGATTGAAGCTCGCCCGCGCCAAGGAGGAGCTACTAGAATTGCAAGTCCAATTAGCAGCTGCGAAAATATCACGAATCGAAGCCGAAGATGAAGAAAGCGAGAGTGACGCCGACACGTGCATATCAGACGAACAAGAAACAGAGAAAAGAGTCGGGAGCTGGCTGAACGACTCGCGACCTCACGTCCTGGCCATCGCCGACAGGCCACACGACATAGACGTGGGGCGCACCATCGATGCAGCGCCGCGGGCGATAACGCCGTTGCCCCCTGCACCGATCCAGCCACCACCCATCGCCGTGTCGAAGAATGAAGAAACGACAGTCGCGACGCCGCCACAGCAAATTGACCTGCGTGAGCTGGCGTCCGCAATCACCCTCGCCGCCCGGTCCGGGAGCGCCCCGAACCACCGCTTCGCTACTGAATTGCCGTACTTCAGTGGGTCACACCAAGAGTGGCTCACCTTCAAAGCTGCGCCGAGCTTCACGGACACAGAGAACGTCGCGAGACTGCGAAGAGCGCTAAAAGGTAAAGCTAAAGAAGCCGTCGAGAACTTACTCATCTACAACGCCAAGACAGCTGACATACTCCGGGCGCTCGAAGCACGCTTCGGCCGACCAGATTGCATCGCGCTGGGCGAACTAGAACGCCTGCGCGCGCTGCCCCGACTCAGCGACAACCCGAGAGACATCTGCGTGTTCGCCACGCGGGTGATGAACATCGTCGCGACGCTACGCGCACTCAACCGCGTGGCGTACCTGTACAACCCGGAGGCTGTCAAGACGACCATTGAGAAGTTCACACCGGCGCTCAAGTATAGATGGTTCGACTACGCAGCGGAAGAACAGACAGAAGAACCCGACCTACTGAGGCTCTCTAATTTCCTCAGTAGGGAGGCCGATAGGTGCGGGCGCTACGCACCTCCCGAACACGTGACACCCGAACGGGAACATACAGCGAACAGAAGACAGACTAACAAGACTTATAGCACCGCTGTATCGAGCCCGAGGAAAGAAAAATGCGCGGCGTGTCACGACACAGAGCACGAGGTAACCAAGTGCAAGAAATTTATTGAGTCGACGGTCAACGACAGATGGGACATCGCGAAGGCACGAAGACTATGCTTCGCGTGTCTACGCTTCAGAACAAAGAGTCATCATTGCGAGAGGCACACTTGCGACACCGACGGGTGCAAATACTCGCACCACAGACTGCTTCACCACGTCAAAAGCGAAAGGGTCGCGGAAGACAACAACGCGGAGAAACAGACAGTCGCGTCAACGTGGACAAGAGGCTTCGCGTTGTATCTCAAAATAGTGCCGGTACACATTTCCGGACCGGCGGGAGGAGTAGACACTTACGCCCTCCTCGACGACGGGTCAACGGTGACGCTCATCGACGCCGAGCTCGCCAACCAGACAGGCGCGCGCGGCCCCCGCGAGTCACTGCACATCGAGGCGATCGGCGATTGCAACGTCCGGTCTTCGAACTCCCGTCGGGTCCAGCTGACGTTGAGAGGTACGTCCCAGCGCGCACGTCGGATTCAAGCGCGCACCATTGAGAATATGAAGTTGTCACCACAAGCCGTCACCGTGCAAGACATCGCCGATTGCAAGCATCTGCGGGACATAGAAAGCGATATCACCTACAGAAGAGCGAAGCCCCAGATCATCATCGGCCAAGACAATTGGCACCTACTGCTGACGTCAGAGGTACGCCGGGGGCAGCGACATCAACCCGTTGCCTCCCGGACCCCTCTCGGCTGGGTCGTACACGGTGCGCGCTCACGACGCACGAAACAGACTGAAGCGCCCACAGTACATAGAGAAGATCGACCGCGATTCGATATTGAAGAAATGAAAACACAGAGAACGAATCGACGCCCTCGTCCTAAAAGAAAACGCCGAGCCCGCGTGAATAAACAGGATCAAACACGACAGACGGATGATCGGGCTCAGCGAGGAAAGATAGACGGAACGAGTACTCGGACTGGAGTGGAGGCCGGACACCGACGACATCGAATTCAACATCGACGCACGCCGCCCCCCGGGCATACTCGACAAGCCGACGCCGACGAAGCGGGAGATACTCCGCACACTAATGTGTCTATTCGACTCGCTCGAAATCGCTTCGCCCGTCACAATAAGGGGCCAAGCGGATACTACAGGAGATATGGCGGCGCGGCACAGGATGGGACGACAACATCGACGATGACCTAGCACAACAGTGGGTCGAGTGGACCTAACACCTGCGGAGTCTGCGGGACATACTCAAGCTCACATCGATCCCAAGACTCGAACTGCAAGCCGCCGTACTGGGTAGTCGCCTGGACGCGACTATCATCACCGAACACGACAAGAAGCCAAGCGCAATGACCTACTGGACGGACAGCCGTACCGTCATGACGTGGTTGAAGACGGGCGCGCGATCCTACCGCCCGTTCGTCGCACATCGCATCGCCGCGATAGAAGAAAACAGCGCCATAAGTGATTGGAGGTGGGTGCCCACGAAACTAAACGTGGCCGACGACGCGACGCGCGAAGTACCCAGGGACATCGGCTCTCATCACCGATGGTTCCTTGGGCCTGAGTTCCTGCGGGAGCACCCATCAACATGGCCGGCGGAGCGACCGACACTCGACGCAGCGACAAGCGAGGAGCGGACACACAATATCACCGAGCAACGGCCCGTCTCACCGCGATCAGCTGTTCCGGATCCAGCGCGCTTCTCTACGTGGGAGCGCCTGCTACGAGCGACGGCGCGCGTACTGCAGTTCATTGACCTGTGCAGAGTGAATAGACAATTAGTGAACTATAAAAGACAGGCTAGGAATCGTGAAAAGGACCCACAGTGGAATAGTGTTAAGAATAGGAATAAGTGTAGCGATAAGTGTAGAATTAAGTTTAGTGATAAGGACAGTGTTAAGTGTTTACCGCTCAGTGCAGAACTATTGATAAGAGCGGAGGCGTTGTTAGTGCGTGTAGTACAACACGACTCGTATTATAGCGAACTGAGTAATAGTGAGAGACTATCGAAGGGCCGCCTCCGCCCCTTATCAGCGCAGATTATCAGTGGAGTGATAAGAATCCGGTCGCGAATAAGTGCGACGCCGGACATCAGCGACGAGCTACGGTGCCCCGCAGTGCTGGACGGAGATCATCGCGTCACCCGCCTGTACATCGAGCACGTACACCGACAGCTGCACCACGCCGGAGTAGAGGCGACCATCAACGACTGTCGAGCAAGGTACTGGATAACTCGATTACGTACTGTAGCCCGGATGGTCATACACAAGTACTACAGCTGTCGCCGAAGAAGAGACGCGCCTCCAGAGCCGAGCACCGGGAACTTGCCGCCCTGCAGACTGGCTCACCATCAGAGGGCCTTCACGTACACCGGCATCGACTATTTTGGACCTCTGACTGTGACAGTGGGTCGGGGCACACAGAAGCGCTACGTAGCCCTCTTCACCTGCCTGACTTCACGCGCCGTACATCTGGAAGTCGCCGCATCACTCAGCACCGAGTCAGCTGTGATGGCCCTACGACGATTCGTCGCCCGCCGCGGCTGCCCGACTGAAATATGGTCGGACAACGAGACCAATCTCCGCGGCGCCGACAGAGAGGACCCAGAGGCGCTGACACCGAACCACTTTCTGCTCTACGACCCAGCGCGCAACCCGACACCAGGGACCTTCACTGACACTGACCTCATCGGCCGCACCCATTGGAGAGCGGCACAGAGACTCGCGGACATGTTCTGGGAACGATGGATAAGGGAGTACTTACCTGGACTTCAGTACCGGCGGGAGCCCCATGGACGCGGCGCCGCCCTGAAAGAGGAGGACATCGTCCTCATTGTTGACAACGTACTCCCCAGGAACATGTGGCCTCTTGGGAGGATAATAAGGACCTTCCCTGGAGAAGATGGAATTGTACGTGCGGTGGACGTCCGCACCAAGGGAGGAGTTCTTCGGAGGCCAGCGAAGAAATTGATAGTGTTGCCGACGTCGTCCCTCCACGAAGACTTATGAACCGTCAGTGAAGCCGACAGTTCACGGCGGGAGAAATGTACAGGACGACGTCTGCATGATTTGTATAAATAGATTATATAATAGATTAAGTTACTGTAGTACATTATGTAATTTAAGTTAGAAATAAGATAATGTCATAGAATCCTAGCGCATAAACACTAGTATACAATTAGAAGAGTGTAACCCTGAAAGGGATAGGAATAATTAGAACAGTGTAACCCTGAAAGGGACAGGAATAATAGCATCGTAATTGGTCCATTTGAATAATAAACTCGGTGCAAAGCCCACTAGTTGTGACACACCAAAATAGTATTTAAGAGCGCGAAAAATCGCGCCAGACACGTTCGAGCGACTGGGCATTGGAAGATTATAGGAAGAAACTCTGCGCGAAGAGGGTCACAACTGGTGGGTGGAGCACTGTTTCAAGATTATTCGGCTTTTATTGAATTCTCCTTCACGACGCATACTAGCCACAGCAGCAACAGGGCGCACGACGTACTATTCGTCCTGTTCAGATAGTCTATTACTTGCGTTAACATATAGTATACTTTTGTCCCGAAAAAATGTTAGGTTCCTGTCTACACTCAACGCGGACGAAGTTTCGGGCCGGTAAACTAGTCATAAGAATAAAGAGAAAGGAGAAAAAAACCTATTGAGACTCTTTACTATCTGCCTATCCTGCAATGGATCTGATATGATATAGGTGAATAGAAGAGGCTAAGAAAATGTTATTATAGAGATTTTTGTGTTTCAATTACGAATCTTTTCAATATCAACAGACAAATGAACCCTCAAACTCTACATTATACCAAATTTAACTGACATCTCTAATGTAGACACATCCGTCAATTTAAAAACGGGTTACATACAAGACCATAAGAACTATATTCTCGGGTCACATGATGATTGATCCGACCGATTTCGGCCATGGCGATCACTTTGACCCCTAGTCAGAGTAATGCCGCTGATGCGCTCGAAGATGGCCTATGTAGCCTATCTTCGCGGCGAAACTCCGTGCACATTGAGAGCACGTGAGTACGCCGTTCTCATAGTTGTATGATATGGCAGCAGGTGGGCGAGCCTTTAACTGATTGCGTTTGGCGTCAAGGTCAGCTTTACGCTGAGCCTCGAACTCGTGTACTTGGCTGTTCACCATCCTGCGCCATTCTGGCCGCTGTGCTGCCAAACGTTCCCAACGAGAGGGCTCTATGTTGCATCTCTTCATATGTCGCTTTTGGACATCCTTGTACCGGAGGAGGGGACCGCCATGATTCCGCTTGCCCTTCTCCAGTTCAGAGTAGAAGATGCGCTTCGCCACTCTTTCCTCCGCCATACGAGATACGTGACCGCACCACCGAAGCTGTCGACGCATTAAATAGGCCTCAATGCCACCAACATTGACTCGTCGCAGAACTTCGGTATTTCGCACTCTATCGGACCATCTGATCCTCATGATGGTACGGAGGCATTTAAGGTGGAAGCGATCCAGAGTGCGAATGTGGCGGCGGTATACACACCACGTCTCAGAGGAGTATAGGAGGTTTGGCAGCACGATTGCCATATACACCGATATTTTAGTGGGCAACTTAAGGTTATGCGAGCAGAAGACACATAGCTTGCCGAATGCCGCAGCTGCGGTACCCACCCTGCTATTGATCTCAGCATCAAGGTCACACTTGGATGTTACAGTGTTCCCCAGATAGCGAAATCTATCCACCTGCTTTAGCACATCCTCACCAAGTTTTATGGTCAGTGTCTCGTGACCGTGCATGTCCAGGGACATCACCTCCGTCTTATTGACACTGATCTTTAAGCCAAACTTACGGCAGGCTTGGTGGAATGCGGACATCAGCTGTTGCAGGCCGTCTAGGGATTCTGATAGGAAGCACAAGTCATCAGCATACATGATCTCAGTGATCAGTGCGTAAGAGACTTTAGTGCGAGCCTTAAGTCTAGCCAAGTTGAAAAGGCTGCCGTCTGTGCGGAAACGGATGCGGACTCCCTGAGAAACAGTGTGTAAGACCTCTCTAACTACCACCGCAAAGTATAAGGCGAACAGAGTAGGCGCAAAGACACATCCTTGCTTCACCCCACAGGTAACGGGGAAGAAGTCTGTCTGTTCACCGTCTACGGCAACGCAGCATTGCATGTCGTCATGCAGGAGTCTAAGAAGTCTCACAAACTTTTCCGTGCACCCGAGCTTACCTAGCACCAACCATAGAGCTTCCCGAGGCACACTGTCGAAAGCCTTCTCCAGGTCAACAAAGCAAAGGTACAGCTTACAGCCCTGTTCCCTGCTCTTTTCTTGCAGTTGACGCACAGAGAATATAGCTTCGCATGTCCCTCGGTCCGGTCGGAAGTCAAACTGGGTTTCAGGCAGAATCTTTTCAGACAAGTTCTTTAGGCGGTTTAAGAGAACTCTAGCAAAGAACTTTCCGGGGGCTGAAAGGAGCGAAATACCGCGGTAGGAGTTGCAGTCAGATCGGTCACCCTTGTGCTTGTAAAGAGCACTTATGCGCGATACTTTAAAGGTATCCGGAACGCGCTCCTCCTCCCACATGCGAACAAATAGTTCCCACACTAACGTGTGCAACTCCTCTCCGCCGCATCTTATCAGCTCTCCCGGTATAAGGTCAATGCCAGCCGCCCGTTTGTTTTGTTGCTGTCTGATGGCAGTAACAACCTCGTCACGCAATAGAGTCTCGTCCAGCTCAAAGGCGAGAGGGAGCTGAGGCATTAAACCGATACTTTGCAGATCAGCTGATCGATCCACATTTAGCAGAATGTTGAAGTGCTCCGCCCAGCGGTTTAGTATATCCTCCTTGCTTGTCAACATGTGACTACCGTCTAGAGACCTTAAAGGCACCCGAGCTTGGTAGGATGAACCAATCAGCTTACGTACCTCACTGTAGAACTCACCCAGATGGTTTGTGTCAATGAGCCATTGCATGTGACTAGCTTTGTCCTGCCACCACTTGTCTTTCATATGTCGAGACAGCTTGCGCAATTCGAGGTCACTAGCTTTAACAACCGCAACGCTTCCTCTCTGCCTTTTGTGCTGTGGCAGGAGATCTCGGTGTTTGTCGAATGCTGCCCGCAGGGTTTCATCATTTCCATCAAACCAGTCTTCGTTGCGACGGATTTTTTTACCCAGTACAGTTGAAGCGGTATCCATGATATGAGATGACATAGTTCCCCAGGCAGCATCAACATCACCTACCTCATTAGCTGGCATGAGCTTTTCAGACAGGGCTTCAGCGTATTTCTCCCTGACCGCGATATCTTCTAGCTTATCCAAGTTCAAAGAAGCAAGCTTTTTTATAAGAGATCTACGCGGGCGACGGAGGCGGATTCGTAGCTTAGTGACAATAAGTCGGTGGTCAGACCAGCAGTGCGCACCACGCATGACGCGAGTGACCTGTACTTGGCTGAGATCTTTTTGTCTCACGATAGCATAGTCAATCAAATGCCAATGCTTAGATCTTGGGTGCATCCATGTTGTCTTGTACTTGGCGGCAAGTCTAAACATAGTGTTCGTAATTGCCAGACCGTATTGAGCACTAAGACTGAGCAGCAACTGACCATTGCTGTTCATGTTGCCAACTCCATGTCTACCCAGAACTCCAGGCCAAGCCTCATAGTCCCGTCCAACCCTGGCATTGAAATCGCCCAGCAATAAAACCTGCTCCCTGGCGTTGAAGCTATCGAGGCAATGTGTCACTTCCTCATAGAACTTTTCCTTGATGTCATCAGACTTGTCTAACGTTGGAGCATAGACACTGATGACATTAAGGTAGTTGTCTTTGTCCAGGTGAAGGCGCAGTGTGGTTACGCGGTCTGAGATATGTACAGGGTACTCCTCTAAATGCTTTGCTAAGTGATTCTTGATGGCAAAACCTACCCCTGATCGTCGAGTTTCGGAGGCAGCGGTACCTTTCCAGAAGAAAGTGTAGCCGCCACCTGCTTCCACCAGCTCTCCTTCATCGGGGAGATGTGTTTCGCTGAGAGCAGCCACATCCACGTTATAGCGATGAAGTTCCCGAGCTACTATGGCGGTCTTACGTTCGGGGCAGGCGTTGACATCTCGATCAAGAAGCGTTCTCACATTCCACGCGCCGAATGTCATAACAGGTGTTCTTTTTAAATTTCCTTTGCGGCGTCGACCACGATTTGAATGATGCGATGATAGCCGCGGTTACTACCATCTGCCATGTCGGGACGAGCATTTTTTAGGGTACCTTTTCTAGCCCCCTCCCCAGCTGAGCGGGGAAAGCAGTGCCTCCCTAAACAGGGCCGCTTTGACATCCCAAGTGCTGCCGAGCCCGTGCTGTCGTCCCAAATGTGCAGCTCGGAAACGACCATGGCGTGTTCTCACGCCCGCGGGACCGCCTGCGTGCAGATATCAGACAAAGCCTAGTTTGCATCAGGCTAGCTCTCTACTTTTACCCATCGCCACAGGACTTTTGCGTACTCGGAGTCCAGTAACGGAAGCGGTCAGATGCGCAGGAAATATTAAGGTGCACAAGTATACGCGCGAGACACAGGTGCACATTCTCATCCTTATCCTTCTGGGCCCAGTGGAACGGAGACCGTTACGACCGGAGAAGGACTCAGACAGACGGAGCAGTATCACGGTGAGAAAGATACAAGGAGTCAGTATTTTCTCACACCCCCTTAATCGCCTTTTACGATACCCACGGGAAGATATGGGGTGGTGCTATTCTGCTCTGCCGGCACCACACGGTGAACATAGTACTCCCAAAAAGCATGAAATAATTACACAAAAAGTGTCGCCATCACTAAAACCTTTATTTCACATTCACTTAATTTCTAATTATCATAATTATATTGGCAAAGGTAATGTTTAACCGACCGGCAAACTGAAGGGCTTTCTGCATAATCAGCTTCTTCATTACGACACTTCCCTATTCTGCGAGCCGTTAAATCAGAATTAGGACACTTCGGCCACAGAACATGGCAAATACTCCATTCTGTGGATGTAACAGAAACTGTAATATTACTTTTTGGTCCGCCTAAGAGAATCTCTTTCGGATCTTTAGGGGAAACCATTGATCTAAAGTTGATGCCTATCGGTTGAAGATAGAGAATGAGTCGAACTAGAGTGGAGAAGGCAAGTGAAGTCTGAAGGTAAAATGCGGATTAAACTCTGTACTGTCTACCCCGCAAGAAATTTGGTGTGATGATACATAGGAAAAGTTTGAAGATCCCCAATAAAACAATAAGAAAATGTTTTGTGTCATTTACCAAGTAGAAATTACAGTAACAGTGGTTGAGATCCCCTTTTTAAGTAAATATTATACTTGTGCTAGGGGATTACGTTCTCCATTAATAGTTAGTTTAGTTGCATGCATAAAATATTATATCGAAATATATTCAAACATGCAATAGCATTAAAGTGCAAGAGTATCACTTTAGTTATTTATTTAAGCATATAGTGTGTGTGTGCATGCTTGCGTATTTTGTTTAACATTTATATAACCTTATTTCCTCAGTTTCCTCATATGTTTTCATTTTTAACCAATTAAATATTAGATTTTTACTCTTACGGTATGTTTTAGGATAGATATTTAAGTGTTTATTTATGTAATTTTATATGTGTGGTGATTGCTTAATGTGTTGTCACCTAACAAATACTGACATGCGGTAGGGTTAGGAGCTACGCATGTTTTTATTTATTTTATTTAATACTTTTGGATCATATGGGAGCGACTTGTAAAGTTTTAAAACTATGCGAATTATACATAGTTTACGTGCAGTAAGAAGGTCGCTTGTACTGTATAGCTGGTATGTCGGAAATCTATACGGTTTAAAACACATGACCTTTAACAAGGACCTTTGCGCTCTTTCTAGTTCCAGAAACTTTGTTTTGGTGGATCCTCCCCATATTGTTATACAGTACGTCAGAATTGGTTGAGTTAATGACGTATATATTTGTTTTAGTATCTGTGATGTAGCTACATGTTATAGATTTTCGTAGAACTAAATAAATTTTCTAATTCTGTTCATCATAAGATCCAGATTAAAATGCCAAGATAAGCGTTCGTCTATTATAACTTCTAGGTATTTAGTGTGGGTTACTTTTTCTATTTCTTCACGTGAACAGTCAGAGTGATCAAGAGAATTATTGCATGAGTGTATTTTAGTGGTGTGACTTGGTTGTGTACGGGTATATTTAGTAAACCATATGTAATTACACTTTGAAACATTTAAAGTCAGTAAATGTGTCATTAGCCAGTTGGAAACTTTAGCAAGTCCTTTTTTAGTCTTCGATCGCACCTCGTCCCAAGTTTCACCAGAAAACACAGCTGCAGTGTCATCAGCATAACAAAATATATGCCCACTATCCAAATTTAGTTTGCAGAGGGTATCAATAGAGACTACAAATAGTATCGGTCCCAGAACACTGTCCTGTGGGACTCCATACGTTACAGTATCACTCTGACTGGTATATGGGTAAATTTTTACGCGCTGCGTACGTCCACTTAGCTAGTCTTTCAAGAGGTTTAGCGATAATGCTCTTATACCAATTTGTTCAAGCCTATTCAGAGGGACGTAGGCTAACACTGTATCAAAAACCTTTTTTAGATCGAGAAATACCTTAAGCATTTTTTCCCTATCATCATCATCATCAGTTTATAGCAGTCCACTGCCGGACAAAGGCCTCTCCAAGTACACGCCACTGGGTACGATCCTCGGCTACTCGCACCTAGTTTCTGCCAGCCACCCTACGAAGGTAGGCTCCACCTAGCCTGAGGGCGTACGTCCTGCATTACGTTTGCCAGTCCGTGGTCTCCACTCAAGAACTCGTTTGTCCCAGCGGTCATCGGTTGTTCGGCGAATGTGACCGGCCTATTGCCACTTCAGCTTACTAATCCGGCTCCAACGGAAGACCAGCGCTGATTGCTTGCAGTCAGCACCATGCTGAGTTGGGACCGATTCGCAACAATATCAGTTTGTTTTTGTTATTTTAGTGTATTGCTACTACATTTTGTATTTTTTGTTGCGAATAAATTTATTTTCTTTCTTTCTTTCTTTCTAATCCGGTGAGTTATGTCGATAAATTTGGTTCTCTGTCGAATGACTTTGTTCCGGATTCTATTCTCCGGAGAAACTCCGAGCATAGCCCATTCCACAGCTTGCTGAGTGACTTTAAATTTATGCACCAGTCCAACCGTGAGTGTCCACGTTTCGGCTCCATAAGTTATAACGGGCAGGACGCACTGATTGAAGACTTTTGTCTTTAGGCTTTGTGGAATAGGCGATGTAAATACTCGACATGATTTCCCAAATACCGCCCAGCCCAGCCGTATTCTTCTGTTGACCTTTTTCTCAAAGTTGTTTTTCCCCAACTGCAGAGTTTGCTCTAGGTAAACATATTCTGAGGCGCTCGTAGCGCTGTGCGACCGCGGTGTTCTTACCGATCACCAAGGTTAAGCAGCGTTCGACTCGGTCGGCCTGAGATGGGTGACCGTTTGTGGCATTTTCATATTGGAGCGTCTCCGTGCTTCGGAAGGCACGTTAAGCCGTTGGTCCCGGTTTCCACTTAATGTGGTAGTCGTTAAGCCGAGTTGGAAGCCTTAAAGGCGGCTTGATAAGTTCCAACAGCAGGTGGCCACAAACCTGCCTCCACCAATCCGCACTGGGTCCGCGTGGTGGAGTATGACCTAATCTCTCTCACCTCGATTTGTTAGAGAAGGCTTTCGCCCAGCAGTGGGCAGTATAGGCTGATATTATTATTATTATAAACATATTCTTGAACAACCTCGAGAATAGCGCCTTGTATGTACAGGTTCCGGTACTACATGTCGGTTAAACATTACCTTGGTCTTGTCCAAGTTCATGCGGAGACCTATCCGTTCGGAAGAATCAGCTAGGCTGGTCAGCATCTGTTGTAAATCCTGCAACATTTCCGCCATATTATATTCGTCTGCAAATCTCAAGTGTAAGATATGACTGCCATTTATGTTTATGCCATGACCTGACCCAGTCCAGCGTCTAAAACATATCCACCAATGCATTTGCGAACAATTTAGGGAAATAACGTCCCCGTGTCTCACACCTCGATGCATTGGGATAGGGTTGGTCTGCTCCCTAAAGTACTTGGGCCTCACCCTGGACAGTCGCTGGGGCTTCGAAGAGCATTTCGAGCGTCTTGTCCCCCGAGTCGAAAGGGCAAGGGAAAGCGACGAATGCGTGCCCGCGCTCTAGAGGAGTGGCGCGCGAGGCTCAGCCAGGAGCACATCGAGCGCAAGTGTCGTCCAAGCCATCCTGCCGTCCTTCGAAGCCTGACAACAGCGGAGGAATGAGCTACACGCTTGCTCAGATAATCACCGGTTACGGCTGTTTCGGTGATTATCTAAGCAAGATCGGACGCGAGGCGACGGCGATCTGTCACTACTGTGGTGGGGACCGGGATTCCGCAGAGCACACGCTTGTCGAGTGCCCAGCGTGGGCCTCCGAGCGGCGGATCCTAGTCGATCGGATTGGACCGGACCTCTCCTTGCCGGCAATAGTAGCGGCTATGCTGGCAGGGGATTCGGCGTGGGGGGCTGTATCCTCCTTCTGCGAGACTGTGATGTCACAGAAAGAGGAGGCCGAGCGGGATCGGGAGAGGGCCGATCCCGCTCGCCGAAGGCGACGGCGCCGGGGCGGAGGCACAGCCCGCCCAACTTGTGTCCCCTGCCGCAACATCTGGTGGGGGACCCCCCCCCCCTGCACCAATACCCGCGCGCAACATCCTTCACGCGCTACCACGAAGAGGATGGCGGCGTGGTGTGGCCCACGCCGCCGTGAGCACCGCGACGGTGCAGGGGGGGAAGCAAGCTACAAGTTTCCCCTCCCGAGGTGGGCTCGTCGGAGCGCGGCACAAGGGGGGCACCGGCGTGTTCCACTCGGAGATCCCGGAGCCCCTCTGACACGTGCCAGTGCCGGCCACCGTGGAGTTTTAGTCGGTAAGAGTCCGACATGCCCCGCCAGCTTCCCCCGAGGTTGGCGGAAGTCCATGAGGATTTCCAAACGCAAAAAAAAAAAGGATTGGTCTGCTAGTTTTGGATGGCCATGGTCGTGGTATTATAGAGACTTCTTAACACTTGGATGTTGGCTTCATTGCAAGGATTTCAGAACTTTCTTATAGTCCACGAATACTAAGCACAGGGCAGTGTGGATGTGGTCTATGGTTCCTTACCCTCTTCGAAATCCGGCCTGTTCCAGGGGTTGAAATTAGTTGAGCCTTCGCGCAAGACGATTCGTGATAATTCTTGAAAACAGCTTATAAATGTGGCTCAGGAGCGAAATAGGGCGATAGTTCTTCAGTTGGGTCTTATCACCTTTTTTGAAGCATAACATGACAACGCTCATTTCCTTTTTGTTTTTTATTCGGGGTGGAATGCCTAACGCATTCCCCCGGGCCGAGGGCACGGCCACCCACTAAAACCCCCCGACGTCCTACTGCCCTTTTGTCGGGCCACACTAATCGTCACTGGCATGACCTCTGTGGCACCGGCGGGCTCGGCCCGCAGTTAGGCGCGGACCTCGACACATGTAGGGGAGTTCGGTCTCCCCCTACCGCCTTTTGGAGGCTGCGCGGACGCAGCGCTTTTCCGGCACGGGCCTGTTAAGTGCTAGGGCGCCGGGGTGCCCTCCCCGATGCCTGCAGGCCGAGATTACGGTGGGCGAAGGTCGTTTCGGGCGTAGTCCCTGCGCCTTCGCCCAGCGCGCCGTCTGCGAGCGGGATAATATGACCACGCTCCTACCCCAAGCCTCTGGAGTTCACCCGTTAAAGAGGACAAAGTTGAAGATATTTTGGACCACCTTCAGCATCGGGTTACCTCCTGCTTTTAAGAGATCAGTTGTAACTCCGTCCTCTCCAGGGGCTTTTCCATTCCTTAGTTGCGTAAGAGCCATCACCATTTCGTTTAGGCTGATTTCGGGCAGGTCTTCCGTGAAGTGGCGGCTTAGTGTAGCTCTAGGATCCTTATTTCCGGAATCGGGACGAGATGTATGCGAGGCATATAATCGGCTGTAGAAGTCTTCTACTTCCAAAAGAATCTCTGGCTTAGAAGTGACGACGTCCCTATTGGCTTTGGACAACTTCGTCAGATGATTCCTCCCCAAAGACTGGACGAACACTTTCGACCCCCGATTTTGCTCGATTGCTTTTTCAATAAAGCGTGTATTAGCACATCGGAGGTCATGTCGTACCAGTTTTTTTATTCGTTCGTTGAGTGCCAGTTGCTCTGATGAAGTGTTGGATGGGTTTTCACGTCGTTCCCTCATGAACCGCAGTGTCTTCTCCGAGAACATCGTTTTCTCACTTATACGTCGCATTTTACAGAATCTCGTACCTTCCTCCCTGAGGATTTCAACCACATTTGTAAGGGCCTGGTCTACGTCATTTGTGGTTATCGTGTTAACGAATCAGTTCTTCAGATTTGACTGGAATGCTTCAGATCCTACTACGGTTTGGAGGAGGTTGGGTTGGAGCCTGGCCTTCATCAAACGGACTCGCTCGAGCTGAAAGTTGATATTCAGTGAGCCTCTGACAAGTGGGTGACCGCTTCTGGTATTAAACCTGTTGATCACTGAGACATCTCTGAATATGTGCTTCTTGTCCGTTATGATGAAGTCAATCTCATTTTTAATCCAACTGTCGGGGCTTTGCCATGCCCTCTTTCTTTGGGGCTGTTTCTTAAAGAAAAAGTTCATCAAGAAAAGGCCCTCTTTCTCAAGAAAGTTGATAATATTATTTCTTATACCAAAACCGTGAGATCCTACTACCATTCGCTGCAATTTTGTATTCCCACTATAGCGCTGAAGTCCCCCATGACAACGTTGTGGTGGGCCTTAGTGATGGAGTGTAAGGCCTTCGATATGTCCTCGTACATATCTTCAACTTCGTGGTCAGAGTATGCTGAAGTCGGTGCGTAAGCCTGCACAATCTTTCTATCGGTTAACTTAATAACAAGATACGCTACCCTGTTCGACACACTAGATACTTCTTTCTTCGGGTTTTGTTGACCAGGAACCCTACGCCGCCTTGGGATAGCTGATCGCCCTCTCGGAAGTACAAAAGGTGGCCTGATTCAAGGGTAACGGTGTCCTCTCCCTTTCTTCGGACTTCACACAGTCCCAGAACGTGTCACCTTATCCCTTCAAGTTTGAATTCTAGTTGCGCCAAGTGCTCGTTAAGCCGTAACGTGCGTTTTTCCCCTATATCCACCTGTTTTGTGATTAGCGAGGTTAAGGCCGTTATGGAGTCTTTGGTACTCAACCCGCTTCTTAATCCAAATTGTGACTGAAATAGTATATTAAATTTATTTAAATAGTATATTAAACGATTATTTATCAGGTTTTTTATTATTTTAGAGATCGATGTAAGAAAAGAAATATGCCTGTAATTATTTGGATCTTGTCTGCCTTCTCTGTTATGAACAGGTGTAATGAGTGCTAGTTTTAGAGCAGTGGGGAAGTTCTAAAATCGATATTTGCCAAGTGTGTCAATATTGGAACTAATAATACATTGGCTTGTCTTAAGAATTCTGTAGGTATGTCACCATGGCCAAGGGCACTATTGGATTTGAGGCTCATTAGTATGGCTTTAACTTCAGTCTGATCAGCCTCTAGTAGAACAAATGATGAGACCTGTGAAGTACTCCAATAGTCTCTGTAACTAGGTTCCGTCGGGCTACAGTTTGTAATTATGCCTTCCGCTAATGTGTTACCTATATTAGATGAATAACTATTAACATAATCAATAGAATTTTGAGGAGTCGATTTTATGTTCAGTAGCTCTAAATTTTTATTTTGTGTTTGTTTCCGGTGAGTAATATCGTTCACTGTTTTCCACATTATCTTCATAATTTGGTAGAATTGATTATTTTTTCGTTCATAGTTGCGTTTGAGTTTTTTAATTAAATTATTGCAGTAGTTCCGGTATCGTTTGTATGTATCCTTCAAGTCCTCATTATGTAGATCAACCCTTAATTTCATTTGCATGTTGTTTTCTGTTTTGAATACAACGCAGGATACCAATAGTTATCCAGGGTTTCATCATTTGGTTTTTTCTTAGCACTGGTGTAATTAGGCTATTATCTAATACACATTTTTCAATTTTATTTGTAATGGCATTTAATAAATTGTTTGGTTCTGTATAGTAAAATAATTAGACATTTGGGACTTTACTATAGTGAATCTACACTCTACAGTGACATTCTTTATTTTTTTTTATTGAATCTATAGAAGCCTCCTGGCTGTAAACAAACATCACTAATCACCAAAATGTATCGTAGATATGTAATGAGTTAATTATGTGTATTAATATCATTCGTATTAAGGATGTATGATATTTGCTTATATAAATACACGTTCATATTAAGTCCATAGAGGCCTATAAAGAACAGGTTCTTACCTGTTGGAACTCTGTACTCTCTGCCTACCCCGCAAGGGATCTGACATGACGATACAGATAGATAAATAGATACATATTAAGCTGTGTGTGAATTAATGTCTTAATTCCGTTCAAAAAATTACGCATGCAACAAGATGCAATTCGGATTCGGAATAAGAACAAATGCGAGTATGCTCACATTTGCATAATAAAATAACTTGAGGTCTTCTCTCCCAATCCTGCTCCTTAGGTGAAACAGGTAATTCATTACGCTATGTGAAAGATTCAGCTCTAGCGCCATTATAATGTGAAATAAGGTATCTTTTATATTCTGTGCCTTGATATAATGAGAATGGAGGCAAAGTTTACCTTCATTGAACCGATGACTACCCATTTAGACTTGATGAAAAAATCCCTCCCTTTGTTTTTGGTTAGAACGGTTTTGGGGTGCGAAATACTGGCTCATTTTTTTCGATTTTAAAGAAGTGCAGTTGGATGACTTTTTTATTACTTTTCAGAAACTGTTCGGTGAATAAATTGGATGATTTTTGGGGTTTTAAAATCAGTAAGTATCGGTGAAAGTATAGTTACGTTCACATTTCCAAGGACAATTTGACGTCTACAGTGTTATTAGGATTTGACACTTTAAATAGTCATGCCACAATTATTTTTTTTTGTCGCTAATGGAAATAAAATAAATCTAAAATCTTACACAACTAAAAATATTTTTAATTTGTTTTTAATGTTAAGACAGAAGTAAAAAAGATATCAATACCTAATATTTTTTCACAATGTTTTTTACTTAAGTAATTCTAGGATTCATGTCCAAAATAAGTTCATTTACCACATTAATTATTGTTTATATGCACAGTGAGTAAAGTTCAGGGGTAACGTGGAGTGAGTAGGCCCCCTACAAGATGGACCGATGACCTGGTGAAGGTCGGGGGTAGAAGTTAGATGCGTACAGCACAAAGCCGGTCGTTGTGGCGGTCTTTAGGGAAGGCCTTTGTCCTGCAGTGGACGTCTTTCGGCTGAAGAAGAGAAGAAGAAGAGAGTAAAGTTCAACCTTAATTGAGTAAATACACAAAATATTTTGCTAAATATTATACAATAAATATTTTTACCAATGCCAATATTTGCCAACTATGCCAATAATTTATGTCGATTGATTTGGTTCTTAGTTCAACACTAGTCGTCTTAAGCGGACCACATTTTTTTTGTTTTGACATTTGCACCTATCAAGTTATCTGTGGATTTGTGAAAGATTATAGGTGGTAAGTAGCTAATCCGGTATCATCACGCTGATATATCTTGCAGATAAGTAAAGTTGATTTGGCGTACTGTATGAGAGAGGAGGAAGCCAGAGAGGTCTGTAAGGAAAGAAACTGTTAGAACTCTGTACTCTCGGCCTATCACGCAAGGGAACTGGCGTGATGATATAGATAGATATTGTACTAGATGCAACGCCAGACACCGAACTGCTACTGGATTTTTTTCTATTGATAAATTACACTTTGTGTAATTTGAACTCAACATCTCGTGATTATCACGTTCATCATTCGCTACTAGACCAACCAGGCAGTCGAAAGGCCATTTTAAAACTAAACTTAAAAGGTATATTACAAAAACTCGAAGCTCAACATTAACCCCTTCCATACCGCAACGGCGCGAGAATGTATAATTACTAGCATTATTAAAAACGAAAGCCTCATTAGTGAGGCTTGGCGTGAGTGTGCTTGCAGAATATATCATTTCACCATAGCGACTACAAATCCGATGCAAAATTTTCGAAAACGTGGTAACGGAAAGCAGCGTGACTTACCAATTTGAACTGTAAATTAATGTGATAAAGTTAAATTTTCAGGGCCATGTTACAGTTTTGTAAAAGTACTAGCAATCCACTCGCGCTCGAAAACACTGGTTGCGTAGCGTTACTGATCACCAAGGTTAAGCAGCGTTCGACGCGGTCGGTCTGAGGTGGGTTACCGTTTGTAGCATTTGAGTATCTCGCTGCTTCGGAAGGCACTTTAAATCGTTGGTCCCAGTTACCACTTAATGTGGTCTTAATAAGTTCCAAGAGTAGATGAACACTCACCTGCCTCCACCATCTGGATCCCCGTGGTGGAGTATGACCTAATCTCTCTCACCTCAATTCGTGAGACAACGTCTTTACGTTGTCTCACGAATCGAGGTGAGATAGATTAGGTCATACTCAGCTTATACGGCTCCTCTGCTTGGCCTTTACCAAGCAGAGGAGACGTATAAGCTGATATTACTAGACACCTCCCTTCGCACGGGTAAAACACAGTAAACCTAACTTTAATTGTGTCTATGTGGTAGGTATTATATAGTTTGAATAAAAAAACGACTCTTATTTTTATAAAACATACAAAGAGATAACGTGCTTAATCTAATTCCAAGGCATATGCGACATGACGTCACGAGACCGTTGACATAAATAACATGTCACCTGTTGCCAGTGTAATTCTCCCGTGCCAAGATTTGGGAGTTGGTATAATTATATTATGAATTTGGAATTATGAAAATTCAGGAAGACATTCGATGTGAGAGAAATTGGGAATGTTAGTGTACAAGCAGAGGATAATTTTTATTATTTGGTCTAGATCAGTAATTCTGGCGATGAAGATGTCCTGGGTTCAAATGAAGTTGTTGAGATTTTTCTTTTTAAAAATTCATTCTCATTCTCAGTTGCATTTCGGAATCTGGAACTTTGCCCAGTATAATGTCAACGGACGATTTAGCGCAGTGGTTAAGAGCTTAAGCCACTCCGCCCACTGTGTCTAATAGTCGCGGGTTCGATTCCCGCACGGGACAAATCTTTGTGTGATCCACAATTATTTGTTCCGGTCTGGGTATTTGTTTGTGAATTTTCATGTTTGTAAACGCACCCACGATACAGCAATAAATCCTAGTGTGGGGCTACGTTTAAAAAAAAAAAAAAATTGGGCTCGACCAAATTTCATTGGGATCTAACTTCATCTACAAAATATACACCTCAGTTTGAGGAATATACGCAGAAGGAAAGAATAGAAAGATAAAAACTATATGATCATTTTTCAAATCTCCGTAATCACAGCCCTCAAGGCCCTAGGGTCCATAAAACCCCAAACTTACGAGTTTGTAGATTGGGCCCAATCTGCCTCGGGCCCGGGGGACGTCCGTAATGGGGGCCATTTAGGCACCATGTGCCGGTACATAGTATTAAACGAACGTAGTCCACTCTTTTGTGAGGAATACTTTATTGGAAGGAGGATATAAATGGGTTTTTTGTTCACGGTTTTATCTTGTGAGGTATATCGTTTGACGGTCATTGGAATATGACGAAAAATATGTTAAATATTACCTATAGAATGGGTGCTTAATGGCGTCAACATACGGTGGTACGAAAATTCTAGTTAAACTCTCTACAATATTCAAAATTTCGCACATAAGGAACAACAGAGGGCTTAGCATGAATATATTGACGACAGCATAACGCTGCTGAGTTGACATCTTTTACATACTACCAATTTACTACATAAAAATGTAAGTGACAGCACCTTTTCTAGACTACGTTACTATAATGGTTGGTTTGCACCGTCCCACAAGGATCTTTTCGCCCGCGGTTAAAATCGGAAAGAACGCTGTCAAGTGAAATGTCACTTCAAGACAGAATCGCCGTTTGCTATGAAATTCACCCAAGTTCTTTTTTAATTAGTAACCGTAAGGACCCACTTGTTGAAATATCACCTTGGAAGTAAGAAATTTTATTAAATGGTAACCCTTATTTCACACACCAACGCCCCCTTATTAATGTTATCCACGGGCTAAAAGAGTCTTGTCGCTTTGACGTGCGAAGTCCTCTGTTCCATCGATTTTGTCGAGTGTCAATAAAATTTTTCGATGAAACAGCTTATATTTTTTCGCTTAAGTATGAATCTCAAACGAAACAAGTTATCTCAGAACAAACGTTGTGTCTTATGGTGTACAGATGTTATCCTGAAAAGGTTATTAGTTACTTACCAGTAACCCTGTTAATACCTAGCTAAAACTATGTTTCCCAAAAAAACGGCTTTGACAGAAATAAAAACAAGCTAACAAGATCCAAATTTATATTACGCAAGTCCAAATTGCAATCTTTAACTAGCTATTTCTTAATAACCACGAAAAAATTATCAAACATTCACTAATTCCAATTTTCTTGAAACTATTTTCGGTCATCATCTCAAAATTTGACCTTTATTCCTTCGACCGACTTTAAATTATGATTTATAATCACCGGACCTTAACAAACTGCTACCCAAGCTAACCTAATCGTGGACCAGTAAATAGACTCGTTCAATTACTGTTAACTTCCTTAACTGTAGTTTAAGACTTTCCCCGTCTGAATACTGCCTGCCTACTTAAACTTCCCCTATTACGGGCCTTTAGTATCGATCTGCGTGTTAAATGTATGTACATAAGTTGCTAAATATTCTATCTATCTATATCAACACGGCAGATCCCTTGCGAGGTAGGCGGAGAGTACAGAGTTCCAACGGGTTCTTTCCTTACAGAACTCTCTGGCTTCCTCCACTCTCTCTCTCTCTTGCGACTCCTGACTTGCCCTTCGGATAAGACACTGTTTTGTCATAAGATAGTCTGTCGGTAAGATAGTCTAGGTCTTCTCCGATACCTACATCCTTCCACTTTTGCATTGTATATCTGTTTTGTCATTCTATCTGAACATTCTAAATTTACATATACACATTACCATCATGTCTGATCTGTTGCGTGGTAGGCGAAGAGTACAGAGTTTCAACAGATTCTTTTCTTACAGTCCTCTCTGGCTTCCTCTACTCTCACAGTTCTTAAACCCGAAATTCTTTTTATTTTACAAATATTTGCAACATAATTATTTATATAATGCCGCTGCATACTGCAATACAGGTTTCAAACCTAGTGCAGACTCAGTTTACTTAAAATGTAATGCTACATATAAAAGTCATACCTATTTTGATAACTTTTTAATTTGTAATGTTTTTCATTAAATATATAAACGATACACACCTTGGACATCTTTGCGGGTACTTAGTGGCCCGAAATAGCTATAGATTCACAGCTGTGGAAGTATAAAGGGCAGGCCTTTTCTCAGGAGTGGGATAGTCAATCAGGCTAGGAAAAAATAATAATAGTAAGTACTCCGCAAGAGAGATGATGGTATAAACATTATATTTCAATTTTAATCAATCTAATTCCGATCCCGAGATACTAGGTTATGATCCCGATATACTAGGTTCGAATCCTAGGTCAGCATAAATGTAATTTGTCCAACGAAAATTTCCAAGCCAAAGAATTCTGTAAGGAAAGAACCTGTTGGAACTCTTTCCTCTCTACCTACCCCGCGAGGGAGCTGGCGTGATGATACAGATAGAAAATTTCCAATGTCTGTCCCGCGCTAGTCTAGAATTATTGCTGGTGCAATGGCAAAATAATTACTCCTGTTATATTAGGACCTGAAATAAAGTTCAGTCTATTTCTAGTTATCGCCTAACAGCAGATGGCCTAAAACCTGCCTCCACCAATCCGCACTGGGTCCGTGTGGTGGAGGTAATCACTTACCTCGATTTGTAAGAGTTGACCTTTGCCCAGCTCTGGGATAATACTGATATATTATTATTATATTAATATTTCCGGTATCTAGAACGGCGCGTTACCAGGTATGAAATTGATAATATAATTTAAGGAACCACGTCCAAACCGTATCCTTTCTACACATCCTCTAAGAATGGAGCTGAAATGGCGGGTTCAGTGAGTCGTATCGTTTAATATCCGCCAGTGACCGCCGAGCACCTCGGTTAGACTGCTCACATGCAAACAAAGAGATGGATGCTTTGATAATATTTGGTACGTGAAGGGATTCTATCGCTATGTAACCTGTACATGGTTTATCATCCGCACATGAAATAAGTAGTTAACAATTAAACACTTAAGGAAGTGAAACTAGCTTTTTTGTCACAAACACAAATAAACTTCAAACCAACTATGCTATCACGAATACGACGATGTTATCTTGTTTAGTCGGCATATTCCTATAGTTACCCTTCGGCTACAAGATCAAACTTTGAGTACTACCATAGGGGTATAGAGCTTGTTAAGATATTTATTAATTTATTTGTATTGTATTACTTGCATTATTTAAATTTGGTTACTTCTGAGCTGAGTACTGACTTATTTATGTTACTTTCTTCTGCATACATGTTTATTTATTATCTTTATATTTTATATATATGTATATGTACAGGTGAATTTATTACCTATGACGCCACTTACAAAGGGTCTGCCAAAATACCAGCGCTCCACTACTCGTATAACCATAGTGCAGCAATATGCTGAGGCTGAGACCTGTTTGGCCCCACACAGCTTGTGCCGTACTTTACGTAACTGTCGATGTATTCTGTTCTGTAGTGTGTTAGTCAAATTTTTTTTTCTACCCTCTTCTTCTTAAGATAAATCTAATGATGATGATCCCAAACACGGTGGTGCTATATTATTTATTTAAGGAGTTCTTACAGCCTCCTTCCGACTTCATCATTAGACCAAATTCACGTTACTATGATAGAATAATGACATAATTATGCCAAACTTCAGCTCAATTAGTCGCCAGGGGTACATAAAAAATATGATGCACCGGAAAGACATAGGAAAAAACAAGTACAATAAAAAACTTGTGAAAAGATATAATAATATCAGCCTATACTGCCCACTGCTGGGCAAAGGCTTTCTCTTACAAATCGAGGTTAGAGAGATTAGGTCATACTCCACCACGCGGACCAAGTGCGGATTGGTGGAGGCAGGTTTGTGGCCACCTGCTGTTGGAACTTATCAAGCCGCCTTTAAGGCTTCCAACTCGGCTTAACGACTACCACATTAAGTGGTAACCGGGACCAACGGCTTAACGTGCCTTGCGAAGCACGGAGACGCTCGAATATGAAAATGCCACAAACGGTCACCCATCTCAGGCCGACCGAGTCGAACGCTGCTTAACCTTGGTGATTGGTAAGAACACCGTAGTCGCACAGCGCTACGAGCGCCTCATCATCTTGTGAAAAGATATAAAAAAAAAATCAAAGAAACACCGTCATGCATATATTCCTCATAAGAGAATAGCTCAGGTACCCTCGGAACACCCACATTTTACCAACAATGATAGGCAATGCTATTGCTATTATACCAGACATAATCTCAGACTCCATACTGCTTTAAAACAACCCCATACCATTTTGTCTGTGCCAAGATTCAAACTTAACTAACTAAATATCAGTCGCACTATATCCCAACAGAACTCCTCGAAAACTCCTTGTGTTTTTTGGTCGCACTGTATCCTAACAAACCAACCAGCAAATTAAAAAAATAGATGTCCATATTTATTGCATTTCAAATAAAACAGACCCTTTGAAGTCAAAATGTAAAACACGCCACTGAGACATCAAACAAAACGAGCTGAAATCGATTCAATCTTAAAGGATTACAATCTAGATACCAGTTGAGATGAAACAGCTTATTTACTTTTAGCATTTAATAGGCTCAGACATCTCCGCTGATATCTAAAGCACTGGAGTTGTAAAGCCGATAGACATGCTAAATTTGTGAATAAATTTGAAACCTCTGTCTTGTATTTACGATGAAGATCATTGGACCCCAGAGATTTGTGTAGATACTAAATAGAATTCTTTAGGAGAGGAAAGTAAAATATATTAAAATCATAAATTAACGTGGACTACAGAATATTAGACCTACGGGTCTAGTGGTTCACGAGGTCCTGAGTTCAAATCCTAGGTCAGGCAAAACGGTAATTTTGTGTAGAAAAATTTCCATTATCTGCCCGGAGTCCGGCTTTTTTTTTTTAAACATTGCCCCACACTGGGATATATTCCTGTGTCGTGAGTGCGTTTACATACATGACAATTCACATACACAAATACCCAGACCAGAACAAATAATTGTGGATCACACAAAGATTTTTTGTACTCGGTATAACGCTAATAGGCTCGCCTAACTAGTATGGGCGTGGTGGTGTTTATTTTCTTAAATCAGCCTGCATTATCTCACTGCTGGGCAAGACCTTCTCTCACAGACTGAGGTGGGGAAAGGTGCGTATTCATGAAGGCAGGTTTGTCGTCACCTGCTGTAAAGATCATAAAGCTTCCATATTAACGACTACCACATTCAGTAGCAGCAGGTAACAAAGGCTCAGCGGATCATCCGAACCACGGACATGCTTGAAAATGGAATTTTCACCGACGATCATCCATGTAAAAGCATCCCAATTGAAAGCTGTTTAACTTTTGTTATTACTAAAGAAACCGCGATATCATAGGACCACGAGTGCCTCGCCTGGGTGAAAGTAAGATTTAAAGTAATTGCGTGTATCTATTGTCGTAAGCCAATTAAATCTGGGTATAAGTAAATTTATTTATTGCTGTCACCGAAAATCGCAAGAAGTTTTCGAAGAAAATCTAGTTACCTACAAATATCTTCGCAATTTCGAAGGGTGATGAAATACATTCGGAGCAAATTCGATTTTACAGTTCTCGTAAGGGGTGGTAAATTGATTGCTATAGCCAATGATATGTACAAAAATATGGGTATTTGTACATCTACAGAAGAAATGCCTCCAACAAAAATCAACACAACGACGACCAGCTTTATGTATGATTATGTTGTACGCGTCTAGATTATATCCACGGCCTTGACTAGTTCATTGTTAAATCTTATAAGGGGGACTGATCATTTCATATTTTTCGGTACATGGTCGACTTTCTACCCGATCACTCCATGTTGTTTGAAACTTGGTCGTTCTTCGAGCATTATAATCCGTCCACTGCTACTTAAGTTGGCGATTTTGAAAGCTATGTCGGTGACTTTCTCCTGTGGATCTACTAGTTACAGAGTCAGTTTGTCAGGGAAACCAAAAATATGGTTCTCATCGTGGCCTACAGAGTAAACTTACTATGCTTATCGTCCGAGACAATATCTTCATCATCATCATTTCAGCCTATACTTGTCCACTGCTGAACATAGGCCTCCCCAATCGCTTTCCAGCGTAACCGGTCCGATGCCACCTGCATCCAACGATTTCCTGCGATTTTCACAAGATCGTCGGTCCATCTGGCAGGCGGTCGTCCTACGCTGCGCTTGCCAATACGTGGTCTCCACTCTAGAATCTTTCTAGCCCAACGCCCGTCCGATCTTCGCGCTATGTGGCCAGCCTATTGCCACTTCAGCATGCTAATCCTGAGGGCTATGTCGGTGACCTTGGTTCTTCTACGAATCTCCTCATTCCTGATTCGATCACGTAGAGAAACGCTGAGCATAGCTCTTTCCATAGCTCGCTGAGCAACTTTGAGCTTTTTTATGAGACCTATTGTAAGAGACCACGTCTCTGATCCATATGTCATCACTGGTAACACACATTGACTAAAAACTTTAGTCTTTAGGCACTGAGGTCTTTAGGCACTGAGGTATTTTGGATGAGAAGATGTTGCGCAGTTTCCCGAACGCTGCCCAGCCGAGTTGGATTCGTCGATTGACCTCTCTCTCAAAGTTGGACCTACCTAACCGGACTGCCTGTCCCAGGTAAATGTATTCGTCGACAACTTCAAGAGTAGAGTTCCCAACGGTGAGTGCGGTGGGTACGACATGGACATTAAACATTATTTTTGTTTTGTCCATATTCATTTTAAGACCCACTTGTTGGGATACTCTATTGAGGTCACCGAGCATTCGTCCTAGATCTTCCAGCGACTCCGCCATGACCACAATGTCGTCGGCAAATCGAAGGTGAGTGATGTATTCGCCATTGATGTTGATGCCAAGTCCTTGCCATTCCAAGAGCTTGAAGGCGTCCTCTAAGGTGGCCGTAAACAGTTTCGGAGCATACATAATAATAACAACAAATCAGCCTTCTATCCCACTGCTAGGCATAGGTCTTTTATCACAAATTTCAAATTGAGGTGAGAGAGATTAAGTTATACTAGTGTTGATCGGTGGAGACAGGTTTGTGGCTATTTGCTCTTAGATCTCTTCAAGCCGTCTTTAAAGCTTTCGAGACTACTGCGTTAAGTGGCAACCGAGAGCAACGACTTGACGTGCCGTCTGAAGCTTTGGGTGTGTGTGTGTGTGTGTGTATGTGTCTGTATGCGTTTGTGTATGTATGTATGTGCATATGTACGAGCGTGCGTGCATGCGTGCGTGCGTGCATGCGTGCGTGTGTGTGTTTGTGTTTGAATGACCTACGCTGTTGGCTGCGGGGCCTTAACTGCTTCACTGGACAAGAGAGCGAGCGTGCACCCACTACGTTCGAGCCAGAAAGGCAAGGGGGCAACTAGCTCAAGGGCGCCTCAAGGAGGAACAGCCTCGGCTTGTGCAGTCGCTATGGGGCCTCCCCCAAATATATAAATAGCCGTGTGAGTATTTCTGATTAAAATTTGTTGGTATACATTTTAGGGTGTGCATAATTTCACCACAATAAATTTATCACATAGTATACTATCCCATATCACTATATTTAAAGCACTGGTAGCGCTGTGCGACCGTGGTGTTCTTAGCGTTTGTGGCATTTTCATATCCGAGCGTCTCCATGCTCCAGACGGAGGATCAGGCACCGACCTTGCCGGCGAGGTCTAAAAATCTTTTGCCCGTCGGCCGAAGCAGATCACCATGGGCAGACACCTAGTATAGGCCCTCGCCTATACTAGGTGTCTGGAATATGAAAATGCCACAAACGCTAAGAACACCACGGTCGCACAGCGCTACCAGTGCTTTAAATATAGTGATATGGGATAGTATACTATGTGATAAATTTATTGTGGTGAAATTATGCACACCCTAAAATGTATACCAGCGTCTCCATGCTCCAGACGGAGGATCAGGCACCGACCTTGCCGGCGAGGTCTAAAAATCTTTTGCCCGTCGGCCGAAGCAGATCACCATGGGCAGACACCTAGTATAGGCCCTCGCCTATACTAGGTGTCTGGAATATGAAAATGCCACAAACGCTAAGAACACCACGGTCGCACAGCGCTACCAGTGCTTTAAATATAGTGATATGGGATAGTATACTATGTGATAAATTTATTGTGGTGAAATTATGCACACCCTAAAATGTATACCAACAAATTTTAATCAGAAATACTCACACGGCTATTTATATATTTCTATTTATATTCGACATTGTGGTCGTGGCGGAGTCGCTGGAAGATCTAGGACGAATGCTCGGTGACCTCAACAGAGTATCTCAACAAGTGGGTCTTAAAATGAACATGGACAAAACGAAAATAATGTCTAACGTCCATGTCGTACCCACCGCACTCACCGTTGGGAACTCTACTCTTGAAGTTGTCGACGAATACATTTACCTGGGACAGGTAGTCCGGTTAGGTAGGTCCAACTTTGAGAGAGAGGTCAATCGACGAATCCAACTCGGCTGGGCAGCGTTCGGGAAACTGCGCAACATCTTCTCATCCAAAATACCTCAGTGCCTTAAGACTAAAGTTTTTAGTCAATGTGTGTTACCAGTGATGATATATGGATCAGAGACGTGGTCTCTTACAATAGGTCTCATAAAAAAGCTCAGAGCTGCTCAGCGAGCTATGGAGAGAGCTATGCTCGGCGTTTCTCTACGCGATCGAATCAGGAATGAGGAGATTCGTAGAAGAACCAAGGTCACCGACATAGCCGTTAAGATTAGCAAGCTGAAGTGGCAATGGGCGGGCCACATAGCGCGTAGATCGGACGGGCGTTGGGGCAGAAAGATTCTAGAGTGGAGACCACGTATTGGCAAGCGCAGCGTGGGACGACCGCCTGCCAGATGGACCGACGATCTTGTGAAAATCGCAGGAAGTCGTTGGATGCAGGTGGCATCGGACTGGTTACGCTGGAAAGCGATTGGGGAGGCCTATGTTCAGCAGTGGACAAGTATAGGCTGAGATGATGATGATATTTATATTCTAGTCTAGAATAGATTTAATATCCGAAAGGGTACATAAAGGGCTTTGAATCTCAAATCTCGGGCTAGACAGATATCTAGGCCAACTCAAATTGTGAAACAGGCTGGTTTTTAGGACGTCCATTTTTAGTAGGATCAGACAGAAACTTCTTTTGGGGATGGTTCTACTTTGAATCACTGTATCAACGTTGTTTTTTTGGCCTTGTTGGTCTAGTACCGTATAGTATGTATGGTGATCTCGAGGTTTTGAGTTTGAAACCTGCCGAGTCCGATAAGGTTCTTTCTGCCGAAAAATTCTCAGTACTAGTTCGGAGTCTGTGGCCGGTATTTTAGCAATAATCTCGACCTTATGACATTGAGTTTAACATCATCGGTGATTTGTGGGTACATCTGTGGGATGCATACACATTATCTTAACACCGTGACCGGTACGAGGTGGACAGCGCGTGCACGGAACGGTAACATGGGACTACGGTGCGCGCGCGCTCCCCACGCCGATCGCACGGAGCGGCAACTGGGCATTCGCCGTCGCGCCAGTGACATACAACCTCTTGCGGCCGATGCACATTTCGTTCTGGCTAGGCGGTGTTTACTTTTAATCGATTCTGTATGCGTAAATTCAATAAAATATGATATCTAGTAAAATCGGACTTTAATTCGAAGCAAACGATTCTACAGTGGTGACCCCCGACTACGAACGTTTAGTACGCGACATAACGGAAAATTCAAACACCGGCCGGCAAGAAAATTTGCAACGGTTGCTCCGCCATTTCAAGCAACGAAAAGGTCGTCAACAATGTCACTAAACGAGGAATTAGCTGCTGGAGTAGAGGAACGCCTCCAGACACCGTTCACCATCGACGCAACGCATATGCTGGTATCACCGCCGATTCAAGGATACAGCTAACAAGTGCATTCTACCCTGCAACTATACACAGGGAAACTTACGAGACAGTCGTCAGTAGCGGACAGCGGCTGTCCTCGATCCTCCGGCCGCTTCTTCGTGACCGATCGAAAGACGAAGATGCAGTTCCTCGTAGACACTGGGTCGGATCTTTGTGTCTTCCCTCGATCGGCAACCAGGGACAAGCGCCGAAAAACTGGATACGATCTCTTCGCTGCAAATGGGTCTGTTATACCTACCTATGGTTTTGCTCATTTATCCCTTGACCTTGGTCTCCGTCGAGAGTTCTCTTGGAGATTTGTTATAGCGGATGTAACAAAGGATATCATAGGAGTAGATTTTCTATGCCATTTTAACATTCTCGTTGACTGCAGATATCATCGCTTGGTAGACATCACTACGTCCTTAGTCACTGACGCTTACCCCGTTAAGCCTAATGAGAAAGTTTCTTCTATCAAGACCAGCTGTAGTAGAAACAGTAGGTACTTATCAATGCTCAGGCAGTACCCTGATATAACGAGACCAGCTGGTGTACCGGACCTCTGTATGCACAACACTGTGCACTACATTAAAACTACCCCCGGTCTTCCTGTCTCTAGCCGACCTCGACGCTTACCACCTGACTGCTTGCAGATTTCCAAGCACGAGTTTCTCGAGATGATCAAGAATAGGACAGCACGTCCGTCCGACAGTCCTTGGTCTTCGCCTCTCCACCTGGCACCGAAGAAGGACAACGGATGGCGGCCCTGCGGTGACTACCGCGCTCTCAACGCCAGAACCGTACCAGATAAGTACCCCATAAAACATATACATGACTTCAACCAAAACCTGTCTGGTTGTACCGTCTTTTCAAAAATTGATTTAGTTAAAGCATATAACCAAATACCAGTACATCCACCTAACGTATGCAAAACAGCAATAGTAACACCATTCGGACTATACGAATTTCCCACTATGAGATTTGGCCTAAGAAACGCTGGACAGCCATTTCAAAGATTTATAGATGAAGTTGCCAGAGGTCTTGATTTTTGCTACGGATTCATCGACGATCTCTTAATCTATTGATCTCCTAATTGACGGACGATTTAGCGCAGTGGTTAAGGGCTTAGCCCGCCCCGCCCACTGTGTCTAATAGTCGCGGGTTCGATTCCCGCACGGGACAAATCTTTGTGTGACCCATAAATATTTGTACCAGTCTGGGTATTTGTGTATGTGAATTTTCATGTTTGTAAACGCACCCACGACACAGGAATTAATCCTAGTGTGGGGCAACGGTTTTATAAAAAAAAAAAAATCTATTCTCGTACAGAAGAAGATCACGAAAGGCATTTACATCAAATTTTCAGAAGGCTGCAGTAGTACGGAGTGGTACTTAAAACATCTAAGTGTATCTGCGGAGCATCCGAGGTGAACTTCCTCGGCTATCACGTCTCTGCGGCTGGAATCCGACCAATGGATGATAGAACAGAAGCAATAAAGTAATTTCCAGAGCCCAAGACACTCAGGGAGTTACGTAGATTCCTCGATATGTACAACTTTTATCACAGATTTGTACCACACTCTGCTAAGCTGCAAGCCCCTCTTAATAGCATACTCAGGAGTTCTGCTAAAGGTTCGAGTCCTATAGAATAAAACAAGGAGCAACGTCAGGCTTTCGAAAAATGCAAAACCGGTCTGGAAGATGCAGCTTTACTAGCACATCCCGACTGTAAACGTGACCTAGCCCTGGTAACTGACACCTCAAGTACAGCTATAGGTGGTATACTTCAGCAAAGACATGGAAGTGAGTGGCAACCATTAGCATTTTTCTCACGAAAGCTAAGCTATACACAAATAAAATATAGTCCTTATGACAGAGAGTTATTGGCAATATATAAGTATATACAGTACTTTCGCCATATGTTAGAGGCCAGGTCATTCACAATTTTTACAGACCACCGACCACTGACACATGCATTTGCAACGAATCGAGATAAATGCTCCCCAAGACAATTTAGATACTTGGATTACATTTCTCAATTTTCTACGGATGTCCAGCACATTAGCGAGAAGGACAACGTAGTTGCGGACACATTATCACTGCATCCATTGATTTTGAAGAGTTGGCTAAGCAAAAGCAGACAGACTCGAAGTTGATGAAGCTATTACAAGAAAAATGCTCGCTCAACCTGCAGAAAATCCATTTTCCAGGTACATCAATTACTCTCTTCTGTGATACGAACAGCCCCACTCCCAGACCATTTGTGGTAAAGTCAATCAGATACAAAGTTTTTGAAGCGATGCATTCACACAGTAATCCTGGAGCGAACGCGGCTATCAAGTTGATCACTCAAAGATCGTTTGGCCTGGAATTCGTAAAGATTGCCGCGAGTGGAGTCGAGCGTGTCTCGCTTGCCAACGCGCAAAAGTACACAGACATGTCTCGTCACCTTTGAGTTCCTACTCTTTACCTCCAGCCAGATTTCTCCATGTTCATATTGATCTCATTGGACCATTGCCACTATCCAACGGATATAAATATTGCCTCACAGCAATCGATAGATTTTCAAGGTGGCCTGAGGTAATACCTATCGCTGACATTACTGCAGAAACAACAGCTAAGGCTCTACTGTCAGGGTGGATTTCACGATTCGGCTGCCCAGAGAGCATTACCACCGACCGTGGAAAACAATTTAAGTCCAGCCTATTCAAATCTCTCACTCAACTCATCGGATCACAACATGGGACAACAACTGCTTACCACCCAGCGTCAAATGGCATAATAGAACGACTCCACAGACAACTAAATGCCGCTATTATTTGCCACGACAACCAACACTGTACGGAATCCCTAACCAAGTGGTCTTGTTAGGTATACGCAGTGCATGGAAGGCAGACTTGCAATCCTCTGTAGCCGAGCTACTTTACGGCGAACCCCTGCGTCCGCCTGGCCAATTTTTTGATCCGCAAACGCAAGCAATGCCAGATCTCACACATTATGTCTCAAGACTAAGAACTTTCGCAGCAAAACTGAAACCCCGACCGGCATTACATCATACCCTAAAACCAACCTTCGTGTACAGGGACTTACGTACAACCGACCACGTATTTTTACGGCATGACGCCTTACGTACATCTTTACAACCCGCATATACAGGACCGTATAAAGTTTTAAACCGCGGCGATAAAACGTTCACTCTATTGGTCAAGAATAAACAAATGACTGTATCCATTGACCGATTAAAACCGGCATATACGTTAGAAACAGCCGATAGTGTTACGAAGATTACTAACAATTGTAGTCTAAATGATGTTGTACAGAAAACAACACGTTCTGGTAGAAAAGTTTATTTCCCGAACTACTATCGGCCATAGTAACGGTCTCAGCGGGGGAGTGATGTGGGTTGCATACACATTATCTTAACGCCGTGACCGGTACGAGATGGACAGCGCGTGCACGGAACGACAACGTGGGACTACGGTGCGCCCGCGCTCCCCACGCCGATCGCACGGAGTGGCAACTGGGTATTGGAGGGCAAATTCTAGCTACAATTCTGTTTCCCAAAAAGACGGTTTTGACAGATATAAAGCAAGCTAACAACAACAAGATCCAAATTTATACTACGCAAGTCCAAATTGCAATCTTTAACTAGCTATTTCTTAATAACCACGAAAAAATTATCAAACATTCACTAATTCCAATTTTTTTTAAATTATTTTTGGTCATCATCTCAAAATTTGACCTTTATTCCTTCGACCGACAATAAATTATGATCTATAATCACCGGACCTTAACAAACTGCTACCCAAGCTAACCTAATCGTGGACCAGTAAATAGACTCGTCCAATTACTGCTAACTTCCTTAACTGTAGTTTAAGACTTTCCCCGTCTGAATACTGCCTGCCTACTTAAACTTTTAAACTTAAACTTAAACCTATTACGGGCCTTTAGTATCGATCTGCATGTTAAATGTATGTACATAAATTGCTGAATAGTCTATCTATCTATATCAGCACGGCAGATCCCTTGCGGGGTAGGCAGAGAGTACAGAGTTCCAACAGGTTCTTTCCTTAGAGAACTCTATGGCTTCCTCCACTCTCTCTCTCTCTTGCGACTCCTGACTTGCCCTTCGGATAAGACACTGTTTTGTCATGGTAAGATAGTCTAGGTCTTCCCCGATACCTACATCTTTCCACTTTTGCATTGTATATCTGTTTTGTCATTCTTTCAGAACATTCTTAATTTACATATACACATTACCATCATGTCTGATCTGTTGCGTGGTAGGCGAAGAGTACAGAGTTTCAACAGATTCTTTTCTTACAGTCCTCTCTGGCTTCCTCTACTCTCATAGTTCTTAAACCCGAAATTCTTTTTATTTTACAAATATTTGCAACATAATTATTTATATAATGCCGCTGCATACTGCAATACAGGTTTCAAACCTAGTGCAGACTCAGTTTACTTAAAATGTAATGCTACATATAAAAGCCATACCTATTTTGATATTTTTTAATTTGTAATGTTTTTCATTAAATATATAAATAATACACACCTTGAACACCTTTGCGGGTACTTAGTGGCCCAAAATAGCTATAGATCGACAGCTGTAGAAGTATAAAGGGAAGGCCTTTTTTCAGGAGTGGGATAGTCAATCAGGCTAGGAAAAAATAATAATAGTAAATACTCCGCAATTGCGCATAATATGCGTTATGATCCCAAGATACTAGGTTCGAATCCTAGGTCAGCATAAATGTGTTTATTCCAACGAAAATTTCCAAGCCAGAGAGGTCTGTAAGGAAAGCGCCTGTTGAAACTCTGTACTCTCTACCTACCCCGCGAGGGAGCTGGCGTAATAATAAAGATAGAAAATTTCCAATATCAGTCCCGCCCTAGTCTAGAATTATTTCTGGCGCAATGGCAAAAAATTTACTCCTGTTATATTAGGACCTAAAATCGTCAGTAATAAATCAGTGCACACAGTATTCTTCTGCCATCACCGCCTGAAGAATATAAGTTCAGGACAGGTGGTTTATTTAATAAAAAAAATCTTCTTAATAAATTGTATAATTTTTCGGATTAATGTCAATTAGAAAGTCACATGTAACCTGTTTCAATTAACACATTCATCTGCCGTGATCTTCACTCCCGCCTCCACTTTCATTCCCACCACTATAGTCCTTGGCGGGAACAGTGGGTCCCGTTTACCACTTGATGTGGTAGTTGAAAGCCTTATAGGCTTGATGAGTTCAGTCTATTTCTAGTTATCAACAGCGGATGGCCAAAAACCTGCCTCCACCAATCCGCACCTGGTCCGTGTGGTGGAGGTAATCGCTTACCTCGATTTGTAAGAGTTGACCATTGTCCAGCTCTGGGATAATACTGATATATAATAATATCAGCCTATACTGCCCACTGCTGGGCAAAGGCCTTCTCTCACAAATAGAGGTGAGAGAGATTAGGTCATACTCCACCACGCGGACCCAGTGCCGATTGGTGGAGGCAGGTTTGTGGCCACCTGCTGTTGGAACCTATCAAGCCGCCTTTAAGGCTTCCAACTCGGCTTAACGACTATCACATTAAGTGGTAACCGGGACCAACGGCTTAGCGCGCCTTCCGAAGCACGGAGACGCTCGAATATGAAAATGCCACAAACGGTCACCCATCTCAGGCCGACCGAGTCGAACGCTGCTTAACCTTGGTGATCGGTAAAAACACCGCAGTCGCACAGCGCTACAAGCGCCTACTGATATATTATCATTATATTAATATTTCCGGCATCTGGAACGGTGCGTTGCCAGGCATGAAATTGATAATATAATTTAAGGAACCACATCCAAACTTTATCCTTTCTACACATCCTCTAAGAATGGGGCTGAAAGGGCGGATTCAGTGAGTCGTATCGTTTAATATCCGCTAGTGACCGCCGAGCACCTCGGTTAGACCGCTCACATGCAAACAAAGAGATCGGATGCTTTGATAATATTGGGTACGTGTAGGAATTCTATCGCTATGTAAGGGAACCTGCACATGGTTTATCATCTGCCAGTTGAAATAGTTGGTTAGTAATTAAATACTTAAGATAAAATCTAGCGTTTTTGTCATATACACGAATAAACTTCAAAAAAATCAAATATGCTATCACGAACACGACCATGTTATCTTATTTAGTTGACATGGTCCCCTTCGGCTACAAGATCAAACTTTGAGTACTACCATAGGGGTACAGAGCTTGTTGAGACATTTATTAATTTATTTGTATTGTATTACTTGCATTATTTAAATTTGTTTATACCTTCTTCTGAGCTGAGTGCTGTCTGCGTATATATATGTGAAGGGTGACGTCACGGACGTTGAGTCAGATATAAGCTGTTTATGTCTAGCGTTTGAAATAAACAAAAAATTGCAATTATAAAGAATCAGTTTATTGTATAAATGTACAGCTTAGTTGCAGAACTGGCATCTATTGTTATACAGTGTTTGTGTCCTGTAAACTGAATAAAAACTAAAGACTTAATATTTACAATTAACAGTGACGATCTAACCTACCCAAAACTTAATAGTTAATGTGTTTTACAAAACAAAAGGCTAAAAATACGAGAATAATAAACGCTGTGCTCATTTGCGGTTTACGTGCAGAGCGCTTGACGTGTTGTCGTGTTATGGTGATGGTATCACATAAAATAGCCGTAACCACTTTTTTATAATAGACTACAACGCTATCTACCAAATGGAGTGTTATCTATTAATAAAACGATCTATTGATTGAGGTTTAGACATGGGAGGAATAAAATGCGGTACTTACAGTAAGTTCCCATCACCTATAGATGGCGCTAAATGCACAAAGTGTGGTGTTACTTACCACCGGGCTTGCGTATCACTGCCACAATCAGGACGAATTCCACCCCCCCCCCTTGTGGCGCTGCTCACGATGCAGTAAAAATGTAACACCACCGACTGGTAGCAGAGGGCAAGCAACGGAGGAACCAGGCCGCTGCGTACCAGCCGCTGTGGAAGTGATAACGGACATCAACGAAGAACTGCGTTGGATTGGCGGAGAATTACGTGCCGTTCGTACTGATTTCCAGGCATTCCGAGAAGAGGTAGCGGAGTTACGGAGTATCAGTACCCGAAGTGATAATCTGGAGATGAGGGTCTCTGCCTTGGAGCAAGCGAAAACGGACCTAACCACAGACGGTCCCTCTAGCTTAGGGGAGACCGTTGACAAGCTGAAGCAGGACCTGAACGATCGCGACCAAGATCTGTTGGCAAATGATATCGAGATCACAAATCTCCCGAAAAGTGTGGGAGAAAATCTTACTCACACTCTAAAACTACTGGGTACTAAGTTAGATGTCAGTATCGATGAATGCGAGAATCCATGCTCATTGTGAGCATGGAGCGTGTCGGGGGTCGGCATATAAATGCGCTCAACTCGTCGGGCCCGACCGTGCGCCAGCCGCGCGCGGTGGTGGTACGCCTGGCGCGACGTGACAAGCGAGACGCCCTGCTGCGCTTGGCACGCGCGCGCCGCGGTGCGGACACCGGCGATCTCGGGTTGCCTGGGCAGCCGAATCGCTTTTACGTTAATGAGCGTCTGTTATTTCGGAAAGCAAGATACGTTGGACATCAAGCCGGGTGGAAATATATTTGGACAAACCGAGGAGGAGGCCGAATTCTCGCGCGATGCAAGTCTGGGGACAACGTCTGCCGTATCCGCAGTTAGGGTGACATTGGCAGATTTTTTAGTGCAAAGTAACTATCTCATAAATGATATTACCTTTTATATATTGTTGTTATTGTAGGGTTTAGTTTTTTGGCTATCTAGTTACTGGGCTTATTCAGTTTGTAGTTTTAGTAAACAAATATTTTTTAATGATAACTCGTACATCGTAGTCGCTGTCATACATATTGTGATAAATTTATATGCTAAGCACACACACATTGTAAAGATACATTGCCTATCAATTTATAATAGAATTTTAACTTTTTATTTCAAAAACCCTATCGTAATGCACAACTTGTATTATACTGTGTCCTTCGTTCTCGATATAAACATGCAGCTCTCTCTACTCGCTTGGCAGGCCGCTAAGTTTTTTAGAAACGTCATCTCCTCCTCTATGGCATCTGTGGACATAACCTCTGCGACCATTATTTCTTTTAGCGCGGCAGCCGATGCCTTGTAATAAAGTTTTGGTCGACATTTAATTTAATCATATAGTCGTAGCAGTATAATTATATAACAAAAGGTTTTTATATACTCAAGTGATGTTGTGAAATAAATTTAAAACATCGTATAGGCAAATTCAGAAATATTTTACTTTTTGACAAAAAAGTACATTCTAAAAAGATCAACTGATAGTTATTTATTTGTGGCGTTTTCAGCTTAACTTGTTTATGTATATAATATCGAATATTTGGAGACGTGAGTTTTGTCATATTAAGACTTGTAAAGTCTTCACTCGAAAAGTAAACTTACGAAGTCTCATGTCCCTCTTCGTGTAAACACTGTTTAACACGCAAACAATTATTTACCGTCTATAAATTGGCAATGTAATACCTCTAATGAGAGAAATTAGGGGAGACATTAATCAATAATGATGATTGTTAAGGATCGATGCCAATTTAAGGACACGGGCGATGTACGAGATGCATCGACGTGGTCCGCAAGACTTAACGGTAATTCAAGGACACGAGTGGTGTACGAGATGCATTGGCGTGATCCGCAAGACTTGGGGCCCATACGAGATATGTGCTGAAGGTCATACTACTCATCGGTTTCACCCATGAGGTGCTCCTGTGCAGTTCACATTTCTACAATGGTAAGAATCTAAAATTTAACCCAACATACATACCTTAAACAGTAAATAACCGTAACGTAAACAATAAACCTTTGCACATCATATTTAATAAATCTATAGCTACAGGTACATTTCCTGATAAATGGAAGGAGGCCAGAATCGTACCAATTCACAAGAGTGGTAAAAAAGATTTGATCACTAACTATCGACCTATATCCATACTGTCAACACTCGCTAAAGTCTTTGAGTCATTAGTGTATCCGTATATTTATAACCATGTTAGAAATAAATTATCTTCTTCTCAGCATGGTTTCATGACACAGAGGTCCACTAATTCAAATCTTTTTCAGTTTATTGACGATATTGCACTTGCTGTTGACAAAGGTGGACAAATAGACACAATTTACACAGATTTTTCTAAAGCATTCGACAAAGTGAATCATCGTATACTAATAAATAGACTGAAAAAGATTGGGATTGTTGGTCAACTACTGGATTGGTGTGCATCTTACTTAAGTAAAAGATCTTCTAGGGTGGTTATGGATGGGCACAGCTCCAATCCTTTTACGCCTACTTCCGGGGTGCCGCAGGGCTCAAACTTGGGTCCACTTTTCTTTAATATTTTCATTGATGATATAACTGGTATCTTTACACACTCAAATTGTTATCTATTTGCTGATGATCTCAAAATAATGCGTTCTATAAATAATGTCAACGACGCCGAGCTTTTACAGCGTGATATAAATAGACTCTTTTCATGGTGCATAAATAACAAAATGTTTTTGAACACCTCTAAATGTGTCCATATAAAGTTTACACTAAAACACAACAAATTCAACACCAACTATAACTTATCTGGAGAGGTTATAAAAGAAGTATGTGATATCCGTGACCTGGGACTTGTAGTTGATACAAAACTTAAATTTTCTTCACACTTCGACGGAATCTTGAATAGTGCTAACAAAACACTAGGCTTTATTTTGCGGAATGGCAGAGAATTCAAAAACATATCCACCACATTATTGTTATATAACAGCTATGTCAGGAGTACACTCGATTATTGCTGCGCTGTTTGGTCACCTGTCTATAGTGTTCATATCAATAGAATAGAAAAAGTCCAAAAAAAGTTACTAAAAAACATGGCCTATCGTTTTACACCACCGAGAAACATAAAATCGTATGAAGATAGAGTCAAGCATTTCAAAATGCAAACATTAAGGGATAGACGTGATTTGTTAAACATGTCTTTTCTTTATAAAATTATAAATGGCGTCATTGACTCCCCTCCTCTTCTTAGTAAGTTTTTTATTAACGTGCCTGCGCGGCTGCCCCGAAAACCCCGTCCCTTGTTCTACATCCGATCATGTAGAACTAATGTTGGTAAACATTCACCTGTTCCTCGACTGTCTTGTCTCTACAATAGACTTACATCTAAAAATGAGAATATTGATATATTTAATAACTCACAATCAAAATTCAAAAAAGAAATATTAAAGAGTTATTGTTGAACCTAAATCATTATTATTTTTCTATTTTTCTTTTATTTAAACTTTCTAATTATAAAATATATTTTGGTACATGCTGTGATTACCTATTATCAGAGTTGCAATTAGAATAAGGTTTTATATATATATATATATATATATATATATATATATATATATATATATATATATATAATGAATAATTGTAATTTAATATTGTAAACTCAGTTGGTAGTCCTTAAATAAATAAATAAATAAATACAAAGACTATTGCTAAAAACTATAAGCAATTTGTGATATTATATCTCCTAAAGGAGACTTTCTGCAAGGGTAACTAAAGGGACATTGTTTATGAATTTATGAATAACAATACATTATTAATAACATAAGCTACTCATTTGCAGAAACATAATGTTTTGCATTGATTTCATTATTAGACATACTTGTATAATAATCCTGAAATAGCCCAAAGTGGAGCTTATTACACAAAGAATTGTGCAATATTATGAGCGCTTGTATTAAAATGGTAAACCTTCCAATATTTATCCCTTAACAGGGTTTATAAACAGATGAGCCAAAGTAATCTCTACTTATAACAATGCCTGTTATATCTTACAAGCAACAGAATTGTGGATATATTCCATATATAATATCTCAGCCTACCGATGCTGAGACAGGCAAGTTGTGCAATAATTTGTGTTACACACATACATCCTTAAAATATAATATAAAATACCTGGTCTATCCAGTTAACATAAAACTAATAATTATCAATATTATCAGCCCAGGCCCCTTGCAGGGTAGCCAGGGAAGATGAGTCCTAACAATACAGTCATGAAACATTCATTGGGATAAGAACCTTTGTGGTCAGCAGTATATATTTTGTATTAAATGAGTTTTAATATAGTGGAGTACCAATATGGAATTATAACTATCTATTCATAAGCAGTAGTTTAAATTTCAAGAAACCACCAGTGTTGTAACCAATATAGAACAACAATCCTCATCCGGTGTGTAAAAATATTAACCCACAGTGTACCTATCAGCCCACCAAAAACAAATCACAATGGACATTGGAAGTCTCCTACCAGAGAATGTAAGGTAAGAAAAGCTTGCTAGGCTTTTTACATAAAGGCTTGTTTTGTTTTTTTTTATGTTGCTGAAAAAATCAGTTAAACATTCAGGAATACAACATGGCTGTTACAAATAAACCTTAATATTGGAGGCTAAAGGTATTCACTGACTTTGGTATGTAACAATTTATCTATGACACTAATAAAAATGTGTGTCTGTCTGCCTTCAACGGCAAACATAACTTTATTGGTTTTGTGTAAATACTGCAAGTAATCCAGACAAGTGAAGGTTGAAAAATCTGGTCCTACATATATTTAACATTATGTATAGAAACATTATTATTAGAAACATAATTTTTTAATCATTGATATACAAATTATAGCTATTCTCATTAGAATTTAATTAAAGATAGATGGTCACAACTGTACTATATATAACATTAGAGTCATATTAAATATACTAATAAAAAATTCATTAGGAGCTATTCAGCTTTCTATTGGGTAATGAGTCCAATGGTTTTGGTTTTTGGTTACGCCATGCATCATTTATAGTGTAATTAATACATTAGAAATTTGAGACACACAGAGGAAAGATTATACATCAATTCATGAATTGTAGAATTAGATGTTTTTATTGTACTTTTGTTTGATAATATGATAATCAATAAATAATATATAATCAAATAAAATTATTCAAGTAATTAATAACTATAAAAAATAGGTTTGTGTTGAGTTTTGAAGGTGTACATTTATATTGAGTACCAGTGATGTTTCTGGTACAGTTAGGATATCGGAGATATGACACAAACACAACCCGCAACTATTATGGAAACAGGTGGTTTTAGAGCACTATACATGCTGTAATTTATTTGAAGGTTTAATTCTCAAAATAACCTACTCACGCTATCGGAATTTCTGTAACAACTTACTTAAGAAACTAAAAATATCTTATGAAACCAGTGAGCTTGAACAAGCTAAAAACAATCCTAGAGCACTATGGAAAACAATAAAAAAAATAACCAACACCCGAAAAATGCATACTAGCCCTTCTCAGCTGTTAAGAATCCGAGAAAACCCTAAATCTTCCGTAAATGAAGTATGTTCTTTTTTTAGCAACGTGGGTAAAAACCTAGCGTCTAACATTGGTCCCCAAGATTGCGCCATACCAACTCTAGCCAACACTCTATCGCCCTCTGCTGGGTGCAATACCCTTAACTCCCCTGTCTGTTCACTAGCACTATTAGAAGTGGATGAAACAGAAGTTAATTCCCTTGTACTCCAATTACGCAATGGTGCCACCGGTTGGGATGGGATCTCGTCCCAGACACTGAAACACTGCCGACATATATTGGTACGGCCAATAACCCATCTTTTCAACCGTTGCTTACAGACAGGTGTGTTTCCGGATGCACTTAAAAAAGCAATTGTACATCCTATTCATAAGGGTGGGAACAGATCTTGTGTCGATAACTACAGGCCAATATCAGTTCTGCCTGTGCTCTCTAAGATCCTCGAAAGAATTATCAACAACCGTCTAAAGACCTTTCTAGACAAACACAAAATAATTGCTAATAACCAGTACGGTTTCCGGACAGGGTTTTCAACAGAGGATGCCGTACTCGATTTTACGCAATCTGTGGCCAGAAACTTAGACTACAAAGTAAAATGTTTGGGGATGTTTTTAGATCTTTCTAAGGCATTCGACACGGTTTCTGTTCCTATTCTTATTTCAAAGCTAGAACGTATTGGTGTGCGTGGCCTGCCTCTAAAAACCTTTAAAGATTACCTAAATCATCGTTTCCAGTGTGTCAAAATTGACTCATACCTTAGCGATGATGAATTGGTGACCCACGGTGTCCCCCAAGGAAGCGTATTATCTCCAACCCTGTTTCAGGTCTATGTCAATGACCTGTGCGCGATGAATCTTCCAAACTGTAAGATTTACGCTTATGCAGACGATACCGCGATACTCGTTTATGGACCTACTTGGGATAGTGTAAAAAAATACGCGGAGTCAGCTCTATACAAAATAATGAAGTGGCTTAATGTAAATCTACTCTCACTGAACTTACAAAAAACCACCTATATGCCCTTCATAATACGACGTAATACCATACCGTCCAACACCTTCGCAATAACTGCTCACTCATGCCAAAACCCCTGCATACCTTGCACTTGTCCGACTCTCACTAGAACTGATTGCGTCAAGTATCTGGGAGTTCAGATAGACAATAGACTAAGATGGGACAAACACATTGATGCCCTTACAACAAGAACAATACGCCTTATACACATATTTAAATCTCTCAGAGAGTCCGCCAATTTTGACACACTAAAGATGGTTTATCTTGCATTGTGCCGATCGATTATTGGATATTGTATTTCCGTATGGGGAGGAACAACAAAATCTAACTTTCTTAGAGTGGAGAGAGCACAAAGAGCCATCCTTAAAGTAATGACACGTAAACCCTATAGATATCCAACATCAAAACTGTACTCCGATTGTAAGGTGCTTACTGTCAGACAGCTCTTCGTGCTCCAATTAGTCCTAAGAAAACACGCGAGCTTGCCGCCGTCAGACCCCAACAAACGAATAAAAATCCCACAAGCCTACAAGCACAAAACTACTTTCGCCAAACATCACTTCTACATTCTTAGTACTCACATCTATAGGAAAATTCATAAACAACTAAACCTAATAAACCTAAACACTCACGCTGTTAAATCAAAAGTAACAGAATGGCTACTACAGAAAGACTATATGTCTACGGAGTTCCTACTAACTTACATCGCATAATAGGACGCACTATGAATGTATAAGCGCACAAACACTCTGTCTCTGACACATGCACACACACACGCACACACCCACACACACACGCACGCGCGCGTGCGCTCTCGCACTCACACACACACACACACACACATCATAAATTGTAATGGTAGACCTTCACCGTTCACCAGTTGCATTAAATCAAGCTACTTAAATACCTTTTAGCCGAACACTGTCTCTTAAAATACAGGTTTATCCTAGTTTAAGAGGCAGAGTTTATACATTAATTGAATACAGATTTTCTGCAACCTATTTCAGCATAGAAATGTAACATACTCGTATTTTAACCTCTTAGTTTTAACGTTAGTTATCACAACCTGACTTGGTAAAAACATCAAGCTTCTGTGCCATGTATCTGTATTTTTGGTTAATAAACTATTATTATTATTAAAAAAAAAGGTGGTTCAGTGTAAATATATTGAATTGGAGATGTCATACAAAAAATTTGCATTTTTCATATTGTTACATTTAAATTATTACATCCACATGTTACATGTATCTTATTAATGTATCTATATATAAAAAGAAATTAAAGTCATGCAAATGACTTAATAATAATACCTATTTAAAAATTTAACGATATTAGGTTGACATGCTATAGTTGATGAAATATTGAGTTACAATATTTAAAAGTATAGATTATCTTAAACAAGAATAATCAAAAGTATATTTTTATCACAGGTATGATAAATATTATGTAGTATCAGCAATAACCTTAGTCTTAGGGAATTTGATATTATTTATTTATTATTAATTATAAGACCACGCCAGATCCCAAGTGGGTAGGCGCAAAATATATTATTATGGTATTAAACTAAATATGAATGATACGTAGGTACTACACGTATAAGTTAAGTGACACTCAATTCTCACGGTTGGAAATCTAGAACTAACTAGAAAGTTACTCATTACAGTTGCTACTTATAAAAAACAGCCACATACAAAGAAGCAGAGGAAGTGTGGCATTTAAGGGTATGAAAAAGTTAAGTTATGAATAGGATTCCCAATATCATAAAGTTATAGTCCGTGGTTTGGTCTAGTTGCCTGTGACTTATTCGCTACTTACGCGAGATCATATAGGTAATGTACATAGCCTTATGTGAGGAATAGCTCTAGATAAGGACATTAGTACAAAGGCCTCTAGTACAAAAAAGTTAAATTTTGGTATATGTACATCTTTAAATAGTATAAATATAACTAACATTAAATATAACCGAACTTTGACATAAAGGAAAATACTGTATCATAAATTAAATAAGTAACTATAGCAAAGCATCCTTATAATAACCAATATAATTTATAGCCTTTGTCTGGTACTGTACTCAAAAAAGAGGTCATTTGACAATAAAAAAAAAAAAAAGAAGCCCCACATACCACTTGGAAGACACTTTAGTGGGGAAACAGGTTTCGCTGTCTTATTTGTCTTATATTGTTATAGATTGGGTACTAACATACTTTGTTTCCAGATCTAGTACACAGTAAGAGTTTTCTATCTATCTCTATATATATCGTCACGCCAGACCCCTTGCGGGGTAGGCGGGGGGTGCGGGGTTCCAACAGGTTCTTTATTTACTGGCTTCCTCCACTCTCATAGTTCGTTTCGGAAGGGTTTTCTATGATACAAGAATTATTATAAAGGGATTAATTTCATATTAACAAAGTTCTGGATCGGTAATAATAATAATAATATATTTATTTCGGATATTCATCCATACATATGTTAGTAATTACATCGACTCTTAAAACTATTGTTAGTAGAAACAAACAGAAAACAAAACAAAACAAAAAAATAAAAAGATATAATGTTATTTGGCCGCCCGGTTTGACGGCACTACATGTGCGGTGGTCCAGTGCCGCAATATCGGCCCTTCGACCCTCTCCGCCACTGTGCGCAGGACACTGTTGGGGCTGGCGCGCACTCGTCTCCACAGGGACGCGATCCGCTTTCTAATTATCGCGTAGAAGTCATCTTACGTGCTTCCGCGAACATCCCCGAGGCGCTGCAGTACCTCGGCAACCCCAACAATGCCCTAAACGCGTTGTTATATTGTACGCGCAGGACGTCGCCAGCCCTTCTAGTATAGTTGATCCACCGACTGCAGGTGTAAAACGTTTGGCAAAAGGCTCTAAACAAGGTTAGTTTTACACCATTGGTACACTTTGCAAATCTGCGGATCAACATATTACTTCTCACTGACAACGCCCTACGCTCTCTCTCCAGGTCCAGGTCATCATTCTGGTTTGCGGTGACCCAGTGTCCCAGGTATTTAAATTCCGACACTAACTTAAGTGGTGAGCCTCTTATCATTACCGGCGGAACCGAAGAATATTCTTTAGTTCCCGCCCTAAAAACGAGTAGCTCACTTTTGTCGGACCTAATTCCTCAAGTCTCGTTATATAAAGTGACATGTATAAAAAAAATTAATCATTCTATATACTATAGAAGACATAACAGATGGAGAATGCACTGATAGCTGATAAGTAATGATTGATTATTATTACCCGGTAGTAATGAGTTATGGACAACAGGTGTGCTATAACAGGTGCTTTAAAGATTTTTGTTGGGATGGATCTACGCTATATAACATAACATGTTATAGAATTTGATTAAATAAATTTATTTTGAATAAGTTAGACAGGCTGGTTGTAAGAAACAACATATCTGTATATATACTCGTCTGTATATATATATATATATATATATATATATATATATATATATATATATATATATTTCTATCTATCTATCTATCTATAACCTCACGCCAGATCCCTTGCGGGGTAGGCAGAGAGTACAGAGTTCCAACAGGTTCTTTCCTTACATACCTCTCTGGCTTCCTCGACTCTCATAGTTCGTCTCATACACGCTCGCCGGTTACGGAGACTCTTGACTTTTCCATCAGATAAGACTCGGTTTATTTGGTCGTGGTAAGATAGTCTAGGTCTTCCCCGGTACCTGCATCCTTCCACTTTCACATTGTATATCTGTTTTGTCATTCTTTCCTCTGGCATTCTTTCTATATGCCCGAACCAACGGAGCATGCCCTTTCTCATCTTTACACCGATACTATCTTTCATACCTACTCGCTGTCTTACTATGCTGTTGCTAATGCGGTCGGTCAGCTTCACTCCGCACATCTTCCGCAGAGCTCGCATTTCTACCGCATTTATCCTACTTTCATTCTCCTTCTTACATACCCAGCTCTCGCTACCATATAACAGCGTTGGGACAAGAACTCCGTTATGTATGGCCAGCTGCGCCTTATGGCTTAAGTGCCGGCTCCCGAGTAGCTTTCCCATCGCACCATTCACTCTGTTCCCTGCACTCACTCTTCTCTCTATGTCAGCGGTGTATTTCCCATCCTTACTGAAGGCGCATCCAAGATATACAAACTCATTCACTCCAGCACATCGTTACCAACCACAATCCTTACATTCGTTCTGGTTTCTTCCCTTTCAAAAACCATAATCTTGGTTTTCTTCACATTCAAGTGTAAGCCATTGATCATGCAGTCGTCTTTCATAGCTGTGACTAGTGTTTGCAGATCAGTGGCTGTTGGCGCTATTAAAACCGCGTCATCTGCATAAAGTAGATGGTTTACCACTAAGTCACCCATTTGTACACCTTCATTCATTGCTTTCAGTCTTTGAAGACTTTTGTCCAGATATATTATAAACAGTCTAGCGGACAACACGCAACCCTGCTTGACGCCGATTTTAACGTCAAACCAGGGTGACCTGTTACCACCCACCCGTACGCATGCCTTGCGTACGGGTGGGTGGTAACAGGAGTTTGATCATTATTATACGAAGTCCTTCGTTCGAAGATATAAGTACCCAACCCGCCCTGCCCGTTGGTAAAGTTGAAATGTACTACTTCCAAAGGAATGGTCGCAGAGGTTATGTCCACAGATAGCATAGAGGAGGCGTTGACGTTTCTAAAAAACTTAGCGGCCTGCCAAGCGAGTAGAGAGAGCTGCATGTATATATCTTCGAACGAAGGACTTCGTATAATAATGATCGAACTTCACTTCAGGTAAGTTCGTTTGATCACTTATTATGCATAGTTATATTTATCGAATATCGCCAGCTGTTAAAATGTTATGTGTACAGATACATTAGGGAGTTTACGGTTACTTGTACGCGGCTACTTGTAAAAATAATAAGGAATAATGTTTTTAATCAATATAATAAATATTTTAATCTTTACAAATGCAAACTAACAAGTATTTAAAATTAGGACTATTTAATGCAGGCTCGCTGGCAAGCAATCAGGATGAATTTGTGATTGCAATGAATATTCACTTGGTAGATGTTATGGCGATCAATGAAACATGGTTACGAGCGGGAGAGGACGCGCGGGCGCCCAATGTCGCCGGCTATCGTTTAAAGCACGTACCGCGTTCTGAAACAGTACGCAGGGGTCGTGGAGGGGGGGGGGGGGGTAGCTTTTTACATCAGAGCAGGGATAAGTGCACAAGTTAGATCTCACTCTACTCACCGTGAGGTCGAGCAGCTCTGGATTATGACAACTATAAATAAGAAAAAACTCCTCATAGACACCGCATACCGACCTCCGTGGCTAGATCTTGATCGTTTTCTTGATGCTATGACAGAGAGTATCAGCTCGCTAGCACCCTACGATAAAGTGGTATTGCTCGGAGACTTTAATGTTAATATGCTTCTCAAGAATAACTGTAAATCAGAACGAGTCATGCAGTTTTTAAACCATTTTGGTCTTGAGTAATTAATAACGAAACCTACCCATTTTGTAAACGACAGTTGCTCCCTGATCGACGTTATATGCACTGATAGTCCTTCTAGAAATGTGCAGGTTGATTCTAACAGTGAGTTGGGTCATCACTCATTTATAACTTGTGAGCTCATTCAAAAATGATCTAGAATCAATCCCTTGGCACTCTATATTAAGTAGTTCAAATAACGTTGATACAATGGTGTCTATGCTCAATAGTTATATTGTACAGCTATTCGATTTACATGCCCCCTTAAAACAGAAAAAAATTGGTAGTCTCCCTACACCGTGGATTACCGATACTATTGTCTCGATGTGCCGGTTACTTGATGAAGCACGTCAGCGGTACCGTTGTTCTAAGTTGACATCTCATAAAGAATATTATCTCCAGTTTAAGCATTTGGTCGAAAAGGCGTACTTTACTAAACATATAAATGAGAATATTAATGATTCTAAAGTTCTATGGAAGAATTTGAAGCGACATATTAAAGTAAAAAAAGATCCTGAGACACTCCCGGAGCAGTTTCTTGATCCAGATGCCATTAACAATGCTTTTTTGGACGTTCCGGGACAACAGGAAGTTACTATCTCACAGCTTACATTTTTTGAATACTTATAATAGGTTATACTTGTAATAATAGGTTTGGTACATCAATATTCTCATTTAAGTTAGTTAATGAAGATACTGTGTTTAAAATCATAAAGAGTATTTCTACTAACGCTCAAGGACCTGATGGGATTAACAAGGAAATGCTTAAACTCACTCTACCCCAGTCGCTAGAAGTCATTACCGCTATCGTAAACAAGTCAATCAGTAAACATAGGTTTCCTGACCTTTGGCGTAGAGCGAGTGTTCGTCCTATACCTAAAACCAACAATCCCCAAAACAACCAGGATTTGCGCCCCATAAGAATACTACCTTGCTTATCAAAAACATTAGAGCGTGTCGTGTTCTTACAAATAACAGAAAATCTTGACAAGAACAATATTCTCCCTGATCTTCAATCAGGCTTCAGGAAGGGACGTGGAACTGCCACTGCACTGGCTGATGTTGTTGGTAATATTCTGGAAGCTCGAGATAGGGGTGAAGGCACTATCTTGACACTATTGGACTACTCGCGGGCGTTTGATTCTATTAATTTATCTTTATTATTATCCAAACTGAGGTACTATGGTTTTGACGATGAATCAATAAAATGGTTTGATAGTTACCTTTGAAAAAGAACGCAGTATGTCGAAATACAAAAAACCGATGGATCCTCTATATCCTCTTCACCCCTGCCGATAACGCGTGGGGTCCCGCAGGGTTCGATACTGGGACCTTTACTCTACATTATGTATAGTGCAGATATAGTGCAATCTTTTCACTACTGTAAGTTTCACATGTATGCTGAAGATATCCAGTTTTATATATGTCATTTAAACCAAGCGAAACCCTACCAGCAGTAAAAAAAATCAATGAGGAGCTCGATAGAATAGTTTCCTTGTCGGAGCGAAACTCACTGGTTTGGAATCCGGCGAAGTCAAAGTTTATTATTTTGGGTAGCAGGAATCAAATTCACTCCATTCAGGCTGCCAAGCCAGTAATCAAAATCAGAGGCACAAACATTGGCAGGGTTTACGCAGTGTGTAATTAGGGACTGATAATGGACCCTGAACTTCGCTTTGAGGAGCATATATGCAACGTGCTAAAAACAGTTTTTATAGACTTAAAATATTATACAGATTTAAAAGATATCTTAGTGTAACATTAAGGAAAAGGCTTGTAGATAGTGTGGTCCTCGCGAAATTTAATTATTGTGACATAGTCTACGGTCCATGTTTGCTATCGCGGACCACTCGTTTAATTCAACGTGTCCAAAATGCCTGCGCTAGGTTTTGCTTTGAATATTCCACCTCGTAACCATGTAACACCCTTCCTAAATGAAGGCAAAGTACTTAAAATGGCGGCCAGAAGGAGCCTACATCTAGCGAGTTTACTTTTTGGGGTGTTTTACACGCAACATCCTCAATACCTTTATAGGAAAATCCAATGGAGTAGTAATAACCTTGTAAACTCCATACGTGCCATAACAAAACCGCTGGGAGTGCCATTACACAGAACAGCAGCTTTTAGAGGATCCTTTAAGTACGCCGCCACTCGCTGCTGGAACGATATACCGCCTCCTATTAGGTCCCTAAAAACAAAACAAACATTTAAGCTCCGATTTAAACGACATTTACTTGATTTACAAACACAATATTAAAAAAAAATCTGCACTTACATCGATGTTGTAACCAATGGGCAAGGTGGTATCACGGTCCAGTCGGCGGGCGCGCAGAGATGGTATTTATTTATTTATTTATTTATTTATTTAAAGCCACACCATCGACAATTCACGAATTTTACATAAATAAATTATATCAATTTTTCATGCTGTGTGAAGTATCTTTTTAGGCGTGTACAACACTCTCTAATGCGGGTACTCAAATTATAAAAATTATATAAAATTACAGCATAACTATAAAATTACTAGGATAATAAAATATTACATATTATAACATGGAATAACTAAAAACAAAATAAAATGATAAAATTAAATAACACAAAATTAAATAACGCAAAAAAAAAATACATCGGAGTTACAGAGACATTAAAGAAAAAGTAGTAGATATTATTAATTATTTTACGAACTTAGTTTTTGAAGAACTCTCTTTCGAAAGGCTGCGAGCGGACGGCTAAAGATGTCTACATCATTAACATCAACATATGCTTTTTTAATGCGATTTAAAGGACAGTTAATCTTTGTTCGATAATAGGTTGGAGCAAAGTTGATTTTTAGTGGAAATCTGGGTATTCTTCTCGGAACCGATAAGTTTATTTGACCGACTAGGTGTGGATTATCAATGTACCCATTAACCAGTTTATATAAAAACATTAAGTCTGCAAGTTTGCGACGGTTTTGTAGTGTTACGAGTCCAAAGTGTTTTAATCGAGTATTGTAATCTGCGCGGTAAGGAGAATTGGGATCCTTATATGCTATAAACCTGGTAAAAGCTCTCTGTACGCGTTCCAGACGGTTTATATGGATTTGATAATGTGGATCCCAGACGCAACTAGCATATTCCAAAACACTGCGGATCAAGGTGTTGTATAAACATATTATCGCATGAACATTTGAGAAGTCTTTGCACATGCGTTTCAAGAAGCCCAATATCTTCCATGCCTTAGATATAATGGAGTTCATGTGCTCAACAAACCCCAACCCAGTGTCGACTATTACGCCCAGATCCCGAATCCTGTCAACTTCTGTCAGTTGCTCCGACCCTACGCAGTAACTAGCAGAAATTGGATTCTTATTTTTTGTGAGCCTTATGTGTACGCATTTACTGGCATTTAAGAGCATATCATTGACAAAGACCAAAAACAGGATTGTGCCTAAATGAGAGCCCTGCGGAACACCAGAACATGCTATATAGTCACACGATTTATAACCGTGGGCTACAACCCTCATGACCCGATTCTCCAAATATGATTGGAACCATGATAAAAGTGGTCCATGAATGCCAAAACGTCTGAGTTTTATAATTAAGAGATTATGATCTACTTTGTCAAACGCGCTGCTAAAATCGGTGTAAATAGCGTCCACTTGAGACCGATTATCGATAGATTTTGAAACATCTGTAATGTATTTGACGAGATTAGTAATAGTTGATCTATGCTGACAAAAGCCATGTTGACTATAAGATATCATATTTCTTGTGTGTGCTGTTAAAGAGGGGCAGATGAGGGATTCAAATATCTTAGAGAATATGTTCAGAATGGACACTGGCCTGTAGTTCGTAACACACTTGCCATCGCCCTTTTTATAAATAGGGACTACGTTAGCTTCCTTCCATATTGCTGGGAATACGGATGTCTTTAAAGATTTCTGGAAAATTATTTTGAGAGGCAATGCAAGGTATTTACGTGTCCTTTTAATAAAATAAGGCAATATTCCGTCCGGGCCAGCCCCTTTACTGTCGTCTATGTTTTTTAATATTCTTAAAATGTTAAGCTCACTTACATGAATACTACTTAGGCAGCTCTGAGTAAATGACTTCTCACCATCCAAGAGTCCAGAGTGGTTATGTGAGGAGTAAATAGATGAGAAATAAGAAGCAAAAAGATCACAAATCGCATCGCCTGATTTCGCACAGGTATTTCCTAGATGCATTTCTCCAGGTACCTTCGATGTTCCACCACGTTTCTCTTTAACAAATCTCCAAAAGCTTTTAGGATTTAATTTAATTGAGTTTTCAACATTAGAGATATAGCCCTTATAGCATTTTTTGATAATACGATCCACTCGTTTGTTAGCCATTTTAAGTTCAATAAAGTCACGAGGATTATTATAGCGTTTAAATCTTCGCCTAATATTATCTCTTTCTGAGATAAGAGACTGTAAAGACCGCGTAAACCAGATAGGCAATTTACTTTTGCGTAACTTGGTTTTTGGAACAGTTGACTCTATTATTTCGAACAAGATACTGTAGAATTTCTGTGTCATAATATCGACATCGCCGCAGCCCAGCTCTGACACCCAGTCAACCTGACTTAACTTTCTGTTAATAAGTTCATAGTCTGCTTTTTTAAAATTATGTGAGGCAAAAATTTTACATTAAAGTGGTGGAGAAGCTATAAACTTAACATTAATTTCTATAGCAGGGTGGTAATTGTCAAGTTTACTGAGTGTATCGTGGGCTTCTTCAATCGTCAACCCTTCAAAATTACTCAAAACTAAGTCCAATGTTCGCTGATGTGAGTTCTTTACATAGTTCAATTGTTTTAAGTTAATCTGAGACAAAAAGTCAACAAAACTATAACCCACAGCATTGTCATAATTAGTAGGCATTAAATTATTACAGTTATCAACATTCATCCATTCTATAAAGTTTAAATTAAAATCACCAAATATAAGCATTTCAGCGGCATTATTATTCATATTAGTAGTCACATTATCCAAAAACGAATTCAATGAGCTCAATGTAATCGGCGGTGGTAGGTATACAACACAGAGTAAAATTTCCCTCAACACATTGTCCTCTTTGATCTCTAATGTAATCCAAAGGTCTTCATTGGAGCTCTCTAATTGTTGAACTCTCCTAGATTGTATGTTTCTGGATACAGCAAAAAGAACTCCGCCTCCATCTTTCCCAGCTGCCGTATTGTTTTAGTCTCCTGGCATCTCGATATTTGTACTGCGCAATTTTATTTTTTATCTGTTGCTTAGTTTGCTATAAGGTATTATGGTGCATCTTATATATAAATGTAATGTTTCTCTTCACTTTTTAAATACATAATAAAATTTAATATAAGTACGGCACGGGTCATAAAAATTGAGAATTAAGTGTTGTAGACTGAATAAGATAATTTTTAATGTCCGCCTCGCGGCTCGCGTCGTGCTCGACTCGTGCCCGGTATGGCAGCCGAATGTCGCGCCCGCAGCGTGCTGTGAGAAAGGGACAGGTATACTGTTTTTTTTCTTTTACAATATTCTGGCTCAATGTCTGCACGTTACTTGGGGCCTCATTGAAAACCAGCGCTGTGATAGGGTAATATTATTGCCTTATCACTGCATATAGCTGAATGAAGGTCCCTTTTGCTGGCGAGACTTGGGTATTATTATTGCTTTTATTATTAATAACATTTTGTAATCTTGTGTGTGGCCCTGGTTTTCCAGAAAATAATAATCTTTCTTTCTATGTGTGTGTGTGTGTGTGCGTGTGTGTGTGTGTGTGTGTGTATGTACAGGTGATTGTATTTCCCATGACGCCACTTACAAAGGTTCTGCCAGAATACCAGCGCTGCACTATAACCATTGTGCAGCAATATGCTGAGACAGAGACCTGTTTGGCCCCACACAGCTTGTGCCGTACTTTAAATAACTGTTTATTTATTCTGTTCTGTAGTGTTGGTCAAATAAATGGTTTTCTTCTTTCTTTTCTTAAGATAAATCTCATGATGGTAATCCTAAACACGGTGGTGCTATATTATTTAGTTAAGGAGTTCTTACAGCCACGTTCTGGCTTCATCATTAGACCAAATTCGCGGTACTATGATACTATAATGACATAATTATGCTAATTCTTCGGCAAAAAAACCTTATCGGACTGAGGCTTCAAACTCAAGACCTCGAGATTGCCATACATACTATACAGTAATAGACCAACAAGGCCAAAAAAACAACCTAGATACATTGGCATTTGTTTCAATAGTTCATTTAATCAATTGCCAATCGCGTAGAACAATACCCGAAAGCAGTTTCTATCTAATCCTACTAAAAATGGACGTACTAACAACCAGTCTGTTTCACAATTTGAGTCGGTCTAGGTATCTATCTAGCCCGAAATTTGGGATTCAAAGCCCTTTATATACCCTTTCGAAGATTATATCTATTCTAAACTAGAATATAAATAGAAATATATAAATAGACGTGTGAGAATTTCTGATTAGAATTTGTTGGTATACATTTTAGGGTGTGTAAATACCAGTTGAGACGAAACAGCTTATTTGCTTTTAGCATTCAATAGGCTCAAACATCTCCGCTGAAATCTAAAGCACTGGAATTGTAAAGCCGATAGCTACGCTAAATTTGTGAATAAATTTGAAGCCTCCGTCTTGTATTTACGGTGAAGATCATACCCTAGACTTATTGAAGTAAAATATATTAATAATAATAAATTAACCTGGACTACAGAGTATTAGGTAAACAGGTCTAGTGGTTCAAGAGATCCTGAGTTCAAATCCTTATATAGATAATTTTCCATTATCTGCCCGGAGTCCGGCTTTGTACTTAGTATAAACCTAGTAGGCTCTCTAAAAAAATAAAAACCGTCACGTCTATACTAGTATTTTTTTAAATCAGTATGCATTATCTCACTTCTGAGCAATACCTTCTCACACAGATTCAGGTGTGGGAGAGGAGGTCATACTACCACGCAAACTCAGTGTGTACTCGTATTCATGGAGGCAGGTACGTAGTCACCAGTTACAATCATAAAGCTTCCACTTTGACGACTACCACATTCAGTAGCAGCAGGGAACAAAGGCTTAGCGTATCATACGAACCACGGACATGTTTGAAAATGGAATTTTCACCAATGATCATCCATGTAAAAGCGTCCTAATCGAAAGCTGTTTAACGTTGGTAATTGCTAAAAGAAACCGCTATCTCACAAGACCACGAGTGCCTTGCCTAGGTAAAAGTAAGGTTTGAAGTAATTTCGTGTATCTATTAAGCCAATTAAATCAAGGTATAAGTAAATATATTTATTGCTGTCACCGGAAATCGCAAGAAGTTTTCAAAGAAAATCTAGATAGCCTACAAATATCTTCGCAATTTTGAAGGGTGATCAAATACATTCGAAGCAATAAATTTGATTTTACAGTTCTCGTAGGGGGTGGTAAATTGATTGCTGTAGTCAATGATATAGACACAAATTGGCATCTACAAAAGAAATGCCTCCCACAAAAAATATCACAACAACGACCGGCTTTCTGCGTGTTTTTGCTGTATGGGCCTCACCAGTTCATATGATCATATTTTTTTTTTTATCGCGAAGAACAATATCTCATATAATAATAACAACGAATCGGCCTCCTGTCCCACTGCTAGGCAAAGGTCTTTTCTCACAAATTTCAAATTGAGGTGAGAGAGATTAAGTTATACTTCACTACGCGGACCTAGTGCTAATCGGGGAGGCAGGTTTGTGGCCATCTGCTCTTAGATCTCTTCAAGCCGTCTTTAAAGCTTTGAGACTACCACGTTAAGTGGCAACCGACAGCAACGTCGTAACGTGCCATCCGAAGCTTTGTGTGTGTGTGTGTGTAAATAATCTATGCTGTTGGCCGCGGGGCCTTTGCAGCTTCACCGGATAAGAGGGCGGGCGTGCAACCACTACGCTCGAGCCAGAAGGGCAAGGGGGGCAACTAGCTCAAGGGCGCCTCAAGAAGAAACGGCCTCGGCTTGGGCAGTCGCTATGGGGGAGGGCGTATAGTAGGCGTCTCGCCGTAGTGCTCTGCACTGGCCGGCGGGCAAGGGATTCTTAGACCTCGCCAGCAAGTTTGGTGTCTGATCCTCCGTCCGAAGTATGAAGACGCTTGAATATGAAAATGCCACAAACGGTCACCCATCTTAGATCGTCCGAGTCGTCCTTGGTGATTACTAGGAACTCCACGGTCACACAACGATTACTATGCGATTAATTTAGTGTGGTAAAATTATGCAGACCCTAAAATGTATACCAACAAATTCTAATCAAAATTCTCACACGCCTATTTATATATTTCTATTTATATTCTAGTCTAGAATAGATTTAATCTCCGTAAGGGTACATAAAGGGCTTTAAATCCCAAATCTCGGGCTAGACAGATATCTAGACCGACTCAAATTGTGAAACAGGCTGGTTGTTAGGACGTCCATTTTTAGTAGGATCAGATAGAATCTTCTTTCGGGAATGGTTCAACGGGATTGGCAATTGATTAAATGAACTGTTGAAACAGATGCCAATGTATCTACGTTGGTTTTTTTGGCCTTGTTAGTCTATTACTGTATAGTATGTATGGCAATCTCGAGGTCTTGAGTCTAAAGCCTTAGTCCGATAAGGTTTTTTCTGCTGAAAAATTCTCTGTAGCAGTTCGGTGTCTGAAATTGTGGCCAGTGTTTTAGCAATAAATTTGACCTTATGACATTAAGTTTAATATCATCGCTGATATTTTGGTACACCCATTGTTTTTTTAAGATCACAATGTTTACAGGATGAAGCTTCCCTCGCCATTTTGTACTACAATATTTTCGTTCCTTTGCAACTCTGTCGATAATAGTCAAGAGGGCGTATCCAAGTGGAGAACTTCAAATTGTCTGTAAAATAAAAAATAAACACCGTCACGTCTATATTCCCCATGCGAGAATGGCAGAGGTGTATTGTGTACACCGACTTTTCGCTGACGATACTAAGTCCGATGTAAGAGGGGGCGAGCTCATTGCCATAAACCGGGCACAATTTCAGACTCCGGGCTGATAATGAAAATTTCTCGATAGAAAAACTACATATGTCTGACCCAGTATTGAGGTCAGGACGTTGTAATCGCAAAACACATTATTCGCCGCTAAATCAACGAGGCAATTTGTCTAGTTTTTAGTACAGGTGGGTCTGGGCCTAGTCTGTTATATGGAAACTACGAGTAGTATCAACATACACCGTTTTGATCTCTGGGTCAAGAAATCTCAGGAGAACTTACCAAGTGGCAAGTATTTTGTGTATTTCGTTTTTTTTATTAATTTTTTTCTTATCACGTTACTTCTCGTTGTAGCTTTAATAGCTCTAGAAAATCATGTCGGCTTTAGATCTAGTGAATCCATTAAAAGGCATCCATATGTGATGTCTTGAGAAAATCGTACATGATGTTTCGAGACAACCGCATCCACTATCAAGTCGGCCGTCGCATCCAACACAGGAAATGGATTCTACTGAAACCGTCACGGAATAATACTCTACCTTTTCACATCACGCTACATCAAGGAATACTCTTGTAAGATCTAGTTTCAAACAAATTTCCACCTTATCAGTTACACGTCAAAGTTAATTTTAAATTGTAACGGCAAAAGCCTGTATATGCAGAAGAAATTTACAGAAATATCGACCGAATGTTTTCAGTTTAAGGCTGAGTGTCGTCTGCAGAATAAAAGGGTATCAATTTCTTGGGAACGTAAAAGGAATAGAAAATATCTACTTGTCGCAAATAGATAGACACAATCTGTACAGTTGGAAGAGATTTTTTGTACCTCAGATTTGTAGATATAAAGAAACCTATAGTAAGGGCTGATATTATAAAATCGAATAGACAGTATAGGCCCTACCTCCCACTGGGCAAAGGACTTCTATCGCTAATCGAGGTGAGAGAGATTAGGTCATATTCCACAAAGCGGACCCAGTGCGGATTGGTGGAGGCAGGTTTGTGACCACCAGCCGTTGGAACATATCATATGGCTTCCAACTTGGCTTAGCGACTACCAAATCATGTGTTAACCGGGACAGCTTAGCGTGACTGCCGAATCACGGAGACGCTCGAATATGAAAACAACGTATCCGGTCACCCATCTCAAATCAACCGAGCCGAACGTTGCCTAATCTTGGTAATCGATAAAAACTGCGTGGTCGCACAGCACTAGAAGCGCCTCTTCTCAATTTTTAAAGACTTAAATAAGTAAAATTTCCAGCTGTAGTAATCCGAAGTCCAAAACTATACCTGCTATGGTGGCAGTTGGCTCGCTCCAATTATATTGAGACCTAACGCTGAAATGAGGGCAAAGTCGGAACTTTTCATTCATGTAAACTATTATAGCAGTTATTTATGAATCGTCAAAAATGTACTTTAGGTATGAGAAATAAACGGAGCTTGTTCAACTGCATATCTATCTTTCAAGTGGCAAAATAAGATTCTGGTAATGTGCTATTAAAAATGTGGTAATCTCCAGTCTAACGCCTGGTTCATATTCAATCGAATCATACGGATGTGTATAGGGACATGAACAGAAAACTGTGTATGATTTTAAGCAATATTTAATTGCCACGTCAGAAAGAGAAGGTTTTTTTTTTAAATTTACACACACGTACCCGAACAAATAAATTTAAGTCGTCGAACTTTCCCACGCTGGGATCGAGCTTCAATAACACTTTGTCCAATCTAATATTCGAACACAGGCCGTCATGATCCGCACTCACATCAAGCGCTACGAGACCCACAAGAAATATTTCATGGTAATAAACCCACACTGTATCTAGAATATCTTAATAAGTCATTGAAAAATACTTAGCTACTTTCACTCCAAATTTATTTATTTTACTGAAAATTACATAAAAAATGAGAAATGTCAACTAAAACCAACTAAGTGATTATATTAAGAAATTAACAAGAAAATAAAATTATTTTCTATAAAAAATTACGTTGGTAATTGGAAAAAAAGTTCAGTCTTTAAATTAGTAGTTTGTTTCGTTATAAGGCACAGAAGTCCACGATTTGCAATGCGGTTGGAAGAGCAAAACCAGATTATAGAACCTATGACGTAGCTTTATTATACGCAAAAATCCGGTGGCGATATGGCTAAACTACACAAAAAATTTAAATATTTAATCAATAGAAAAAATATAAAAGAGAATAAAACAGAAAAGCAAGCCCGCTGAGCTTCTTGACGGGTTTTCTCGGTTTGCGCCGCGTTCTGATCAACCGGGAGATAAGTAATTTATAAAAAATGTTATCTTGACCATGTGCAAGTGCCCCCACAGGGTTTATACAATATAAATGGTTTGAGTTTGATTTAAATTTGAAATTAAATTATAATTCATAACATAATAAGTTTCACATACCTTTATGTGACGCTTTTCACCAAAAACTTGTATCTATACGGTATACGGAATTTTTTATTCTATTCCAGCTAATCGGTTGTAACAAAGGCCTCAATAACTTATTATACTTGTTTTTACTAGACATCAAGTTGCAGGTACCGGGGAAGACCTAGACTATCTTACCACGACCAAATAAACCGAGTCTTATCTGATGGAAAAGTCAAGAGTCTCCGTAACCGGCGAGCGTGTATGACACGAACTATGAGAGTCGAGGAAGCCAGAGAGGTATGTAAGGAAAGAACCTGTTGGAACTCTGTACTCTCTGCCTACCCCGCAAGGGATCTGGCGTGAGGTTATAGATAGATCAAGTTCCAAATGTGCATGAAGGATAAAATAAATAAAATAAAAGTACTTTTAATCGCCCATCTACCCGCTCGGGTTACTACTATGTCCTCCTCGTTAAACATCTGCTGTTATATCGGCGGTGCAGACAAAGTGATTATTAACATTAAAAAACCTACTTTTCTCGCAAACACTTTTACGCTGTGAACCGTCAAAGGCTTCTCAGAACTGTAGCATTTTAATAGCACAAAATAAATGAGATATTTCTTATGGCGAATTTGAATTAAAATCTTTCAGCATCGGAAAATAATAATTTTCAAACATAGGTAATAATTAGCTCCTTTTAGGTCAAAGTAGTGCTTCATGTTTTACCACTAGTAAGATTGGTGTAATTTATCTAAAAAAATATTGTACATACAATTATATTTCAATGATTTCTAATTTTTTTTTTTTAATAATTGATTAAACAAATCTTCTTCTGCGTTGAAAATACCAATTATATTATTAAATCTGTTGCCTTACACCGATCATTCCTCAGGCCATAGGTAGGTATTAAAATACTCTAGTGGTTTGTAGAAAGACATTTGAGAAATGTCAATATGATGTGGCCTCGTCTTTGACTGAAGATAGTCACTATTATATATTCCGTTCGTTTTAGCAATTCACGAAAAGTTTCGCCACATAGACGACGCAGCGCGACGGGAGCGCGACAGTGGCGCGGCTAGTGGAGTTGTAATGTACTAAAATGTACGGGAGACGCTACACAGCACAGCCACGCTTCGCGCGACAGCAAACGTCAGAACTGAACTAGCCGAGCGCGTCCGTCGCGCTTCTGTCGCGCTCCGTCGGCTATTAGACCAAACCTAAAGGTAAACAAACAACACTTGGCTCATCAGGGGTACGAACCTTTTTTACATACGATATTATTAACGAGTATAATATTTGAGAAAAAAAATCTGCATTTATTTCAATGTGTTGTATTTAAAGAAAATAAGCAATTACAGTTGTACCAAACATCTAATGGTAATCTTCTGATGATCCTCTTCTATATCATTTAAACTTTGTCAATCAAGTGAAGAGGAACTAGCCAAGTTCAAGTTTACTCATTCTTTTATAAAATATAATAACTCAAAACGAAACAAACAAGATCATTTTACAAATTCAATAAGTTTTATGCCTTTCAATTCAACCAGATAGTAGTTATCATCTGGTTGAATTTAAGATGGTAGTACATACCAGATGAAAGTCAAGTCTATCTATCTATCTATATCATCACGCCAGATCCCTTGCGGGGTAGGCAGAGAGTTCAGAGTTCTAACGGGTTCTTTCCTTACATACCTCTCTGGATTCCTCCACTCTCATAGTTCATCTCATACACGCTCGTCGGTCTTAACTTGGTCTTCAGATAAGACTCGGTCTATTTGGTCGTGGTAAGATAGTAACTGTCAAATATTTTTGTAGAATGGGTTTCCGCACCCGTCTTTTTGGGTGCCTTTTGATCGACAGATCAAAACACATGAAAATGACATAATAATATTAGTTATTATTTTTTTACAGATTTAAAAAATGTTTGTTATCGTTTTAATATAATAAAATGGTTAATTCTTCAATAGCAAAATAGAATACTATCATATCTTTTATGATGTAATTTGATTTAGATAAAGCACATTTCAAAACGGCAAAGTCACATTTAAAAACCTTATTTTTAATTTGTTTAAAACTTGTAATTTGCCAAAACGAACGAATTCTAGGTAAAATAGCATATTTATATTTTAGTTCAACCAAATTTCATCTAAGTCCGGTAAGCCGTTCAGATGTGATTGGGTAACAAACATCCGTACATCTGAACTTCCCCATTTATTAATATATACATTGTGAAACACTACCCATTCTCATTTCCCTTTAGAAAAATATTATAATACTTGTGGGAACTCTGTACTCTCTGCTTTCCCTACAAAGGATCTAGCGTGATGATATAGAGGCCGCTCGAGCGTGGCTCTTCTCAGTGGATGCCGCGTTCCGAACTGACAGATGTAAAAAATGTAAGTGTAAAGAGTAAGTGCTTTTTTAAATAAAAAAATAAAATAAAAATAAAATTCATTTATTTCAAGTGACAGGGACTCATATTAGGTACAAACTTTTAAATATTAAAAAGGAAACATTAAAAGTACACACAACACAAACACAAAAATAGTATGTCGACCGTACTTTAACGACCGGTTCAGCCAATGACAGTGTTATGTCTGCCGCAGCAGTGTCGTATGTAAGTACAGTCTTCTTGTTCAGCGATCATGTTCAGGACTGTGTTGGCGCTGCTCGTACCCTGCGCACGAGCGACGCACTGTGCTTGCGCATAGTCGCATAAAAGCAATCGACGCGCGCCTCCGCGAACATACCAGAAGCGCTGCAGTATCGAGGCAGCCCCAACAACGCCCTGAATGCGTTATTAAACTGAACGCCGAGTGCGTTGTATGACGCACGAATGTATCTCGCCCACAGGCTGCACGTGTAGAGGGAGGTGCAGTAAGCTCGGAAGAGCGTTACTTTTACCTCCCTCGTACAGCGCGCAAACCTGCGGGCCAGCATGTTTGCCCGTACAGACAAAGCCCTCCGCTCCCGTTCTATGTCAGCGTCGTCCTTGAGGTCGCTTGTGACTATGTGGCCTAGGTATTTAAACTGTTTCACCCAACTGAGTGGAACACCGTTTATGCAAACAGGTGGCACGCTTAGGCCACTTTTTGTATCCACCTCAAAGAGTACACATTTACTTTTACTTACATTGTATTTAAGACCGTGGCTAACAGCATATTCCTCACAGATACGTAATAACTTCCTCAAACCACAGACCGATGCGCTCAGCAGCACCATATCGTCTGCGTAACTAAGATTATTGACGCATATTCCGTTTATATGACATCCGACGTGCTGATTGCTAAGCGTGACGATCAGATCATTCACATAGAGATTAAAGAGTGTGGGTGAAGTTAACCCTCCCTGCCTCACCCCACACTCCAGTCGATACGAATCCGACATTGTGCTCGCCCACCTGACACTGTTAACCTGGTTCTTGTACCAAAATTTAAATATATTTGAGAGTTCGCATGGTAGATTTATACTCCTAAACTTTTCCCACAGGACGTCGTAGGGCACCAAGTTAAAGGCCTTAGAGAGGTCGAGAAAGCAAGCATACACAGGACACACGTCCTTCTTGCAGTATAGTATCTAACCGCACTCTTAAGAGACAGTATTGCACTCTCCGTGGACAGTTGTGGCCTAAAACCAAACTGGTTATCGTGCAGTACTATGTACTTATCCAGTTGAATATTAAGAATGCAGTCAAACACTTTGGCAATGCTAGTGGCTAGAGAAATAGGCCTGTAGTTATTTTTGTCAGATAAATCTCCGGTTTTGTTTTTCACCACAGGCACTACTACAGTCTTCATGAAATCTGAAGGAAGGTAAGAATGACTTACGCACAACGTATAAAACATCGCTAAAACTCTCGAAATATGTGGGCCAGCGTAAAGCAGGTGCTCTATGCTGAGGCCATCGTGGCCGGGGGATTTACCTTTCGAGATTAATTTTATAGCTTTGGCCACATCTTTGGCGCTAAACTTTGTTTCCACGTTCTCATGTGGCATCTCAGCATCGAGTCCCGCCCGCGCTGCGCCCAACGGAGACTGTATAGTAAATTGATTTTTAAAGATATTTGCGATGTCTTTAGGGTCATTCATCCCATCGACACTCATCGGGAGGCCAGGCCTAATGTTTACTTTTTTGGTGCATTTCCAAAAGTGTCGAAAGTGTCCACTGGCATGTTTTTCAGCCAGTATATCCATTTTTAATTGGTCCTGATGGTCTTGGCACCATTTAAGCCTAGATTTGGATGCCTTACGGCTTTGACACATTACGTCGTAGACACACCCGTATTTTGGTTTCCGCACATAACCCACTCTCTAAACTTCGTCCTAGCATCCCGATGGGCGCCGCTAACGTGTCTGTTCCACCCTACAATGCGTATACCTCTCCCCTGTGTATGAGTGCTTTGCCGACTCTCCTTAGCTGCAGCCGTTATTGGACTATACAAATAAATAATTTTTGATTTTGACTAAGATAATAATAAATAATAATATCGGTCTTTATTGTCCTACTGCTGGGCAAAAGCCTTCTCACTTTGACTTAGATGGAGATCGAAAATATTATTTTTATAATTTCATAATAATCTGAAACGCTAGGTCACATCAAGCTCTCACATATAAAATAAAACTTCATAATATTGAATTCACATTTTCAAAAGAAGTTAGCATGTCCATTCGTCCGTAAATTTCTCCGGACAAAGTTGCAGAGGAAACTTATCTAAGTTAACGAGAATGCGAGTATTTTAGATAGTATTATAGACATGTTGTTTGTTTAACAAGCTGGCCCCGCCTTGCTAGTCTAGGAAGGTTAAGCTTGAAATAGAAATATTTATTTTTAAATGAAACCGAGTTCAAAATGGATATCTTTTTTAACTTACCTACACTCTAGTAATAATTCTTGTGTTGTGGGTGCCTTTACAATCATGACATTTATATACACCCAGAATGTTACAAATATTTGTGGGTCATACAATTTGTCCCGTGCGGGGATCAAACCCGCGGCTGCTGGCGGAGCGACTTAAGCTCTTAACCACTTGACCAAGCTGTCCATAATTTTTTTTTCAATATACCATTAACCTGTGACGTCACGTGCCTATGTTAGCTGGAAGTTATTATTCCATCAGAGCTCCGCGGACGTGAGTGGAATGTCGTGGCGGGTGCCGCGATATATTTCATACTTCCCTTTATAATTTACATAATCATAATGTTTATAAGATGCTATGTGGAACTTAAACTTTGGATTATGTACTTTTCTGCTCAAAGCAATGAGAGTTTTTGCAAGCTTTTATTTGTCATGCAATGATCGTATGTCTGTCGGTCTTAACAGTTAAAATCTTGTTATTCAGTTTTCAAACACTTATGGGTATCAGATTGAGCTAAAATGTGGTATACTTATGTAAGTTTGGTGACAATGCCATGGAGCTGATGATGGAGTCGGGAGGTGGCCATAGGAACATGTGAACTATACAACTTAACTTCCTCGTGTTTGTAAGATTAGTATGGACAAGTACTTAACAACCAGTTAGTGTTCAGGGTCTGATGATGAAGCCGAAAAGTGGCCAATGGAACTACTAATTATAGCCCCGCCGTGTTTGGACTCGTTGGATTTGTCTTGACAATCAATTTAGATCCAGTTAGTGTCCAGGGTCTGATGATGCAGCCGGGAAGCCATAGGAACTCCTCAACTAAGCAAGATATCTGCGTTGTGTTTTTGCTATAAAAGTTTGTTTCTAAACAGGTATTTTTGTTTGATTTATTAAGTTTATTATAAAAAAAAAAATTATATTAGAGGTGTTTTGTGTTCGTCTACATGAAGCCGACGATGTTATTTTATATTGGGAATCTGTTTATATAGGGATCAAAATCAAAATCAAAAGTTTTTTATTCATGTAGACCAAAAGGCACTTATGAATAGTCAAAAAGAGAAAATTATTAATTACTTAAGACTCTACCACCCGTTCGGAAAGTTATTCCTGTGGAGAAGAAGGGCAAGAAACTCCACGGTTACTCTTTTTTAAAAATGAGATTTACAATTCTTTTTGTATACATTGCATTTATGGAGTATGGGAGAACAATGCAGAACGAGCTAAATAGATGTGCTTAAGTATAGATTAATCATAAGTGTACTTAGATTCATGATATTGGTCAGTGTCTACATAGTCCTCTCATTTACAAAATAGAGATGTTGTAGAGGTATATAATAAAAAGCATAATAATAATAGTAAGTCAAATCAAATCAAATCAAATCAAATCAAATCAAATCAAATCAAATCAAAAGTTTTTTATTCATGTAGACCAAAAGGCACTTATGAATAGTCAAAAACAGAAAAAGTATTATTACTTAAGACTCTACCACCCGTTCGGAAAGTCATTCCTGTGGAGAAGAAGGGCAAGAAACTCCACGGTTACTCTTTTTTAAAAATGAGGTTTACAATTCTTTTTGTATACATTGCATTTATGGAGTATGGGAGAACAATGCAGAACGAGCTAAATAGATGTGCTTAAGTATAGATTAATCATAAGTGTACTTAGATTCATGATATTGGTCAGTGTCTACATAGTCCTCTCATTTACAAAATAGAGATGTTGTAGAGGTATATAATAAAAAGCATAATAATAATAGTAAGAGAAAGTGTTACTATAAAATATGTAAAGAGCGCGTACAAAACAACTGGTCATAGCTCCAGTGTGATGCCGAACGAGACAAAATTCATCAGCATTATGGTACACGTTCAGTCAGACAAAGGGCAGGGGACGGACCAGTCCCCACCAGCAGCACCCGTTCACGAGTATGACCTGAGAAGCAGCCATCACTCTCCTCAACCATTTTAGAGGGAAAAGAATGACCCGCTCCACAGAGCCGCCACTAGCAAAGACATTTTAGTGAGCATGACCAATCCACGACCTTGTCGACATCGTTCGAGAATAATATTTAAATCAATGAACGCTCGCTAGGCAGGACACGCTGCACTTAACATTATATTCTTCTACATTTCAGTTAACTTGTGTAAAGGCATTTTTATCATTTAAAAAATCATTTAGTGTATAATATCCTTTACTCATTAGTGAAGATTTAATATACTTTTTAAATCTGTCAAGTGGCAACTCTAACATGGGCTTAAGAGAAAGTGTTACTATAAAATATGTAAAGAGCGCGTACAAAACAACTGGTCATAGCTCCAGTGTGATCGAGCCTATTTCCACTATAAGTCTTACTAATATCATACGACGATTTAGCGCAGTGGTTAACAGTTTAAGCTGCTCCGTCCACTCTAATAGTCGCGGGTTCAATTCCCGCACGGCACAAATCTACAGGCTACATGGTTCCCTCATTTCCAAAACAGGAACACACACCGATACGCCTATATCACCTAAGCGGGGGTGGCAGAGGTGTACTGAGTACACCCACGTTCCGCCGACGATGTTAGGTCCCATGAAATAGGGGGCGAGCCATATACCGGGCACAATTCCAGACTCCGGACTCATATTAGGAATTTTTCGTTAGAAAAACTACATTTGTCCGACCTAGGATTTGAACCCAGGACCTCGTGATCACAAAGCGCTGTGCTTTGCCACCAGACCAACGAGTGCGTGTCAACCAAAAACGAAATAATATTAAAAAAAAAAAAGAAATTTTGTCCAAAATGTAAAAAAAATGTAAGGTTCCTGTCTATAGTTAACGCGGACGAAGTCATCGTATAGAAACTAGTAAACAAATAAAATAAATATCAGTCACGATTCTGAACTCTAGAGTTAAAAAAATTCTTTGAATTTTTAGATAGTAAAACCACACTAAGCCCGACCTACCATTCGAAACCAAAACTATGCGATCGCTACTTAAACTGTACTGTACTTTTTATAATTATTTTTTCGTTTTCGTTTTATTGTGTTTTCCACAATATGGTATAGGCCTTAATAAACTAGCTACCTGCAACCGGGCTCAATGCAAACGCAACCCACCCTATTTAAACAATTACCCACATTATTTTACTTATTCAATTTTATTTTTGTTATATTTTGTACCGTTGTAATTAATTTTGTTAGGTTTTAGTTTACAAACAAAATCATGTAAGTACAAATAGTGGTGATAATGACTATGACGGCGGCAGCTGACATTTAGTACAAGAAAGAGACGGCGATATCAGATAGCACGTGCACCGGACGTCATGGCCCCCACTTACCTCCCACTACGCTTAGAGAGTAAAAAACAGGCCGCTCAGTTGTATCGGCACGCATTTCTAACGGATGCGTCTCGGTGCACGGACTGCTGTCTCAGTAAGAGTCTCTGCCTCACTCCCATTAGTCGGTACTCTTGCTAACTATTTGGCTTGTGTAAAATCTTGATTAATGTTTAATCTATGTTAATATTGATTGTGTGTGCACCTAATATAAAATTATGGCTGATTTAGTGTCGGCTCATTTATTAAGTCATAAGGTTTAAATTAATAAAACTATTTATAACCGTACCTATCCTTCTGTTTTACTTCTGATGTCTGAGGCAATCCCGACAACTATATATTCAAGATTTCACTGTTGTTGTGTTTACATAAGTGAGTAAATCAGTGTTCCTACATACTAGCTTGGTATTTATTGTATACTACGCCTACCGGCAATTTAATTTAGTTTAATTTATAAATTATGTTTCTCAGTAAGTGAATGTAAATTTTTATGAGAAATAAAGTTCTTTAACCACAACTGCTCCATTAGACCAACTAGGCATTAAGTTAATCATATTAGTCGATACGCCTTAGACAAATGCAGCATTCAGAAAAGTAATCCTAGTCGATGTGCCTTATGCAGTGGCCAAAAGTACGCTTTTTCAATGTATTTCCACTTTCCAGCGTTCGTAGATAAAAGCCTCTACGCTTAAAAGCCTGTCCATCTGCATTAACCTTGACGCTGCGTCGTAAAGCCGATAGAAAAGTCGATCCCGCTTGCACTGTCAGCTGTCCCACGAGTAGCTATACAATATTAGACTTACTCCAACTGTTTCAACTGCATCTTATTTAGAATAGGAATAAGGTATCTAACTCTATAAATTAAATTATGTACATTTTTTCAATGTATTTTCTTGGTATTTATGTATTTATTTCCGTTTTATAACGTTCGGGGATAAAAGCTGCTGCGCTTAAAAGCCTGCCATCTTCATTAACCTTGACGCGGCGTCGTAAAGTCGATAGAAAAGTCGATCCCGGAAGTTTTGGACTATCAGCTGTTCCACCAGTAATTATACAATATTAGTTTAACTCCAGTTGTATCGATTATTTCTTATTAAATTTCGGACATAAATACATTATTTAATTCCGCTAACTAAAATATGAACTCAAAATTTTAATTTAAAAAGTTCCACTTATAAACCAGAATTTAATGTAAAAACACTACGATGATATCTTGTTTAGTTGAGGAGTTCCTATGGGTTTTTTCCAGGTCCATCATCAGTTCCTTGACACCATCCAGGGTGAAAGTACTTGTCAAGACAAATCCAACGAGCCCAAATACGACGAGGTTTTATGGAGTAGTTAAGTGTTTCCATTGGTCACCTTTCGGCTTCATCATCAGACCCTGAATACTATCTGGTTGTATAGTACTTGTCAACACAATCTAACAAGCCTAAACACGAGGGGGTTGTGGTATATTTTCTATGTTCCCATGGCTGCCTTCCGACTCCGTCATGAGACCAGTTCTATGGTACCATATTATTGTATTGTCACCAATCTTACACATTTCAGCTCGATCGGATAGAAGCAAGTGCTTGAGAAATGGATCACAAGATTTGAACCAGAAAGACAGACAGACTCGGACATAAACTCAGTACGTATTTAAAGTACATGTTACAGTAATCCAATTGAATGATTACAAGATTTATAGTGAATTTAATGCATCAGGTCATAGGAATGCACACACAATAGAAGAACAACTTTCGTCATGAAACTTGTACGACCTAAAACTAAGTGATCATTTAGAAATTTTATATGAAACAATGTTTCAAGATTCATTTATCAGTATGTAAAAAAATAGAATAACCTTGATCAACGCGAATAATTTCCTAACAATGATGACCCTAAATATTTTTCTTCTTCTATATCATGACACCAGATCCCATGTGGGGTAGGCAGAGAGTACAGGGTTCGAACAGGTATTTGGCATTATAACTTTAAAAAAATAAATATCAATATACAGCCTGTACATATTTTATAAACACATCAGGTACCTCCGACCCGCCGCCGGTCGCAGGGTTAAGCGGTAAACATAAAATTAATTACGCTGATATGCAAACACCGGTAACCGCATTAAATGGTTTTTATTTGAAAATAAATTTTATATCAATTAGCTGTAAAATGTGGTAGAACAAATGGTAGTATCGTGTGCTACAAACGAAATATCATTTACAAGCAACCCAATAGGCTTCAGTTTTTTTTGCCAACTACGTAACAACTTCCGAGTTCAAAACTCGTTTAGTTATATGATATATTTATTGATCTGAAAAAGGCATTTGATACCATTAGCCATAGCCTCCTTCTTAAAAAATTGAATGACATTGGCATCAGAGAAACTGCTGACATGTTCCGGTCATATCTTTTTTTTTTTTTTTTTTTTTTTTTTTTTTTTTTTTTTTTTTTCGGGTAGTTGTGTCACCAAAACCAATAAATTTGTTATCTCTATTTAATTATAAATTTAAAAGTATTAGACATAATCTTTACAAACTTTGCTATTTGAATGAATAGTTAAACTTATTTTACCTGCCGATAAGTGTTATCTCCTGTACAACTACATCACAACAATGGAATCAATACAAACAACATTGTCTCAAATGAGTGACATGTTCCACAAGAAAATGGCTGAATTTGACACTGCATTGCACAAATCTTCAGGTCCAGGCACTTCAAGTTTAGATATGGGTCTTGCAGCTGAGTTCACGACATTCAGAACATTCATCGTCGAAGCACTCAACACTCTCCAGCAGCAGGTGATCTTGCTTGCTCAGACAGTGGATAGTATGGAGATGCGGGGCCGTAAGAAGATTCTCCTGCTTCATGGTGTTCCAGATGATGGGAAGGAGGATACAGCACGGGTTGTGACACACATTGTGCAAGGACGTCTAGGTGTAACCGACTTCGATGTTGCCAACATACGCCGGTGTCACAGGATGGGTCGAAGCTCTCAGAAATGTAGGCCCATTCTAGTTAAGTTTAACGAGTTAGCTGTCCGGAGTAAGATCTGGTTTGCCAAGACAAGGTTGAAGGGGTCGGGTATCACGATATCTGAATTCCTCACTAAGGTGCGCCACAATATGTTCCTTGCTGCTAGAGTGAAGTTTGGCGTGGCTGGATGCTGGACTAGAGACGGTGAGGTATTTGTTCATGGACCGGATGGTGCACGGCTTCGTATAAGGTCTAATTTAGACTTGAACAATATTGCTCTAGAGACCACAAAGCAGGCAGTTGCGAAGACAACCTCTGGCACGGCGACAAGATCCAAGCGCACTAATCAGTCGAAGAAATGATGTGTTCTGTTCTGTTTTATGTGATTTGTGTGTGTTGTTAATTGTGCAGTATTCGTTTTTCTTAACCTTTTTGTTTACATCTGTTCTCCGTATCACTTTATTTCCTTTTTTTTTCTATGCTTCTTATTTATTTGTGGAGGTACTTGATTCGATTGTGATAAATGTCAACTATAATGTCAAAATGTGAAATGCGTCAAGTTGAAGTCAATGTCAACTACGTTTAGTACGTTGCGTCGATAAACCCTAATTGAATCGATTAATCGATTTTGATTGTGTGGTATTGACTTTGACCGCTCGTATTCAAGTTATATTAGTTTTACTTTTTTGATATCGATTTCTTTTTGTGAATGTTTTTATTTTTATTGTTAATTTTTTTTTTTAACACATTCGGCAGGTGGTTACATTTATTATTTGATTGTTTACATTTTTAGTAGTAATTGTTAGTATTTATATATATCATTTTATATATTTATATTTATTTTTCTTATTACTTTATAAAATAATAGGTATATTATGTCCAGCTATGATAGTGATAGCGATACAGGAACGTTTATGTCCTTAAATAGTAGCGATGACAGTTTCGTTAGCATTCCGTGCCTTGCTGATTCTCTTATCTCAACTTTTTCCGATGTCCCTAGGAACTTTAATGTCATTCACATCAATGCCCAAAGTGTTCCGGCTCATTTTTCTGATATGCTGGCTAACTTTGACTGTAAAAATATCCATGCTATTCTTATTTCTGAATCCTGGCTAAAGCCATGTCTCCCTTCTACACTATATTCCCTCCCCGGTTTCAATCTCATTAGAAACGATCGTACAGTTGGTGGTGGTGGTGGTGTTGCAATATATCTACGCTCTAATATTCCTTTTTCTATTGTTGATTTATCGCTGCAACCCCCTCCACTAAATGCTGGTGAACATCTCTTCATTGAAATCGGTCTTTATCACTCTAAAGTACTGCTCGGAGTCTATTACAGCCCTTCATCACGCATAGACTTCTTCTCTTCCTTTGAAAGTCTCTTGGAAAATTTAATCCCTTCTTACAGTCATACTATCATTATGGGTGATTTTAACACATGTCTGCTTAGAAATGACTTCCGCTCTTCTAATCTTTATGCCGTCCTCGACTCCTGTAATTTATCCGTTCTTCCGCTCCAAGCTACTCATAATTTTCCCAATTCTACTCCATCGCTTTTAGATCTTATCTTTGTTTCATCAGCTGAACATGTCGCTAAACACGGCCAGTACTCAGCTGACGCCTTCTCCTATCATGACTTACTTTTCCTATCTTATAAACTTCGGCCACCTAAAGCCAAAGCTAAAATCCTTTTACAGCGTAATTTTAGTGGTATTAATCTCGACAGGCTTAGGGAGGATGCCGCTAACATTGATTGGGACTCGTTGGTAATGTCCGATTCATTGGATGACAAGGTCAATATTTTTACATCGACTTTAATTCGGTTGTTTGATGTGCATGCTCCTATTCGCCCTGTTAAAGTCAAACATCTTCCGGCACCCTGGCTGACTGATGACATTAAACTCTTAATGAACAAAAAGGTGGCAGCCAAATCCAAATTCAAAACGCGTCCCACTGACGCTAATCGGAGCAAATATGTCGCCATTCGAAATCACTGCAATAAGGTGTGTAGGGATGCTCAACGCCAACATATTCATAGTTCTGTTCAGAACGGGAATCCAGCTAAAGTCTGGAAATTTCTCAAATCTATGGGGGTCGGTAAATCGCGCCAAGATAATGTTCCAAAAAACTTAGATATTAATCTTCTTAACAAACATTTCTCTGCTTCTTCGCGCTTCGATAAGGCTACGAAGTCAAACACACTTAATGATCTTTCATCTATTCCGGCACCCGATTATTCTCCATTTGTCTTTAGTCAATTTTCCGCTTGTGATGTAAAAAAGAGCATAGAAATGATCACCTCTAATGCAGTCGGCAGTGACTGTATCAGCCGTAATATTATCCTTCCTATCCTTGATGAAATCCTTCCTATCCTTTGTCATATATTAAACCATTCGATCTCCAGCGGCAACTTTCCGTCTTCGTGGAAATTAGCCCATATAATACCTCTCCCTAAAAAAACGAATCCCACATCTTTCGCTGAATACCGTCCTATATCCATCTTACCCTTCCTGTCCAAGGTTCTTGAGCGTCTTGTTCATGATCAATTAAGCAAATTCCTTAACAAGAATTGTCTCCTTAACCCCTTTCAATCCGGTTTCCGTCCTGGTCATAGTACCGTTACTGCTCTCGTTAATATTACGGATGATATAAGATCAGCTATGGAAAAGGGCAATTTAACAATACTAGCACTGCTTGATTTTAGTAACGCATTTAATACTGTAGACTTAGATGTTCTTCTTGGTGTGCTACGCTCTATAAACATATCTCCAACGGTGATTGAATGGTTTCGTAATTACCTGTTTGGCCGCCGGCAACGTATTCGCATTGAAGATTCTTACTCTTCGTGGTGCGATACTGATGCTGGTGTCCCACAGGGTGGCGTTCTATCTCCTTTACTCTTCGCTGTTTTTATTAACACCATATCCAATCAATTAAATTCTTCCTACCACCTATATGCAGATGATCTCCAAATTTACAGTCAAGCTCCATTACCCAGGTTGTCGGAGGCTATTACTTCAATTAATAGTGACCTTGCAAAAATATGCGAATGGAGTAAGATGTACGGCCTCAACGTGAATCCATCAAAGACTCAAGTTATCATTGTTGGCAGTTCCAAAATGACCACACGCATCGACTGGCTGCATCTTCCTAAGATCATGCTTGACGGCATTATGATACCTTTTAGTAAAACAGTGAAAAATTTGGGTATCTACATAGATACTAATTTCACTTGGAGACCGCAGCTTCAAGACATTAGTCGGAGAATCTTCGCCTCAGCAGGTTCACTGCGAAGGCTGCGAAATTTTCTCCCTACTGCCACTAAAATTGCGCTCGCTCAATCACTTCTCCTTCCTATCCTCGACTATGCAGACACCAGCTATCTAGATCTTTCAGAAGAACAACTGAATAAACTTGAGCGACTCCAAAATTTTTGCATACGGTTCATATTTGGTCTACGCAAATATGATCATGTCTCTGTTTTTCGCGCAAAGCTCAAGTGGCTACCTATTCGACTTCGCCGGAACGCTCACATATTATCACTTCTATACAGTATTCTGTTTAATCCAGCATCTCCTCCTTATCTTAAAAAACGATTTGAGTTCATCCACGAAACACATCCAGGGTTCTTAAGGTCATCGGAAAACCTGAAACTGAACACACCGATGCATTCCACAAACTTCTTTAATAAATCCTTTACAGTTCAAGCTGTACGTTTGTGGAATGCATTGCCCGTGTCTATCAGACGAGCAAAGACACAAGCTTCTTTTAAATGTATGGTAAAAAATCATTTGCTCTCTTCTTGTCTTTCATAATTCTTCTATTGTGTTTTACCTATTAGTATGTATTAGTGTGTAAGTATATGTATGTATATAAATATATATATGTATGTTGTATGTAGTGTAGGTCTATGTATGTAGATTAGTATTTAGATTTATTAAATGTAAATAGTTCAATGATAGTGTACGCCACCAACTGCCTTATTTCTCTCTTCAGCTCTTTGGAATGTTGGTTGCCTGGAAGAGATTGCTGTTAGTAATAAGGCCGCCAATTGTGCTACCATTTGTATGTGTATATTTTATTTTCTTTGTTTGTTGTTCTTGGTTATGTTGGTGTACAATAAAGTGTATTCTATTCTATTCTATTCTATCTCAGCAATAGACTGCAAATTGTACAGATTGGTCATAATCTAAGTAATCGCGAAGCTTTAACCTGCCACAAGGATCTGTTCTTGGCCCCTTGCTATTTATAATATACGTAAACGGCGTACATAACCTTAACCTGATAGGCGACGTAATATCATATACTGACGACACCAGCTTATTTTTGTATGGCAACAATATCAACCAAATCATCAACCAAGCGCAGCAAGATCTGGATACTCTCTCTGGAAGGTTCCAAGACAATTTTCTGACTGTAAACACATCTAAAACTAATATATATATACTATATTATTTTCAGTGCTAAGTAAAAAAATCGAAAGTCATTCGAACCTATATACAAATAATGAACTTTTGACCAATGTTCGTTCAGAAAGGTATCGTGGACTTCATCTAGATAAACATCTGACATGGCAGCCAAACTTAGATAAATTAAGATCGAAACTATCTTCTGTCATGGGCGCACTACCAGGTATTGTTCGCTGTTTGCCTATACTTGTTAGCTATATTATTTACAACTCCATGGTAAAGCCTCACCTAGAATATATGATAGAGGTGTGGGGCACCATTGCAAATTGCATAGCAAATTGAAACATGTCAAAATAAAATAATTAAACTTTTATTCCATTACCACTATCTAACTCCTACTGAAACAATATACAAAAAAACTAAATTGATGACACTATCGCAAATATATAAATATAACACATGCATATTAGTGCATAAACTATTAAATAAAAATATATACCCTAAAATAACATTTACAATAAAAGAACAAACACAAAAACGTATTACTAGCTGAAAGAACAACATTTGCCTAAGAAAACCACGAACTAACTATGGGATTAAAAACATACTATACGAAGGAGCTGAACTGTACAATAAATTACCTAATGACATCAAAGAAATTACATCTTTTGCCTTATATAAAAAAACTATAAAACATCACATCCTAAAGAATTTCTGTCTATTTTAATGTAAATACCATTAATAATTAAATTACCACTTAACTTTATCCTACACTAGTTTCTGCCCGCAACTTCATTCGCGTTGACTTTAGACAGGAACCTTACATTTTTCCGCTACACATACATATACACTTGCCTTCAAGAAACGACATGTAATTGTTCACTTACTTTTTCTTCTTACCCACAACACTAAAAAGATTGTCATTTATTTATAAGAACCTACCGTCTTTCTGTATTTAATATTTAAGATCAACTTGTATTTCTCATGTTATAAGTGAATTGTATTCTTTTTGAGAAATAAATGTCTGAAACCGTATAATAGACTACCGCCGCTTCCTCTAGATGTTCCTTGATTATTCTGGGTGATGAAGATTTAACATTGCGGGTTTTCATTTTATACTACAAATAATTTGACAATGTGACAGCTAGCCAAGTTAAATATTAAACTAATGTTTATGAATTTTTTGAACTTGGCAACTATTAAGATCCTAATCCTTTTATTCCATTTGTCTTCCGCATCAAATTTGACTCCCTTTTTTCATAATTATATTTATTTTAACACATGAACTACGAGAGTGGAGGAAGCCAGAGAGGTATGTAAGGAAGATTCTGTTAGAACTCTGTACTCTCTGCCTACCCCGCAAGGAACCTGGCGTGATGATATAGATAGATAGATAGATTAATATTTTACTACGATACATTTCATATATACAAATATCCGGACTAAAAAATTATCTACGGATCACACAAACATTTGCCCAATTGAACTTTCTACCACTCCCTCCGTTGAGCCGATTCGCTTGCGCACAAACCAAAAACCAAGCCATCTTCATTAATTAAAAAAGTGGGTATTTATGATCGAGTTAGCGACCATCTCAGTATTTTCGAACCCTTTAACAATAGTTTCTTAAAACAATTTTAAAAAATGTGTATGTTTAGAGTCGGAACCATGTCTATTAACCGCTTCCAGGATATAATCATAAACGCTCATCTACATTATTTATCAGAGACCTCTCTAGCTCCCTCCAATTTCATAGTTTGTCTCATATTCTCTCTACATTATCTTAATTATTATTAAATCCTTTCCTACCCTAAAATAATAAAGATAAGGTATGTACAGATACTTAAACACAATTTTAAAAATATACAAAATTAAATTAAACACAAATCAAATATACACCATACCCGATACATAAACTTATCAGGGAAATAAGCGGACAAAACAAATAAAACAGCTTACGATGTACCGAGTTGGGTGGCGGAATTGACTGGCGCCCTCGGGACCGAACTTGGGCGGGCGGTGCCGACAAATTGCGCGTACTCTCATGTACTGGACTGGCGTACCGTTGCACTAAATAGTATTATACAGTATATATATTATAAATTTCTTAATTTAGTAATAAATGGAATGTTGTGCGAGGCACAAGGGGGTTTCAGGTCTGGAAGAGGATGTTCGGATCAAGTCTTCTCACTCCGCAACATCGTAGAGAAGCATCTGGCAGTGGGCCGGAAGGTTTTCTGCGGTTTTGTAGATCTGGAGAAGGCATTTGACAGAGTTGTGCGAAAGAGACTTTGGGACATTTTGCCAGAGTATGGTATAGATGGCACTCTGTTGCGAGCCGTCCAGTCCACTTATGTGGACTGCAAGGCATGCGTACGGGTGGGTGGTAACAGGTTACCCTGGTTTGACGTTAAAATCGGCGTCAAGCAGGGTTGCGTGTTGTCCGCTAGACTGTTTATAATATATCTGGACAAAAGTCTTCAAAGACTGAAAGCGATGAATGAAGGTGTACAAATGGGTGACTTAGTGGTAAACCATCTACTTTATGCAGATGACGCGGTTTTAATAGCGCCAACAGCCACTGATCTGCAAACACTAGTCACAGTTATGAAAAACGACTGCATGATCAATGGCTTACACTTGAATGTGAAGAAAACCAAGATTATGGTTTTTGAAAGGGAAGAAACCAGAACGAATGTAAGGATTGTGGTTGGTAACGATGTGCTGGAGCAAGTGAATGAGTTTGTATATCTTGGATGCGCCTTCAGTAAGGATGGGAAATACACCGCTGACATAGAGAGAAGAGTGAGTGCAGGGAACAGAGTGAATGGTGCGATGGGAAAGCTACTCGGGAGCCGGCACTTAAGCCATAAGGCGCAGCTGGCCATACATAACGGAGTTCTTGTCCCAACGCTGTTATATGGTAGCGAGAGCTGGGTATGTAAGAAGGAGAATGAAAGTAGGATAAATGCGGTAGAAATGCGAGCTCTGCGGAAGATGTGCGGAGTGAAGCTGACCGACCGCATTAGCAACAGCATAGTAAGACAGCGAGTAGGTATGAAAGATAGTATCGGTGCAAAGATGAGAAAGGGCATGCTCCGTTGGTTCGGGCATATAGAAAGAATGCCAGAGGAAAGAATGACAAAACAGATATACAATGTGAAAGTGGAAGGATGCAGGTACCGGGGAAGACCTAGACTATCTTACCACGACCAAATAAACCGAGTCTTATCTGATGGAAAAGTCAAGAGTCTCCGTAACCGGCGAGCGTGTATGAGACGAACTATGAGAGTCGAGGAAGCCAGAGAGGTATGTAAGGAAAGAACCCGTTGGAACTCTGTACTCTCTGCCTACCCCGCAAGGGATCTGGCGTGAGGTTATAGATAGATAGATAGATAGATAGTAATAAAATTCCGTTTTAACAGTTTGGATTAGCTCCAGCCTTAAGTATTTATTTTTGAATAATATCGAATAATAACATTTAATAGATAATTATTCGATTAATCACTATCTTTCCGAAATAATTAATATTGTATAGCATTTTTCATTATTTTTTTATTTTTTTTATCAATTATGACTTTAATCTATATTTTTTATTTCTTTACCTATTGTTCAATATTTTTTATTTTACTTCTTTATAAATAATAATATTAGCCCTGTTAAGAAACTGTCCCACTGTTGGGCACGGGCCTCCTCTCAAACTGAGAGGGTTTAGGCCATAGTCCACCACGCTGGCCCAGGCGGGTTGGCGAACTTCACACACCTTTGAGAAACTCTTAGGCATGCAGGTTTCCTCACGATGTTTTCCTTCACCGTTAAAGCAAGTGATAAATAATTTTTAATACGCACATGCTTTCGAAAAGACAGAGGTGCGTGCCTGGGTTTGAACCCGAGACCTTTGACTTTGCAGTCCAACGGTCTAACCACTAGGCTATCACTTAATTAAAATATAATTAATTAATTAACTATTGTTTGATATTAATATTTTATTCAAATTCTATATAATTAATTAATGATAAAATGTTTATTAAAATTTGTACGCCAGAGAGCAAAACATAGTGCACTGCTAATTATATAATTGTAAGATCTCACCTGTAACCTATGTTTTACAAATAAACTTTACTTACTTACTTACTAGAGTTTCAACAGGTTCTTTCCTATAACTAATATTGGTTCCTTGCTATAACTAATTCACATAAATCTACACTGCAACAGTAGCGAATAGTTAAGGCTTAAACTTCCGTTCGTACCTTTCACAGATCCGGGTAATCCGCGCAGCCCCGTCCGGATTATCCGGGATGAAATCAGTTTAAATTGGCCGCGTAACTAATAATTAAATTCACAGCGACCCGGATCTTATCGGCTTTGTGTTACTATTGTACTGTGATTGGAAAAATGTTAAATCCTATATTTTAATTGGCAACTTTTTTTGTTGTGAATTGAATTAAAATTTACTGGATCGATAAATTTTTAATTTATGTTAGTAAGTTTTAAAGTTTAATTTATTCATGTAATGTTGAACTATAAATTATATTGACATTATAACTTATAATAAAAACACTCACTTTAAACTAAAATATAAAATAAAACAAAGAAAAAAAAAAAAAAAAAAAAAAGACCATAATCAAAAAGACCGCATCAGCGTGGAATGGTGGCAAGAATGCTGGCTGCGTTTCCTCGCTGAATAGACAGACCAATCTTTTGAGCAAGGAACGAGCCAGCCCTCTTGTCACCCGAGGAGGTGATCAGCGTAGGTGTTATTTTATTGATAAATTGATAATGTTAGTTCTGTTTGACGGTTAGTCTGTTTAGTTTTTTGGGTATCACTCAAAAACTACTGAACTGATTATAACAGCATTGTTTCATTTGTATAGTACACTCGTACTTGGACAGCTTGATAGATGGGAAGGGACAGAAAAAATGTGAGAAAGGGTCATAATACCTCCCATATCCAGATACTATTTCACCATGCGAATTTGAACCTGAATGTGGATTTGTAGAAATAGAGAAATAGAATTGTAGAAATTTTGGTGGTGGCAGCATCCGAGCGAAATCGGTCGGGCAAATTTTGCTTCACAGTCAAGACATGTTATGTTTTTAATGCACACTTAGAACATGTTTGCGAGCTACAAGCAAAGTTTTGTTGTAATAGGTATATTGTCTAATGCTGTGTTAGTCTTAGTAGATACAAAAATAAATGAGTGCAAAATATGCGACATAATATTAAACCATATATTCCAAAGTGTCTATGAAAATAGAAAGCCACATTTTTGGAGAGAAAACAAAATGATTCTAAAACAAAACCCATATATCACTGTAACTGAAACAAATACTCTACTATAGCCCATTGAAATTGTCTGAAAAAATCTCAAAATTACGCACCCTCGCGACATGGAGACGATAAATCTATCAAGAGAGGCCATTTGACCTCTTCAGTGGGAGAGGGTTGGCAAAGGCATATTTATTCACTTTGGGATACTTTGGACACAATTCCCATTATTTTGACATGAGTTAATAATGGAGAATTGATTTAAATTTAATAAGGTTTGTACGTATCTAAATTACTTTTGTAAAAAAATCCCTTTGGCTGCTATATTCTACAAACTATGGCGGCAGAGGAGGACTGTTTACACCTATTTTTACTGACAATCGTTATGTAACTTTTAAAATCCTATTGCCATTATACTAGTCTAAATTCAAAACAATAAGATGACTTTAATGCACTTGTAAAACGGAATCCTCCATATGCATGCATACAGGTTTTGTATTTAGTTTGGATGTGAAAGTTTACTTCAAAACTTAAAGAAGGGGTTTCCTATTGAATTTGTAAACCTTGTTTTGTTGTTTACCTATATTACCAGCTATCAAGAGTAATTGAATTTTATTAGACCATTTGTGCAGTACCTATGCAAGTGCAGAGAGAAATTAGTCCACATTTTCAAATGTTCCATCATTCATTTGCCTAAGTTTTAAATTAATGTCACTTACTACTAGTCATAAAAACGAAGTCATGTCTATATTCTCTAAGTTGGAATGGTAGAATTATACCACTAATACTTCTTTACTATAACACGTCCACATATCGCCGATGATGTCAACTCCAAATATAATAGGAGACAAGCCTAATTCTAGACTCCAGACAGTTATTAACAATTTTTTGAAAATGTTGATTTGAACCCGTCATCGACAGCTGCTCTGTATGCCAATCATGTAACGAAGCTGTATACTGTATACTTGTGGAGACATATTTATAACACAAAATGTTATCAACCGTTTCCCCTCAATAAATTACTTTAAGGGCCATTGTTAGGAAATGGGTTCTTCAGAAGACCGTAACTTGTTGGCACTAAACCTCAAAGTTACGCACTTGATTTATAAATATTAGAATATTGCCTATCTTCGGCGAGAGTGAAAGAAAAATGCCCTAAAATATATTTTACACGCGACGTTTTCACTAAGGGAACGGACTATCTTCGAAATAAGGGTAATTTATAAGCTTTAGGAAATTGAGGTATAAATTCTGGTTGAAGAAAAGTGAACGCACTGTCAAGGCTATATCATACAGATGCTACGGTTAAGGGTACCGAATAACAGAAGGAAAATGGAATGATTATGATATACTTGTGTGTCTGTCTTAGGCATTTTTAGAAAGAGATCAAAGTCAAATTCAATAATCTTTTAAAAAAAAGGAAGCCGACTTCACAAAGCAATAAATAAATATTTGAAATCAGCGCCGGTTAGAGCAGTTAGTTACGTGGCACCACCTTTAAATATCCACTTCGAAGCTATACTAAACCCAACGCAAAAAGAATTATCAATATGAGTTCATAAATAAAAACGTTATACAAAACACAGATGAATTGTAAACCTCCTCCTTTTTGGAAGTCGAATAATATTCTGATTAGTTCTATGGTAGGGTAACTCTATGATTAACACAATACTTATAATAAATCAATCTACAGATTCGTATTATTTGTCGTTAAGGAGAGTGTATCTTCATCCAAGGTCTAATACCGATGAAATTATTAATGGGACCACCTTAGAGCTACACTGAATCCAGTGAAAAACTCATATAAAAACGGTCCACATTTGACGAAAATATCGGTGAACAAACATAAAAAAGCATACATACAGAGAGAGAGGCTAAAAATAATAACATTATGATCAGTCGATCAGTTTTATTGCCGAGATAATTAAAAATGTTATAATATCCTTTATTATATACTCTAATATAAATATCCTTATTCTACTTATTAATACGCATTAAAATAGCCATGTTTCGAATATCTGTGGGTAATTTGTTTATACATTACATGCCATGAAAGAGTCACTAATTCTATGGAGACGAGTAAAATGTACAATAAGATTACACTAGTCACGTCTAGTGCTAAATACAAAATAAATATACTATAGTCCTAATGTTACTATAATAGCATCGTAATGGTACTATATCCGTGTCCTAACATTATTATAGCATAGTAATGACGACACTATAGGAACATCTCGACGCTAATAATACTGCATCTACAAAAAACATTAGGAGGCCACTATAGTAATATCGCGACAGCACTATAACTGTATCGCGACGTTACTATAACAGCTTTGCGACGGCACTAAAAGGCCAACGGGTCATTACTATACCACCATTGCGGCGTCACTACTATATCATCCTTATATCTTTATGTCAGATTATTGAATGTGATACATGATTAATAGAGAGGCTATTAGCATATGTTGTGTGTCCACCTATATTATAATTTCAAATGAATGATAACACAGCCAGGCTAGTGAAATCTCAAAAATTGGTAAAGGATATGAAAGGAACGTCCAAAATTTATGTTGACTCATAAACAGACCATTTATAGTCACTGAACAAAAATCTTTTAAAAAAGGTAAACCGACTTCAAAGAGCAAAAAATAAATATTTGAAGTCGGTGCCGGTTAGTGCAGTTTGTTACTTTGCACCGACGTCGTTTTTTGAAGTCGGTTTACCTTTTTTATAAAAGATTTTTATTTTAGAAGTCCGATGGAATGTTGTGCGAGGCACAAGGGGGTTTCAGGTCTGGAAGAGGATGTTCGGATCAAGTCTTCTCACTCCGCAACATCGTAGAGAAGCATCTGGCAGTGGGGCGGAAGGTTTTCTGCGGTTTTGTAGATCTGGAGAAGGCATTTGACAGAGTTGTGCGAAAGAGACTTTGGGACATTTTGCCAGAGTATGGTATAGATGGCACTCTGTTGCGAGCCGTCCAGTCCACTTATGTGGACTGCAAGGCATGCGTACGGGTGGGTGGTAACAGGTCCCCCTGGTTTGACGTTAAAATCGGCGTCAAGCAGGGTTGCGTGTTGTCCGCTAGACTGTTTATAATATATCTGGACAAAAGTCTTCAAAGACTGAAAGCGATGAATGAAGGTGTACAAATGGGTGACTTAGTGGTAAACCATCTACTTTATGCAGATGACGCGGTTTTAATAGCGCCAACAGCCACTGATCTGCAAACACTAGTCACAGTTATGAAAGACGACTGCATGATCAATGGCTTACACTTGAATGTGAAGAAAACCAAGATTATGTTTTTTGAAAGGGAAGAAACCATAACGAATGTAAGGATTGTGGTTGGTTACGATGTGCTGGAGCAAGTGAATGAGTTTGTATATCTTGGATGCGCCTTTAGTAAGGATGGGAAATACACCGCTAACATAGAGAGAAGAGTGAGTGCAGGGAACAGAGTGAATGGTGCGATGGGAAAGCTACTCGGGAGCCGGCACTTAAGCCATAAGGCGCAGCTGGCCATACATAACGGAGTTCTTGTCCCAACGCTGTTATATGGTAGCAAGAGCTGCGTATGTAAGAAGGAGAATGAAAGTAGGATAAATGCGGTAGAAATGCGAGCTCTGCGGAAGATGTGCGGAGTGAAGCTCACCGACCGCATTAGCAACAGCATAGTAAGACAGCGAGTAGGTATGAAAGATAGTATCGGTGTAAAGATGAGAAAGGGCAAGCTCCGTTGGTTCGGACATATAGAAAGAATGCCAGAGGAAAGAATGACAAAACAGATAAACAATGTGAAAGTGGAAGGATGCAGGTACCGGGGAAGACCTAGACTATCCTACCACGACCAAATAAACCGAGTGTTATCTGATGGAAAAGTCAAGAGTCTCCGTAACCGGCGAGCGTGTATGAGACGAACTATGAGAGTCGAGGAAGCCAGAGAGGTATGTAAGGAAAGAACCTGTTGGAACTCTGTACTGTCTGCCTACACCGCAGGGGATCTGGCGTGAGGTTATAGATAGATAGAGGTATGTTGAACAAGCTGGCCCCGCCTTTCTAGACTAGGAAGGTTAAGTTTGAAATAGAAATTTTATTTTCAAATGAAACCAAGTACAAAATGGATAATTTTTTTTAACTTAGCCCCACACTAGGAATAATTCCTGTGTTGTGGGTGCCTTTACAAATATGACATTTATGTACACCCAGACTAGTACAAATATTTGTGGGTCATACAATTTGTCCCGTGCGGGGATCGAACCCGCAGCTGCTGGCGGAGCGACTTAAGCTCTTAACCACTCGACCAAGCTCTCCGTCATTTTTATTCAATATACCAATAACCTGTGACGTCACGTGCCTATCTTAGCAAGAAGTTATCATTCCATCAGAGCTCCGCGGACGTGAGTGGAATGTCGTGGCGGGTGCCGCGGTATATTTCATACTTCCCTTTATAATTTACATAATGCTGTGTGGAACTTAAACTTTGCATTATGTACTTTTCTGCTCAAAGCAATGAGAGTTTTTGCAAGCTTTCAATCGTCTTGCAATGATCGTATGCCTGTCTGTCTTAACAGTTAAAATCTTGTTATTCAGTTTTCAAACACTTATGGGTATCAGATTGAGCTAAAATGTGGTATACTGATGTAAGTTTGGTGACAATGCCATGGAGCTGATGATGGAGTCGGGAGGTGGCCATAGGAACATGTGCACTATACAACTTAACTTTCTCGTGTTTAGACTTGTTGGATTAGTATGGACAAGTACTTTACAACCAGATAATGAAGCCGAAAAGAGGCCAATGGAAATACTCAATATAGCCCCGCCGTATTTAGACTCAATGGATTTGTCTTGATAATTATTTTAGACCCAGTTTGTGTCCAGGGTCTGATGATGGAGCCGGGAAGCCATAGGAACTCCTCAACTAAGCAAGATATCTGCGTTGTGTTTTTGCTATAAAAGGTTGTTTCTAAAAAGGTATTTTTGTTTGATTTCTTAAGTTTATTATAAAAAAATAAAGATAATATGAGAGGTGTTTTGTATAGGGATCGAGCTTCTTTCCACTATAAGTCCTACTAATATCATCCGAAGATTTAGCGCAATGGTTAACAGCTTAAGCTGCTCCGCCCACTGTGTCTAATAGTCGCGGGTTCAATTCCCGCACGGCACAAATCTTTGTATAATCCACAATTTTTTTTTTCAGCCTGGGTATTTGTATATGCGAATTTTCATGTTTGTAATTGCACCCACGATACAGGAATAACTCATAGAGTGGGGCTACGTTTAAAAAAAAACTTGAAAGTTTGTGTGATTGTTAGTCAATCACACAAAAACGGCTGAACGAATTTGGATGGATATTTGGAACACAGCTAGTTAATTACCAGAATTAGAATCAGAATATTTCTTATTAATGTAAACCATTACTGTATTTATGAATCGTCAGAAAAGTAACAATGACTCTTCCACCACTTCGGAATATCATTGCTGTGGGAAGAAAGGCGAGGAACTCCACAGTTACTCTTTTAAAATATTTTTTTAAAGTTTTTTCATCTACACTTTGTTCTGGGGTATGGGAGAACAATGTAGGTTGGTCATCAGGTGGGTCTAAGTTAAATTTAGCAAATCAAAGTGTTCATGAGAATGGCTACATGGTTCCCTCATTTACAAAACACGAACACACACCGATACGCCTATATCACCCAAGCGGGGGTGACAGAGGTGTACTGAGTACATCCACGTTCCACCGACCAGTGTTTCCATTGGTCACCTTTCGGCTTCATCATCAGACCCTGAATACTATCTGGTTGTATAGTACTTGTTAAAACCATCTAACAAGCCTAAACACGAGTGGGCTATGTGGTATATTTTCTATGTTCCCATGGCTGCCTTCCGACACCGTCATGAGACCAGCTCTATGGTACCATATTATTGTAGTGTCGCCAATCTTACAAATTTCAGCTCGACCGGAAAGAAGCAAGTGCTTTAGAAATGGATCACAAGATTTGAACCGAAAAGACAGACAGACATACGAACATTGCAAGTTAACTAAAAGCTTGTAAAATTATGAATTGCATAAACTCAGTACGTATTTAAAATACACGTTACAGTAAAGCAATTGGATGATTACAAGATTTATAGTGAATTCAATGCATCAGGTCATAGGAATGCACACACAATAAAAGAACAACTTTCGTTATGAAACTTGTACGACCTAAAACTAAGTGATCATTTAGAAATTTTATATGTAATAATGTTTATAGCTTCATTTATTAGTATGTAGAAAAAATAAAATAACCTTGATCAACCCGAATAATTTCCTAACAATGATGACCCTAAATATTATAATTTTTCTTCTTCTATATCATCACACCAGATCCCTTGTGGGGTAGGCAGAGAGTACAGGGCTCCAACAGGTATTTTGTATTATAACTTTAAAAACATAAATATCTAAATACGGCCTGTACATATTTTATAAACACAGCAGGTACCTTCGACCCGCCGCCGGTCGCAGGGTTCAGCGGTAAACAGAAAATTAATTACGCTGATATGCGAACACCGGTAACGGCATTAAACAGTTTTTATTTGAAAATAAATTTTATATATGAGACGAAACCTCTCCTATGAGAGTGGAGGAAGCCAGAGAGGTATGTAAGGATAGAACCTGCTGGAACTCTGTACTCTCTGCCTACCCTCAAGGGAATTGGCGTGGTGATATAGATAGATATAAATTTCATATCAAATATCTGTTAAATCTGGTTGTACAACTGGTACTATCGTGGGCAACAAACGAAATATCGTTTGCAAGCAACCCAATAGTATGGCTTCAGTTATTTTTTGTATCTACGTAACAACTTGGAGTTCAAAACTCGTTTAGTTATATGATAATAGAATATTGCCGCTTCCTCTAGATGTTCTTTGATTATTCTGGGTGATTAAGATTTAACATTGCGAGTTTTCATTTTATACTACAAATAATTTGACAATGTGACAGCTAGCCAAGTTAAATATTAAACTAATGTTTATGATTTTTATAAAACTTGGCCCCTATTAAGATCCTAATACTTTTATTCTATTTGTCTTCCGTATCAAATTTGACTTCCTTTTTTTCATAATTATAATTATTTTAAAAGATGAACTACGAGAGTGGAGGAAGTTACATACATGGAGAGACAAAAGGAGAATACGAATGCATTATTAACCCGTATTTCTCAAATGTCTGTCCAAGAGCGTGCTCGTCGCGACCCCTGCCAGTCATTATGGCTGCAATCTTGGACCGAAGACGTACCGCAGTGCGGGCTAGGGCGTCCCCTCGAGGCGACGCGTACCGGCCCGCCCCCGTCGGTAGGAATATAGGTGGAAGCGGCGATGGGGGCCGCCACCCATCACGCCGGGCCCGAACTGGCGAGTCGTGGGGTGCAGAGTGCCGAATAGGCACTTGGAATGTAAGAGGTGGTATGGAAGATAAGATGCATGAGGTGATTGATGTAATGAAAGAGAGACGCCTGGATGCTCTGTGTGTAACAGAGACTAAGCGGAGGGGCAGTGAAATCTGTGATCTTCCTGATGGAACGATGGCTCTGTGGTCTGGGGTACCGCAGAGCAGTCGTGCCAGCAAGGGGGTGGGTATCTTGCTGTCCCGTCGCCTGGCCTCTGGAGTGAGAGATTATGGCCTATGCGATGCAAGACTTCTCTGGGTCCGTTTAAAACAGGGTGTCACTAGAGTATTTTTGGTCGCAGCGTATGCTCCTGTAAGCTCGTCGACACCCCAGGACCTTGAGAAGTTTTGGGATAATGTCAGGGAAGTTCTGGATTTGGCTGAGGCTAACGAAAAGGTGATTCTGTGTGGCGATCTGAACGGATGGGTAGGAACCAGGCGGCAAACTTGCGACGCTGCTCAGGGTCCTTATGGTGATAAGAGAGTGAACGATACAGGTAAGCTCATTGTAGATGTTTGTTTAGAAAGGGGTCTCCTTGTGTCTAATACGATATTCCAGCACAAGGACATACATTTGTATACGTGGAGAATAACTGAACAGAAAAGCATGATAGATCTGATCCTGGTTGATAACCGTCTCCGAAGCAAACTACAAGATACGCGTGCGTATAGAGGCCCCACTCTGGAATCAGACCACTATCTCGTAGTTGCGCGGTTTAGTGGTCTGTTCAGGAAGTGGAGGCACTGGCGAGAGCGTATCCCCTTCGGAGACCTTGAAAGATTAAAGGTTGAAAAGTTGCAAGATGAGAGCGTGAGGAGAATGTATGAAGACAGAGTCTGGGACAAGCTTTTGACAGCAGGCTCTTCGGACTCAAATGTAGATGAATGCTGGAATAGCCTGAAAGAGAGTTTGGTGGAATCCGCGAAAGAAGTATGTGGTTGCTCAAAGAAGCATATTACAGCAAAAGGTGATGCATGGTGGGATGCGGAGTTGCAAAGCTCCGTAGAAAGTAAGAAGAAAGCGTGGCAGGACTATGTATCTTCTTTGAACCTAAATGCTAGTATGACAGAGATGAGGAAAGAAATATACCGGCAATGCAAGAATGCCACTAAAACTTTAGTGAAAGAAAAGCGTGAAAGAGCCAGTATGATTGAGGAGGAGAGGCTGGCGAAGAACTTCGAGAACAACACCAAACTCTTTTGGAGCAAGGTGAGAAAGGCTCGAGGTGATTCGTCAGGCTCCAGAATGGAAAGGATAAAATCTAAAGATGGTGACATTCTTGCAGACACACAAGCTGTGCTAAAACGGTGGAGTGAATATTTTGGAAAAATGTATGGAGATGACCCGGATGCTGATGCCGCAGACGTGCCTAAAGGCGAGATTGCGGCACCAGAATCAACGGAGGACATCACTATGGAAGAAGTTGAATGGGCGATAGGAAGTATGAAAAACGGTAAAGCTGCGGGAGTAGACATGATATCTGCCGAGATGATCAAATATGGTGGAACTTGCGTCCGAGACGCTTTCCGGGCCCTTGCAAACCTTTGCTGGAGGACCGGTAGTGTCCCTACAGATTGGCGCCGCGCAGTCATAGTACCCTTGTATAAAGGCAAGGGCTCACAATATGACTGCGCCAATTACAGGGCCATCAGTTTGATCAGCTTGGCAGCTAAGGTGTATGGTAAAATTATTGAACGGAGAATGCGCGAGAAGTCCGATGGAGTGTTGTGTGAGGCACAGGGAGGTTTCAGGTCTGGAAGAGGATGTTCGGATCAAGTTTTCTCCCTCCGCAACATCGTAGAAAAGCATCTGGCAGTAGGCCGGAAGGTTTTCTGCGGTTTTGTGGACCTGAAGAAGGCGTTTGATAGAGTCGTGCGAAAGAGACTTTGGGACATTTTGCCAGAGTATGGTATAAACGGCACTCTGTTGCGAGCCGTCCAGTCCACCTACGTGGACAGCAAGGCATGCGTACGGGTGGGTGGTAACATGTCACCTTGGTTTGACGTTAAAATCAGCGTCAAGCAGGGTTGCGTGTTGTCCGCTAGACTGTTTATAGTGTATCTGGATAAAAGTCTTCAAAGACTGTATGCGATGACTGAAGGGTTAAAAATGGGTGATCTAGTGATAAACCACCTATTGTATGCAGATGACGCGGTTTTAATAGCGCCAACAGCCACTGATCTGCAAACACTAGTCACAGTTATGAGAGACGACTGCATGAACAATGGCTTACATCTAACTGAATGTGAAGAAAACCAGAATTATGGTTTTTGAACGGGAAGAAACCAGAACGAATGCAAGGATTGTGGTTGGTAACTCTGCGGAAGATGTGCAGAGTCACGCTGACCGACCGTATTCGCAACAGCGTAGTAAGAAAGCGAGTAGGTATGAAAGATAGTATCGGTGTAAAGATGAGAAAGGGCATGCTCCGTTGGTTCGGGCATATAGAAAGAATGCCAGAGGAAAGAATGACAAAACAGATATACAATGTGAAAGTGGAAGGATGCAGGTACCGGGGAAGACCTAGACTATCTTACCACGACCAAATAAACCGAGTCTTATCTGATGGAAAAGTCAAGAGTCTCCGTAACCGGCGAGCGTGTATGAGACGAACTATGAGAGTCGAGGAAGCCAGAGAGGTATGTAAGGAAAGAACCTGTTGGAACTCTGTACTCTCTGCCTACCCCGCAAGGGATCTGGCGTGAGGTTATAGATAGATAGATAGATAGATAGATTTCTCAAAATTCACACATACACATGCAAGTTTCATTGTTAATTGGGCTATAAATTACGTACATCTGTATAATTTTAGACCTGATAGAAAAGGAGGCGGAGTATCAATCTTTTTACACAAGAACATTCCATATGAGGTAACTGATCAATTATTCGAAAATAGCAACCATTATTTATGGATTAATATAAAAAAATTTGGTTTGAATATTGGTGGAATATACAAATCAGGAGATACGGATGTTAAGAAATTTTTAGATGTCTATACCCCCCAATTGGAGAGAAGAAAAAGGGCCATTGTTTTCGTTGACTTTAATATTGATCTACTCAACTCAGAAAATAATATCATGCGAAATTACGTAGACACAATAAAGGAGGCGGGATATAACATACTAAATAAAATATATGAAGAATACTGTACCCGCGAAACAGATAAAACGAAGACTATCCTTGACCATGTGTGTTCTAATCTTAGCAATGACACATTCAGTATTTCTGTAATTGAGTCCTCACTTTCAGACCATAAACAAATACTCGTAGAACTTCTGAAATCTGTACCGCAACCAAATAAAAAAGTAGTGTACGAAGCGCTCGACTATGATGGACTAAGTAAAAGTATAACTGAAGCAGAGTATAAGAACGTTGACCACCAGTATCATCACTTGGAAAGATATCTCCAACACCACATCTCAAGAAATAAGATAACTAAAACAAAGATTTTAAACCTACCGAGAGGAGATTGGATAAATATAACTATTATTGATTCGATCAACAAAAGAAATATTTTATGGCAGCAAAGAAAGGCAGATATACAAAATATGGATATAAACAGACAATTTCAGGACGAGCAAGGAAAGGTTAATACAATGATTAAAGTTGCTAAAAGAAAATACTATTACGAAGCATTTCATAAAAATTTGAATAAACCTAAGAGAATGTGGGACTTAATAAATACATTAGCCAGGAACAAGACAAAAGATAGTTGTGCTCCCCCAAGCTTGTTGTTCACTCCAATATTATAACTGAAGGTAAAGAAGTTTGCAATACATTTAATCGCTTTTACTCTACCATAGGCGCTAACCTTGCAAATGAAATACCATACAGATATCATGCCAATACACTTAACACTCTTATGTACAAAGTCGATCATATACATGATAAAACACTTTCTGAATTCTTACCGTGCTCTGTAGAAGAAGTTACAAAGATAATAGACAATTTGGATAGCAATAGTAGTGTCGGTATTGACGGGATTATTACCAAAGCAATTAATTCAGTTAAAAATTTTGTAGCACACAATTTTACAGACTGTATAAACAAATGTATATACGAAGGTACTTTTCCTGACCCTCTTAAAGTGGCGAAGGTCAAACCTGGTGTGAAATTTACAAGTCTGGTGTGAAAACAAATCCCGGTAACTATAGGCCAGTATCGGTGCTCCCAGTCATGTCCAAAATATTCGAAAGAATTTTACATACTCGCTTAGATAAATACCTCAGTGAAAATTTTTTTTTGATTGAACAACAATATGGATTTCGTTCAAAATCAAGTACACTCTCGGCGGCTGAAGATTTGGTTACAAAAGTAAAAACAAGTATTGATCAAAAACAAATTGTGTTAGGTGTATTTATAGATTTAAAAAAGGCATTTGACACTGTTAGTCATGTAAAATTAATTCAAAAATTAAATAATATAGGTATTACTGGTCAAGCCTTGAATGTACTAACTTCATACCTCCAAAATAGATACCAAACTGTGAAGATTGGGGATAAATTTCAAAGTCACCCCAAATGCATAAATTGTGGAATTCCACAGGGATCTGTACTAGGAACTTTACTTTTTTTGATCTATATTAATAACATTAAAAATACGGAAATGACTGGTCACCTTACTGTCTATGCTGACGACACCTGTTTGTTTTATTTTGGGAACTCCATCCACGCTATCATATCAGAAGCTTAAAAAGATCTTGACAAAATTAATGATTGGTATCTATATAATTTATTGACAGTTAACATTTCGAAAACTTACTACATGATTTTTACTTCTAAGAATAAGAAGATCCCTAGTTACACACCACTAACGATTAACCATAAGATAATAAAGAGATCAAATCATCAAAAATATTTAGGACTATATCTAGACGACCAGCTTACGTGGAAGACGCACATTGAGCACATCAGATCTAAACTGAGCTCAGTTCTGGGTGCACTGAGGAAGGTGGCAAATTGTATACCACGGCAAGTGCGCACCCTGATATATAATTCATTAATAAATACACACCTAGAATATTTGATCGAAATATGGGGAGCAGCGTCTAAGACAAACCTTATCCGGCTACAAACATTACAAAACAAAATTATTAAAATACTTTTCCATTATAACTATTTTACACCCACAAAAGAGCTATATATTAAAACAAAATTATTTAATCTAACCCAGCTGTATAAATTTAAAAACATGCATTTTAGTTAAAAAAATTATCACAGGCAACATACATTCGAACATAACATTTACCACAAGAAAACAAAAGCACTACTTAAGGAATAGGAACAAAATACAACTCACTCAACCACGTACAATAACTTACGGGAAAAGAACCATACGGCTTGAGGGAGCGCAACTATACAATAACTTACCAAATGAATTAAAAGAGTGCAGCAGGATTAATGTGTTTAAAACTAAACTTAAGAAATATATATACGAGAAATATTAATAAAACAGGAAATAATGACATACAAGGACTTGGATATGACTGGATAAATACGAAATTTGTGTAGTGTCTGAGACTCGATAACGACGTCAAAGTGATAATTATAGTCTTAAGTTTTCACATTATAATCTCATTTAAGTGAACTATGTATGTTCTTATGAGAAATAAAGTTCTTTAAACCTATAAAAGTGCTTAAAAACCTTTAATTTTGGAAATTTGGTTTTAGTTTTGAATTTATGAAGCAATTCTCTAATCGGAGTGTCTGAGGTCTTGCATTTATTTTGTTACACCTTGTATACAAATATCCGGACTAGAAAATTGTCTACGGATCACACAAACATTTGCCCAATCGAACTTTCCACCACTCCCTCCGTTGAGCCGATTCGCTTGCGCACAAATTTTAAACCAAGCCATTTTCATTAATTAAAAAAACTAGGTATATATGATCGGGTTAGCGACCTTCTCAGTATTTTTAAACCCCTTAACAATATTTTCTTAAAATAATCTTAAAATATGTGAACGTTCACAAAATGTTTAGAGTCGGAACTATATCTATTAACCGCTTCCAGGATATAATCATAAACCCTCATCTACATTATTTATCAGAGACCTCTCTAGCTCCTTCCACTCCTATAGTTTGTCTCATATTCTCTCTACATTATCTTAATTATTATTAAATCAGTTCCTACCCCAAACTAATAAAGATAAGGTATGTACAGATACTCAAACACAATTTAAAAAATATACAAAATTAAATTATACAATCAAATATACACCATACGCGATACACAAAACATAAACTTATCAGGGGAACAAAACAAAGAAAACAGCTTACGATGTACCGAGTTGGGTGGCGGAATTGACTGGCGCCCTCGGGACCGAACTTGGGCGGGCGGTGCCGACAAATTGCGCGTACTCTCATGTACTGGACTGGCGTACCGTTGCACTCAATAGTATTATACAGTACATTATAAATTTCTTAATTTAGTAATAAAATTCTGTTTTAACAGTTTGGATTAGTTCCAGCCTTAAGTATTTATTTTTGACAAGTACCCTTAATGAAGCCACACTCATTATATTACAATAACTATCTATCTATACCATCACGCCAGATGCCTTACGGGGAAGACAGAGAGTACAGAGTTTCAACAGGTCCTTTCCTATAACTAATATTGGTACCTTGCTATAACTAATTCACATAAACTTCTACACTGCAACAGTAGCGAATAGTTAAGGCTTAAACTTCCGTTCGTACCTTTCACAGATCCGAGTAATCCGCGCAGTCCCATCCGGATTATCCGGGATGAAATCAATTTAAATTTGCCGCGTAACTAATAATTAAATTCAAAGCGTCCCGGATCGTATCGGCTTTGCGTTACTACTGTACTGTGATTGGAAAAATGTTAAATCCTATATTTTTATTGGCAACTTTTTTTGTTGTGAATTGATTGAAAAATTACTGGATCAATTAATTTTTAATTTATGTTAGTTCTGTTTGATGGTTTGTTTATTTTTTGGGTATCACGCAAAAGCTACATATAGCTACGTATAGTACACTCACTCGTACTTGGACAGCTTAATAGACATTCTGACTGAAATAAATTGGCTTACACTGTCACATGTCTTGGCAAAGATATTCTCTCACAAATGGGAAGGGACAGAAAAAATGTGAGAAAGGGTCATAACACCTCCCAGATCCAGATACTATTTCACCATGCGAATTTGGACCTGAATGTGGATTTGTAGAGATAGTTTTGGTGGTGGCAGCATCTGAGCGAAATCGGTCGGGCAAATTTTGCTTCACAGTCAAGACATGCTGCTCAAAAACATAACATTACATGCACACTTAGAACATGTTTGCGAGCTGCAAGCAAAGTTTTGTTGTAATAGGTATATTATCTAATGTCGTGTTAGTCTTAGTAGATACAAAAATAAATGAGTGCAAAATATGCGACATAATATTAAACCATAGATTCCAAAGTGTCTATGAAAATAGAACGCCACATTTTTGGAGAGAAAACAAAATGATTCTAAAACAAAACCCATATATCACTGTAACTGAAACAAATACTCTACTATAGCCCATTGAAATTGTCTGAAAAAATCTCGAAATTACGCACCCTCGCGACATGGAGACGATAAATCTATCAAGAGAGGCCATTTGACCTCTTCAGTAGGAGAGGGTTGGCAAAGGCATATTTATTCACTTTGGGATACTTTGGACACAATTCCCATTATTTTGACATGAGTTATTAATGGGGAATTGATTTAAATTTAATAAGGTATGTACGTATCTAAATTACTTTTGTTAAAAAATCCCTTTGGCTGCTATATTCTACAAACTATGGCGGCAGAGGAGGACTGTTTACACCTATTTTTACTGACAATCGTTATGTAACTTTTAAAATCCTATTGCCATTATACTAGTCAAAATTCAAAACAATAAGATGACTTTAATGCACTTGTAAAACGGAACCCTCCATATGCATGCATACAGGTTGTATTTAGTTTGGATGTGAAAGTTTACTTCAAAACTTAAAGAAGGGGTTTCCTATTGAATTTGTAAACCTTGTTTTGTTGTTTACCTATATTACCAAGAGTAATTGAATTTTATTAGACCATTTGTGCAGTACCTATGCAAGTGCAGAGAGAAATTAGTCCACATTTTCAAATGTTCCATCATTCATTTGCCTAAGTTTTAAATTAATGTCACTTACTACTAGTCATAAAAACGAAGTCATGTCTATATTCTCTAAGTTGGAATGGCAGAATTATACCACTAATACTTCTTTACTGTAACACGTCCACATATCGCCGATGATGTCAACTCCAAATATAATAGGAGACAAACCTATTTCTAGAATCCAGACAGTTATTAACAATTTTTTGAAAATGTTGATTTGAACCCGTCATCGACAGCTGCTCTGTATGCCAATCATGTAACGAAGCTGTATACTGTATACTTGTGGAGACATATTTATAACACAAAATGTTATCGACCATTAAGGGCCATTGTTAGGAAATGGGTTCTTCAGAAGACCGTAACTTGTTGGCACTAAACCTCAAAGTTACGCACTTGATTTATAAATATTAGAATATTGCCTATCTTCGGCGAGAGTGAAAGACAAATGCCCTAAAATATATTTTACACGCGACGTTTTCACTAAGGGAACGAACTATCTTCGAAATAAGGGTAATTTATAAGCTTTAGGAAATTGAGGTATAAATTCTGGTTGAAGAAAAGTGAACGCACTGTCAAGGCTATATCATACAGATGCTACGGTTAAGGGTACCGAATAACAGAAGGAAAATGGAATGATTATGATATACTTGTGTGTCTGTCTTAGGCATTTTTATAAAGAGATCAAAGTCAAATTCAATAATCTTTTAAAAAAAAGTAAGCCGACTTGACAAAGTAATAAATAAATATTTGAAATCAGCGCCGGTTAGAGCAGTCAGTTACGTGGCACCACCTTTAAATATTTATTTTTTTGGCTTTTGAAGTCGACTTCCCTTTTTCTTAAAGTTGTTTTTAGAAATTTTAAGGGATGAGAGATTAATTATTAATATTTATATACCTATATTATATAACTCTGCTTAGTTCTACGGTAAGGTACCTACAGAAATTGATATATAATACCCATTATTTGCCGCACGTAACCCGTTTGCCGTTAAGGAGTCCCCTGGTGAACCTTCAAATTTCAGGGTTTAACACCGATTTCATTAAAATTTAATGTTTATAAGGGACCACTTCGAAGCTATACTAAACCCAATGCAAAAAGAATTATCAATATGAGTTCATAAATAAAAACGTTATACAAAACACAGATGAATTGTAAACCTCCTCCTTTTTGGAAGTCGAATAATATTCTGATTAGTTCTATGGTAGGGTAACTCTATGATTAACACAATACTTATAATAAATCAATCTACAGATTCGTATTATTTGTCGTTAAGGAGAGTGTATCTTCATCCAAGGTCTAATACCGATGAAATTATTAATGGGACCACCTTAGAGCTACACTGAATCCAGTGAAAAACTCATATAAAAACGGTCCACATTTGACGAAAATATCGGTGAACAAACATAAAAAAGCATACATACAGAGAGAGAGGCTAAAAATAATAACATTATGATCAGTCGATCAGTTTTATTGCCGAGATAATTAAAAATGTTATAATATCCTTTATTATATACTCTAATATAAATATCCTTATTCTAGTTATTAATACGCATTAAAATAGCCATGTTTCGAATATCTGTGGGTAATTTGTTTATACATTACATGCCATTAAAGAGTCACTAATTCTATGGAGACGAGTAAAATGTACAATAAGATTACACTAGTCACGTCTAGTGCTAAATACAAAATAAATATACTATAGTCCTAATGTTACTATAATAGCATCGTAATGGTACTATATCCGTGTCCTAACATTATTATAGCATAGTAATGACGACACTATAGGAACATCTCGACGCTAATAATACTGCATCTACAAAAAAACATTAGGAGGCCACTATAGTAATATCGCGACAGCACTATAACTGTATCGCGACGTTACTATAACAGCTTTGCGACGGCACTAAAAGGCCAACGGGTCATTACTATACCACCATTGCGGCGTCACTACTATATCATCCTTATATCTTTATGTCAGATTATAGAATGTGATACATGATTAATAGAGAGGCTATTAGCACTTTGACATCTGTTGTGTGTCCACCTATATTATAATTTCAAATGAATGATAACACAGCCAGGCTAGTGAAATCTCAAAAATTGGTAAAGGATATGAAAGGAACGTCCAAAATTTATATTGACTCATAAACAGACCATTTATAGACACTGAACAAAAATCTTTTATAAAAAGTTAAACCAACTTCAAAGAGCAAAAAATAAATATTTGAAGTCGGTGCCGGTTAGTGCAGTTTGTTACTTTGCACCGACGTCGGTTTTTGAAGTCTTATTACCTTTTTTATAAAAGATTTTTATTTTAGAAGTCCGATGGAATGTTGTGCGAGGCACAAGGGGGTTTCAGGTCTGGAAGAGGATGTTTGGATCAAGTCTTCTCACTCCGCAACATCGTAGAGAAGCATCTGGCAGTGGGGCGGAAGGTTTTCTGCGGTTTTGTAGATCTGGAGAAGGTATTTGACAGAGTTGTGCGAAAGAGACTTTGGGACATTTTGCCAGAGTAGGGTATAGATGAGCCATGTTTACAAGTTGTTTTCGAGAGTCATCACGAATCGTCTCGAACGCAGGCTTGATGATTTCCAGCCTCCCGAACAAGCCGGTTTCCGGAAAGGCTTTAGTACCATAGACCACATACATACGCTGCGGCAGATTATACAGAAGACCGAGGAGTATAATCGGCCACTATGCTTGGCGTTTGTGGACTATGAGAAAGCCTTCGATTCGATCGAGACTTGGGCGGTTCTTAGATCTCTCCAGCGATGCCGCATTGACTATCGGTACATCGAAGTGTTGAAGTGCTTGTATAATAACGCCACCATGTCAGTCCGAGTACAAGGGCAGTGCACGAAGGCGATCTCCATAAAAAGAGGAGTAAGACAGGGAGACGTCATTTCTCCGAAACTGTTTACGACCACCATAGAGGACGCCTTCAAGCTCTTGGAATGGCGAGGACTTGGCATCAACATCAATGGCGAATACATCACTCACCTTCGATTTGCCGACGACATTGTGGTCATGGCGGAGTCGCTGGAAGATCTAGGACGAATGCTCGGTGACCTCAACAGAGTATCTCAACAAGTGGGTCTTAAAATGAACATGGACAAAAATAATGTGTAACGTCCATGTCGTACCCACCGCACTCACCGTTGGGAACTCTACTCTTGAAGTTGTCGACGAATACATTTACCTGGGACAGGTAGTCCGGTTAGGTAGGTCCAACTTTGAGAGAGAGGTCAATCGACGAATCCAACTCGGCTGGGCAGCGTTCGGGAAACTGCGCAACATCTTCTCATCCAAAATACCTCAGTGCCTAAAGACTAAAGTTTTTAGTCAATGTGTGTTACCAGTGATGATATATGGATCAGAGACGTGGTCTCTTACAATAGGTCTCATAAAAAAGCTCAGAGTTGCTCAGCGAGCTATGGAGAGAGCTATGCTCGGCGTTTCTCTATGTGATCGAATCAGGAATGAAGAGATTCGTAGAAGAACCAAGGTCACCGACATAGCCGTTAAGATTAGCAAGCTGAAGTGACAATGGGCGGGCCACATAGCGCGAAGATCGGACGGGCGTTGGGGCAGAAAGATTCTAGAGTGGAGACCACGTATTGGCAAGCGCAGCGTGGGACGACCACCTGCCAGATGGACCGGCGATCTTGTGAAAATCGCAGGAAGTCGTTGGATGCAGGTGGCATCGGACCGGTTACGCTGGAAAGCGATTGGGGAGGCCTATGTTCAGCAGTGGACAAGTATAGGCTGAGATGATGATGATGGTATAGATGGCACTCTGTTGCGAGCCGTCCAGTCCACTTATGTGGACTGCAAGGCATGCGTACGGGTGGGTGGTAACAGGTCCCCCTGGTTTGACGTTAAAATCGGCGTCAAGCAGGGTTGCGTGTTGTCCGCTACACTGTTTATAATATATCTGGACAAAAGTCTTCAAAGACTGAAAGCGATGAATGAAGGTGTACAAATGGGTGACTTAGTGGTAAACCATCTACTTTATGCAGATGACGCGGTTTTAATAGCGCCAACAGCCACTGATCTGCAAACACTAGTCACAGTTATGAAAGACGACTGCATGATCAATGGCTTACACTTGAATGTGAAGAAAACCAAGATTATGGTTTTTGAAAGGGAAGAAACCAGAACGAATGTAAGGATTGTGGTTGGTAACGATGTGCTGGAGCAAGTGAATGAGTTTGTATATCTTGGATGCGCCTTCAGTAAGGATGGGAAATACACCGCTGACATAGAGAGAAGAGTGAGTGCAGGAAACAGAGTGAATGGTGCGATGGGAAAGCTACTCGGGAGCCGGCACTTAAGCCATAAGGCGCAGCTGGCCATACATAACGGAGTTCTTGTCCCAACGCTGTTATATGGTAGCGAGAGCTGGGTATGTAAGAAGGAGAATGAAAGTAGCATAAATGCGGTAGAAATGCGAGCTCTGCGGAAGATGTGCGGAGTGAAGCTGACCGACCGCATTAGCAACAGCATAGTAAGACAGCGAGTAGGTATGAAAGATAGTATCGGTGTAAAGATGAGAAAGGGCATGCTCCGTTGGTTCGGGCATATAGAAAGAATGCCAGAGGAAAGAATGACAAAACAGATAAACAATGTGAAAGTGGAAGGATACAGGTACCGGGGAAGACCTAGACTATCTTACCACGACCAAATAAACCGAGTCTTATCTGATGGAAAAGTCAAGAGTCTCCGTAACCGGCGAGCGTGTATGAGACGAACTATGAGAGTCGAGGAAGCCAGAGAGGTATGTAAGGAAAGAACCTGTTGGAACTCTGTACTGTCTGCCTACACCGCAAGGGATCTGGCGTGAGGTTATAGATAGATAGAGGTGTGTTGAACAAGCTGGCCCCGCCTTGCTAGACTAGGAAGGTTAAGTTTGAAATAGAAATTTTATTTTCAAATGAAACCAAGTACAAAATGGATAAATTTTTTTAACTTAGCCCCACACTAGGAATAATTCCTGTGTTGTGGGTGCCTTTACAAATATGACATTTATGTACACCCAGACTAGTACAAATATTTGTGGGTCATACAATTTGTCCCGTGCGGGGATCGAACCCGCAGCTGCTGGCGGAGCGACTTAAGCTCTTAACCACTCGACCAAGCTCTCCGTCATTTTTATTCAATATACCAATAACCTGTGACGTCACGTGCCTATCTTAGCAAGAAGTTATCATTCCATCAGAGCTCCGCGGGCGTGAGAGGAATGTCGCGGCGGGTGCCGCGGTATATTTCATACTTCCCTTTATAATTTACATAATGCTGTGTGGAACTTAAACTTTATGTACTTTTCTGCTCAAAGCAATGAGAGTTTTTGCAAGCTTTCAATTGTCTTGCAATGATCGTATGCCTGTCTGTCTTAACAGTTAAAATCTTGTTATTCAGTTTTCAAACACTTATGGGTATCAGATTGAGCTAAAATGTGGTATACTTATGTAAGTTTGGTGACAATGCCATGGAGCTGATGATGGAGTCGGGAGGTGGCCATAGGAACATGTGAACTATACAACTTAACTTCCTCGTGTTTAGACTTGTTGGATTAGTATGGACAAGTACTTTACAACCAGATAATGAAGCCGAAAAGAGGCCAATGGAAATACTCAATATAGCCCCGCCGTATTTAGACTCAATGGATTTGTCTTGATAATTATTTTAGACCCAGTTTGTGTCCAGGGTCTGATGATGGAGCCGGGAAGCCATAGGAACTCCTCAACTAAGCAAGATATCTGCGTTGTGTTTTTGCTATAAAAGGTTGTTTCTAAAAAGGTATTTTTGTTTGATTTCTTAAGTTTATTATAAAAAAAATAAAGATAATATGAGAGGTGTTTTGTATAGGGATCGAGCTTCTTTCCACTATAAGTCCTACTAATATCATCCGAAGATTTAGCGCAATGGTTAACAGCTTAAGCTGCTCCGCCCACTGTGTCTAATAGTCGCGGGTTCAATTCCCGCACGGCACAAATCTTTGTATAATCCACAATTATTTGTTTCAGCCTGGGTATTTGTATATGCGAATTTTCATGTTTGTAATTGCACCCACGATACAGGAATAAATCATAGTGTGGGGCTACGTTTAAAAAAAAACTTGAAAGTTTGTGTGATTGTTAGTCAATCACACAAAAACGGCTGAACGAATTTGGATGGATATTTGGAACACAGCTAGTTAATTACCAGAATTAGAATCAGAATATTTTTTATTAATGTAAACCATTACTGTATTTATGAATCGTCAGAAAAGTAACAATGACTCTTCCACCACTTCGGAATATCATTGCTGTGGGAAGAAAGGCGAGGAACTCCACAGTTACTCTTTTAAAATATTTTTTTAAAGTTTTTTCATCTACACTTTGTTCTGGGGTATGGGAGAACAATGTAGGTTGGTCATCAGGTGGGTCTAAGTTAAATTTTGCAAATCAAAGTGTTCATGAGAATGGCTACATGGTTCCCTCATTTACAAAACACGAACACACACCGATACGCCTATATCACCCAAGCGGGGGTGGCAGAGGTGTCCTGAGTACACCCACGTTCCACCGACCAGTGTTTCCATTGGTCACCTTTCGGCTTCATCATCAGACCCTGAATACTATCTGGTTGTATAGTACTTGTTAAAACCATCTAACAAGCCTAAACACGAGTGGGTTATGTGGTATATTTTCTATGTTCCCATGGCTGCCTTCCGACACCGTCATGAGACCAGCTCTATGGTTCCATATTATTGTAGTGTCGCCAATCTTACAAATTTCAACTCGACCGGAAAGAAGCAAGTGCTTGAGAAATGGATCACAAGATTTGAACCGGAAAGACAGACAGACATACGAACATTGCAAGTTAACTAAAAGCTTGTAAAATTATGAATTGCATAAACTCAGTACGTATTTAAAATACACGTTACTGTAAAGCAATTGGATGATTACAAGATTTATAGTGAATTCAATGCATCAGGTCATAGGAATGCACACACAATAGAAGAACAACTTTCGTTATGAAACTTGTACGACCTAAAACTAAGTGATCATTTAGAAATTTTATATGTAATTATGTTTATAGCTTCATTTAATAGTATGTAGAAAAAATAAAATAACCTTGATCAACCCGAATAATTTCCTAACAATGATGACCCTAAATATTATAATTTTTCTTCTTCTATATCATCACACCAGATCCCTTGTGGGGTAGGCAGAGAGTACAGGGCTCCAACAGGTATTTTGTATTATAACTTTAAAAACATAAATATCTAAATACAGCCTGTACATATTTTATAAACACAGCAGGTACCTTCGACCCGCCGCCGGTCGCAGGGTTAAGCGGTAAACAGAAAATTAATTACGCTGATATGCGAACACCGGTAACCGCATTAAACAGTTTTTATTTGAAAATAAATTTTATATATAAGACGAAACCTCTCTGGCTTCCTCCACTCTCATAGGAGAGTGGAGGAAGCCAGAGAGGTATGTAAGGATAGAACCTGCTGGAACTCTGTACTCTCTGCCTACCCCCAAGGGAATTGGCGTGGTGATATAGATAGATATAAATTTCATATATCTGTTAAATCTGGTTGTACAACTGGTACTATCGTGGGCAACAAACGAAATCTCGTTTGCAAGCAACCCAATAGTATGGCTTCAGTTATTTTTTGTATCTACGTAACAACTTGGAGTTCAAAACTCGTTTAGTTATATGATAATAGAATATTGCCGCTTCCTCTAGATGTTCTTTGATTATTCTGGGTGATTAAGATTTAACATTGCGAGTTTTCATTTTATACTACAAATAATTTGACAATGTGACAGCTAGCCAAGTTAAATATTAAACTAATGTTTATGATTTTTATAGAACTTGGCCCCTATTAAGATCCTAATACTTTTATTCTATTTGTCTTCCGTATCAAATTTGACTTCCTTTTTTTCATAATTATAATTATTTTAAAAGATGAACTACGAGAGTGGAGGAAGCTACATACCTCATGTAAGGAAGATTCTGTTAGAACTCTGTACTCTCTGCCTACCCCGCAAGGAACCTGACATGATGATATAGATAGATAGATACATTAATATTTTACTACGATAACAAACGATACGAACGTAAGACTAGAAAGTAGTTTGTTCTAAATCGATAACTGAATTGATTACAACTGTTTTTAATGTATATTACATTTTTTTTTAAATTTGCATAAAATGCTTTTACTCCTTCAGTGCGCTATAATAAACTAAATTTATTCTTGATTCATAGCAAGAAGGAGAATACGAATGCATTATCAACCCGTATTTCTCAAAATTCACACATACACATGCAAGTTTCATTGTTAATTGGGCTATAAATTACGTACATCTGTATAATTTTAGACCTGATAGAAAAGGAGGCGAAGTATCAATCTTTTTACACAAGAACATTCCATATGAGGTAACTGATCAATTATTCGAAAATAGCAACCATTATTTATGGATTAATATAAAAAAATTGGTTTGAATATTGGTGGAATATACAAACCAGGAGATACGGATGTTAAGAAATTTTTAGATGTCTATACCCCCCAATTGGAGAGAAGAAAAAGGGCCATTGTTTTCGGTGACTTTAATATTGATCTACTCAACTCAGAAAATAATATCATGCGTAATTACGTAGACACAATAAAGGAGGCGGGATATAACATACTAAATAAAATACATGAAGAATACTGTACCCGCGAAACAGATAAAACGAAGACTATCCTTGACCATGTGTGTTCTAATCTTAGCAGTGACACATTCAGTATTTCTGTAATTGAGTCCTCACTTTCAGACCATAAACAAATACTCGTAGAACTTCTGAAATCTGTACCGCAACCAAATAAAAAAGTAGTGTACGAAGCGCTCGACTATGATGGACTAAGTAAAAGTATAACTGAAGCAGAGTATAAGAGCGTTGACCACCAGTATCATCACTTGGAAAGATATCTCCAACACCACATCTCAAGAAATAAGATAACTAAAACAAAGATTTTAAACCTACCGAGAGGAGATTGGATAAATAAAACTATTATTGATTCGATCAACAAAAGAAATATTTTATGGCAGCAAAGAAAGGCAGATATACAAAATATGGATATAAACAGACAATTTCAGGACGAGCAAGGAAAGGTTAATACAATGATTAAAGTTGCTAAAAGAAAATACTATTACGAAGCATTTCATAAAAATTTGAATAAACCTAAGAGAATGTGGGACTTAATAAATACATTAGCCAGGAACAAGACGAAAGATAGTTGTGCTCCCCCAAGCTTGTTGTTCACTCCAATATTATAACTGAAGGTAAAGAAGTTTGCAATACATTTAATCGCTTTTTCTCTACCATAGGCGCTAACCTTGCAAATAAAATACCATACAGATATCATGCCAATACACTTAACACTCTTATGTACAAAGTCGATCATATACATGATAAAACACTTTCTGAATTCTTACCGTGCTCTGTAGAAGAAGTTACAAAGATAATAGACAATTTGGATAGCAATAGTAGTGTCGGTATTGACGGGATTAGTACCAAAGCAATTAATTCAGTTAAAAATTTTGTAGCACACAATTTTACAGACTGTATAAATAAATGTATATACGAAGGTACTTTTCCTGACCCTCTTAAAGTGGCGAAGGTCAAACCTATTTACAAGTCTGGTGTGAAAACAAATCCCGGTAACTATAGGCCAGTATCGGTGCTCCCAGTCATGTCCAAAATATTCGAAAGAATTTTATATACTCGCTTAGATAAATACCTCAGTGAAAATTTTTTTTTTATTGAACAACAATTAGGATTTCGTTCAAAATCAAGTACACTCTCGGCGGATGTAGTTTGGTTACAAAAATAAAAACAAGTATTGATCAAAAACAAATTGTGTTAGGTGTTTTTATAGATTTAATAAAGGCATTTGACACTGTTAGTCATGTAAAATTAATTCAAAAATTAAATAATATAGGTATTACTGGTCAAGCCTTGAATGTACTAACTTCATACCTCCAAAATAGATACCAAACTGTGAAGATTGGGGATAAATTTAAAAGACACCCCGAATGCATAAATTGTGGAATTCCACAGGGATCTGTACTAGAAACTTTTCTTTTTTTGATCTATATTAATAACATTAAAAATACGGAAATGACTGGTCACCTTACTGTTTATGCTGACGACACCTGTTTGGTTTATTTTGGGAACTCCATCCACGCTATCATATCAGAAGCTCAAAAAGATCTTGACAAAATTAATGATTGGTATCTATATAATTTATTGACAGTTAACATTTCGAAAACTTACTACATGATTTTTACTTCTAAGAATAAGAAGATCCCCAGTTAAACACCACTAACGATTAACCATAAGATAATAAAGAGATCAAATCATCAAACATATTTAGGACTATATCTAGACGACCAGCTTACGTGGAAGACGCACATTGAGCACATCAGATCTAAACTGAGCTCAGTTCTGGGTGCACTGAGGAAGGTGGCAAATTGTATACCACGGCAAGTGCGCACCCTGATATATAATTCATTAATAAATACACACCTAGAATATTTGATAGAAATATGGGGAGCAGCGTCTAAGACAAACCTTATCCGGCTACAAACATTACAAAACAAAATTATTAAAATACTTTTCCATTATAACTATTTTACACCCACAAAAGAGCTATATATTAAAACAAAATTATTTAATCTAACCCAGCTGTATAAATTTAAAAAATGCATTTGTTAAAAAAATTATCACAGGCAACATACATTCGAACATAACATTTACCACAAGAAAACAAAAGCACTACTTAAGGAATAGGAACAAAATACACAACTCACTCAACCACGTACAATAACTTACGGGAAAAGAACCATACGGTTTGAGGGAGCGCAACTATACAATAACTTACCAAATGAATTAAAAGAGTGCAGCAGGATTAATGTGTTTAAAACTAAACTTAAGAAATATATATACGAGAAATATTAATAAAACAGGAAATAATGACATACAAGGACTTGGATATGACTGGATAAATACGAAATTTGTGTAGTGTCTGAGACTCGATAACGACGTCAAGTGATAATTATAGTCTTAAGTTTTTACATTATAATCTCATTTAAGTGAACTATGTATGTTCTTATGAGAAATAAAGTTCTTTAAACCTATAAAAGTGCTTAAAAACCTTTAATTTTGGAAATTTGGTTTTAGTTTTGAATTTATGAAGCAATTCTCTAATCGAAGTGTCTGAGGTCTTGCATTTATTTTGTTACACCTTGTATACAAATATCCGGACTAGAAAATTGTCTACGGATCACACAAACATTTGCCCAATCAAACTTTCCTCCACTCCCTCCGTTGAGCCGATTCGCTTGCGCACAAATTTTAAACCAAGCCATTTTCATTAATTAAAAAAACTAGGTATATATGATCGGGTTAGCGACCTTCTCAGTATTTTCAAACCCCTTAACAATATTTTCTTAAAATAATCTTAAAATATGTGAACGTTCACAAAATGTTTAGAGTCGGAACTATATCTATTAACCGTTTCCAGGATATAATCATAAACCCTCATCTACATTATTTATCAGAGACCTCTCTAGCTCCCTCCACTCCCATAGTTTGTCTTATATTCTCTCTACATTATCTTAATTATTATTGAATCAGTTCCTACCCCAAAATAATAAAGATAAGGTATGTACAGATACTCAAACACAATTTTAAAAATATACAAAATTAAATTAAACAATCAAATATACACCATACGCAAAACACAAAACATAAACTTATCAGGGGAACAAAACAAATAAAACAGCTTACGATGTACCGAGTTGGGTGGCGGAATTGACTGGCGCCCTCGGGACCGAACTTGGGCGGGCGGTGCCGACAAATTGCGCGTACTCTCATGTACTGGACTGGCGTACCGTTGCACTCAATAGTATTATACAGTACATTATAAATTTCTTAATTTAGTAATAAAATTCTGTTTTGACAGTGTGGAATAGTTCCAGCCTTAAGTATTTATTTTTGACAAGTACCCTTAATGAAGCCACACTCATTATATTACAATAACTATCTATCTATACCATCACGCCAGATGCCTTACGGGGAAGACAGAGAGTACAGAGTTTCAACAGGTCCTTTCCTATAACTAATATTGGTACCTTGCTATAACTAATTCACATAAACTTCTCCACTGCAACAGTAGCGAATAGTTAAGGCTTAAACTTCCGTTCGTACCTTTCACAGATCCGAGTAATCCGCGCAGTCCCGTCCGGATTATCCGGGATGAAATCAATTTAAATTGGCCGCGTAACTAATAATTAAATTCAAAGCGTCCCGGATCTTATCGGCTTTGCGTTACTACTGTACTGTGATTGGAAAAATGTTTAATCCTATATTTTAATTGGCAACCTTTTTTGTTGTGAATAGATTTAAAAATTACTGGATCAATTAATTTTTAATTTATGTTAGTTCTGTTTGATGGTTTGTTTATTTTTTGGGTATCACGCAAAAGCTACATATACCTACGTATAGTAGACTCACTCGTACTTGGACAGCTTAATAGACATTCTGACTGAAATAAATTGGCTTACACTGTCACATGTCTTGGCAAAAATATTCTCTCACAAATGGGAAGGGACAGAAAAAATGTGAGAAAGGGTCGTAACATCTCCCAGATCCAGATACTATTTCACCATGCGAATTTGGACCTGAATGTGGATTTGTAGAGATAGTTTTGGTGGTGGCAGCATCTGAGCGAAATCGGTCGGGCAAATTTTGCTTCACAGTCAAGACATGCTGCTCAAAAACATAACATTATGTTTTAAATGCACACTTAGAACATGTTTGTGAGCTACAAGCGAAGTTTTGTTGTAATAGGTATATTATCTAATGTTGTATTAGTCTTAGTAGATACAAAAATAAATGAGTGCAAAATATGCGACATAATATTAAACCATAGATTCCAAAGTGTCTATGAAAATAGAAAGCCACATTTTTGCAGAGAAAAAAATTATTTTAAAACAAAACCCATATATCACTGTAACTGAAACAAATACTCTATTGCACATTGAAATTGTCTGGAAAAATCTTGAAATTACGCACCCTCGCGACAGGGAGACGATAAATCTATCAAGAGAGGCCATTTGACCTCTTCAGTAGGAGAGGGTTGGCGAAGGCATATTTATTCACTTTAGAATACTTTGGACACAATCCCTATTATTTTGACATGAGTTATTAATGGGGGATTGATTTAAATTTAATTAGGTATGTACGTATCTAAATTACTTTTGTTAAAAAATCCCTTTGACTGCATTATATTCTACAAAATATGGCGACAGAGGAGGACTGTTTACACCTATTTTTCACCGACAATCCTTATGTAACTTTTAAAATCCTATTGCCATTATACTAGTTAAAACAATAAGATGACTTTAATGCACTTGTAAACGGAATCCTCCATATGTATGCATACAGGTTTTGTATTTAGTTTGGATGTGAAAGCTTACTTCAAAACTTAAAGAAGGGGTTTCCTATTGAATTTGTAAACCTTGTTTTGTTGTTTACCTATATTACCAGCTATCAAGAGTAATTGAATTTTATTAGACCATTTGTGCAGTACCTATGCAAGTGCAGAGTTTTAACATGTTCTGTTTATACATATTCTCTAGCCTCCTCCAAACCCATAGTTCATTCAATATATACTAGCAGAAACAAGTTAGATACCCACATTTTCAAATGTTCTATCATTCATTTGCCTAAGTTGTTAACTATATTCTCTAAGTTGGGATGGCAGAATTATACCACCAATACCTCGGTACTATAACACGTTCACATATCGCCGATGATGTCAACTCCAAATATAATAGGAGACAAGCCTAATTCTAGACTCCAGACAGTTATTCACAATTTTTTGAAAATGTTATGTGTAACGAAGCTGTATACTGTATACTTGTGGAGACATATTTATAACACAAAATGTTATCAACCGTTTCCCCTCAATAAATTACTTTAAGGGCCATTGTTAGGAAATGGGTTCTTTAGAAGACCGTAACTTGGTGGCACTAAACCTCAAAGTTACGCACTTGATTTATAAAATTAGAATATTGCCTAACTTCGGCGAGAGTGAAAGAAAAATGCTCTTAAATATATTTTACACGCGACGTTTTCACTAAGGGAACGAACTATTTTCGAAATAAGGGTAATTTATAAGTTTTAGGAAATTGAGGTATAAATTCTGGTTGAAGAAAAGTGAACGCACTGTCAAGGCTATATCATACAGATGCTACGGTTAAAGGTACCGAACAACAGAGTAACAGAGAAAACGGAATGATTATGATATACTTGTGTGTCTTTCTTAGGCATTTTTAGAAAGAGATCAAAGTCAAATTCAATAACCTTTTAAAAAAAAGGAAACCGACTTCACAAAGCAATAAATAAACATTTGAAGTCAGCGCCGGTTAGTGCAGTCAGTTACGTGGCACCACCTTTAAATATTTATTTTTTTGGCTCTTGTAGTCGACTTCCCTTTTTTTAAAAATGTTGTTATTATAAATTTTAAGGTATGAGAGATTAATTATTAATATTTATATACCTATATTATATAACTCTGCTTAGTTCTACGGTAAGGTACCTACAGAAATTGATATATAATACCCATTATTTGCCGCACGTAACCCGTTTGCCGTTAAGGAGTCCCCTGGTGAACCTTCAAATTTCAGGGTTTAACACCGATTTCATTAAAATTTAATGTTTTTAAGGGACCACTTCGGATCTATACTAAACGCAACGCAAAAAGAATTATCAATATGAGTTCATAAATAAAAACGTTATACATAACACAGATGAATTGTAAACCTCCTCCTTTTTGGAAGTCGATTAATATTCTGATTAGTTTTATGGTAGGGTAACTCTATGATTAACACAGTACCTATAACAACTCAATCTACACATTCGTATTATTTGCCGTTAAGGAGAGTGTATCTTCAAAGTCCAAGGTCCAATACTGATGAAATTATTAATGGGACGCCCTTAGAGCTATATTGAACCCAATGAAAAACTCATCAAAATCGGTCCACATTAGACGGAAATATGGTATACGGTGAACAAACATAACCTTTTTTAAATTAGGCTAAAAATCATAACCTTATAATCAGTCGATCAGTTTTATTGTCCAGATAATTAAAAATGTTATAATATCCTTTATTATATACTCTGATGGAAAAGTCAAGAGTCTCCGTAACCGGCGAGCGTGTATGAGACGAACTATGAGAGTCGAGGAAGCCAGAGAGGTATGTAAGGAAAGAACCTGTTGGAACTCTGTACTCTCTGCCTACTCCGCAAGGGATCTGGCGTGAGGTTATAGATAGATAGATTATATACTCTAATATAAATATCCTTTTTGTAGATATTAATACGCATTAAATAGCCATGTTTCGAATATCTGTGGGTAATTTGTTTGTACATTGCATGCCCTAAAAGAGTCACTAATTCTATGGAGACGAGTAAAATGTACATTAAGATTACACTAGCCACTTCTAGTGCTAAATACAAAATAAATATACTATAGTCCTGAAGTTACTGCAATAGCGTCGTAATGGCACTATAGCAGTGTCGTAACATTACTATAGCATAGTAATGACGACACTATAGAAGCATCTCGATGCTAATAAAACTGCATCTACAAAAAACATTTGTACGCCACTATAGTAATATCGCGACAGCACTATAACTGTATCGCGACATTACTATGACTGCTTTGCGACGGCACTAAAAGGCCAACGGGTCATTACTATACTACCATTGCGGCGTCACTACTACATCAGCCTTATATCTTTATGTCAGATTATAGAATGTGATACATGATTAATAGAGAGGCTATTAGTACCTTGACATATGTTGTGTGTCCACCTATATTATAATTTCAAATGAATGATAACACGGCCAGGCTAGTGAAATCTCAAAAATTGGTAAAGAAAATGAAAGGAAAGTCCAAAATTTATATTGACTCATAAACAGACCATTTATTGTCACTGAACTAAAAAATCTTTTTAAAAAAAGGTAAACCAACTTCAACGAGCAAAAAATAAATATTTGAAGTCGGTGCTGGTTAGTGCAGTTGGTTACTTTGCACCGACGTCGTTCTTTGAAGTCGGATTACCTTTTTAAAAAAGAATTTAATTTTACAATTTTAAGTGACGAGTACCCTCTGCCTAACCTACAAGGGAGCTGCCGTGATGATATAGATAGATAGATAATAACGAAATCTATATACTCGTGCTGTTCGCCGTTAAGGAGTTCCCTGGTGTATCTTCAGAATCTTAGGTCCAATAACAATTACATTAAAATGAGACCACCTCAGAACTATACTGAACACAATGTAAAAAGAATCATCAAAATCGGTTAATAAGCAAAGGAGTTATAAAAAAACAGACGAATTATAAACTTCCTCCTTTTTTTGAAGTCGGCTAACATACTGCTTAGTTCTATAGTATTCCATAACATCTCAATTTACACATTCCTATTTTATGTCGTTAAGGAGTTTCCTGGTGTATCTTCTTAGACCAAGGTCCAATACCAATTAAATTAAAATGGGACCTCCTTGGAGCTATACTGAACCCAATGCAGAAAAAAACACCAAATTCGGTCCACAATTGACGAAAATATCACTGAACATACATAAAAAAGCATACATACAGACGAACGAATTACCCCTTTTTTTGTGAAGTCTGTTGAAAATCAAAAATCTTTGCGGCTCGCAAGTAAAATAAATAATGGGAAACGTTCCCTATATCTGGACTCATTCCAGAATATCTACCGTCGAATCTAAAATTATCAGCATTGTCAAGTGCACGTTGCAACTTTATGCGCGGCATTCATTACGCGACATTAATGAGCGACCTTCGACATTCTCGAACTACTTGGCAACTGCTAAAATACGTGGTTTATAGATGAAGCGCACTTCAATTATATTTAAATAATTTAATGGTCTTCAAACAAGTGTCTGACTTAATTATTGTTAATAGTTACTACTTGTGATAATGTTTAAAGATTAAATTTACACTCAGATTTCATTGCAACTGAGTTATTGTATTTATTTGACAAAGGAACCGCTTGGTCCAGTTATTAAGAGCTTAAGTCGCTTCACGCGACTTAACGTGGGTTCAATTTCCACACTGAACAATTTTTTGTGTGACCCACAAAATATATTTGGTGTTAGTGTATCTGAATTTCATGTTTGTAAACACACCCACAACACAGGTATAAGACACAGGTAGCTCGTGTAAGGCTACGTTTTTATTTAAGAATTTCAAGATAAATTTAAATAACTATATGCCACACAAGTCTACACTCAAATATTCGATAGATTTCGTATCAATACGTATTATACAGCTGTTTTTTCTTAGAATTTTAAGGCCAGAGACTAAAAGCAGTTCTGCTATTTAAAATTTATGAATAAACCTATATATATATACATTAAACTTTTGAATACGATCAAAGAGAATGTTAACTTTATCACAGTGATATTCCATGCATATTTGAAGATAGCAGGAAAAGTCGTAGCGACAAAATCAGGTACGTCCTTAAATGGTGAGCTTTAATCCGGTTCCTACAAAACTGCTCAGCTGCAAGTGACTGCCAAGATTTTAATATAAGATAATTTCTGTGCATACATTTCTGTAAAACTTCTTCATATACTTAAAACTAATTTCATTTAATAATTGAGAATATTAATTTTTAGCTTTTGTGCGTTTGACAGTATTATGTTAGTAGTACTGGACTCTCATTCCTATGATAAAATGCGTAACGCTACGCGTTACGATAAGATGATTGTTTGCAGATGACCTCAAGTTGCTCCTGGCTATTGAAACTGAGGATGACTGTCGGCGTCTTGAGCAGGATATCGACAGAGTAGTTGATTGGAGTAGCAGTAACAAGCTACAGTTTAATGTTGCCAAGTGTTCAGTAGTGGCGTATAGTCGAGCAAGGGCACCGCTCCACTATAGTTATAAGGTGAATGATACACTTATTAAAAGGGTGGAAATGGTGGAAAATTTGTTCAGTGTGGTTATTATGGTTTTTGAAAGGGAAGAAACCAGAACGAATGTAAGGATTGTGGTTGGTAACGATGTGCTGGAGCAAGTGAATGAGTTTATATATCTTGGATACGCCTTTAGTGAGGATGGGAAATACACCGCTGACATAGAGAGAAGTGTGAGTGCAGGGAACAGAGTGAATGGTGCGATGGGAAAGCTACTCGGGAGCCGTCACTTAAGCCATAAGGCGCAGCTGGCCATACATAACAGAGTTCTTTTCCCAACGCTGTTATATGGTAGCGAGAGCTGGGTATGTAAGAAGGAGAATGAAAGTAGGATAAATGCGGTAGAAATGCGAGCTCTGCGGAAGATGTGCGGAGTGAAGCTGACCGACTGCATTAGCAACAGCAGAGTAAGACAGCGAGTAGGTATGAAAGATAGTATCGGTGTAAAGATGAGAAAGGGCATGCTCCGTTGGTTCGGGCATATAGAAAGAATGCCAGAGGAAAGAATGACAAAACAGATATACAATGTGAAAGTGGAAGGATGCAGGTACCGGGGAAGACCTAGACTATCTTACCACGACCAAATAAAACGAGTCTTATCTGATGGAAAAGTCAAGAGTCTCCGTAACCGGCGAGCGTGTATGAGACGAACTATGAGAGTCGAGGAAGCCAGAGAGGTATGTAAGGAAAGAACCTGTTGGAACTTTATAGAGTACAGAGTAGGGATAAGTAGGGACAGATCCCTTGCGCGGTAGGCAGAGAGCTGCCTACCCCGCAAGGGATCTGGCGTGAGGTTATAGATAGATAGATAGAAAAGGGTGGAATCAGTGCGAGATCTTGGCGTTCGAATGGATGCTCAGTTGACATTCCGCGAACACATACTGAATGTTTGTAAAAAGGCATACAAAAGTCTTGGATTTGTACTTCGCAGAGCAGGAACATTCCGAAATATTAAAGCAATATCTATATTGTATAATGCTCTAATACGAAGTCAGCTGGAGTGTAATGCGGCCGTATGGGCTCCACATGAAACTAAATATAGTCTCATGTTGGAGCGCATATAAAATAAATTTACAAGGTACCTATACTTTAGATTGTACGGGATATATCCATTCTATCCGTTGATGTATCCAACCTTGTTTGTGCTGGGCATGGTTGGATACAACAAGCTTGAAACTAGGAGAGATCTGTCTCTGGCATCTAACGTGATTAAGGTATTCCGAGGTGATATATACAATCCAGGGGTACTGCAATGGTTGCGCTTGTGTGTGCCTGATAACTATGTGCGGCAGCGCCGACTTCCGCATTTGCTCGCAGTGTGTCGCGGCAGAACTAAGCTATTGGATACTACGCCTCTGACACGAACAATCGATACATTAAATCTGGTTGCCACTAAACTGGACGTTTTTTCATGTTCAATGAGCGAATTTGCAAAGGAAACGTTACATGTTTTATGCTATCCAATAAATTATTGACAATTGTTCGAAATTTTTATATTTAATGGTAATCTATTTTATTATTCAATTTATTATGTTTCTTTTTAAATATTATTATTGTTTTATTTAGCTTTTTTATGTTTTATTTTTAATAACTAATTAATTTAATTTGTAATTATTATAAAAATAATAAATGTTAATTACGCTACTAAATTGGGAATTCATGTAATGGTAGCTGTAAAAATATGTGTAAATAAATAAATAAAAAAAAACTTTCCAAAATCGTGATGGTGATCGTTTGATGGTAATCTAGTAGCATACAGCATACCTTTGTGTGTATATGTGTGTGAGTGACCTACGGTGTTGGCCACAAGGCTTTTACCACGTCACCGGACAAGAGGGCGAGCGTGCAACCACTACGCTCGAGCCAGAAGGCGTAGGTGGTGACTAGCTCAAGGGCACTTCGAGGAGGAACGGCCTCGGCTAGGAAAGTCGCTACGGAGGAGGGCATACACTAGGTGTCTCACTATAATGTTCACTATAAAGTCTTTGCTTGCGGTGGCTGTCTGGTGCGGGTCACTCTCTTCCCTCCAATATGGTCGAGGGGAGTGATGACTGTTCCAGCAGTCATACTCGTAAACAGGTGCTGCTTGTGGGGACTGGTCCGCCAGGAATCCTATAGACGCTCTTTACTGATAATATCATTAGATCCATCATTTGACAGAGTTGTGCGAAAGAGACTTTGGGACATTTTGCCAGAGTATGGTATAGATGGCATTCTGTTGCGAGCCGTCCAGTCCACTTATGTGGACTGCAAGGCATGCGTACGGGTGGGTGGTAACAGGTCACCCTGGTTTGACGTTAAAATCGGCGTCAAGCAGGGTTGCGTGTTGTCCGCTAGACTGTTTATAATATATCTGGACAAAAGTCTTCAAAGACTGAAAGCGATGAATGAAGGTGTACAAATGGGTGACTTAGTGGTAAACCATCTACTTTATGCAGATGACGCGGTTTTAATAGCGCCAACAGCCACTGATCTGCAAACACTAGTCACAGTTATGAAAAACGACTGCATGATCAATGGCTTACACTTGAATGTGAAGAAAACCAAGATTATGGTTTTTGAAAGGGAAGAAACCAGAACGAATGTAAGGATTGTGGTTGGTAACGATGTGCTGGAGAAAGTGAATGAGATTGTATATCTTGGATGCGCCTTCAGTAAGGATGGGAAATACACCGCTGACATAGAGAGAAGAGTGAGTGCAGGGAACAGAGTGAATGGTGCGATGGGAAAGCTACTCGGGAGCCGGCACTTAAGCCATAAGGCGCAGCTGGCCATACATAACGGAGTTCTTGTCCCAACGCTGTTATATGATAGCGAGAGCTGGGTATGTAAGAAGGAGAATAAAAGTAGGATAAATGCGGTAGAAATGCGAGCTCTGCGGAAGATGTGCGGAGTGAAGCTGACCGACCGCATTAGCAACAGCATAGTAAGACAGCGAGTAGGTATGAAAGATAGTATCGGTGTAAAGATGAGAAAGGGCATGCTCCGTTGGTTCGGGCATATAGAAAGAATGCCAGAGGAAAGAATGACAAAACAGAGATACAATGTGAAGGTGGAAGGATGCAGGTACCGAGGAAGACCTAGACTATCTTACCACGACCAAATAAACCGAGTCTTATCTGATGGAAAAGTCAAGAGTGTCCATAACCGGCGAGCGTGTATGAGACGAACTATGAGAGTCGAGGAAGCCAGAGAGGTATGAAAGGAAAGAACCTGTTGGAACTCTGTACTCTCTGCCTACCCAGCAAGGGATCTGGCGTGAGGTTATAGATAGATAGATCATTAGATCCATATCTCGATCGTAAGGCATCATCCTGGAGCTAGGTCATAAACTATTTAATTTTAACCTAAACATTATATCCACACAATATGATTAAAAAAAAGGAAAAAAAGAGAAAGAGATGTAAATAGAAAAGATAAGCCCGCTGAGTTTCTTCGCCGGATTCTCAGTGGAGGCCGCGTTCCAATCCGGTGGTAGATTAGTAGTTAAATTAAATTTTAAAAAAATGTAAATGGACTATTTGTGTGCGCCTCAGCGGGGCTTAGACAAAATAAATTATTGAGTTCTTAGATTTACGCGAATATTACACATGAAATAAAACTATTTTACGGATTTTATCGCGGTTTATTTTTTTTTTTATTTGATTTTTAGTTCCCGACGTTTCGAGTGCTTTGCAGCACCCATGGTCACGGGAGGGACTGAGGTGTTAGACGTCCAATAGGCATAGTTGTTCCGGGGTACCCTCAAACTTCTTAATTATTTTTGTTGTTGTTGGTCCGATCTACGCAGAATGAGCTCACGGTGTCTTGAGGTCTTGCAGTGTTATGTTTGGTTTTGGATTTGATTATATTAATTACCGGATCCCAAGACGACGGAAGCACCCAGCCATCTTCTCTATTGAAATTAGGATGTTTTTTAATTTCAATAGCCTCGCGAACCATCCTTGGTAGGAATCGGTGTTCTTTCACGAGGATTTGTGGTCTATCAAATCTGATGTTATGGCGGGTGCGGTCAAGGACATGTTCACAGACTGCAGACTTCTTTGAGCGACGGTGTTTTAGGTCAGCTATGTGTTCTTTAACCCGAGTTTTTACCGGTCTTTTTGTTTGTCCTATATAAGAGAGACCACATTCACAATCAAGCTTGTAAACTCCTGCATCTTGTAGAGGGATCTGACACTTGACAGATGGTAAAAATTGACTGATCTTCTTCGGCGGCTTATAAAATGTTTTAATCGAAGCACGCTTCAAGATGTAGCCAATCTTGTCCGTGACTCCTCTCATGTAAGGTAGTACAGCAGGGAGACGCTCAACTGTGGCTGGTTTCACTCGGTTACTGTGACGTTGGCGTGGGACTCGAAGCTTATTGTCGTGCAGGACTTGCTTGACATGTTGAAGCTCGGCAGCCAGATGTTTCTTGTCACAGATCCCTTGTGCTCTCTGAAACAAAGATTTACCCACGGTAGCTAACTGTGTTGGATGGTGGTGAGATTCACCGTTTAAGTACCTATCAGTATGGGTCTTTTTACGATAAACCGTATGGCTTAAGGTGTTGTTGGGGTTACGGATTACTAACACATCTAGGAAAGCTAGGGAATTATTTGCCTCCAACTCCATTGTAAACTGAATTTTAGGGTTAATGGAGTTAAGATGATTTAGGAATACATGAATTTTGTCAGATGGTAATATTGTGAAAGTATCATCTACGTACCGCTTGTAGAAACTTGGCTTTACAGGTGAGGTACGAAGGGCTGTCTCCTCAAAGTCTTCCATGAATATATCGGCAACAATGGGAGATACAGGGGAGCCCATCGCCACGCCATCTACTTGCTTGTAGAACTGCTCCTTCCACAATAAGTAGCCAGATGTAAGGCAGTGTCTCAATAGTTCTAAGTATTCCGCTGGCATGTTGTTCTCCGCTAGTTTCCTTTCTACAATTTCGACACAGTCTTGTACAGGTAGGCATGTGAATAGTGACTGGACATCGAAACTGACCATAGTTTCATTGTCAGTAAGATGTAGATTTTTGATCTCACTAACAAAATGGTATGAATCCTTAACATGTGCTCTGGTGTGTCCTTTGAGTGCCGAGAGCACTTTCGCTACGTGCTGAGCCAATCTGTAGGTTGGTGTGTCAATTTGGCTAACGATTGGACGTAGGGGAGCATTCGGTTTATGTATTTTTGGGAGCCCATACAACTGTGGCGGTTTTGCGCACGAAGGTATTAGCAATTTGACGTCCAGATTCAATGTTTCGGAGTACTTCTTTATTAAATCACTCGTTTGTTTTAATATATTGGTGGTTGGGTCTGTCTTGACCTTTTTGTATGTATTTTCATCCGATAAAAGTTCTTGTATTTTGACATTGTAATCTGACGTATCCATAATGACCGTAGCATTTCCTTTATCCGCGCGGAGAACAGTAATATCCTTTCTATTGCGTAAGGTTTTCAACGCTAAATATTGATTTTTAGGAAGATTTAGTTTGGGCACTGAACTTCGACGTAACATGGATGAGACATCCTGACGTATTGCCTCCGAATCTTCCCTTCCTATGCTATTTTTGGATAGGACGTCTTCAACGGCGCTGATAATTTCCTCATACGGTATCCTTCGAGGTGTTATAGCATAATTTAAACCTTTGGATAGGACCTTTACGATGTTTTCATCCAATGTTTGTTTTGACAGATTGATGACTGCGCGTGATTCGTTGTCTATGGTGCACGGTTGCGTTTCGTTACACCGTAATGATTTGTTCTTGACATTTGATTTAGTTGTTAATTTATTATATTTTATTATGTGTTTATTTTTGCATTCATTATATTTAGATGTTTCACGCTTATTTAAGATATCAATGCATTTATTAAAATCAAATGTAGTTAACACTGTCTTTAGTTCATTGGATGAAATTTCAATATTTCTGCTGAGGTGGTGTAGATCGGAACGGGTTTGATGAATCACCGTCCGTAACAACTTTTTACTTGCCTGGTTTAGGATCTTAGCGCTTCCTCGTATGCCTTTCTTGGTGGATATCTTGACACACGTAGGAATGAGATTGTGGTCTCTGCATCTCTTCAAGAAATTTAAGGATGTTGTAAATCTTGCGCGCTTAGTCTTGAGATCTTCTAACCGGCGTATTTTATTTGCAATTTCCAGTCCGTACTGGTTCACATATTGAGTTCTTAGATTTACGCGAATATTACACATGAAATAAAACTATTTTACGGATTTTATCGCGGTTTTTTTTTTTTTTTTTTTTTTTTTTTTTTTTTTTTAGTTAATGAAACTATGGTCAGTTTCGATGTCCAGTCACTATTCACATGCCTACCTGTACAAGACTGTGTCGAAATTGTAGAAAGGAAACTAGCGGAGAACAACATGCCAGCGGAATACTTAGAACTATTGAGACACTGCCTTACATCTGGCTACTTATTGTGGAAGGAGCAGTTCTACAAGCAAGTAGATGGCGTGGCGATGGGCTCCCCTGTATCTCCCATTGTTGCCGATATATTCATGGAAGACTTTGAGGAGACAGCCCTTCGTACCTCACCTGTAAAGCCAAGTTTCTACAAGCGGTACGTAGATGATACTTTCACAATATTACCATCTGACAAAATTCATGTATTCCTAAATCATCTTAACTCCATTAACCCTAAAATTCAGTTTACAATGGAGTTGGAGGCAAATAATTCCCTAGCTTTCCTAGATGTGTTAGTAATCCGTAACCCCAACAACACCTTAAGCCATACGGTTTATCGTAAAAAGACCCATACTGATAGGTACTTAAACGGTGAATCTCACCACCATCCAACACAGTTAGCTACCGTGGGTAAATCTTTGTTTCAGAGAGCACAAGGGATCTGTGACAAGAAACATCTGGCTGCCGAGCTTCAACATGTCAAGCAAGTCCTGCACGACAATAAGCTTCGAGTCCCACGCCAACGTCACAGTAACCGAGTGAAACCAGCCACAGTTGAGCGTCTCCCTGCTGTACTACCTTACATGAGAGGAGTCACGGACAAGATTGGCTACATCTTGAAGCGTGCTTCGATTAAAACATTTTATAAGCCGCCGAAGAAGATCAGTCAATTTTTACCATCTGTCAAGTGTCAGATCCCTCTACAAGATGCAGGAGTTTACAAGCTTGATTGTGAATGTGGTCTCTCTTATATAGGACAAACAAAAAGACCGGTAAAAACTCGGGTTAAAGAACACATAGCTGACCTAAAACACCGTCGCTCAAAGAAGTCTGCAGTCTGTGAACATGTCCTTGACCGCACCCGCCATAACATCAGATTTGATAGACCACAAATCCTCGTGAAAGAACACCGATTCCTACCAAGGATGGTTCGCGAGGCTATTGAAATTAAAAAACATCCTAATTTCAATAGAGAAGATGGCTGGGTGCTTCCGTCGTCTTGGGATCCGGTAATTAATATAATCAAATCCAAAACCAAGCATAACACTGCAAGACCTCAAGACACCGTGAGCTCATTCTGCGTAGATCGGACCAACAACAACAAAAATAATTAAGAAGTTTGAGGGTACCCCGGAACAACTATGCCTATTGGACGTCTAACACCTCAGTCCCTCCCGTGACCATGGGTGCTGCAAAGCACTCGAAACGTCGGGAACTAAAAATAAAATAAAAAAAAAAAATAAACCGCGATAAAATCCGTAAAATAGTTTTATTTCAAAATAAATTAGTTGAGTATGAGTGCACCGTGGCAGCCGGCGGGCAAGGGATTCTTGGACCTAGCCGGCGAACTCGGTGTCTGATCCTGTGTGCGGTATCTGTATTCGAAAGAAAGGAAGTAAGGGCATCGGGAAGGTCGGTGAAATATGCCGCAGGTGGTAGCGGCTGATAGGAGTCAGGTGTGTAGTCGGTGGCGGCTTCGATTAGGGGGTTCTGATAGTTGGACGCGTTCGCGAAGTAGCGGGTTGTCGCCTTTTTAATATAGGCGCGAATAGGTTCGAGACCGAGATCGGAATGGAGATCGATATTCCGTATAAACCACGGGGCTCCGACGGCTTTTCGGAGGGATCGGGACTGGACACACAGAATACCACTACACAATCATTTCAAGAAGTTACCGGGACGCACCCTGTTTGTTCATACCGAATAAGAGTCTTGTTTGGTCAGAATTTATTGGACATATGTATGTTTTAATAGGTGGGTTCAAATCCTAGGTGTGACAAATGTCGTTTTTCTAACGAAAAATTCCCAGTATGAGTCCGGAGTCTGGAACTGTGCCCGATATATGGCAATAGGCTCGCCCCCTATTACATGGGACCTAACATCGTCGGTGAAACGTGGGTGTACTCAGTACACCTCTGCCACCCCCTCTGGGGAATATAGGCGTGACGGTGTGTTATTAATAGGTTTTTTTTAATATTTACATTTATGACTGTCTCGTTGGTCTAGTGGCGAAGAACGCGCTTTGCGATCCGGAAATCCTGGATTTTAATCCAAGGTCGGACAGTTAAAAGTTTTCATCTAAAAATTCCCAGTATCAGTCCGGAGTCTGAAATTTGAATATGAAAAGTGGGTGGACACGATGCACCTCTGCCAACTCCGCTTGGGGAATATAGGCGTGACGGTGTATTGATGCGTTGATCGAATAAGTCAGTTAAATTAAATTCATAAATTTGTTAGCATTTATCTTTAGTTATAACTTTTTTGCATTTTAGAATGTTTGGCGTGTGTTCCAGATTATAAAAACAGTGCACAATATACTGTAAGTAAAATTGCCGAAATGTTAAAGACAGCTAGAATTGCGAGTACACTTAATGAAAATGTATCATTACTGTGAGCTGTTATATATGATGTTAATATTTTTTGAGTATATTGTACAGGTGACGCAATTGGTATATAATGCCACAAGTTGTTAATTTGTCCTATATATTCGGTGTTGTTAATTAATCCTATACTATACTTGGAGTTAACAGCTGTACTTTTCTAGTAAAAAATGAGCGTGTACCATATGGAAACGCAAATTTTTTAACTAAAAAGTTAATGAACCAAATGAAACCAAAAAGTTATTAATTTTAAGTTTCACTGTTTGAACACTGTGAAACTACAAAACAAGTGAAAGGCATTAATATGTCTAGTGGAAGAAATATCGTATGATTAAATTTCTAAATATCCAGGCATCCAGATTCGTACGTCCATTTTGCACCACCAAACCCAGACATAAGTTTTTGCATTTACAGACTCTAACACTAATTGCTGGTTTAACATATTTATCCAAAATCATTGTTAACCAAACAAGGCCAAAGAAAAAACCGAACAAACACTAACTAGAACATCAAACAACCTTCGTAACTCACAATTGAAAAACTTTGACGGACGATTTAGCGCAGTAGTTAAGAGCTTAAGCTGCTCCACCCACTGTGTTTAATAGTCGCGGGTTCGATTCCCGCACGGGACAAGTTTTTGTGTGATCCACAATTATTTGTTCCGGTCTGGGTATTTGTGTGTAAATTTTCATGTTTGTAAACGCACCCACGACACAGGAATAAATCCTAGTATGGGGCAACGTCTTTAAAAAGAGGAAGAAAGAAAAAGAATAAAAGCCGCCATTTTCGTCAGCAATAAAATCTGACTTCTTTGTATTAAAATTTAATTTCCTTTACGAAACGAATCTTAGTTATACCGTCATTCGACTGACATTTTTAACTATAACGGTGTTGTAACTTTTTTTTCAATTTACAGTAAAAATCTTGGAGTTAATTAAATTGCGACCAGTTTGGATATTTATGGGTTCTTAAACATATCGTGGCGAAATGGATACATTAAAAATGTATCTTTAATGGAATATGATGGCGTCTAGTAAGTAGACAAGACATTAGACTAGTATACTATTAAAAACTTCAGTATTTACTGAAGATAAATATATTTACTTAATGCCTTTATTTAAAGGCATTAAGTTATAGAAAGAGTTGTTTCTTTTGATTTTGACAACGAGCCATTTCGAATACTTTTTTTTTTTAAATGAATTAAGTCTTGCATGTAGACTATTTTAAGGCTTGCCCAGATAAGGAGATTACGTGTGAGTCGACTCGCGCGTAGCCGAATCGCCCGATCGTGAGATTCTAGAGGTACATACATTCTGGCCACCCACATGCAGTCGCGCGTTTTACTGCTCGCGTGAATGGCGTGCAAGTCGCAAGAACCTCAACTCGCGCGAGTGACAGGCGATCTGGACGCGAGTCGAGATACTAGGGACACCATTGCTCCGCCCAATATACGCGCGACAGTTGATGCGGGTGGACGTATTTGAAAATATTACATATAGAGCCTGATATCTTCAACACGGAATGAGGTGTAAAAGAGGATTGTGATATTAGAAACGGAATCTCCAGATTATTCTAATTAAAACCTAAATGTTTGGAAGAGATAGTATTTTTAAAGAAATGAATAAAACTTCTGTTAACTGACTCAATCCGCCCTAAAAAACTCGCGTGTAAAATCGTGCTACTCGTATCTGGGCGCAATACGAGATCATACACGGGACTCGACTCGCGCGTACATCGCCTCATCTGCACATGCTGTTACTATTAATAATTCATTTAATGGGTATCTCTTATATAGGGTAATGTTTTTAACATAAAAAATCATTTCAAGAACGACTCAAAAACCATACCTAATTACTAATAATGTAAAAGTCTGAGTATACAATTGTAGGCCGTTCCACCGTAATTTGACATTCAATTGAGCATGCAAAATGCACTATGGCTGCCCAATTTGAGCTAATTTTATGCATTAGTTGCTAAGAACGCCTCGTTAGACTTTTACGATCAATTAGACAGACATGTTTGAAGTTATTCTTTTTTTATTATTAGGGTGGTATGCTTTCAAAGAATAGCCTAAAAAAATTAAATAGCTTGTGCATTTGACTGTTACAGCAAAGTTTCTTGAAAACGGTAATATATAGAAGCTAGAAATTTGTTAGGTATAGTAAAACTGGATTAAAGTAACACCGATAATTTTAATTCTATTTATCTATATCATCAGTTTCCTATAATTCCCTATAACTTTAATAACGTAAAATATGTTTCATATCTGAAAAGGGAGTAGGAGTGAAGCAGCTCTTTTCTTTTGTTGAATCGTTTAGTTAGTATATCATTTTAAATGGACTGAAATAAACAAAAAAAAATCAAAAGTATCAGTTTTTTTCATTTCTTCTTCTTCTTCTTCAGCCGAAAGACGTCCACTGCAGGACAAAGGCCTACCCTAAAGACCGCCACAACGACTGGCTTTGTGCTGTACGCATCCAACTTCTACCCGCGACCTTCACCAGGTCATCGGCCCATCTTGTAGGGGGCCTACCTACTCCACGTCTTCCGGTACGTGGTCGCCATTCGAGAACCTTTCTGCCCCAACGGCCGTCAGTTCTACGAGCGATGTGCCCCGCCCACTGCCACTTAAGTTTAGCAATTCTGAGTGCTATGTCAGTGACTTTCGTCCTCCTGCGGATCTCCTCGTTTCTGATTCGATCCCGCAGGGTAACTCCGAGCATAGCTCTCTCCATCGCCCTTTGGGTGACCTTGAGCCTTTTTATGAGGCCCATCGTAAGCGACCATGTCTCAGTGCCATTTAAACGGATCGATTCAAACGGTGTGAGCACATAGTGTAAGGTGACAAAGCTACTATAACTACCAGCACAGGTTTTATTCAAAAATATTTTTCTTAATAAGGTCGGATATAATATTAGGGCTTATAGATAAGTGGAATCTCCGCAGTCGTTAACGCTGATCTGCATCAATCAAAAGTCACGTATTGAAAACAATGTGCTATTAACATCATATCCTATATTATATCCCAGTCAGTATACAAAACTCTAATCCTACAGAACAAACGAAATGTTTCATAGTTCATTCCAATCTGAAACTGAATCTCGATTTTACAGTCACTAAACTTGCCGTCTCACAGAACGAACGAATACGTGATGCCGGTCAGGGGGCCGACTGTGCTTGAATTTGGCTAATCAAATGTTCCAAATGAGACATATTGGATTCCGAATCCTTGCGCTGTTTCAGTTACAAATGATCGAATTTGAATAGTGACCCACTTTGCCATGAATACTTTACACAAAATAATAGAAACAAAACGCCTGCCACTTAACAAAGCTCTCGTATTTATAAATCTTAAACACAAAAGATCTCATTTCAGTAAACACATCCATAATCTTTCCCTCCTATAAACCACACCACGAAAAAATGCCTTAAAGCGAAATATTTAATTAAAACCAAGTATATTTGCACAGGCAAAATGTGCAGACGCAACATTACTTGTGGCGGGTCAATATTTATCCGAAAGCCCCTCCAATTTCGTACCCTGGATTGTAAATAAGGAATTTCTTTTGCTTAAGACAGCGGGTGATATTTTTCTCTTGGAGATTTTATTTCAGTGCTATGTAGATAATGCTCAGTAAAACAATTCCTATTTGTGTGCTAAAACTGTACCTGTCTAATGTTGTCTTCTATATTAGGAGAATAAAAAATTCAATTTTATGAATGTTTGCAAGCAGTGATAGCATAGTGGTTAGACTTTTAGACTGCATAGTCAGAGGTCTCGAGTTCAAGCCCAGGCACGCACCTCATTCTTTTCGAAGACATGTGCATAGTAGACTTAACTATTACTTGCTTTAACGGTGAGGAAACCTGCATGCCTAATGGCTTCTCGAAGGTGTGTGAATTTTGCCAACCCACACTGGGCCAACGTAGTGGACTATGGTATAATACCTTTAAGTTTTAGAGGAGGCCGGTGCTCAACAGTTGGACAGCTTCTTAACAGTGCTAATATTATATTAATGTTATTGATAAATGTTTACCTTAGTAGTCCACATAGCTAGTTATGTATTCCCAACCAGTACTCAGTTTAGTGCAAATACATTAGAAGATGATGCAATAAAATCAAAGTATTGCACAAGTAAATCTATTCCAAGAACTTTTTTGATGGTTCATCATAACTTGCCTCAACTGCGTACCTGATAGACACATAATTGTAAACAGATATCAAATTACGTGTTTAGTCTCCGTTCAGTTCCACTAATTGTTTTGATTAATAATCAATTATGAATTATAACGGCGCACTCTGTGTAGGCGATGCCGTCGTAAACGTGTTTGTTTGGCGATGACTATAAATAACCATCACCAGACAAAGTATCTCAATATCTTCTAAGCTCTCTTACCGTTCGCACGAACTATAGGTAATATTAAAACGAATGTAATATTTTCGGAATCTTACCTAATATTATAAACTTGAAATTTGTGAGCATTATATACAGATTGCATTTTGATAAAACTGTAATTGGCAATTTCAGCAGAATCTTTTGTAATTCTGACAACAAAAATAAATGAATCTACTGCGGTACATCCCCTACACTGGTTTAAAGATAGATAAACATCGGACAAAGCAGGGAACTAGCTTACAAGAGATAAGTATAAATAAATTAGTGAACGCTTGGGGATAAAGAATTTTTCAGACATTTTTCGTGAAGCTGTTAAGAATTATGGTTCGGTAGTTGGACATTTTTCATTCAAAGTAAAATGGATCTGTTAATATTATGGTCAAATATAATTAGTTTAGCTTGAAATTGTTATTAACCAACTTCTAAAAAGAAGGAGGTTCTCAATTCGACTCTGTTTTTTTATGTATGTTACGCGATCATTCCGCAAATTAGGAATCGATTTTGTTGATTCTTTTTGCATTCGGTTCAGTATAGCTCCAAGGTGGTCCCATTTTAATTTTATCGGTATTGGGCCTTGGACTTGGAAGATACACCAGGGAACTCCTTAATGGCGAACAGCACGAATGTATAGATTCCGTTATTATGGTTAGTATATTAATCTTCTAGGTATCTTGCAGTACAACTCAGCAAAATAATATAATATAGGTATATAAATATTAGTAAATAATTCACTTGTCCCTAAAAATTTTAAAATAAATTTTTAAAACAAAAACAAAACAGACTTCAAAAAGCAAGAAATAAATATTTGAAGTTGGTGCCAAGTAATCGATTGCACTAACCGGTACCGACTTCAAATATTTATTTCTTCCTTCTTGAAGTCGTTTTTTTAAAGATTTTTTGTAAACAAAGGTTGAGATGGATGTACATAGAACAGTAAATGCAGTGGCGTGCATTGCAGTGCCTACCTCATTATAATATACTGAACTAGTTTCTGCCCGCGATTTCGTCCGCATTGACTTTATACAGAAACCTTACATTTTTCTAGGACAAAAAGTATCTAATGTGTTAATCCAGTTAATAAACTATATGTGTGCCAAGTTTCATACACTTCCGTTAAGCTGTTTTTGCGTGATTAAGTAAAGAAAGTCCAAACATCTGAACATACAAACTTTCACGGTCGGTATATGTTATTAATTATTATACTTAAGTAATTATGATGGTTGATGTTTATTATTTATTGATGGTGATTGTTTATTGTTTGTAGCTATATTGAATTCTTAGGGACTGCTCAATTACCTATATGAAATGCACTCAGTAAAGAAATAGGTAACCTAACCTATCCTAACCATCGATATATTATAACAAGATACATAGTCTTGTTCAAACTTTACACTAAAAACGTCCCCAAAGCTACGTGGGTAGTTATAGTAATGATATAAACAAAAATTAGGGCATATTGTACCTTAATCGTATCACTTAAAGTTGTATTTGCAAATAGCGGAAGCCTGTTAATTTCTTAGCACCGTCCACTTTTGCATGCCTTTTGATAGTGCGGCGACCGTATATCTACCTATATTTGTTGGACGGTCTTAACACTGTTATTTTTCTAATAAAATTATTACAACTCTATTTAAACTTTGAAGCTGAAGTGGCAATGGGCGGGCCACATAGCGCGTAGATTGGACGGGCGTTGGGGCAGAAAGATTCTAGAGTGGAGACCACGTATTGGCAGGCGCAGCGTGGGACGACCGCCTGCCAGATGGACCGACGATCTTGTGAAAATCGCAGTAAGTCGTTGGATGCAGGTGGCATCGGACCGGTTACGCTGGAAAGCGATTGGGGAGGCCTATGTTCAACAGTGGACAAGTATAGGCTGAGATGATGAGTTAAACTTTTATGAGCATGTTAGAAGAAACAACAGTATCACATTCCAGTATACCCAACAGAAATTATAACTGCACTATATATGAGTACCATAACCAAAATTTAAAAAATTAAAATAATGGGACAAGTCAAGAGTCTCCGAAACCGGCGAGCGTGTATGAGACAAACTATGAGAGTGGAGGACGCCAGAGAGGTATGAAAGGAAAAAACCTGTTGCAACTCTGTACTCTCTGCCTACTCCGCAAGGATCTGGCGTGATTATATAGATAGTTAAATTTATTTTCAATGATTACTTACTCGTTAAGGTTAACTAACTGTGTTAAACAAAATTCAATCATTATTCAATGCAATACGGCTGTTTTAATTGCATTTCTAATACATATACCTAATAATAACAAATTAATAATAATTCCTATGAAAGTACAGATTTCCTAATTAATTTGGCTACAAAAGAGTTTAATAAATGGTAGAAAAGCCATAGAATTGTAAGTTTGATTTTAGTTTTGAATTCGTAAAGCAATAATCGTATTGAGTTATATATGTTACACCTTGTAGATAACTAGCAACTCGCCCCGACTTCGCACGGGTGAATTAAACACATAAACCTTCCCGTTGGATCACTTCGTCCATTGGTAAAAACAATATGAAAATCCGTTCAGTAGTTATTGAGTTTATAGATAGATAAAAAGTTTATTTGTAACAAAAGGACACACAGTACTAAATATTTTCGTAAAATACAAAAAAAAACATGCAGTGCAATTTAAATTATAATTTTATTGTAGTACGTGTGTCACAGCGGTACAAAAGGGCCACAGCACAGCGCGGCATTTGCTCGAGGAGCAATACGCTGATTTTCAGCTGCAACCTTGATATTTACGCGAGAAACTCGTGCAGCGTTACAGATATGAACCCAAAAATTGTTAATAAAACATATACATAAAAAGAAGAATACATATAATATTATTTTATTGTAGCAAAAAAAAATATTGAGTTTATGTTAGGACTATACGAGCACCAACGACAACGAAGAACGCTACCAGGACGTTCAAAGCGTATACCTAGTTTTTGCATCTCGAAAATTGCTGATTTTAAGCTTTTATCGCGTTCAGACATATATATATATATATATATATATATATAACATATAAAATGTAATGTAGGTATCTAAATCTGTCAACAACAGCATCCCTATAGTTTTCTCTTCGAATAATAACACAGATCTATAAATATACAAACGTAAATATTACTAATCACAGTTTACATGTGAAATAGAGCGAAAGAGACGTAAAAGAAACAAACGGAATTAATCTTGTAAGTCGACAAAGTTTTCTGACAACACGATCGTAAACGAAACTTCATGGTCCTTACTCGCCATGAAGTTTCGTTTACGATCGTATACACACGTAACATGTCGCGTAACGATAGCTTTGTGAAATTATCGTTTATTAGAGCATACACAGAGCTTAGATTCACGTTAGCAGCGAGTTGATATGCCATCCTTTTTATACTATAAATGTATTTAATAAACCTGAAGGTGACAGCATAATTCCGTGCTAGCGTCACGCTAACGTCACAGTTTTCAAGCTAATCCCTCTAAATACCATTACACACCCATTTCATAAGGTTATCGTAACGCAGCGGGTTTGGTTATAGTGAATAAGGGTCCATAATGAAATTACATGTTCCATTATATTTGTCTTTGCGTGTGACATAAAGATGGGAAGCTGTGTGCCTTTTGAATAAAACTACTACTAACAATTTTATAAATTCAGTATAATTCCGTGCCTTTAGTTACAACCGTTGCGATGAGAAGAAGCGTTATTATACAAAAAAAGAATGCGCTCCGGTTGGCGACGACATTAACGGCCGATTTAATTGGTTGATGGTGCCGCAGCACCGCACCGCAGGCCTGGATTGGCGGATGACGCCAATGATGTGCCCTGGTTGGTGCATCAACATCCTCCCGGCCTTGGAAGCTCCAGCTTACAACGTCCATTATAAATATGTGATCGTTACTACTCATTTGTCAGAAACGGACATACTTGTGAAAAATTCTTCAAATAAGTCTTTTTGAAGTCTGGATATCGGCTACACGTGATACTCCGTCTTTGCCAGGGTAAGTACGAACGATACGTCCTAAATTCCATCGCAAAGGCGGGTTGTCATCCTTAATTAAAACCAAAGACCTTTCTTTAAGGCCCTCTCCCTTAATTGTCCACTTACACCGTGTTTGGAGTTCGGAAACATATTCTTTTGACCAGCGACTCCGAAAATGCTAGCAAAGCTGTTCCAATCTTTGGTAGCGAGACAAACGATGCAGTGGAACATCGACGAGGTCTTCACTGACGGGCGCGGTCGGTGGACGGAGCTGGTGTAAGGGGCAGGAAATCTGTGGGTTCTGTGGACATAGGACATAGACGTCGGGAGTTCAAGACAGTCACAACTTGTGTCAATACTGTGGTGGACTCCTCAAACGTTAAATGTGCGTTACCCACCACGGGGGTCAGGGGGTATTTACAGCTCTTAATTCCTGATTCCCATAAGTAACCAAAATTACTTGCGTATGGTGATATCATTCAAAATTTAATATTCTGGGAGGCTGCGTACTCCTTAATATTATTAGAACAAGAATAAACACAAAAATTTTGAACTTTTTTTATTTATATTAACAGGTTACAGTGATAGCTTAATTAGTGGTTAAACCGTTGGACTGCAAAGTCAGAGGTATCGCGTTCAAAACCAGGCACGCACCTCTGTCTTTTCGAAAGCATGTACGTACTAAAACTTAATTATCACTTGCTTTAATGGTGAAGGAAAACATCGTGAGGAAACCTGCCTGCCCTAAGAGTTTCTCGAAGGTGTGCGAAGTCCGCCAACCCGCACTGGGCCAGCGTGGTGGATTATGACCTAAGACCCTCTCAGTGTGAGAGGAGGCCCGTGCCCAACGGTAGGACAGTTTCTTAACAGGGCTAATATTGAACAGATTAAGTATTAATAATGCGTGTTTTCCTTTAATGTTATTATTTGTTATCAAGTTATTGTACTCACTAGGAACCGATTCTCATTGTGAGACGGTAGGCTCTTCGCATTCGCACAGATTCGCTTAATTCTTCCACATCGAGTGGTCCAGTACCTTTAGTATTTTTAGGTTTATATTATGGATACGTACGAGGCATGACTTTTAAGTTCTGTCGTATCCATAGTTCCCGGCAATTTTGAATTTGGAACTGTTCTATATTCGAATGTGTTTAAATTTTGAATCTCAAAACAGTTGAAAGTATTAGGATTAATGCTATTGTTTAGTCACAGCGTCGATTGGAATCTGTCAGGTAAATACGTACGAAAATGAATCTTTCTAAGGAAAATGTTCGTGAAATAATTTTCTTCAACTTTAGAAGAGGCCTGACACGGCTTCAGTGTTTTAAGAGCTAACATCTGTGTTCAGTGATAAAGCCCCATGTCTGCGGACTGTCGAACGCTGGTATTTAGAATTCCAGCGTGGACATACTAGTGTTAGTGACAATTCTCGCGAAGGACGCCCAAAATCCGCCTTCACTGAAGCTAACATCATTGCTGTTAGACAACTAATTCTCGAAGATCGTCATGTGACGTATCGAGAGATAGAGGCTCTATTAGGCATCTCAGGGACAACCATTCAGAAGCCTTGCATGAAGCGCTTGGTGTGAGAAAGCTAGTTTGCCGTTGGATACCGCATCTGCTTTCCGACGATCACAAGGCGGTCCGCGTCTATTTTCAGGCGTGTATTTTTAAGTTTTTTTGAGACAAAAAATGTCTCAAACAATACTTAAGTGCATACACTTGCCAAATTTGATCAAAATTAGCGGTTTGGGCGTCAAAAGGTAACAGACAAACATTATAATACTATTAGAAAATTAGTTTTGGTATTAGTATACGAGTAGGGCGCTCTGTAGCTAGGATGGGCGACGATATTCGTAAAGCAGCTGGCAGGGATTGGAGAAGGAGAGCTGAAGATCGAGCTCAGTGGCGTGCCATGGGAGAGGCCTACGTCCAGCAGTGGACTGACACGGGCTGATGATTATGATGATTAAGATGATGAGAGATTAAAAGGTTAAGCATTGCCACGTTGAATGGCAATGCTTAACCTTTGTGCGAGGTATGAGCTCCTCTGGTCACCTGTTACTACGACCAGCAATTTAGCCACATCGCCAAATATACGATGTGCGCCAGGACCCTACGGACCCAGAGTCTCCACCCTAACCGGCTCAAACATATAACCTCTATCAAGGTTGCTATATTTGCGTCGTTAAAGGGTTTCAGAAGATGCGCCGGCTGCTCCTGCCCTTACGATGTTAGTATATGATATATATAGTATGGATAAAAAAAACCTCGATTTCAATGAAAAATTAAAAAATGGTCATGGCACATAAGTTTCACTCGAATCTGTCCGGTTTTTTCTTTGTTATTTCACTGCATCTAATAAAATGTATTCTATATGATATGTATCTATCTTTTTTTTTTTTTTTTTAAACGTAGCCCCACACTAGGATATATTCCTGTGTCGTGGGTGCGTTTACAAACATGAAAATTCACAAACAAATACCCAGACCGGAACAAATAATTGTGGATCACACAAAGATTTGCCCCGTGCGAGAATCGAACCCGCGACTATTCGACACAGTGAGCGGAGCAGCTCAAGCTCTTAACCACTGCGCTAAATCGTCCGTCAATATATCTATATCATCACGCCAAATCCCATGCAGTAGCCAGATAATAAAGTTTCAACAGGATCTTATAGACCTCTGGCTCCACTTTCATAATTCTGGTTCGCTCTATCTATCAACCTATCTATACCCATTTCTAGTACTACATCATCATGCCTATATTCCTCAAGCAGAGATGGCGGAAGTTTACTGTATACACGCATTTTTCGCCAACGGTCTAAGATCACAAGTAACAGAGGGCCCTATACCGGCCATAATTCCAGACTCTGGACTAATACTGGGATTTTTTGATAGAAAAATTACATTTGTCTGACCTAGGATTCGAACCCAGTGCCTCGTGATCGTAAAGCGCATTATTTACCTAGAGCAACGAGTCAGTTCCTAGTACTATATTTCTTTTATAATATCGTACAGTCAGCAACGCAATTACGCACAAACGTAATTAATGTCCGCCGCGGGACACTTTGTCACGAGATTGGTGAGCGTCAGCAAAAAAGGTTATCATCGTTAATCCCTTTATTAATGGCGCGTGAGCTGCCCTTGTTTTCCCGACCCTACGTCGTTAATGTTACGTTGTTTAGATACTTATCTTGTATGTGCCAGAAATCGCTTGTTAGAATGTCAAATAAAAACTCTCTTGTAAAACGTTCGAAAAACTTAAACTGACAAAAAAATCTAATGTGCGCGCATACCGTGGAGCCTGAATTCCTCAAGCGTGAAAGTGTATATTAGTGCTCTTTAGAGGGTCCCATTTCAAAAACATAAAGTTGCGAGTCGGGATTCGAATTGTGAACCTCTTAATAATGTTTCTTGGTGTTAAGTACTATAAAACAAAAACCATGACATGTAATGTGTGCAATATGGTCATATAGTATATGTATGCCACATAGTATAACCACCTATACGAGATACCTCTACCTACACCATCATAGGCAAATATTGTAAGGAAAGAATTTGTAGAAACCCTGTGATCTCTGCTTACCTCTAATATCTTTTGTGTTGTACATTTATTACTATCCTCGTTTTGATGATATGTTTCTCTATCACTCAAAGGTTTGCTGGTAGAGAATTCGACTTTGAGTTAAGCACGCCTTTGTACATTTATCTATTCTATTTACCCCACAAGGTATCGGACGTGATTACGTAAATATCTGTAGATAAAATAATTAAGCTCGTTTATACGAATACTTTTTAATTCTGTAGGTCCTACAACATTTTACCAAAATCCAATATAAAATTCACAGTTATTCAAAGTTCGGTACTATATCAAATTTACACCTGAACATAACCGAATTTCAAATATCAGTACTGCAAAATGTGAGATAGATGGTCCGATCCAATTTTCCAAGCTCTAAATCTGCACCGATATGATTGGGTAATAACATCAGGTGCAATATACAAAAGTCAAAGCCACCAATAGGTGGATAGACACGGCTTTGTAACAGTGCATCACAAAGGTCAAAGCCGTCTAAAAGTCTATCAACCAATGGGATCAACTCACTTCCTTATTTCGATCTGTGTTTTCTATGCACGAGTTTCCATGAGCTACCAAATTATCCAACCAATCTGGCCAACGAATATCACACTTATGCCAAAGAGATAGAGTGCTAGAGGAGTGTAAATTTAAAGTTGGCAGCATAAGAATCCGCTTAGAGTAGCGCCAATTCCAATTTTGAAATGGTTTTGGCGGCACAGAGGATTTTATTTTTTAGGATTCCGTGTGTAGAATAGTTGAGCCAAAGATAAGGATATTTTTTGTTAAAAACATGTGATGGAGATTGTTTTGTTCTATGCATAATCGTTATTGAAGCTACGACAAATATTAAATATTGTCTTGATGATTGAGGTTTCTGGTTGACTAAGATTTTGCGTAATGTTGTAGGTATCGCAAATATGTTGTTAAGAACTTTCTGAAATACAGGTTGTAAATGTAATTCATTTTTTTTAATAAAAAAGTAGCCCCACACTAGGATTTATCGTGGGTATGTCGTATTTACTGTGTCGTAGGTGCGTTTACAAAGATGAAAATTCACATACACAACTACCCAGACCGGAAAAAATAATTATGGATCACACAAAGATTTGTTCCGTATGGGAACCGAACCCGCGACTTTTAGACACAGTGGGCGGAGCCGCTTAAGCTCTTAACTATTGCGCTAATTTGTCCGTCGTGAAAATGAAATACTTTTTTATGTAGTAGGAATATAGTAGGAATTATTCCTGTATCGTGGTTGCGTTTGGTAACATGAAATTCACATACACAAATGATCAGAACGAAACCGTAAAAGGCGAAAGATTTATGCATTTTGAAGGAAAACCAGAGTCATACACAGTTTTTCCCGGGCGTTGATAGTAGTCTTATTGAACCCTTGACTACTTATTCAATGGGCGAAGCGGCTTAAGCTTTTAACCACTAAGCTGTCCTCAAAAATATCATGGTAATGATCCAACTTGATGCTTAACAACCTACACCATATTGAGTGGTCATTAAGGTTGGCCAAGCACTATACAACTCTAAGAAATTAAAAACCCTTGAATAGCACCAAAAAATATAAACCACTTTTCAACAAACCTAAATATTTTATCTATGTACAGACCCCAAAAACTCTCTGCAGTTTCCCACTTACCGCTCTATTTTTTCAGTACAAAATGGGCTGAAACTTGTTCCCTTTCAGGCAGAATATACTGAAATCGAAGCATCGCCGGTAGGTGGCACCGCTACAGCTAATCCGACATCTGAAATACATGAAATAATATTTCTTTCCCGAACAAATTCTTTTCTTAATTCTTTAAATACTTTCAGTTGCTGCTAGTTTAGCTAAGTTTACGATAAGGCAGTCTCTTGGGCACAAGTTTTTGCTAAAAATTAAATATAGGTATCGTGTTGTGTATTTTAATTTTGAACTATTTTTGTATGCTTTTTACAAGCCTTTTAACTTTTTGAATTAATTTAACTTAAACTTAAATAATTTAATTTTGTATAAGCTCTGCGGGTGGGTGCGCTTACAAAAAGTCAATTAACATTTTTTTTTTAATATAATTTTACTACAAATCTACCACCGGATCGGAACGCGGCCTCCACTGAGAAGATCCGGCGAAGAAACTCAGCGGGCTTGTCTTTTTTTATTTAATTCTTTTTCTCTTTTTTTTTCTATTTTTTTTAATTATATTGTGTGGATACATTGTTTAGGTTATAACGAAATAGTTTACGATCAAGCTCCAGTGTGATGCCGTACGACCGAGATATGAGACTAATGAAGTTATTTATAAAGAGAGTCTAAAGGATTCCAAATGGACCAGTCTTCACAAGCAGCACCCGTTCACGTGTCTCTCTTTCAGGATCAAAATTTGTAATAATTTTTTTCAGGCGTTTGCTGATATCAGATGGAGGTAAAATTTGGCATGAATATATAAGTTTGGTGACAATGCCATAATATGGTACTATGAAGCTGATCTAATGATGGAGCTGGAAGAAGGTAAACAAGATAGCGCCCTCGTGTTTGGTCTCATTAGATTTGTCTTGATAAGTCATTACGTTAAGAATCAAGATGATCTTAACGATAATTGTTGACTTATACTAAATTTTCATTATTTGGAAAGTCATTCAAAAGTTAACGTGTACAAACTTACACCTTTACCTATACCGTGAGACATGATAAAATGTAAATTATTTATGTTTACTTGAGTACAAAATGAAAGTTTTTCCTTACAACTGTCAAGATTTAATACTGCTGAAAAAACATGCATTTAGCAGTTTTATAACATAATATTAGCCCTTTTAAGAAACTTTCCCACCGTCAGGCATGGGCCTCCTCTCAAACTGAGAGGGTTTAGGCCATAGTCCACGCTGGCCCAGTGCGGGTTGGCGAACTTCACCCACCTTCGAGAAACTCTTAGGCATGCTACTTTCCTCACGATTTTTTCCTTCACCGTTAAAGCAAGTGATAGTTAATTTTTAATACGCACATGCTTTTGAAAAGACGGAAGTGCGTGCCTGGGTTTGCACCCGAGACCTCCGACTTTGCAGTCCAAAGGTCTAACCACGAGGCTATCACTGCTTCTTTTTAATTTGTTACATGAAATTCTCGGGGAGATCGAAATACTTATGTAATGAATATTTTTTATTGGTTGATTAAACTTACCTATTGAACTTCAACTTTAATTATATGAGATGTTGCATCCGAGAGATTTATCCAAGACCAGTCCAATTTATCCTTTGGTACAGCGTCTACATACTTTTAGAATCAAACAGTTTCAAAATAGTATTTATCTATGGTTATGCATTCCCGTCCTGCCTGGCACTGGCTGTCAAATCATTCAATTTCCCGTGGTCGCGTCTTCTACAAGTATTTTTTCTTCTGAGTGAATATATCCATGGATATATTACAATGGATTGAGTACTTACTTACTCATAGACACAACATTGTCTTTTCTCTGATTTAAACAACTCGAGAAACCATGATGAGTCAGAGCAATTACCTTGAGTCCGGTGTCACGCTCGCACCCATTACGATGCAGTACGGTGACCGTAAGGTAAAACTAATACGGACTATACCTATTTATGATATGGTTTTAATTCGCTGAAAACCATTTATTACCAAGTTCAAAACGAACAAGGTTCTCAATTCGTCTTTATATACAGGTGGATTAAGATAGGGCAGTAAGGGCAGCTATCTCGACCGTTGTAGATACATGAAAACGACCTTAAGAGACTAACCTTAATTTTTGCGATATTTGGAGCTAAATTTACAGATTCTGTAAAAAATACACAGTCAGGCAGAAAATGGACAATTTAATAAAACACTTTGACTACTCATATAAGATGTGGCCTATGCATAGAAAGTGATTAATCAGCTTATATTGTTCAACTGCTTCGCAAAAGCCACCTTTACCAAATCTAAGTAAGAAAGATCAGGTCGTACTCCACAACCCGGACGCAGTGCGGATTGGTAGAAGCATATTTGTAGCTAAAGCTTTCAGCTAAGTTTAACGACTATCACATGAACGATAACCAATATTTGTTGGCAAAATGGCTTGCAAAACATGCACTCTCAAATATAAAATTTACACAAACGGTCATCCATCTCAGACAGACCGAGTCTGTTTGCTAAAGTGAAAAATGAATTATGATCTATCTACTAAACGATGACATCTGAAAAGTAGAAAAAAAAGAAAATAAAACGGACGGACGATTTGGCGCAGAAGTTAAAAGCTTAAGCCTCCGCCCATTGGGTTGCATAGTCGCAGGTTTGATTCCCGCACGGGACAAATCTTCGTGAGACCCACGATTATTTGTTTCAGTCGGGGTCTTTGTGTATGTGAAATGTCATGTTTAACGCACCCACGACACAGGAATAAATCTTAGTGTGGGGCTACGATTTTTAAAAAAGAAAAAAACTGAAATGTAACAAAGAAAGTAATTTTATGCGTCACAGCACGAGAGACAATATTCGGCTGATATAACACATACATATGCACACGCACACACGCGCACACATACACACACACACACACACACAACCAGCTCTAATCTTGACACCACCACTTTCGACTAACACGAAATGTTATTTAGATTATGAGACAGCCGAAATTAGCTCATATGGGGAAGGTGCACTGGTGACCTGGTATTACCTAGTTTAGGCACCAGTCTCCCACAACAAAAAACTGCATCGTTATATGGCAATCTTCCTATGTAATATTATATTGTGGCGAGAAATAAAATGATATTATTATTCTTATTATATCAACAATTCAACCATTCAACTATAGAACTTTCGAATGATTAAAATGACAGCATCAACTTAACAAACAAGTACACATAAGTAGGTGTCTTAGGACTGGGCGAATATGTACAATACAGATTGCATATCAAGTATGATTTAAGCAGCCATTGTTTTGTTAGACGGACCATTTAGCGCAGTAGTTAAGAGCTTAAGCAGCTCCGCCCACTGTGTCTAATAGTCGCGGGTTCGATTTCCGCACGGGACAAATCTTTGTGTGATCCACAATTATTTGTATTGGTCTGGGTATTTGTGTATGTGAATTTTCATGGTTGTAAATGCAAAAACGTCAGTGTGGGGCTACGTTTAAAAAAACTTAAAGAAAAATAGCAGCTGTTGGGAAAATATCAATCCGCTCTGGGACCGCGTGGTAAAGTTTGATGTTATCTCTCTCATCTCGACTTGTGAGAATAGCCCTTTGGTTAGCAGCGCGACCATTTAAACTGACTTATTTATGATTTTTTGTACTTCTGAAATATTACCTACCATACGTTATTTGTTATTATTTCGCTATCTTTTACGGCATTTTTAAAATTTTACACAAAACTCATAAAGCATCGAGTCTAATCTTAAACCATCATTAAACATTTGTTATAAACAATCAGCTATAAACACAAAATAAATTATATTTATCGGCCCTTCTTTTATCAATTTGGGGTCTAAATGTTTGGCAATATTTTCTCTACTAAAGCTCCCAAGTGGGTCTGAAAATAGACTACTACCGTTAATGGTGATGAATTCGATGCTATACCCAAATACTTATATTTTTTTTTAATTTAATTAATAAAGCATAGGTGGAAAGAGTTATGCTCGAAGTTTCTCTGCAAGTTCGAATTAGAAATGAGTAGATCCGCAGGAAAACCAAAGTCACCGATATAGCTCTCAGAATTGCCAAACTTAAGTGGCAGTGGGCGGGGTACATCTCTTGTAGAACTGACGGCCGTTGGGGTAGAAAGGTTCTTGTACCAGAAGACGTGGAGTAGGCAGGTTCCCTGATCAACGGCGGACCGATGATTTGGTGAAGGTCACAGGTAAAAGCTGGATGCGTACAACACAAAGTCGGTCATTGAAGATCTTAGAGGGACGTCTTTGTCCAGCAGTGGACGTCTTTCGGCTGATGATGATGATGATGATGTAGGTACCATTCATTACTGCAAATCATGGAAACGACCAACACGGGTTAAAAAAAAGACGTAACAGAGAAGAGGCCTACACTCAGCAATACGTATTTATGCTAGTGTAAATGTCTTTAAAAGTGGCGGCTCTATCAAAGAAAGACATACATTTGAAATAAATACATGAAATAGCCGTAATGCTTTGAATAATTATTAAATTTTGTTTAATGAAGAAGTGAACTTAAAAATAGTTGGAATTGATCCAGCTGCCGATTTAGAACAAACTACTTTCCGGTCTTGCGTTAATTATGTTACACTTTATATATGATAGTTTGTTGCTTTTAAAGACACATTTTGATAGCAGTCTTGATTCTGAAATTTTGCCCAATCGCGCGTACACAGTATACCATTATTATTTATTTTTACTAAAATGGAATTGTTAATTTACTAATATGGGAAAGTTAATATATCGGAGATAAAAAACGGTATCAAATATACCGGCATCAACCGAAGCGTAGTCCGCTGTTAAGGCGTACTCTAAATAACGGAGACCGCGACACGCCGCAAATTTATTGTATCCAATGGCTTAGCGGACTGAACAATGATAATATATACCTATTTAATTATTGATTCCTATATTGTATTTTTATATAATATGTATTTCGTTAATATTTCGGGTTATTATTGTATGTCTCGCTGGGATTCCGGCGGTTCACTCGGACCTTTGTAAAGCTTGCATGAGAACAGAGGTCCTACGCGTAGAGAGCCTGTGCGAGAAGTTATTGAGATCCGATTCTGTTGAAAAGGGTTCGGGTAATTTTTTTGGTTGATAACTTATTGGTTATGGCTTAAGTCATGATAGTTGGAAGTCATATAATGACAACACAACACAATAACACATGAAATTATACTTTATTCTGATGTATTCATTATTCGTAAAGGTTTAACAACACTATAATTATGGTAATGGCATGTTATTTAAATCAAGTTATCAATCACCACTATAAAATGTATGAAAATGTGACTAAATTGTTAAGGATTTGATCCGAATCAACATTGAATCTAGCGGGACTGGCTACTAACTACGACTAGTTATAAAAACTGTATAAAAATAACAAATCAGCCTTATTTATCACATTAGGAGTGAACTGTTTATATTGAGTCATGCAATTTTTCTCACAATATTAATAGTCAGTCACGCGGGATTCTTTGTTGATTCGGATCAAATTAGTAACTATTTAGTCACATTTTCATACATTTTATAGTGGTGATTCATCACTTGATTTACAGATCATGCCTTTACCATAATTATAGTGCTGTCAAAACTTTACAAATAATTGATACATCAGAATAAAGTATAATTTTATGTCATTATATCATTTCCAAATATCATGACTTATGCCATAACCAAAAAGCTATCAACCGAAAAAAATATCCGAACCCTTTTCAACAGAATCGGCTGTTAAAATATAAAGTTTATTCATATGGGACCCCGATCCCTGGACATCGATAACGAGATGCCATTGGAATAACTGAACTGATTAGGATACGTCAGAATGGCTTCGGATCTTCGATTGGTAGGTATAAGTATTCCTTTTTACTTTAAGTACAAGTTAGTTTTAGAAGAATTCTTTCTTTCTTGGTTGGGAGAGAACCTATGTTCTTTTATACTCTTTTTATGGTAACACCAATTATACCTATTATAATATACCTAGGCTATCTTATCAGGACCAAATAGACCGTGTCTTATCTGAAGGGCAAGTCAACAGTCTCCGTAACCGGCGAGCATGTATGAGACGAACTATGCGAGTGTAAGCAGTCAGAGGTAAGGAAAGAAGTTGTTGGAACTATGCGCTCTTTGCCTACCCCACAATGGAACTAGCGTGATAATATAGATAGATAGACAAATTATACCCAAAATGCAATAATATTCACGAGCCTATAGGATGGAAATTAGTTACACTAGTAGTGCTATGGCACCGCCGTGTTCGTAGAAATCACCAAGGTTCAACGACGTTCGGCTCAGTCAGTTTGAGATGGGTCAACGTTAGTAATATTTCATTTTCGAGCGTCTCCTTTCTTCGAAAAGGATGTTAAGCCATTGGTATCGATCTCCACTTTATGTGGTAGTTGCTTGATTGGTTCCAATAGCGAGTGGCCCCAAACTTCGATTTGTGAGAAAAAGTAGTTATGTACCCGGAAATGCAACAGTATATGTTGATTTAATAATCATAATTCGGTATCATATACAGATAAAAAGTTCATTCAGCTTAAATATAATAAATCTATATACTAATATTGTATTTATAACAATAATTTATTTATTTCAGTCATCAGAAATTGTACATTTTACAGTCCCATATAATATATACCTTACAGACTAACATACATATAATATATTAAACTTATAACCTAAGTTACATGTAATTTCGGTGACATGTTGTGCTGTGCAGGGGCGTCTCGCAGTCTCCCACGAAATCTCCTGAAGACGACACCCTTCGGCCAGAACTCCTCGCTCATGAAGGTCTCCAGCTTGACAGTGGGAACTCGCACCACAAACGAATTATACGCCGTATTGTTTTGCGAGTTCAGCTTCTCGACCCTCAGAGTGTACATGGTCTTCTTATGGGCATATTCCACAATGTCATCGGCTTTGGTGGTGTAATGTAACCATGACACGTACAGCAGCGTCGTTGGTACTGCTGAACGGAGGAGCATGCCATCATCGACCGGCGCAGTCACACACCGGTTTTGTCGTGGAGGCTTCTTCTTCTTTTCCACCTTGATGAAGCTATCCTCGTCACTTCGGACCTTCATTGTGGCCTAAGGCGCCTTAGGGGCCTTCACTGTTGTCCTCTTTGGTGCGCGGGCGGCAGCGGCGGCGTAATCACGACGAGGAGTAAGCGCGTTCACGTATGACGTCACTGGCGGCAGGGCAGCGGAACTGCCGACGTGGCGCGGGGTGCGGGGTTCACGTAGCTCACGGATGGTACTCTAAGAAGCCTCTAACCTGTATTGTACTTCGGCCAGGCTAGACTTTAGGGTATTGATGTCCTTCAGCAGCCTGGTGACGCCGACGTGGTCGAATGTGACGGGGGGCAGCCTGTGGAGCCAAGAAAGTGGGCACGTCGTCAGAATCCGTCTCCTTCAGCTCTCTCTCTCGAGACTTCTCTCGCCCTATTCATCCCTCCTACGGGACAGCATCCGATCACTCATGCCGAGCGATTGATACAGCAGCACCTTCGTACTGTAAATCTCTTCCTTGTTGAAGTTAGTCGTGCATATCTGCTCAATGCTAACTTCATCCATGGTGTCGAGGGCGTGCTGTAAAAACGCCAACACCTCGTTGGCTATGAGTTTTTCAGAACTCATAGCGACAATCACGTGCAAAACGTGAATTATAATAATTCGAATGTGCAGTGTGGCACGTCCGAGTCTGAGCGCGCACTGCACTGCACTGGCATTTATGGCAGCATCTGTGTTCAGAGGGCGAAGTACGAAAATCGTGCTATTAATTTCAAGTTATTTAGCAAATTTTTAGGATGACAAGGATGACATGATTAGCGTCACGATATCGATTTCGTGCTACGAGCTGTGCTTAACAATAATAAAAACTGCAGTGATGCCTATTGCACCATATAAGAAGATAAAATATATTGTGAAACTAAAAACAGTGTAACGAAGGTGTATTGTAGCGTATTATTAAGTTTGTAATTGTCTGACTTTGTCTTCACCGGTTTCCGTACTGAGGTACCTTAAGGGCATTTGACTAGTTTTTATTCTTCCGTGAATAACTATGTCCATTAATTTATTAAGAATCTTCTAATAACTCATAATTTATCTTTTGTAATTGATTTATAACATAAAAACCCACTTCGACCAACTTCCTTCAATTTCCCATAGTCCCCAATAAATCCTGCAAACAGTTAAACCGTTAACTTAATTAGTACAATTTATATGCGGTTGCCGCCATTTTCGGACACAGTTTGTTACTAGTTAGGAATCGATTAATTCATTAAATGTATGGAATAATCGTTAATTTTATTAGCCCTTAAGACAATTGTGTGGGTTAGTTACTGGGGCTGTTTGTAGCTAAATCAAAGGAGGGAATTTATTGACTCCTAAAGGCTAAACTATTAGGGCGAAGATAATAAACCTAAAAATGATATGGTTGATGAGCCTATCAAGTTAAGTTGTTATTTAATCGGCTTCGGTGGACTTCGGCTTTAGTGGAATTATAAGGACCAGCTTTACTTTTTTAGCTTAAATAAACTTTTTTTTTTCTTTGTATATCATAGAACCGTCTTCTCAAAAATCAACAGATTGATGTTCCATCCAAAGTAAAATAGATCATTTAAGTATTGTGTTAATACTATTATTAAATTAAAAAAATTAAATTTTAAAATGGTTTTAAATTAAATATTTATATATTAAATAAAGGGCACTTTCTTTTTTCTATTACCAGTAATTAAATACGAAATAATTATTAACCTATACATACAAATTATCAGTAACATTACGTAGAAACTGAATCAGAGTGAATCAGAAAACAATTCGTATCCCTATGTTCTACCGACTGCCTCTGCAGTCTACTGGCTTCCCTCTGGCTAAAAAGCCTCTGACATCCTCTGTGTAGTGGGCCCCCCCCCCCCCCCCGTGGACCATTTGAACTAGATTCGGCCCGCGACTTCGTCCGTGTTCAGTTTAGACAGGAACCATATATTTTTCCAGAATAAAAAGTGTGTAGTTCAATCATAGGAGGAAAATTATTGACTCGTAAAGGTACAAGTATTAGGGCGGAGATCATAAACCTAAAAAAAAATATGGATGATGAGCCTATCAATTTAAGTTGTTATTTAATGATTTCTGCTTTAGTTTAATTATAAGGACCACCTTTTTTTTTCCGCTTAACTGAACCATAGAACCGTCTTCTCAAAAAACAACAGATTGATGTTCCATCCTAAGTAAAACTATCATTTAAGTATTGTGCTTATACCATTATGCTAGAGAAATGCATCAGTTTACCAATTTTAAATGGTAAGTTTTAATTTTGTCGCTTTCACTTCATTTCACTTATGATAATATTTCTTAATATGAGAGGTTCATTTTTACAGTTAATTTCAATATCGATATTTTTAAGGAAATGATAACTATTTAAACCCAAATGTTTAATTTTCGGTTCGATTTTGTAAAGTACCATCTAATTGGGGCCATGGAAGTATAAAATAGTTGGACGGAATCTTGCGAAACAAAAAGTCAAAAAGTGAAGCCCTGTAGTAAGCCAGTTCGCATATGAAGTCTGTTTTTCTAAGAGGCCAATTTAATGAACAAGTATAGTGTGATAAGTTACCACGCTAAAACTAATACGATTGATATTATTTGTATTTAATTAGTTCTAAGGGCGAAACGAGATGGCGCCACCGTCGATATACCCCGCGGTATGGTTTCATTTATGCAATTTTGTTACCTTTATTATATTTTTGATTTAAACTTGGATCAGACTCGAACCCGAACTGGTGTTTCATTCGAAATCATTACTAGGGGCGTTCTTGGGACAGTTTTGGTCATTTACAGTTGGGACAAAAAACAAGTGTTGGGAAATCAATCAATGAATATTAGAAATAATTTTTTAAACTATATCAATTGTATTGTCTATAGCTATCACGCAATATTTGTTCACTACACTTAAGAAATAACAGACCATACATACGTACAAGCTGAAATTATAGTACATGCGCGCATACACACACCATAGAAAGTCTATCGGCCGCCATTATGCAACAAACATTGTTTAACAGAAGTCGTGTTTTTAGTGAGAAAATAAAATTTTATTTTGTTCTCTTTTCAAGATGAAATGCAGACAGTGTTTCAGCTCGTACGTACATGCGAACCGACATGAGCCTTGAGGTACGGCCAAACCAACGCGTCCGTCCGCGATGGCATGCACGGTGACTATCAGTTCCTACAGTAATATTTATATGGAAGTGTTAACACCAACGCGTCCTGCGTTCTGCACGTGCAATATGTGCGGCGACTGCACACACGATCATAGGGAGATACTGATCGCCAGCGCAGACACCATCACGGACGCGGCTGGATGCGGTTTTTATCCGCCTTTTTTATTAGTCCAGGATTGGGCCATATGTTCATGATTGAAGCAATAATTACATCTTAAAAAAATCACTATAATGGTAATAATAATAATATTAAGTCCGCAGGGCAGCTTGTGGCGAGCTGTTGGTGAGTAACGACACCACGGACCCGAGTGCTTCGGAGAGTCGGTCAGGGCCCAACTCGGCGTGTCTTCGTCGGTCGAGTGGAAACCGAAGGGTGCCCGCAGGACTCTCGGCTCTGGCTAGCCTTAATTGGCCGTCCAGAGAGGAGCCGTGAGAGCTATATCGACGTAGGAAGATAATGCGTTCCTACGTCGATGTACTCCAGGGGTTAAAGGGCATAACGCCGCGAGTAACTTCGGAGACAGCGCAGCACACCTCCCTACACCCCTGAGCCGCTCACGTCGGTGTTGCCCTCAGTTGTCCTAGGACGACCGTTTGAGGGCCCATCTAGTAAGCGGCGAGTCACCGCCGGCCACGGGTAATTAGGTATCACTAATTATGGCCGGTGTCCGTCTCCTTTAAAATAGTCCAGTTTTGGTCCATCAAACCTCATTTACATAGCCCTTGTTTTCTTTCCATAATTGTACAAACAAGAACTCAATGGTGACTTAATCAGATACGCTAAGAGAGGTTTAGCGCAAGGGGATCCCTTGTCTCCTCTCTTATTCAACATTGCAACTGTTAAAGTTACTAACCAATTAAATGATGTTATGTTTTGCCAATATGCAGACGATTTCGTTTTATTTAATACGTCAAGCAATATGATCGATAATGTGCAAAAAATTCAAGGCGCAGTTAATAACATAATGCCCAGTTTAGAAGATCTAGGTTTAAATTTGTCACAAACAAAATCAAAGCTTTGTTGTTTTACAAGACGTCGGAAGCACCAGTATATTAAAGTAAATGTAAATGGGCGTAGATTGCAGCTAGTTGACACTGTTAAATATTTGGGTGTATGGTTAGATAAATCGCTACGTTGGTCTAAACACATTAATGAAATCGTCGAACGTACAGAAAAGTTTCTTAATTTACTGAAAGTACTGGCTGGTTCATCGTGGGGTCTTCATCAATGTCATTTACGCAGATTATATATATCCTTAATACGAAGTAGAATTGATTATTCATGTTATTTGTACAATAATAGTGCTAAAATGAACTTAAATAAACTAGATAAGATACAAAATCAGGCTCTCAGAGTTGTGGGTGGTTTCATCAAGAGCACCCCAATTCATGTGATGGAAAGTGAGCTCTGTGTGGTTCCATTGTACATAAGAAGAACATATCTAGGATATAAATTTTGCCTGAAATCCCAATCTCGAGAAGATCATTTTATTAATAAGTCATTAGTGCACCTGCGAAGCCTATGTGAAAACAGTTTTTGGGCAAAGAGAGAAAAGTGGCCTTTGCTGGCAATCCTAATGGATGAAGTGAAAAATGAAGTGGTATCTAGTTCTTCACAGCTTGAGATGTTTAATTTACAGACTTGGATAACAAATATTAATACCACAGATGTACACCCAAAACTAAATACTGTTAATTGTTCCAAAAGAAGTTACGAAATCAATGCTCTGAAACATGATATCCTGGATGAATTGGGACATAAATATTCAGATCGGAATGTCATCTATACAGATGGCGCTAAAAGTAGTCAAGGTCAAGGTGCTGCTTTTTATGAGCCAAAAGGTGTAAACTTAAATAATGTCTTTAAAATATTTGGCCAAATTTCAATTATGTCAGTGGAACTCATTGCGTTGTCTGAAGCATTGTCATACATAAAGTCTGTTAGATACAACAACGTAGTTATTTGCACTGATAGTAAGAGTGCCTAACAACACATCGCTCGGAGCGCCTCTGGTGTCAGAGGTGTCCCGATAGCGTATAGTGTACTATCGAAGATGCACGACTTGCATCGAAGTGGTGTCAAATTGACATTGCAATGGGTTCCATCCCATATTGGTTTACAGGGTAATGAGGAGGCTGACAAACTGGCGAAAAGTGGAATAGTAAACGGGAAGCAAATTAACTGTATACCAAATTACTCTGAAGTATTACCTAAATACAGACGAAAATGTCACGAACTGTGGAAAGAGCATTTTAACAGAATTTCGGTAGAAAAAGGGATATGGTACAAATCTATACAGAGTGAGCCCCCTCATATACCCTGGTTTCAGGGCATAGAATTAAATAGGAAATTGGTTGTAGCGGCTTTACGGCTCAGATCTGGACATTCACCACTTAATAAGTTTAAATATCTTATGAAAATATCCCAGTCACCAAATTGTGAAACCTGTGGAATTATTGAGGACGTTTTTCATATTCTTGTGGAGTGTGTCCGATATGCGACGGAAAGGCAAGCGATGATAATAGGCTTTAATATAAATAAGAATGATGTTGGTATGTATCATTGCATTTTATCTGCTCCTACTTCAGAGGAAGCAAGAGTTTTATTTAGTTTTTTTGAAAAATGTACTAGTGGACTACAATAAGTAAGCTTAAATTTTGTAAAAGGTACAATGAGACTGATATGTACATAATTGTCGTACAAAAGTCTCTAATAAATTTAAATAAAAAAAAAAAAAAATACAATAGTCCTTGCACCTGCCGGGGTCAGTTCGCGGGTTATGTTTCTTCATTTTCAGCAAGTTATCTCAGCAGGTGGCTTACATAACATTAACTTCTCGCAAAGGGCCTCTACGTGTTGAACCCATGTCCCCATGCAAGCCTTTCAAAGGTCCGAGTAAAGCTTGTGAATCTCAGCGAGATACATATATAATAATAATATACTTTATTGCACATAAAAAATAACAAAAGAAAAAAAAACAAAACAGCACAGCATGGTACAGCAAGGCGGCCTTATCGCTTAAAGCGATTTCTTCTTGGCAACCTGTAGGTATAGGACAGAGATGTTTAACATAAAATAAGAAGGGGTAAGGTGCAACAATGACTAAAATATCCTAAAATAAAATATAAACTAAAACAAAACAAAAAAGAACCAATTATACCTATTCTACATTACATACATGAATGACCGGAGAAATATAGAGGTAAGGGAAGACAAATAAGATAAGAGCAAAGGTAAATTATAAAAAAAAATAGTTTAGACATGGTAACATGGACAATGGTACATTGGTCTTAGAGGTGATATTTTGTGAGGTGCTTCCAAAGCATGCTATATCTGGATACTCTTCACAATAACCAGTTGAGGCTCGTATTGGTATCTTGAAGAGTATGGTTCTTAGTGTACGTGGGGTAAGCAGAACTCGTGGTAGTTTTCGGTATTCGGCCAGAATTCGGGCAGTATTTCTCGTGAGCGTCAAGCCAGCGGTGTGCCTGCGGATAAAATGGTTGTAAATTAAGAGAATAGGAAAATTCACAAAGAGAACTTTGATTATTTAGCAATATTTAAAATCGTTTGTATGGTTGTAATGGTGCATGGTGGAGCCGACAATGATAAAATCTTGTGTTCTAACCTCGAGTCGTATTTTCAGACACCGAACTAAGAATGTATAAGAAAACCCCAATTAAACTTTGTCTGACCGAAGATTTGAATCTTCGTGATTCGCCAGATATACCATGCGCTACTAGACCATCAAGGCCATCAGTCAGCTGAATTTCAAAGCAATGATATAATACTGTTACTTACAAAAACCAAAACGGCAGTGATGCATATCTACGTTATGATGATTCATTATTAAATTTATTTTAACTTTACTATGATAAGGGCTGATGCCCGCAACTTCGTTTCAGTTGAGTTTTTTTAATAAAAATACGTGTTCTTTGGATAACGATTTACGCGTGAAAAGGAAAGACTAACGGACTAACTTTCACATTTATAATATTAATATATATTTTAATCACTTAAAACACTGACTATGATATCACATTCAAGGTTTTTATTAAAATGAGCAAGGGTGGCAATGGAAAATATAGTGGTCCCTAAATATTAAAAGAGATCGCAAAGGCGGTAATATGTAAGCATCGTTAGCAAATTAGGATGAATATACCTAATAGGTTCTTTATGATAGGATTAAAATTAGATAACTGTATTGACAAAGGATTATGTGTTAATTGCTTCGTTCTAATGCTAATGTGTAGTACCTACTAAGCATCTATATTGTTTGGGTTATTTTTATTGTCTTAACCATTATATTCCAAGGAGTCTTAAGGCCTTATATAATAACATTCTATTTTTTTCTTATGCTTTCTCTCATGTACTTAAACTTCTTTGTAGTTGAATAATATTATCATCATCAGCCTAAAAACCCACTGCAGGTTAAAGGCTTCCTTAAAGATTACCACAACGACCGGTTTTGTGCTGCACGCATCCAAAATATACTATGATTAATGATGTATTTCTCCAGTGAAGGTTCGCTCTAAATAATATATTTATTTGTATCATCACGCAAGATCCCTTACGGGGCAGATAGAATGCAGGGTTCTTAATCCCTATCACTCGGTTAAACAGCATCATTAATTTCAGTGGCTAAACAATCAAAACTTAACCATTCGACAAAACGATAAATGATATTTAGTCTCTTGATAAAATGCCACTTTTTAATTAAGTAAATGGCTACTTTATGTAGAAGTGGCTCACATATAGCTATAGTTGGTACTATTGATTTCCAAATATTCCTAAAACTATTAGCTACATTTATCCAATATGTCCTCACTTAACCAGTTTTCCCATCTTGAATTTATACCGACAATATTTATTTTCCGACGTCATAAATATTTGCATCCCTTACCCGAGATGTTTGATAAAAGGGGAACCCACGGAGGCATCAGAGTATCGCGTTGAAGTCTCGGCTGTTCAACATCTCATCAAAATCTAAACCCATGTTAGAAAGTCTTGAAGACGAGTTATCCTCCCGACCCATGTGTTGATTTATCGATTGGTTTAATCTGTAAAAAAATAATAGACAGCTGGTTAATTATGTCAATGTGAACAACGCACTGTCTAAGGTTGTTGTTCATTGGTTCGACATTAATGATCTTCTCTTTAATGAGAAGAAAACATAAAATTCACAACGCTAATATAGGACAGGTAGCAACCAATGTACAAATAAATGACGTGGATTTAGACCTTGTAGAGTCAAGTCAACTGTTTTTATAGGTATCACTATTGATGCCAGATTACAATGGGGCCCCCATATTGAACAATTATCTTGGAGGTTAAGCTCATCGGCATATGCCGTAAAGAAAATTAGATTATTAACTGATGTTAAGACAGCTAGACTTGTTTATTTCGCTTAGTTTCAAAGTAGTATGAAATAAATATTTTGTTACCTCACAATTTATATATGAAGATCTTCTATATGTTAAAAGAATATCAGTATTTTTAAAAAATATAGCGACATTCATCATCTTAATACACTTCGATCTTCATTCTACCCGTCTCCACAGAATTATTCATTCTTTCATGGGGCCTACAACTAAACAAATAAATAAAATTCGACTTTGACTTTGTGAGAGATAGCGGGTTTATTCAAGAATATTGATAAGCAATATTATTCAATAACACTACACCAACGAGGTATTCATACGACTACCTAGTTGGTGTAGTAGTGCATAGAGCGGTTAGCGATCACTAGATTCTAGGTTCAAATCCTAGGTCAGGCAGTGTGTTTTTTATTTTATTTTTTTATTTTTACAAGCTTCCATTTAACTTGCAATGTTCGTATGTCTGTCTTTCTGTCTTTTCCATTCAAAGGAAGATGTCCATAAGAACATGTGAAATATACAACGTAACTCCCTTGTGTTTCGGCTTGTGTGATTAGTATTGACAAATACTACACAATCAGATAGTGTTCAGAATCTGATGATGAAGCCCAAAAGGTGGCCGATGGAGTCACCAAATTACGCAATATAACCCTGCGCTGTTTGAGCTCGTTAGATTTGTCTTGATGAATACTTTATAAGCGTATGGTGTCCAAGATCTAATGATGGAGCCAGAAGGAAGCCATGGGAACTACTCAACCTAGCAAGATATTTTCATTGTGTGTTTGCTATAAAAGCTTTTAAAAAGGTTTTTCAAATTACAATTATTCAGTAGTTGTTTGGAGTCTGGAATTGTGTCTGGTATAATGAAAATAAGCTCGCCCTCTATTACATTACTTCTCTGCCACTCTCTCTTGGGGTAATAGTCATACTTTATGTGACTTACATGTAAATTAAATCGAAAGAGATGTACATTTTATGCGTAAACAAACATAAATCCGTCTAACGGACTTGATTCGTTAACAACTTAATTCGCATGACAGGTCAACATCGACGTTTTCAACAGTTTTGCCAACCACATAAGGTCACCATCACTTGTGACAGAATTTTGTAAAAGAATGATGACTCAATATATACAATACAGTTTACTGCTAAACTAATAAATAAAGCTGGTATATTGTTTTTCTACTGTTATTAGCCAGTCACGCTGAATCCACTGTTGATTCGGATCCAATCTGTAACTATTCAGTCGCATTTTCAAATATTTTATAGTGATTAATCACCACTTGAGTTACATATCATGCGCTTACCATAATTATGTTGTTATCAAAACTTTACAAATAATTGATAGATCAGAATAAAGTATCATTTCGTAAGCCATCATATCACATCTAATCATGACTTACGCCATAACCAAAAAGCTATCAACCGAAAAATTTACCCGAACCCTTTTCAACAGAATCGGCTATTTAAATATAAAGTTTATTCATATGGAACCCTGATCCCTGGACATGGCGAGATGCAGTTGAAATAACTGAACTGATTAGGATACGTATAAATGACTTTGGATCTTCGATTGGTAGGTATAAGTATTCCTTTTTACTTTAAGTGGAAGTTAGTTTATGAAAAATTATTTCTTTTCTGGTTGGAAGAGAACCTGTGTTCTATTAAACTGTTTTTGTGATAATACAAATGATACCTATACTACCTTACCATGACCAAATTGACCGTGCCTTATCTAAAGGGCAAGTCAAGAGTCTTCGTTACGGGCGAGCACATATGAGACGAACTATGAGAGTGGAGGAAGCCAGAGAGGTATGTCAGGAAAGAAGCTGTTGGAATTCTGTACTCTCTGCCTACCCCACAAGGGATCTGGCGTGAGGTTATAGATAGATAGATAGATTGATTATATTAAAGCTGAATAGACTATTTATCTACTTAATATAATCAATCTGGGTACTAATACTATATTTATGGCAGCATCAGTCTTCAGAGGGCTTAGCACAAAAACTTTGACACTAGCGAGTGATCGTGCTGTTACTTCATGTTATTTAGTAAATTCGTAGGGTGACAAGGATGGCATGGCTAGCGACACGATATCGATTTCATGCTACGAGCTGTGCTTAACAAAGATAAAACTGCAGTTATGCCTATTGCACCATATAAGAGGTTAGAACTTATTGTGAAACTGAAAATAGTGTAACGGAGGTGTATTTGTAATTGTCTGAGTTTGTCTTCACCGGTTCCCGTACTGAGGTACCTTAAAGTCACTTCTTTAGTTTTTATACTTCCGTGAATACCTATGTCCAGTAATTTATTACTAATCTACTAATAAATCATCATTTAACAGTTGTAATTGATTTATAACATAAAAACTCACTTTGACAAACTTCCCCCAATTTCCCATAGTCCCCAATAAATCCTGTAAACAGTTAAACTGTTAACTTAGTTGGCACAACTTATATGCATTTCAGTATTATGTTTACACTGTAATGTTAAATAAATACATCAGTGTCCCAATTTTAAATTGTTGTCTTGAAAAAGCCTTTTATTTAAGGTTACTTGTTCATAATTTTTTTATTACAAAAAATCAAATACCGAGTAATTATTAACCTATACATACAAATTATAACTAACATTATGTAGAAACTGGATCAGAGTGGATTAGAAAATATTCGTATCTCCTTATTATAGTGGCGTATAATCCAGATGGCATTCATATGGTCCTAAGTTTAAATGGTAGATAACCCAGAGATTCTCAGTTTTTTTTTAAATCAGTAGCAGTCCGAAGATCAAACTCCAGAATCGTGCACGGTAAAATGGAAAGGGTTCGCCCCCTATAACATTGGAACCTAATACCGTCAGCAAAGTGCCATTGTAGTGTGGCAATTAACACACTAAAATTGACACGGTTGGGACGAAAAGTATGGGTTGGGAAATCAATAAATGAATAACAGAAATTAATTTTGAACCACATCAAATGTATTTTTTTTAGTTATCATAAAATATTAATTTTAAAAAATTGCCTACTTAAGAAAAAACTGACCAAACATACAAGCTGAAAACATAGTAGTTTAACAGAAGTCGGTTTTGTACTGAGATAATAAAATTTTCTTGTCTTCTTTTTTTCAACGTGAAACGCAGGCAGCGTTTCAGCTCGCATGTACTTGCGAACTGACTTAAGGTACGGCCAAACCAACGCGTCCGTCTAGTCGCGTCCGCGACGGCGAGCACGGTGGCGATCAGTTGCTGCAGTAATATTTGTATGGTTGTGTTAACACCAACGCGTCCTGCGTCCTGCACGTGCAATCTGTGCGGCGTCTGCACACACGATCATAGGGAGATACTGATCGCCACCGCGGACATCATCTCGGACGCGGCTGGATGTCCTTAATTGGGGCATATGAGAACTTGTGTGTACGTTTAACATTGCTTACGAATAATTACGTCCGAAAAATTTCACTTCAACGGTACACTGGTCTTAAAGGCGATATTCTGTGAGGTGCTTTCAAAGCATGCTTTATCTGGTTATTCTTCACAAGAACCGGTACAGGCTCGTTTTGGTGTTCCTTTTGTATATTTGAGCTTTGAAGAGTATGGTTCTTAGTGGACGTGGGGATAGCAGAACTCGTGGTAGGTTTTGGTATCCAACTGGAACTTGGGAAGTATATCTCGAGAGCGTCAAGCCAGCGGAGTACCTGCGGGTAAAATTGTTGTAAATTAAGAGAATAGGAACATGCAGTAACAGAACTTTGATTATTTAGCGATATTTAAAATCGTTTTTATAGTGTAATGGTGCATGGTAGAGCTGACAATGACAATATCTTGGGTTCTAACTTCGAGTCGGACTTTTATACACCGAATTGAGAAGGTATCGATAAGCAAACCCCAATCACACTTTGTCTAACCTAGGATTTGAACCTTCTGGATCGCCAGCCATACCGTGGGCTGCTAGACCATCAAGACAATTCAAATATGACAATACTGTTACTTACAGAATCAGAACGGCGGTGACGCATATCCACGTTTTGATGGTTCATTATTAAATTGATTTTAACTCTACTATAATATTAGCTGGAGCCCGCAACTTCGTTTGCGTTGAGTTTTTATTTAATAAAAGATACGTTTTCTCAGTATACAATCGTTCAACGGATTACGCGCGATAAGGAAATACTAACGGAGACACTTTCACATTTATAATATTAGTATAGATTTTAATCACTTAAAACACTGATTATGATATTACTTCTAAGGTTTTTATTAAAATGAGCAAGGGTACCAGTGGTCCTTTTATATTTATAGAGATCGCAAAGGTACTAATTAAGCATCGTTAACAAATTAGGATGAATATACCTAATAGGTTCTTTATGATGGGATTAAAATGAGTTAACTGTATTGTCAAAGGATAACGTATTAATTGCTTCGTACTAATGCTATTGTGTAAAGTACCTATTAAGCATTATATTTATTGGGTTCTTAAAATTATCATTGTCTTGTTCATAATAATGAGTCTTAACGATTTATTTTACGACAAACATTCTAATTTTCTACTTATGTGTTCTCTCATGCATTTAAACTTTTTTTGTTCTTAATACAAAACCTTATCATCATCATTAAATAAATCAATTTTTTATAATAATGTTTCATAAACAATAATTATAATTTAAAAAGTTCTTTTTGAAATCAAGCTTTCATAGCACACGGCAAAAACATAACGGAGACCAACAAATACTATGGTTATGCAAGAACTAGGATCTAGGGTACTAGATAGATCCTACAGGATGCGCTAATAAAACTACCTGTTAGGATACCGCGATCTTTATTAGATCCAGGAGCGGTGTTTACATACATAAAAAATGATCGACTATATAAACTCTATAAAAAATTTAGTAACGCGATTAACAAACCCGGGCGTCGCAATAAGCGTCATCTAGCGAGGTTACACTGAACTAAAAATGATATAATTTAATAATACGCAAACAATGGTTCTTGTCAATACAAATTTAACAAGCTCCAATATGTCGGGGTTGTGGTGAGTAGTTGAGTAGTTCTACTGGCCACCCCCCGGCTCCATTATCAGACCCTGGACGTCGTCCGGATCTGTAAAACTCGTCAAGACAAAACCAATGAACCCAAACACGGCAGGATAATGTTCAGTAGTTGGGAAGCTCTATTGGCCACCCTCGATCTCCATTATCAGGCCTTGAATATCATCCAGGTCTACAGAACTCGTCTAGATAAATCTAACGAGCCCAAATACGGCGGGGTTATGTTGAGTAGTTGGGTAGTTCCGTTGGTCATCCTCCGGCTCCATCATCTAATCTTGGACATCATCGACGTCTATAGAACTCTTCAAGGCAAATCCGACGAGCCCAAACACGGCGGAGCTATGTTCAGTAATTGAGAACTTCTATTAGCCAACCTACAGCTCCATTAACAGAACCTGGACATCATCCGGGTTTACTAACCGGTACTCGGTCGGTACTCAAGAACTTCTCAATAGCTCTAGGTAATGCCCAGGGTCTTATTAAAAATTTTAAATCGTTTATTTTGAAAAAGCCTCTTCATTAAAGAGAACTTAATTCACATTTTTTATTACAAGAAATCAAATACCGAATAATTATTAACCTATACATACAAATGATCAGTAACATTATGTAGAAACTGGATCAGAGAGGAACAGAAAATAATTCGTATCCCATTGTCCTACCGACTGCCTCCTTAGTCTAGTGGCGTATAATCCAGATGGCATTCATATGGTCCTAAGTTTTAATGGTAGGTCACACCGGGGTTGTTAGTTTTCTTTATTAAATCAATAGCAGTCCGAAGATCAGACTCCAGAATCGTGCACGGTAAAATGGAAACAGGTTCGCCCCCCACAACATTGAAACCGTATACCGTCAGCAAAGTTACACCCCCACTTGGGGAATATTATACGCTACAGAACTTAACTATTCCTTCCTTCCTTCCTTAGCCGAAAGACGTCCACTGCAGGACAAAGGCCTCCCCTAAAGACCGCCACAACGACCGGCTTTGTGCTGTACGCATCCAACTTCTACCCGCGACCTTCACCAGGTCATCGGTCCATCTTGTAGGGGGCCTACCCACTCCACGTCTTCCGGTACGTGGTCGCCATTCGAGAACCTTTCTGCCCCAACGGCCTTCAGTTCTACGAGCGATGTATATACTGAACTATATTTTAAATTAACCAATACGGTGTTTTTGTCGCTTTCACTTCATTCCACTTCTGAAAATATTTCTCAATATGAAAGGTTATAACCTTTCATATTCGCAGTTAATTTCGATATCTAATTTTTTTAGGGTAATGATAATTTACTATTTAAATCTAAAAGTTAAATTTTCGTACTGACTTTGTAAAGTAACATCTCATTGGGACCATGGACGTAAAAAAAGACGGACGGAATCTTGCTAAACAAAAAGTGAAGTCCAACAGTCAGTTTGCTTATAAAATCTGTTAATTCTTAAGAGGTCAATTTCATGAACAAGTGTAGTGTGGCAATTAACACACTAAAATTGATACGGTTGGGACGAAAAGTATGGGTTGGGAAATCAATAAATGAATAACAGAAATGATTTTTGAACCACATCAAATGTATTTTTTTTAGTTATCATACAATATTTATATTAAAAAATTGCCTACTTAAGTAAAAACTAACCATAAATACAAGCTGAAAACATAGTAGTTTAACAGAAGTCGGTTTTGTACTGAGATAATAAAATTTTCTTTTTTTCAACGTGAAGCGTTTCAGCTCGCATGTACTTGCGAACTGACTTAAGGTACGGCCAAACCAACGCGTCCGTCTAGTCGCGTCCGCGATGGCGAGCACGGTAGCGATCAGTTGCTGCAGTAATATTTGTATAGTTGGGTTAACACCAACGCGTCCTGCGTCCTGCACGTGCAATCTGTGCGGCGTCTGCACACACGATCATAGGGAGATACTGATCGCCACCGCGGACATCATCTCGGACGCGGCTGGATGTCCTTAATTGGGGCATATGAGAACGTGTGTGTACGTTTAACATTGTTTACGAATAATTTCATCCGAAAAATTTCACTTCAACGGTACACTGGGCTTAAAAGCGATATTCTGTGAGGTGTTTTCAAAGCATGCTTTATCTGGTTATTCTTCACAAGAACCGGTAGAGGCTCGTTTTGGTGTTCCTTTTGTCTATTTGAGCTTTGAAGAGTATGGTTCTTAGTGTACGTGGGGATAGCAGAACTCGTGGTAGGTTTTGGTATCCAACTGGAACTTGGGAAGTATTTCTCGAAAGCTTCAAGCCAGCGGAGTACCTGCGGGTAAAATTGTTGTAAATTAAGAGAATAGGAACATGCAGTAACAAAACTTTGATTACTTAGCAATATTTAAAAACCGTTTTTATAGTGTAATGAGGCATGGTAGAGCTGACAATGACAATATCTTGGGTTCTAACTTCGAGTCGGGCTTTTATACACCGAATTGAGAAGGTATCTATAAGCAAACCCCAATCACACTTTGTCTAACCTAGGATTTGAATCTTCTGGATCGCCAGCCATACCGTGGGCTGCTAGACCATCAAGATAATTCAAATATGACAATACTGTTACTTACAGAATCAGAACGGCGGTGACGCATATCCACGTTTTGATGATTCATTATTAAATTTATTTTAACTCTAGTATAATATTAGCTGGATGCCGCAACTTCGTTTGCGTTGAGTTTTTATTTAATAAAAGATACGTTTTCTCAGTATACAATCGTTCAACGGATTACGCGCGATAAGGAAATACTAACGGAGACACTTTCACATTTATAATATTAGTATAGATTTTAATCACTTAAAACACTGATTATGATATTACTTCTAAGGTTTTTATTAAAATGAGCAAGGGTACTAGTGGTCCCTTTATATTTATAGAGATCGCAAAGGTACTAATTAAGCATAGTTAACAAATTAGGATGAATATACCTAATAGGTTCTTTATGATGGGATTAAAATGAGTTAACTGTATTGTCAAAGGATTACGTATTAATTGCTTCGTACTAATGCTAATGTGTAAAGTACCTATTAAGCATTATATTTATTGGGTTCTTAAAATTATCATTGACTTATTCATAATAATGAGTCTTAACGATTTATTTTACGACAAACATTCTAATTTTCTACTTATGTGTTCTCTCATGCATTTAAACTTTTTTGGTACTTAATACAAAACCTTATCATCATCATTAAATAAAACAATTTTTTGGAATTTATCAGCGATTATTTTTGAATTGTTCTCGACGTTTCGAGTGCTTTGCAGCACCAATGGTCACGGGAAGGACTGAGGTGTTAGACGTCCAAAAGGTATAGTTGTTTCGGGGTACCCCCAAACGACTTCATTATTTTTGTTGGTCCTATCTACGCAGAATGAGCGTTGTCTTCAGGTCTTAAAAATAAAAAATAAGGTGCGATAAAATCTAAAAAATTGTTTTGTTTCATGTGTAATATTCGCGTAAATCTAAGAACTCAGTGTTATCATCATCAACCTAAAGACCCACTGCAGATTAAAGGCTTCCCTAAAGATTACCACAATGACCAGTTTTGTACTACACACATCCAAAACATACTATTTTTGATTAATGATGTATTTCTTCAATGAAGGTTGACAGCCTCGCTGGTCTAGTGGTAGAGCGCATCGCTTTGTGATCACGATATCCTGGGGACATTTGACAAAACAATGAATGGTGTTTAGTCTCTTGATAAAATGCCACCTTTTATTTAAGTGAATGGCTACTTCATATAGAAGGGAAGGGAATATTTGGAAATCAATAGTTTCAACTATAGCTATATGTAACACATCGAGGCTAAAGTAACTCCTCAGCTTAGTAAAATATCTCTGTCGCAGTGTAACAATAAACGTTTATTATTATAATTATTTATAAGCATTAAAATCAGATTATAACTGAAGAAGTAGTTATCAAACATACATAAAAATATGTATACAGATTAATTGTGAACCTCCTTTTTGGCATCCGTTAATATTTTGTTTGGTTCTATAGGAAGGTACCTTTAGGATGGTCATAAACTCATAATAACTCAATCAACACATTCGTATTGCTTGTAGTTAAGGAGTTTCCTGGTGTACTTTCAAATCCCAAGATCCAATACCAATGAATTTAAAATGGAGCCTGAAGCTGCTACACACTAAGGTCAAAGCGAAAAAAATCATCAAAATGTTTCATAAACAATAATTTTAATTTAAGAAGTTCTTTTTGAAATCAAGCTTTCATAGCACACGGCAAAAACATAACGGAGACCAACAAATACTATGGTTATGCAAGAACTAGGATCTAGGGTACTAGATAGATCCTACAGGATGCGCTAATAAAACTACCTGTTAGGATATCGCGATCTTTATTAGATCCAGGAGCGGTGTTTACATACATAAAAAACGATCGACTTTATGAACTCTATAAAAAACTTAGTAACGCGATTAACAAACCCGGGCGTCGCAATAAGCGTCATCTAGCGAGGTTACACTGAACTAAAAATGATATAATTTAATAATACGCAAACAATGGTTCTTGTCAATACAAATTTAACAAGCTCCAATATGTCGGGGTTGTGGTGAGTAGTTGAGTAGTTCTACTGGCCACCCCCCGGCTCCATTATCAGACCCTGGATGTCGTCCGGATCTGTAAAACTCGTCAAGACAAAACCAATGAACCCAAACACGGCAGGATAATGTTCAGTAGTTGGGAAGCTCTATTGGCCACCCTCGATCTCCATTATCAGGCCTTGAATATCATCCAGGTCTACAGAACTCGTCTAGATAAATCTAACGAGCCCAAATACGGCGGGGTTATGTTGAGTAGTTTGGCAGTTCCGTTGGTCATCCTCCGGCTCCATCATCTAATCTTGGACATCATCAACGTCTATAGAACTCTTCAAGGCAAATCCAACGAGCCCAAACGCGGCGGAGCTATGTTCAGTAATTGAGAACTTCTATTAGCCAACCTACAGCTCCATTAACAGAACCTAGACATCATCCGGGTTTACTAACCGGTACTCGGTCGGTACTCAAGAACTTCTCAATAGCTCTAGGTAATGCCCAGGGTCTTATTAAAAATTTTAAATCGTTTATTTTGAAAAAGCCTCTTCATTAAAGAGAACTTAATTCACATTTTTTATTACAAAAAATCAAATACCGAATAATTATTAACCTATACATACAAATGATCAGTAACATTATGTAGAAACTGGATCAGAGAGGAACAGAAAATAATTCATATCCCATTGTCCTACCGACTGCCTCCTTAGTCTAGTGGCGTATAATCCAGATGGCATTCATATGGTCCTAAGTTTTAATGGTAGGTCACACCGGGGTTGTTAGTTTTCTTTATTAAATCAATAGCAGTCCGAAGATCAGACTCCAGAATCGTGCACGGTAAAATGGAAACAGGTTCGCCCCCCACAACATTGAAACCGTATACCGTCAGCAAAGTTACACCCCCACTTGGGGAATATTATACGCTACAGAACTTAACTATTCCTTCCTTCCTTCCTTAGCCGAAAGACGTCCACTGCAGGACAAAGGCCTCCCCTAAAGACCGCCACAACGACCGGCTTTGTGCTGTACGCATCCAACTTCTACCCGCGACCTTCACCAGGTCATCGGTCCATCTTGTAGGGGGCCTACCCACTCCACGTCTTCCGGTACGTGGTCGCCATTCGAGAACCTTTCTGCCCCAACGGCCTTCAGTTCTACGAGCGATGTATATACTGAACTATATTTTAAATTAACCAATACGGTGTTTTTGTCGCTTTCACTTCATTCCACTTCTGAAAATATTTCTCAATATGAAAGGTTATATTCGCAGTTAATTTCGATATCTAATTTTTTTAGGGTAATGATAATTTACTATTTAAATCTAAAAGTTAAATTTTCGTACTGACTTTGTAAAGTAACATCTCATTGGGACCATGGACGTAAAAAAAGACGGACGGAATCTTGCTAAACAAAAAGTGAAGTCCAACAGTCAGTTTGCTTATAAAATCTGTTAATTCTTAAGAGGTCAATTTCATGAACAAGTGTAGTGTGGCAATTAACACACTAAAATTGATACGGTTGGGACGAAAAGTATGGGTTGGGAAATCAATAAATGAATAACAGAAATGATTTTTGAACCACATCAAATGTATTTTTTTTTAGTTATCATACAATATTTATATTAAAAAATTGCCTACTTAAGTAAAAACTAACCATAAATACAAGCTGAAAACATAGTAGTTTAACAGAAGTCGGTTTTGTACTGAGATAATAAAATTTTCTTTTTTTCAACGTGAAGCGTTTCAGCTCGCATGTACTTGCGAACTGACTTAAGGTACGGCCAAACCAACGCGTCCGTCTAGTCGCGTCCGCGATGGCGAGCACGGTAGCGATCAGTTGCTGCAGTAATATTTGTATAGTTGGGTTAACACCAACGCGTCCTGCGTCCTGCACGTGCAATCTGTGCGGCGTCTGCACACACGATCATAGGGAGATACTGATCGCCACCGCGGACATCATCTCGGACGCGGCAGGATGTCCTTAATTGGGGCATATGAGAACGTGTGTGTACGTTTAACATTGTTTACGAATAATTTCATCCGAAAAATTTCACTTCAACGGTACACTGGGCTTAAAAGCGATATTCTGTGAGGTGTTTTCAAAGCATGCTTTATCTGGTTATTCTTCACAAGAACCGGTAGAGGCTCGTTTTGGTGTTCCTTTTGTCTATTTGAGCTTTGAAGAGTATGGTTCTTAGTGTACGTGGGGATAGCAGAACTCGTGGTAGGTTTTGGTATCCAACTGGAACTTGGGAAGTATTTCTCGAAAGCTTCAAGCCAGCGGAGTACCTGCGGGTAAAATTGTTGTAAATTAAGAGAATAGGAACATGCAGTAACAAAACTTTGATTACTTAGCAATATTTAAAACCGTTTTTATAGTGTAATGAGGCATGGTAGAGCTGACAATGACAATATCTTGGGTTCTAACTTCGAGTCGGGCTTTTATACACCGAATTGAGAAGGTATCTATAAGCAAACCCCAATCACACTTTGTCTAACCTAGGATTTGAATCTTCTGGATCGCCAGCCATACCGTGGGCTGCTAGACCATCAAGATAATTCAAATATGACAATACTGTTACTTACAGAATCAGAACGGCGGTGACGCATATCCACGTTTTGATGATTCATTATTAAATTGATTTTAACTCTACTATAATATTAGCTGGAGCCCGCAACTTCGTTTGCGTTGAGTTTTTATTTAATAAAAGATACGTTTTCTCAGTATACAATCGTTCAACGGATTACGCGCGATAAGGAAATACTAACGGAGACACTTTCACATTTATAATATTAGTATAGATTTTAATCACTTAAAACACTGATTGTGATATTACTTCTAAGGTTTTTATTAAAATGAGCAAGGGTACTAGTGGTCCCTTTATATTTACAGAGATCGCAAAGGTACTAATTAAGCATCGTTAACAAATTAGGATGAATATACCTAATAGGTTCTTTATGATGGGATTAAAATGAGTTAACTGTATTGTCAAAGGATTACGTATTAATTGCTTCGTACTAATGCTAGTGTGTAAAGTACCTACATTATATTTATTGGGTTCTTAAAATTATCATTGACTTATTCATAATAATGAGTCTTAACGATTTATTTTACGACAAACATTCTAATTTTCTACTTATGTGTTCTCTCATGCATTTAAACTTTTTTGGTACTTAATACAAAACCTTATCATCATCATTAAATAAATCAATTTTTTGGAATTTATCAGCGATTATTTTTGAATTGTTCTCGACGTTTCGAGTGCTTTGCAGCACCAATGGTCACGGGAAGGACTGAGGTGTTAGACGTCCAAAAGGTATAGTTGTTTCGGGGTACCCCCAAACGACTTCATTATTTTTGTTGGTCCTATCTACGCAGAATGAGCGTTGTCTTCAGGTCTTAAAAATAAAAAATAAGCTGCGATAAAATCTAAAAAATAGTTTTATTTCATGTGTAATATTCGCGTAAATCTAAGAACTCAGTGTTATCATCATCAACCTAAAGACCCACTGCAGATTAAAGGCTTCCCTAAAGATTACCACAATGACCAGTTTTGTACTACACACATCCAAAACATACTATTTTTGATTAATGATGTGTTTCTTCAATGAAGGTTGACAGCCTCGCTGGTCTAGTGGTAGAGCGCATCGCTTTGTGATCACGATATCCTGGGGACATTTGACAAAACAATGAATGGTGTTTAGTCTCTTGATAAAATGCCACCTTTTATTTAAGTGAATGGCTACTTCATATAGAAGGGAAGGGAATATTTGGAAATCAATAGTTTCAACTATAGCTATATGTAACACATCGAGGCTAAAGTAACTCCTCAGCTTAGTAAAATATCTCTGTCGCAGTGTAACAATAAACGTTTATTATTATAATTATTTATAAGCATTAAAATCAGAATATAACTGAAGAAGTAGTTATCAAACATACATAAAAATATGTATACAGATTAATTGTGAACCTCCTTTTTGGCATCCGTAAATATTTTGTTTGGTTCTATAGGAAGGTACCTTTAGGATGGTCATAAACTCATAATAACTCAATCAACACATTCGTATTGCTTGTAGTTAAGGAGTTTCCTGGTGTATTTTCAAATCCCAAGATCCAATACCAATGAATTTAAAATGGAGCCTGAAGCTGCTACACACTAAGCTCAAAGCGAAAAAAATCATCAAAATGTTTCATAAACAATAATTTTAATTTAAGAAGTTCTTTTTGAAATCAAGCTTTCATAGCACACGGCAAAAACATAACGGAGACCAACAAATACTATGGTTATGCAAGAACTAGGATCTAGGGTACTAGATAGATCCTACAGGATGCGCTAATAAAACTACCTGTTAGGATATCGCGATCTTTATTAGATCCAGGAGCGGTGTTTACATACATAAAAAACGATCGACTATATGAACTCTATAAAAAATTTAGTAACGCGATTAACAAACCCGGGCGTCGCAATAAGCGTCATCTAGCGAGGTTACACTGAACTAAAAATGATATAATTTAATAATACGCAAACAATGGTTCTTGTCAATACAAATTTAACAAGCTCCAATATTTCGGGGTTGTGGTGAGTAGTTGAGTAGTTCTACTGGCCACCCCCCGGCTCTATTATCAGACCCCGGACGTCGTCGGGATCTGTAAAACTCGTCAAGATAAAACCAATGACGGACGATTTAGCGCAGTGGTTAAGAGCTTAAGCCGCTCCGCCCACTGTGTCTAATAGTCGCGGGTTCGATTCCCGCACGGGACAAATCTTTGTGTGATCCACAATTATTTGTTTCGGTCTGGGTATTTGTGTATGTGAATTTTCATGTTTGTAAACGCACCCACGACACAGGAATAAATCCTACTGTGGAGCTACGTTTTTTTAAAAAAGAAAAAAAAAAAAGAAAAAAAAAAAAAAAAAATGAACCCAAACACGGCAGGATAATGTTCAGTAGTTGGGAAGCTCTATTGGCCACCCTCGATCTCCATTATCAGGCCTTGAATATCATCCAGGTCTACAGAACTCGTCTAGATAAATCTAACGAGCCCAAATACGGCGGGGTTATGTTGAGTAGTTGGGTAGTTCCGTTGATCATCCTCCGGCTCCATCATCTAATCTTGGACATCATCAACGTCTATGGAACTCTTCAAGGCAAATCCGACGAGCCCAATCACGGCGGAGCTATGTTCAGTAATTGAGAACTTCTATTAGCCAACCTACAGCTCCATTAACAGAACCTGGACATCATCCGGGTTTACTAACCGGTACTCGGTCGGTACTCAAGAACTTCTCAATAGCTCTAGGTAATGCCCAGGGTCCGATGATAAAACCGGAACTTGGCTATAGGAAATATTTACATTAAACAAGGTTGCATCATTTTATTTGGGCTCATTGGATTTATTTTGACAAGTGTAATAGACCTAAATGATAAGCGGGATCTGATAATGAACTCGAAAGGAGAACATATAAACTCCAATAAACAATATACTATCTATTATCACGTTAGATCCCTGGCGGGGTACCATGTTACCCCGCGAAATACTGATTTAATAAAAAAAAAGAAAATATTCATTGACCATGACCATCAGATCAGTGCCTTATGGTTAGCTATCTATTGCCCAATGCCGTAAAGGCAAGCACACCTGGAATCAAAAAACATGGTCCAAATCCTTTGTCGACGCGTTTGATGTTTATGCCGCAAAATCCAGGATTCGTTTACACAAACGTTTCCGTAATAATAATAAAGAATGACTGCAGATTGCTCCAATGAAATAAAACGGGGGAAGGCGTCATCGAAAAGTGGTGTATAGTATACTATATTCCTTCAACTTCATTCGTAAGGAAATAGGCGTGAAGGTGTGTGTAAGTAATTATTAAATTTAAAAAAATATTACATCGTTTGACTCATAGTAAGTATCGCGCATACCCAAACCTTGAGTCTACGAAAATTCATATTTTTTATTATCTATCACCGGGAAAACATTGTCTATTGATATTAGGCTTCTCCTAGCAAGTTCTAATAATACATACTAATACATATATGAAATACGATCACATACTTAATAACCTATGATACGATAAAATGAGTACAGTGTGTACGCACCTCATACACACAGTCGGTCCTTTCAAAGGATTTAATTTACCTATTTTATTTAATAATATCATTTTCGGCTACTCTTTTAATCTCTCTACTACATCCCCCCGCGACCGCTCTGCCTCTCGGCGCCTTTGGCGTGTACACAGACAAATAACTACAACTTGCATAACTCCGAAGGACTCGCGCCTACATTATTGTTATATTTAGATATAATGTAAACTATGCGACTGCCTCGTTGGTCTAGAGGCAAAGCGCATCGCTTGGTGATCCGAGGTCCGAGGTCGGACGAATGAAGTTTTTCTAACGAAAAATTTCCAGTATGAGTCCAGAGTTGTACCCGGTATATGGTAATAGGCTCGCCCCCTATTACATGGTACCTAACATCGGCGAAGTGGGTGTACACAGTATACCTCTGCCACCCCCGCTTATGGACTATAGGCGTGACCGTCTGTAAACACCTGTTCAGAAGCTTGCAGTTGCCACAAAAGCTGCACTGGAGAAACCAGGCATTCCTGCAAATACGTGTTTTGTGTTGGAGTTTCAGAGTGTAGCATGCATTTTGGTGTTTATCATCTTGACAGGATACTTTTGTATATCGTTTTGATTGATTGGCTATTTTAAAATTACCCACCTTTTTTCAGTTATTAAAATCATGCTAAAATCTTAGTTTCTGTGGATCCTCTGTTATACAGTTTCGGCAGTATAAATTTATATCGATTTTCGACGATCAAAGTAAAATAAATTATAACGCTATAACGCTTGAGCACGCAATTCGAGCGCTATGCTCCAAGTCTTCAACGCTCAGTGAGCCTTAAACGCTTGAGCGATTAAGCATAGCGCCCAGCGCTGAACGCTCAGCGCTATGCGCTCATTTTTACAACACTAGTGACACCCCCGCTTGGGAAATACTATACGTTACAATACTTCACTGTACTTGAAAGCAAGTTATATGGTAATTTTTAACCGACTTCAAAAAGGAGGAGGTTCTATGTTCGGTTGTATGTATGCTTTTTTTATGTATGTTCAGCGATATTTCCGTCAATTGTGGACCGATTTTGATATTTTTTTTTGCATTGGGTTCAGTATAGCTCCGCGGTGGTCCCATTTTAATTTCATTGGTATTGGACCTTGAACTTAGAAGATACACCAGGGAACTCCTTAACGACAAACAATAGGCATGTGTAAATTGAGATATTATGGGTATTACGTCTATCCTATAGGTACCCTACTATAGAACTAAGCAGTATATTAGCCAACTTCAAAAAAAGGAGGTTCTAAATTCATCCTTTTTTTATAACTCCTTTGCTTATGAACCGATTTTGATGATTCTTTTTGCATTTGGTTCAGTATAGTTTTGAGGTGGTCGTATTTTATTGTTATTGGTATTGGACCTTGGACTTTCAAAATACAAGAGGGAACACCTTAACGGCGAACAGAACGAATGTATGGATTCCGTTATTATAGTTATTATTTTAATCCTGTAGGAACCTTACTTTGCAACTTAGCAAAATAATATAATATCCGTATATAAATATTACTAAATAATGCACACGTCTCTTAAAATTGTAAAATAAAAATCTTTTAAAAAAAAAGGTAAACCGACTTCAAAAACCAAAAAAATAAATATTTGAAGTCGGTGCCAAGTAACCGACTGCACCAACCAGCACCGACTTCAAATATTTTTTTTTTTGGTTTTTTAAGTCGGTTTACCTTTTTTTTAAAAAGATTTTTGTCACTTTCACTTCATTTCACTTCTGAAAATATTTTTCAATAGAAAAGGTTTTCCGGTTAATTTGGGTATTGAATTTCTTAAAGAAATGATAATTAACTATTTTAATCTAAAAGTTTAATTATCATATTAAATTTATAAAGTTACATTAAATTAGGGCCATCGACGTATAAAAAAGATGGACGGAATCTTGCTACGCAAAAAGTGAAGCCCAATAGTAAGTCAGTTCACGTATAAAGTCTGTTTTTACTTAAGACGCCAATTTTATGAACAAGTATAGTGTAGCAAGTAAACACGCTAAAATTGACACTGTTAGGACAAAGAGCAAGGGTTGGGAAATCAATAAATAAATTACAGAAATGGATTTTGAACCATATCAGTTGTATTGTTGCCTTTAGTTATCACGCAATATATGTTTAAAAAAATTGCCCACTTAAAAAATAAACCATACGTACAAGCTGAAACCATAGTACGTTTCACACACTCACACCTAAGTGACCGCCATCATCGTTGCATGCAACGAACCTCGTTTAACAGAAGTCGTTTTGTAGTGAGAAAATATAAATTTATTTTCTTTCTTTTCAAGGTGAAACGCAGACAGCGTTTCAGCTCGTACGTACACGCGAACTGACTTAAGGTACAGCCAAACCAACGCGTTCGCGATGGCGAGCACGGTGGCGATCAATTCCTGCAGTAAAAATTGCATGGTCGTTTTCACACCAACGCGTCTTGCGTTCTGCAAGTGCAATGTGTGCGGCGTCTGCAGACACGATCATAGGGAGATACTGATCGCCACCGCGGACACCATCTTGGACGCGGCTGGATGCGTTATTTGTCTGCCTTTTTATATGTCCATGACTGGAGTATATGGTCATATTGTGTGAGGTGCTTACCTCATAGAATAATACCTTTAAGACCAGTGTACCATTGAAGTGTCAATTTTAAGATGTAATTATTGCCCCAATCATGGACATATGCCCAAACCATAGCCATAGCACATATGGATAAGCCCAAAGTATGCTTTATCTGGACATTCTTCACATTAACCGGTGGAGGCTCGTATTGATATTTCTTTTGTTCCTTTTGGCCTAGAAGAGTATGGTTCCGAGTGTGCGTGGGGTAAGCAGAACTCATGGTGGGTTTTGGTATCCGGCTGGAATTAAGGAAGTATTTCTCGTGAGCCTCAAGCCAGCTGTGTACCTGCGGATGAAATTGTTGTAAATTAAGAGAACAGGAAAATGCATAAAGAAAACTTTGATTATTTAGCAATATTTAAAATCGTTTGTGTAGTGTTATGTTACAAGATGGAGCTGACAATGACAAAATCTTGTGTTCTAACCTCGAGTCGGACTTTCAGACACTGAACTGAGAATATATCGATAAGAAAATCTCAAATTATCCTTTTTCTGACTTAAGATTTGAAACTTCGTGATCGCCAACCATACCATGCGCTGCTAGGCCATCAAGGCAATCAGTCAGTCTAATTTCAAAGCAAAAATATAACAATATTGTTACTTACAAAATCACAACGGCAGTGAGGCATGTCCACGTTCTGAAGATTTATTATTGAATTGATTTTTACTTTGCTTTAATACTTTCGTTGAGTTTTTTTCAATAAAAGTTACGTTTGCTCTGGATACAATAGTTCAATGGTTTACGAGTGAATCGTTCAAGGAAATACTAACGGAGACACTTTCACATTTATAATATTAGTATAGATTTTATCACTTAAAACACTGATTATGATATCACTTCTAAGGTTTTTATTAAAATGAGCATTGGTTCTAGTGGTCCCTAAATATTTAAAGTGATCGCAAAGGTGGTTCTAAGTAAGCATCGTTAGCAAATTAGGATGAATATGGTATAATTCAGTTAATCGGGAAAAAGGTTCTTTATGATGGGATTAAAATTAGTTAAGTGTATTGCCAAAGGATTATGTGTTAATTGCTTCGTATCGATGTTAATGTAAGTATCTAATAAGTATTATATTTTTTTGGTTCTCAAAATTTTAATATAATAATTGAACGGTTAGTCTTAACAATCGTTAAGACCGGCCGCTTAATTATTATAGATAAGATAAGAATGGGCCTTAATTTAGGTACAAAAATTAATCTATTTTAGTACCTAAATGGATGTACATTCTGATATTATCCTAATGCGTTCTCTAATTTATTTACACTCTTCTTTTGTACTCAAAATAAAACATTATTATAATTATCCGAAAGACGTCCGCTGCAGGTTTATTGTCCCCCTAAAGATCGCCTCAAGGATTAGCTTTGTGACGAACATAAAACTAGAAAAGAAAAAAAATAATTATCTATTTATCTATCTATAACCTCACGCCAGATCCCTTGCGGGGTAGGCAGAGAGTACATAGTTCCAATAGGTTCTTTCCTTACATACCTTCCTGGCTTCCTCGACTCTCATAGTTCGTCTCATACACGCTCGCCGGTTACGGAGACTCCTGACTTTTCCATTAGATAAGACTCGGTTTATTTGGTCGTGGTAAGATAGTCTAGGTCTTCCCCGGTACCTGCATCCTTCCACTTTCACATTGTATATCTGTTTTGTCATTCTTTCCTCTGGCATTCTTTCTATATGCCCGAACCAACGGAGCATGCCCTTTCTCATCTTTACACCGATACTATCTTTCATACCTACTCGCTGTCTTACTATGCTGTTGCTAATGCGGTCGGTCAGCTTCACTCCGCACATCTTCCGCAGAGCTCGCATTTCTACCGCATTTATCGTACTTTCATTCTCCTTCTTACATACCCAGCTCTCGCTACCATATAACAGCGTTGGGACAAGAACTCCGTTATGTATGGCCAGCTGCGCCTTATGGCTTAAGTGCCGGCTCCCGAGTAGCTTTCCCATCGCACCATTCACTCTGTTCCCTGCACTCACTCTTCTCTCTCTCAAAAATAATTATAATTAATTATTATATATATTATTGAGAAATATTTAATGTAGTAGCCTAACTTCGATTAGAATAAAACTTAATGATTTCACAAAATCACTAATCACTAACTTAGCCTCTTGAAGAAATGCCACCCCTTTGATCAATTATCGTTTCGTTCAACTAAGTGGCTTCTTTATGTAAATGACATAACATATGTATAGTCAGAACTATTGGTGTCCAATATTCTTAACAAACATTAAACAATCCCATATGTCAACTCTTCACCAATGTTCACATCTTGAATTTATACCAACAATATATATTTTATAGGAGGTATGTAAGGAAAGATCCTGTTGGAACTCTGTACTCTCTGCCTACCCCGCGAGGGAGCTGGCGTAATGATATAGATAGATAGATCATCATCATCATCATCATCTCAGCCTATACTTGTCCACTGCTGAACATAGGCCTCCCCAATCGCTTTCCAGCGTAACCGGTCCGATGCCACCTGCATCCAACGACTTCCTGCGATTTTCACAAGATCGTCGGTCCATCTGGCAGGCGGTCGTCCCACGCTGCGCTTGCCAATACGTGGTCTCCACTCTAGAATCTTTCTGCCCCAACGCCCGTCCGATCTACGCGCTATGTGGCCCGCCCATTGCCACTTCAGCTTGCTAATCTTAACGGCTATGTCGGTGACCTTGGTTCTTCTACGAATCTCCTCATTCCTGATTCGATCGCGTAGAGAAACGCCGAGCATAGCTCTCTCCATAGCTCGCTGAGCAACTCTGAGCTTTTTTATGAGACCTATTGTAAGAGACCACGTCTCTGATCCATATATCATCACTGGTAACACACATTGACTAAAAACTTTAGTCTTAAGGCACTGAGGTATTTTGGATGAGAAGATGTTGCGCAGTTTCCCGAACGCTGCCCAGCCGAGTTGGATTCGTCGATTGACCTCTCTCTCAAAGTTGGACCTACCTAACCGGACTACCTGTCCCAGGTAAATGTATTCGTCGACAACTTCAAGAGTAGAGTTCCCAACGGTGAGTGCGGTGGGTACGACATGGACTTTAGACATTATTTTCGTTTTGTCCATGTTCATTTTAAGACCCACTTGTTGAGATACTCTGTTGAGGTCACCGAGCATTCGTCCTAGATCTTCCAGCGACTCCGCCACGACCACAATGTCGTCGGCAAATCGAAGGTGAGTGATGTATTCGCCATTGATGTTGATGCTAAGTCCTTGCCATTCCAAGAGCTTGAAGGCGTCCTCTAAGGTGGCCGTAAACAGTTTCGGAGAAATGACGTCTCCCTGCCTTACTCCTCTTTTTATGGGGATCGCCTTCGTGCACTGCCCCTGTACTCGGACTGACATGGTGGCGTTATTATACAAGCACTTCAACACTTCAATGTACCGATAGTCAATGCGGCATCGCTGGAGAGATCTAAGAACCGCCCAAGTCTCGATCGAATCGAAGGCTTTCTCATAGTCCACAAACGCCAAGCATAGTGGCCGATTATACTCCTCGGTCTTCTGTATAATCTGCCGCAGCGTATGTATGTGGTCTATGGTACTAAAACCTTTCCGGAAACCGGGTTGTTCGGGAGGCTGGAAGTCATCAAGCCTGCGTTCGAGACGATTCGTGATGACTCTCGAAAACAACTTATAAACATGGCTCAGCAGTGTGATGGGCCTATAGTTCTTCAGTAAAGTGTTATCACCTTTCTTGAAAAAGAGTACCACCACACCCCTGTTCCACGCTTCCGGCGGTTTTCCTTCGAGCAAGACGGAATTAAACAGCCTCTGAAGGACTTTAAGTACCGGCGATCCGCCCGCTTTCAGAAGCTCTGCGGTAATTCCGTCTTCACCCGGCGCTTTGTTGTTTTTAAGGTGTTTGAGAGCCATCCCAATCTCGCACAGGCTGATGTCCGGGATATCTTCAGTGTAGTGTCGGGTTAGCTTGGCTCTTGGGTCTTTTACCAAGTCAACATCAGGTTCAGCTACTGAGGTATACAACTGCCCATAGAACCTCTCTATCTCCCTGAGCACCTCTGACCTATTCGACGTTACGTTTCCGTCCTCCGTCTTCAGCTTCGTCAACTGGCTTTGCCCAATAGACGCGTCTCTTGCAAACACTTTGGAGCCCTTGTTCTGCTCTATGGTCTCCTCAATACGTCTTGTATTGAAGGACCGTAAATCGTGTCGCAAGGACTTCAATATCTGTCCATTGAGCTGCCTATAGGACTTAGCATCATCGGAGGTTTGGAGTGTCATGGTACGTCGCTCAGCCATAAGGTTTCGGGTGTAGTCAGATAGCTTTTGAGGCCTATTTTTACGGTGGGGCTTAAAATGCTTGGACCCGACCGTATGGACAGTCTCTACCAACCTATTGTTGATTTCGTCCACTGATGCGCTGCTGTCTAGCAATTCGAAGCGGTTTGACAATTCGAGTTGAAAGTTCTCGGGGTTTTGGATATGTGCATTACAAGGTCGGAGCGTAGACTTCATCAGACGCGATCTTTCCATTTTGACATTAATATTTAATGTGCCTCTGACCATTCGGTGATCACTGCCGGTTTTTACCCTGTGAATCACGGAGACATCATTAAATATTTGTCGCTTGGTGCTCATGATGAAGTCTATCTCATTTTTTGTGGAACCATCAGGGCTCATCCAGGTCCATTTCCTATGAGGCGGCTTCCGGAAGAAAGAGTTCATCATAAAGAGTCCCTCCTTCTCCAGATATTCGGCCAGCCTCTGACCCCTGGGGTTGCGTTGCCCATATCCAAATTGCCCCACTCTCAATTCATCATCGCCCCGTTTGCCCAGCCGCGCATTGAAGTCACCCATAACCACTGTAAAGTGTGCTTTGGAAGTATGTATGGCTCTACTAATGTCCTCATACATTACTTCGACGTCCTCATCTGAGTATGCCAAGGTCGGTGCGTAGACCTGTATGACCTTCAGCGAATATCTTTTGGATACTCTGAGTATCAGGTACGCTACCCTGCTCGACACACTAGTGATGGACACAACGTTGTCTATGAGTGACTTGTGGACGATAAATCCGACACCACCTTGGGACTGCTGTTCGCCCTCCCGGTAGTAAAACAAGTTGCCGGATTTTAAGGTTATCGTGTCCTCGCCCTTTCTTCGGACCTCCGATAAACCAACAATATTCCACCGCAACTTGTTTATCTCTTCCTCCAGCTCAACAAGCTTCTCATCTGTCCTTAACGTGCGTGCGTTGTATGTCACCAGGGCCAATTTTCGGTGTTGGTGGTAGCCGAATCTCTGCCGGAGATTCTTAGCACCCCTTGTCCTGTCGTTACCATGGCTGCTACCGTGGCCAGGACGAACAGGACCGCCGGGGACTAGGGGCCTGGTTTTCTTACATTCTTCCATGATTGGGGGTGTTTGCCATACTCGCCACGCTTGGCAGGCGGGTTGGCGAGCGCAGTTATTGGTCGTCGAAGTGCTAAGGGAACGCTGCTGCCCATTCCCTAGTTTTCCCTTAGTCGCCTTGTACGACACCCAATGGGATGAGATGGGTTGGTCCTATTCTAAGCCGGGAACCACGCGGCGGTAGATAGATAGATAGATAGAATATATATTTTCCGACGTCACAAATATTTGCATCTATTTGTGACGGGTGTGTATTGGGATCTAATAAAGGCACCGGAGCGTCACGTTGAAGTCTCGGCTGGTGAACAGTTCATGAAAATCTAAAACCATGTTAGAAAGTCATGAAGACGAGTTACCCTCCCGGCCCATGTGTTGACTTATGGCTTGGTTTGATCTGTAAGGATCTGTTTGACTAAGGGAAAACTAGGGAATGGGCAGCAGCGTTCCCTTAGCACTTCGACGACCAATAACTGCGCTCGCCAACCCGCCTGCCAAGCGTGGCGAGTATGGCAAACACCCCCAATCATGGAAGAATGTAAGAAAACCAGGCCCCTAGTCCCCGGCGGTCCTGTTCGTCCTGGCCACGGTAGCAGCCATGGTAACGACAGGACAAGGGGTGCTAAGAATCTCCGGCAGAGATTCGGCTACCACCAACACCGAAAATTGGCCCTGGTGACATACAACGCACGCACGTTAAGGACAGATGAGAAGCTTGTTGAGCTGGAGGAAGAGATAAACAAGTTGCGGTGGAATATTGTTGGTTTATCGGAGGTCCGAAGAAAGGGCGAGGACACGATAACCTTAAAATCCGGCAACTTGTTTTACTACCGGGAGGGCGAACAGCAGTCCCAAGGTGGTGTCGGATTTATCGTCCACAAGTCACTCATAGACAACGTTGTGTCCATCACTAGTGTGTCGAGCAGGGTAGCGTACCTGATACTCAGAGTATCCAAAAGATATTCGCTGAAGGTCATACAGGTCTACGCACCGACCTTGGCATACTCAGATGAGGACGTCGAAGTAATGTATGAGGACATTAGTAGAGCCATACATACTTCCAAAGCACACTTTACAGTGGTTTATGTAATAATATTGATACCAAGATTATTTAATAATAACGTATGACTAAATCGTTGGTGTAGTAGCGCATAGAGCTATTAGAGATCTTAGGATTGTAGGTTCATATCTTAGATCGGACAAAGTGTGGTTTTCCATTTAATATCTTTTCAGTACTTGTTCGGAGTCTGGGGTTGTGATACACTTTGAGAAATTTATATACATTTTGCACGTGGACAAACAAAAATAGGTCTAACGGACCTAATTCGTTAACAGCTTAATTCGCATGTCAGGTCCACATCACCCAAATGACGTTTTCTACATTTTGTCTAACCACATAAGGTCTTAATTCTTGACAGAATTTTGTTAGAGAAATTGCATGACTCAGTAGAAACAGGCAGAACCTAATCTGATTAATAAGACTGGGATATAATTTTTATACAGTTTTTATGATTTGACGCAGTTAATAGTCAGTCACGCTGGATCTAATCTTGATTCGAATCAAATCCATAAATATTCAGTCATATTGTCATATATTTTATAGTGGTAATTGATCACTTAAATTACATATCTAAATAAAACTTTACAAATAATAAGTAGATCAGAATCAAGTATCATTTCATAAGCCATTATATCGCTTCTTACTATCATGACTTACGCCATGACCAAAATTCTATTAACCAAAAAATTTACTCGAACCCTTTTTAACATAATCGGCTATTAAAATATAAAGTTTATCCATACGGGATCTTGATTCCTAAACATCGATGGCGAGATGCGGTTGGAATAACTGAACTGATTAGGATACATTAGAATGGCTTCAGATCTTCGATTGGTAGGTATAAGTTTTTATTTTAAGTGCAAGTTAGTTTGTAAAGAATTCGTTCTTTTTTTGGTTATGAGAAAACTTATATTCTTTTATACTCTTTTAGAGATAACTCCAATTATACCTAGACCAAACAGACCGTATCTTATCTGTCACAAGTCAAGTCTCCGTAACCGGCGAGCGTGTATGAGACGAATTATGAGAGTGGAGGAAGCCAGAGAGGTCTGTAAGGAAAAAAACTGTTGGAACTCTGTACTCTCTGCCTACCCACAAGGGATGCTGATGATATAGATAGACAGATAGAAAAACAAATTATACACAAAATGCAATTCTTTTCACGAGTCTATAGGATGAAAATCAGTTGCACTAGAGCTGTGGCACCGCCGCCTTCGTAGAGATCACCAAGGTTAAACAGCGTACGGCTCGGTGAGTTTGAGATGGGTGACCGTTTGTAGAATTTCATTTTTGAGCGTCTCCTTCGAAAAGCACGTTACACCGTTGGTCCCGATTACCACTTTATGTGCTACTTGCTTGATCGGTTCCAATAGCGAGTGACCAAAAACTTCGATTTGTGAGAAAAAGTAGGTATGTACTCGAAAATGCAGCAGTATATGTAATTTATAGAATCAGAATCAGAATTATTTTTTTCATGTAAACCATTACAGTATTTATGAATCGTCAGAAAATAACAAAGACTCTACCACCACTTCGGAATATCATTCCTGTGGAGAAGAAGTGCAAGAAACTCCACGGTTACTATTTTAAAATGATAATTGTACAAACTTATTCATCTTCATTTTGTTGTGGGGAATGGCAGAACAATGTAGGTTGGTCATCAGGTGAGTCTAAGTTAAAAAAAGCAAATTATACTATTTGTGAGAATGGCTACATGTTTCCCTCATTTACAAAAAAAAAGTACACAAAAAAATGGCATTATGTTAAATTAATAAAAGGAAGACGGGGAATGTTAACTAAAACAGTTGAATAGGTTGTCATGTCTCAAGTGGAGCTGTAATAGCATCTATCCAAGCATTTTTATCTGTTAAATAATATTCTATTGAATAATAAGCTTGCTTACAAAGTGTTCGTTTTACACAAGCTTTGAACTTATTTTCACTAAGTTTAGTGACGTCAATTGAATTTTTTTTATAAAATCTTACACAGTGCCATGAGGCAGAAAGACGTGTGAATTTTTGGCCGACAAAACTGCGGTACATCTTATTTATTTTTATGTCGTGTGTTATAGCAATGCTTATCACCTAGCTGATTAAAGAGATCTCATTTTTTCTAGTATACATAATGTTTTCGTAAATATATTGACATGGGACCTTCATGATATTAGCTTCTTTGAACAGTTCTCTTAAAAAGTCGCGACTACTCAAGTTATAGATGGCCCTAATAGCCCTTTTTTGCAAGATAAAAACAATGTTCGCTGCCCTACCCCACAATAATATACCGTAAGACATGATACTATGAAAGTAGCTGAAATAGACTATCCTCGCGGTGTCCACATCAGTTAGTTGTCTGAACTTTTGTACGGCATAGGCAGTAGAGCTAAGCCGTTTACCTAAATTCTCAATATGAGGGCCCTATTGTAACTTGGAGTCAAGCGTAATCCCTAGAAAAGATGTATCATTGATGAACTCAAGTTTCTCATGGTTCAGTATAATATCATGTACAGTAATTTATACATTTGGCAAAAAAACGTTATACATTTAGTTTGTTATAGAGCACTTCATTGCTGGATGTGAACCAGTTATGTATTTGAAGAATAGCGTCATTTACTTCTTCAAAGTTCTTAACATGTCTACCTACTTTAAAAAGCAAAGAGGTATCGTCAGCAAATAACACTATCTTCGCTCGTTTTTTAATTATTTCAGGTAGATCATTTATGTAAACTAAAAACGAACCCAGTATCGATCCCTGTGGAACACCTATTTTAACTAAAGACCCTAGAGATTTATGTATTTATAATTATATATTTATATAATTTATAATAATATGATTTATTAATGAAAATAAGGATAATTAGGTATCATATACAAATAAATAGTTTATTTAGCTTAAATATAATCAATCTAGGTACTAATACTATATTTATGGCAGCGTCAGTCTTCAGAGGGCTTAGCACAAGGAATGATAATTAACTCCATAAAATTAAAAGTTTAATTTTCGTACTGCCGTAAAGCCCACTAAAAAAGTGAAGCCCAATAGTATGTTGAAACGCGTATAAAATCTGCTTTTTCTTAAGAGGGCAATTTTATAAATAAGTATAGTGTGGCAAGTAAACACACTAAAACTTGGTTGGACAAAAAGCAAATGTTGGTAAATCAATGAATGAATAACATAAATTAATTTTGAACTATATCAATTTTATTGTCTTTATTTATCACGCAATATTTGTTTATTATTGTCCACTCAAGAAAAAACAGACCATACGTACAAGTTGAAACCATAGTACGCACACCCTCACACCATAGTAAGTCTATCGGCCGCCATCATGCAACAAACCTCGTTTAACAGAAGTCGTTCTCTAGTGAGAAAATCAAATGTATTTTCTTCTTTTTTCAAGGTGAAACGCAGACAGCGTTTCAGCTCGTACGTACACGCGAACTGACTTAAGGTACGGCCAAACCAACGCGTCCGTGCAGCCGCGCCCGCGATGGCAAGCACGGTGGCGATTTACTGCAGTAATATTTGTATGGACGTGTTCACACCAACGCGGCCTGCGTTCTACACGTGCAATCTGTGCGGCGTCTGCACACACGATCATAGGAAGATACTGATCGCCGCCACGGACACCATCTCAGACGCGGCTAGATGCGTTATTTGTCCGCCTTTTTTATATGTCGATGACTGGGGCATATGTCCATGATTATCTTAAAGGTGACATTGTGTGAGGTGCTTACCTCACAGAATATCACCTTTAAGACCAGTGTACTATTGAAGGGTATTGTTTAAGATGTAATTGTTGCCCCAATTATGTACATATGCCCAAGCAATAGCCCTAGCACATATGGACAAGCCCAAAGCATGCTTTATTTGGATATTCTTCACATTAACCGGTAGAGGCTCGTATTAGTATTTCTTTTGTCCATTTTGGTCTTGAAGAGTATAATTCTTAGTGTACGTGGGGTTATCAGAACTCGTGGTAGATTTCGATATCCGGCTGAAATCTGGGAAGTATTTCTCGTGAGCGTCAAGCCAACGGTGTACCTGCAGATAAAATTGTTGTAAATGAAGAGTACAGGAAAATGCATAAAGATCACTTTGATTATTTAGCAATATTTAAAACCGTTTGTGTTGTGTAATGTAACAAGATGAAGCTGACAATGACACAATCTTGTTTTCTAGCCTTGAGTCGGACTTTCAGATACTAAACTGAGAATATATCGATAAGAAAACCCCAAATCCCCCTTTTTCTGACCCAAGCTTTAAATCTTTATGATCGCCAGCCATACCATGCGCTGCTAGACTATCAAGGAAATCAGTCAGTCTACTTGCAAAAATATAACAATATTGTTACTTACAAAATCACAACGGCAGTGAGGCATATCCACGTTCTGATGATTCATTATTAAATTTATTTTTACTTTACTATAATATTAGCTGATGCCCGCGACTTCGTTTGAGTTGAGTTTGTTTTTCAATAAAAGTTACGTTTTCTGAGGATACAATCGTTCAACGGTTTACGCGTGAAAAGGAACAACTAACGGAAACAGTTTCACATTTATAATTTTAGTATATATTTTAATCATTTAAAACACTGACTATGATATCATTTGCAAGGTTTTAATTAAAATGAGCAAGGGTTCTAGTGGTCCCTTAATATTCAAAGAGATCGCAAATAATAGATTCTTTATGATGGGATTAAAATTAGTTAAGTGTAATGTTAAAGGATTATGTGTTTATTGTTTCGGCTTAATGCTAGTGTTAGTACCTACTAAGCATTTATATTTTTTGGGGGTTCTTTAAATTATTATTGTCTTATCCATAATAATGAGTCTTAATGATTTATTTTACGACGAGCATTCTAATTTTGTACTTATGCGTTCTCTGTTGTCTCTTTTTCTAAAACGTTGCTTTGTAGTTAAAACATTATCATTATCATGAAATAAAACTATATTTTCGATTTTATTACGGTTTATTTTTGATTTTTTACCGACGTTTCAAGTACTTTGAAGCACCAATAGGCACGGGAAGGAGTAAGCTGTTAGTCTCCAAAAGGCGTAGTTGTTCCGGGGTACCCTCAAAACTTCTTCATTAGTTTTGTTAGTCCGATCTACGCAGAATAAGCTCACGGCCTTGAGGTCTTAAAAAAAATAAACAGCGATAATATCCGAAAAATAGTTGTATTTTATGTGTAATATTCGCGTAAATCGAAGACCTCAATCTTATCATCAGCCTAAAGACTCACTACAAAACATACTATTTTGAAATAATGTATTTGTATTTCTTCCGTGAAGATTGTCTGCTTCGTTGGTCTAGTAGTATAGCGCATCTCTTTGTGATCACGAGGTTCTGGGTTCAAATCCTAGGTCGGACAAATGTAGTTTTTCTTACAAAAACTTTCCAGTATGAATCCGGAGTTTGGAATTGTGCCTGGTGTATGGCAATATAGTGTATGGTAATGGCAATAGGCTTGCCCTGTATTTCATAAGACCTAACATCGTCGGCGAAAAGTAGGTGTACTAAGTACACCTCTGCCACCCCCGCTTGGGAAATATAGGTATGACGGTGCTTATTTTCATAATATTCTTTCATGAGGGTTCGCTTTAAATTATATATTTATATATTTTTTTCATCATGACATATCCCTTGAGGGGTAGACAGAGTGCAGGGTTCTAAATCGCTGTCACTCAGTTAAACGGCGACATCAATTTCAGTGGCTAAACAATCATAACTGTTTACATTTGACAAAACGATGAACGGTATGTAGTCTCTTGATGAAATGCTACCTTCTATTTAACTGGCAAGCCGTTTAACTAATTGGCTACTTTATTCAGAAGGGGGTCACATATAACTATAGTTGAAACTATTGCTTTCCTAATATTACAAACTTGTTTCTGCCCACGACTTCGTCCGTGTTGACTTAGGCAAGAACCAAACATTTTTCTGAGATAAAACGTATCCCTTGTGTTAATCGAGGTAATAAACTATCTGTGTGCCAAATTTCATCCAAACCCTTTCAGCCGTTTTTGCGTGATTGAGTAACAAACATCTAAACATACGAACATTCACATTTATAATATTAGTAGGAAGTAGGATTAGAAGTGTAAACATTATTTCATTAATTACCTACTTATTTGAATTATCTATGGTTATTTTGGCATAATAAACTATTGAGTAGTTGTCAGCACTGACATGCATAAAAAGTTGGCTGCTCTGGAGTGACGATTGGATTATGGCGGAATTTGACTAATAGCATAATTATTAATATTTAACATTGTTATAAGTAACGGGAACGTTTTTATAAAATAATATTGCTACGTTACGTCTACACTTCTGAACTAGTTATACTTTAGTAGGACAAACATTAGCTACATCTATCCCATATGTCCTTATTTCACCAGATTTCCCATCACGAATTTATACCCACAACATTTATTTTCCGTCGTCATAAATATTTGCATCCCTTACCCGAGATGTTTGATAAAAGGGGATCCAATGGAGGCCTCGGAGCGTCACGTTGAAGTCTCGACTGGTCAACAGTTCGTGAAAATCTAAAACCATGTTAGAAAGTCATGAAGGCGAGTTACCCTCCCGACGCATGTGTTGACTTATCGTTTGGTTAAATTTGTGAGAGATAGCGGGTTTATTTAATAATATTGATAGCAAGATTATTAAATAATAACGTATGACTACCTCACCTCGTTGGTGTAGTAGTGCATAGAGCGGTTAGCGATCATGAGATTCTAGGTTCAAATCCTAGGTCGGACAAAATAAGGTTTTTATTTAATATTTTTACAAGCGAATAGTGTGATTAGAAACCGATGTAAGTTGAAGGATGACGTGGTGACTAGGATTGAAAGAGGTATGTTGAATTGGTATGGGCATGTGGAGAGGATGTGTGACAGGCGGCTAACGAAAGGAATATATCGAGCAAATGTGAGTGTAAGCATCGGAAGAGGTCGCCCAAGGAAAACCTATCACGACCAAATTAATAGTCTCTTGGAAAAGGGTCAAGTGTGTAGCACCATAAATCGACGGAAATGTATGAAGAGGTGTATGAACGTAGATGAAGCGAAAGAGGTGTGTCAGAATCGTAGTATGTGGCAAACTGTAGTCTCTGACTACCCCAGTGGGATAAAGGCGTGAATGTGTGTATGTTTGTATTTTTACAAGCTTTTATTTAACTTGCTATGTTCGTATGTCTGTCTTTTTAGTTCAAAGGAAGGTGGCCATAAGAACATGTGAAATATACAACGTAACTCCCTCGTCGTTAAGCTTTTTAGATTAGTATTGACAAGTACTACACAACCTGATAGGGTTCAGGATCTGATGATGAAGCCTACTCAATATAACCCGGCGGTGTTTGATCTCGTAGGATTTATCTTGACGAGTACTTGAGACCTGTATGGTGAACAAGGTCTAATGATGGAGCCAGAAGGAAGCCATAGGAATACCTCAAATAAAAAGAGATATATTCGTTCCGTATTTGTTATAAAAGCATTTACAAGGCTTTCCGAGATTAAAATTATTCAGTAGTTGTTCGGAGTCAAGAATTGTATCTGGTACAATAACAATTAGCTTGCCTTTATTATATTGGGATCTAATATAGTCGATGATATATAGGTATACACAGTTCTTTCCTGCCCCTCACTTGGGGAACATAGTCGTGATTTGACATCTAAATTCAAAACAAAGTGATGTACTTCTCATGTGTGGAGAAACAAAATTAGTAAATCAGTCTAACGTTCTTGTTTCGTTAACAACTTATTCGCATGACAGGTCAACATCACCCAAATGACGTTTTCAACATTTTTGGTCATGACTCGTGATAGAGAATTATCTGAGAGCAGTTGCCTGACTCAATATAAATAGTTCACTGCTAGACTGATAAATAAAGCTGGGACATAATTTTTCTGTCGATTTTTATAACATGCCACAGCTAGCCAGTCACGCTGGATCCAATGTTGATTCGAATCAAATCCGTAATTATTCAGTCATATTTTCATATATTTTATAGTGATGATTAATCATTTGAGTTACTTTACAAAGCTTTAAAATTAATTGATAGATCAGAATAAAGTATCATTTTATATGCCATCATATCACTTCATGACTTACGCCATAACCAAAAAGCTATCAACCGAAAAATTTACCCGAACCCTTTTCAACAGAATCGGCTATTAAAATATAATGTTTATTCATATGGGACCCTGATCCTTGGACATCGATGGCGAGATACCGTTGAAATAACTGAACTGATTAGGTTACGGCAGAATGGCTTCGAATCTACGATTGGTAGGTATGAGTATTCTTTTTTACTTTAAGTGGAAGTTAGTTTGTGAAAAACTCTTTCTTTTCTCGTTGGAAGACTCTTATATACTCTTTTTATGATAACACAAATCATACCTATTGTACCTAGGTCATCTTACCATGACCTAATAGACCGTGTCTTATCTGAAGGGCAAGCTAAGAGTCTCCGTAACCGGCGAGCATATTTCAGACGAACTATGAGAGTGGAGGAAGCCAGACGTAATGAAAGAAGCTGTTGGAACTGTACATTCTGCCTACCCCACAATGGAACTAGCGTGATGATATAGATAGATAGGCAAATAATAAACAAAATTTAATAGTTTTTACGAGTCTAGAGTATGGAAATCAGTTGCAAAATTCAATAATTTTCACGAGTCTAGAGGATGGAAATCAGTTGCATTAGTAGTGCTGTGGCACCGCCGTGAACGTAGAGATCACCTAGGTTAAATAGCGTTCGGCTCGGTCTGTTTGAGATGGGTGACCGTTTGTAGCTTTTTAATTTCGAGTCTCCTTCCTTCGACAAGCACGCCAAATCGTTGGTCCCGATTTCTGCTTTCTGTGGAAGTTGCTTAATAGGTTCAAATAGCTAGTGGCCACAAACTTCGATTTGTAGTTATGTACCCGGAAATGCAGCAGTATATCTATCTATCTATCTATCTATAACCTCACGCCAGATCCCTTGCGGGGTAGGCAGAGAGTACAGAGTTCCAACAGGTTCTTTCCTTACATACCTCTCTGGCTTCCTCGACTCTCATAGTTCGTCTCATACACGCTCGCCGGTTACGGAGACTCTTGACTTTTCCATCAGATAAGACTCGGTTTATTTGGTCGTGGTAAGATAGTCTAGGTCTTCCCCGGTACCTGCATCCTTCCACTTTCACATTGTATATCTGTTTTGTCATTCTTTCCTCTGGCATTCTTTCTATATGCCCGAACCAACGGAGCATGCCCTTTCTCATCTTTACACCGATACTATCTTTCATACCTACTCGCTGTCTTACTATGCTGTTGCTAATGCGGTCGGTCATGTATGGCCAGCTGAGCCTTATGGCTTAAGTGCCGGCTCCCGAGTAGCTTTCCCATCGCACCATTCACTCTGTTTCCTGCACTCACTCTTCTCTCTATGTCAGCGGTGTATTTCCCATTCTTACTGAAGGCGCATCCAAGATATACAAACTCATTCACTTGCTCCAGCACATCGTTACCAACCACAATCCTTACATTCGTTCTGGTTTCTTCCCTTTCAAAAACCATAATCTTGGTCTTCTTCACATTCAAGTGTAAGCCATTGATCATGCAGTCGTCTTTCATAACTGTGACTAGTGTTTGCAGATCAGTGGCTGTTGGCGCTATTAAAACCGTGTCATCTGCATAAAGTAGATGGTTTACCACTAAGTCACCCATTTGTACACCTTCATTCATCGCTTTCAGTCTTTGAAGACTTTTGTCCAGATATATTATAAACAGTCTAGCGGACAACACGCAACCCTGCTTGACGCCGATTTTAACGTCAAACCAGGGTGACCTGTTACCACCCACCCGTACGCATGCCTTGCAGTCCACATAAGTGGACTGGACGGCTCGCAACAGAGTGCCATCTATACCATACTTTGGCAAAATGTCCCAAAGTCTCTTTCGCACAACTCTGTCAAATAAATGCCTTCTCCAGATCTACAAACCCGCAGAAAACCTTCCGGCCCACAGCAGCAGTATATGTTGATTTAATAATCGTAATTGGAATAATAAGGTATCACCAATTTTGGCCGGCTAATTCACATAACCCGGACAAGGACTTGTCCTCTTTCCCACAATTTATTATAGTTCTTGCAACTTCGCTGTTTATATTTCTTTATTTTCTGCAATTGATCTCAATAACTTCTCGCAAAAGCCCTCTACGCGTAGGACCTCTGCTTTCATGCAAGCTTTACCATGGTTCGGGTGAACCGCCTGTATTCCGGCGAGACACACAATAATAACCCGGAATATTAACGAAATACATATAACATAATAATAAAAGATAGGAATCAATATAATTAAATAGGAATATAGTATTATTGTTGAGTCCGCTAAGCCATTGGATACAATAAATTTGCGGCGAGTCGCGGTCTCCGTTATTTAGAGTACGCCTTACCAGCGGACTTCGCTTCGGTTGATGCCGGTGTATTTGATACCCTTTTTGATCTCAGATATATTAAATTTATTATTTAATATTATTATTTAAATAAGTAATAAAGACCTTCATGCGTATTCCAGCACCGGTGATAAAGGTATACTGTGTACTCACACTTTTTCGACGATGTTAGGTCTTGAGCGATTAGGCAAAATTCCAAAATCAAGACAGCTATCAAAATTTGTCTTCAAAAAAAGCAACAAACTATCATGCCACTATATATAACAACATAGGTATATATGATTATGCTCACTTTAGTATCTTTGCTTGCGTTGCCTGTCTGGCGTAGGTCACTACCTTCCCTCCAATATGTTCGAGGGGAGTGATGGCTGTTCCAGTAGTCGTACTCGGGAACGGGTGTTGCTTCTGGGGACTGGTAATTATAACCTAAACTTTGTATCCACACAACATGATTGAAAAAAAGGGAAAAAGAATTAAATAAAAAAGACAAGCCGGCTGAGTTTCTTTGCCGGATCTTCTCAGTGGAGGCCGCGGTACGATCCAGTGGTAGATTAATAGTTAAGTTAGATTTAAAAAAATGTCAATTATTTATTTGTAGGGGGCACTTACATTACACATTTAAAAGTGCTTCCGCAGGACATTTTGCAAGCAATATGCCCTGGTGACCTGGTGAAGGTCGCGAGTTAAAGGCGGATGCATACAGGACAAAGCAAAGGTCTCTGGATGACTTTTGGCTGAAGAAGGCTGCTGAAGATCTACCTATTTCTGAGTGTAGGCCTGTTACGTCATTCTTTTTAGACCTGTGTTGATCGTTTCCAAGCATTTGCAGTAATGAATGATACCTACATCATCATCAGCCAAAAGATGTACACTGCTAGATAAAGGCGTCCCTCTAAGATCTCCACAATGACCGGCTTTGTGCTGTACGCTTCCAGCTTTTACCTGCGACCTTCACCAGGTCATCGGTCCGCCATGTAGGGGACCTGCCCACTCCACGTCTTCCGGTATGAGGTCGCCACTCGATAACCTTTCTGCCTCAACGGCCGTCAGTTCTACGAGCGATTTGCCCCGCCCACTGCCACTTAAGTTTGGCATTTCTGAGAGCTATATCGATGACTTTGGTGCTCCTGCGGATCTACTCATTTCTAATTCGATCTTGAAGAGAAACTCCGCAAATAGGTCTTTTCATTGCCTTTTGGGTGACCTTGAGCCTTTTTATGGTACCTACAGTTTATTCATTTAATTTTAAGAATTTATATGCATGTCGTAAATTAATGCCTGTTTCATTCATGTAGGTCCCGCTTTATTATTTTACTTTTAATTATTTAGACAGATGTGTGTCATGAGGGATTTGTTTGATTTGTACGACAATGAGAGGTCGTTGTTTTTATAATAAATCAGAATGAATACTCGACCCGCTTATTTCGACAGCCATTCCACATGTATTTGGGTATACCATCGAATTCGTCGACATTAACGGTAGTAGTCTGTTTTCAGAACCACGATTGGGAGCTTTAAAAGCGAAAATATTGCCAAACATTTAGACCCCAAATTGATAAAAGAAGGCCGATAAATAAAATTTATTTTGTGTTTATAGCTGATTGTACATAACAAATGTTTAATGATGGTTTAAGATTAGACTGGTTGCTTTATTGGTTTTGTGTTTTAAATTTAAAAATGCCGAACAAAATAGTTAAATAATAATAAATAACGTATGGTATATATCAGAAGTACGAAAAATAATAAATAAATAAATCAGTTTAAACGGTCCCTCTGCTGATAGAAGGGCTATTCTCACAAATCGAGATGAGAGAGATAACATCATACTTTACCACGCGGACCCAGAGTTGATTGGTAGTTTCAAAACAACTGCTAATTTTCTTTATAATAACTGCAATAATCATACTTGATATACAATCATACTGGATACCAATTTGTCGTGTCCACCATCTCCAGCATCGGCCATTTCCGGCCAAAAATACCACTTTCGGCCAAAAATTCCGAAGCCGAATTTTGAATTTTACCGAAAGTGTTATTTTTGGAAAGAAAGTGGAAGGTTTCTAGCATGTACCCAAATTGAACGATCCAGTACGATTTATGGCTTACAAATGCGCGAGAGCGTGGTGGAAGAGGTGACGCGCGGGGGGCAGGGGTCACATTGCGTTGCGATGCCATTGCCAGTAAATAACCAAAACAAACAAGTTCCTTAATACTGTAAACATAACTTATTAAAAATTTAGCTAATCATTAATCAAATTTCATAGGATTATTAAACCTTCGGCTCCGGCTGAAGGTTTTGGCGATGGCCTATTAATCGGCCTTGGCTTCGACCAAAAAATAGACCTTCGGTCGACTCCGGTCGGTATTTGTTTGTTGAGTTGATGTTGTCATGTTAAACGTTCGAAAGTTCTATAATTGAATGGTTGAATTGTTGTTATATCAGCCAAATATTGTCTCTCGTGCTGTGACACATAAAATACTTTCTTTGTTTGGTGTTAGCTCTTTTCTTTTATTTTTTAAATCGTAGACGCACACTAAGATTATTCAGGTATCGTGGGTGCGTTTACAAACACGAAATTCCACATACACCAATACCCCGACCGAAACAAATAATCGTGGGTCTCACAAAGATTTGTACCGTGCGGCAATCGAACCCGCGACTCTGCAACCCAGTGAGCGGAGCGGCTTAAGCCCTTAACTACTGCGCCAAATCGTCCATCTGTTTCTTTCTGTCTACTGTTCAGACGTCATCGTTTAGTAGATCGATTATAATTCGTTTTTCACTTTAGCAAACAGACTCGGTATGTCTGAGATGGGTGACCGTTTGTGTAATTTTTATATTCGAGAGTGCATTCTCGAACATGCATGTTTTGCAAGCTAATTTAGATAGTCGTTAAACCTAGCTGGAAGACTTATCAGCTTCAAATCTGTTTCCACCAATCCGCACTGGGTCCGCGTTATGGAGTACGACCTGATCTTTCTTACTTCGATTTGGTAGAGGAGGTTTTTGCGAAGCAGTTGAACAATATAAGCTGATTAATCACTTTACATCTGATAAATTAATAATAATAATAATACACTTTATTGCACATAAAATATTATGACAGGGAACAAGATCGAACATAGTTATGTTGGTACAGTAAGGCGGCCTTATCGCTTAAAGCGATTTCTTCCAGGCAACCTTTAGGTAGAGGACAGAGATGTTAAAAATAAAATGGAAATGGGTAAGGTGCAACAATGAATATAATAACATAAAAATAAAAAAGAAGTAAAATGAAACAAAAAGAACCTATTATACATTACGCAACTGAATGACGAAATAAATAAATATAAAGGAAAGGAGAAACGAAAGAGATACGAATTAAAAGGGAACTTGCTAAAGGTGTTAGGTCTGCAGGAAATGTGCTTTAAGATCCCGCTTAAATATTTCCCGGGACTTAGCACGCCTTATAGAATCAGGTAAGGAGTTCCAAAGACGAATACTTTGGATAGTGAAGGAATTAGTAAAGAAGTTAGAAGAATGGGTAGGGATAGTTAGGCGAAGTGTCGAAGAGGAACGAAGTTCACGCGACTGAGTAGTGGCGAGAAAGGAAAAACGTTCCTTAAGATACATTGGAGTGCACGGGTTAAATAAGATAGAATAGAGTAGTGATAGTACATGCATATTCCTACGGTGATGGATAGGGAGCCACTCAAGTTGAGAACGGAATTCGGATACGTGGTCATATTTACGCAAGCCGAATATAAAACGAATGCAATAATTCTGAAGTCTTTCGAGTTTATTAAGAAGCTCCACTGTCAGGTCAAGGTAGCAAGAATTAGCGTAGTCAAGAATAGGCAACAGAAGGGATTGTGCAAGCACAATTTTAGTATTGACAGGCAAGAAATTACGTAGGCGTCTAAGTGAGGCTCCTGAAGCGAAAATCTTCCTGCTAACCTCAGCAACCTGCGGTCTCCACGACAAAGTGTTGTCAAAGATAACACCAAGATTTTTCACCTTGTCGCAGTATGGAATAAGGACCCCGTCGAACGTAATCGCAGGAAGTTGATCAAAGTTAATTCGAGACATATACCAAGGGCTGCCTATCACAATAACTTGAGTTTTGATCGGATTAACTGCTAGGCCATGTGACTTACTCCAAGAATTAATAGAATTTAGGTCGCAATTTATAGTTTGGATAGCAGTCGACAGATGATCAAAAGCAGCCTGCGAGTATATTTGTAAGTCGTCAGCATAAAGATGATACGATGACGTTAACTCATTGGTAATTGAGTTGATAAAGACTGCAAAAAGCAGCGGAGATCGACTGTGTTAAACGCATTACTGAAATCAAGAAGAGTAAGAACAGTTAGCTGCTGATTTTCCATACCAAGCCGAATGCCTGAATGAAATTATACTTAAAAGAAAAAAATTATGTGTTGAAGACGCGAATACGGAAAATTGAATGATTTGACAGCCAGTCAGCCAGTGCCAGGCGGGACGGGAATGCATAACCATAGATAAATACTTTTTTGAAACTTTTTAATTCTAAAAGTGCGTAGACGCAGTACCAAAGGATAAATTGGATTACATGGTTCTGGATAAATCTCTTCGGATGCAACATCTCACATAATTAAGGTTGAAGTTCAATAGGTAAGTTCAATCAACCATTAATCATATCGCATCACATGTTAAAAATGATACAAATAATTATAACTGTGACAACCCCCTGTCACATAATTTAATTTTATTGACCTTCTCCGTCACTTTACCCTATATTCCCCAGGTGGGGGTGCCAGAGGTGTACAGTGTACACCCACTTTTCGCCAACGATGTTAGGTCCCATGTAATAAGGGGCAACCTATTACCATATACCGGGCACAAATCCAGTCTCCGGACTGACACTGGGAATTTTTCGTTAGAAAAACTGCATTAACCGACCTAGGATTTGAAACCAGGACCTCGTGATCATAAATTATTATCGACCTTACGCGTGTAATTTAAATTATGATCCCCAAGATGTACACTACTTATTTCATTAATCCGTGCGGGAAGACTTTCTATTTCGGGTTGACGGGTACATATTATAAACTAGTGACAAGAGAGATAGCCTAGTGGTTAGACCGTTGGACTGCTAAGTCAGAGGTCTCGGGATTAAACCCAGGCCCGCAACTCTGTCTTTTCAAAAGCATGTGCGTATTATAAATAAATGATCACTTATTTTAACGGTGAAGGAAAACATCGGGAGGAAACCTGCATGCCTAAGATTTTCTCGAAGGTGTGTGAAGTTCGCCGCACTGGGCCAGCGTGGTGGACAATGGCCCAAAACCTCTCAGTTTGAGAGAAGGCCCGTGCCCAGCAGTGGGACAGTTTCTTAACAGGGCTAATATTATATTATTATACTGTGTACTCTTTGCCAACCCCGCGAGGGAGCTGGCGTGATGATATAGATAGATAGCCATCTATCTATCTATATCATCACGCCAGCTCCCTCGCTATTATATTATAAAACTGCTAAATCCATTTTTTTATAAACGTTGATTTTTTTGTCTTCAAATTACATTCAGTAGTATTAAATCTTGAAAAAAAAATATTTCCTTCCTTTTGCATTCAAGTAAACACAAATAATTTACATTCTGTCATGTCTCACAGTGTAGGTATAGGTGTATCGTTAACTTTCGAGTGACTTTCCAAATAATGACAATTTAGTATAAGTAAAAATTAATGTGAAAATCATCTTGATTATTAACCAAAACAATCATCTTGTTTAGTTGAGAAATTCCTATGGCCGTCTTCCAGCTCCATCATCAGATCAGCTTCATAGAACTATATTATTGCATTGTCACCAAACTTACATATGCTTCCCAAATTTTAACTCAAACTGACGTCAGCAAACGCCTGAAAAAAAAAATTACAAATTTTGAACCAGAAAGGGAGAATATAAACAGAGCAAGCTTATTTTTAATTAATTCAAAAAGTTTTAAGGCTTGTAAAAAGCATACAAAAAGAGTTCAAAATTAAAATAATCAGTACGATACCTACATTAAATTGCTAGCAAAAACTTGTGCACTATAAACTCCCTTATCGCAAACTCGTAGCGACCGAAAGTATTTAAAGAAGTAAGAAAAGAATTTGTTTAGAAATGAAATATTATTTCATGTATTTTAGATGTTGGATTGGTTGTAACGGTGCCACCTACCGGCGATGCTTCAATTTCAGTATATTCCGCCTGAAAGGGAAAAAGTTTCAACCCATTTTGTACTGAAAAAAATAGAACGGTAAGTGGGAAAAAGCAGAGAGTTTTTGGGGTCTGTACGTAGATAAAAATATTTAGTTTTTAATTTATTAGAGTTTCATAGTGCTTCACAAATCTTAATGACCACTTAACATGGTGTAGGTTGTTAAGTTTTAAGTTTGATCATTACCACGATATTTTTAAGGACGGCTTAGTGGTTAAAAGCTTTAGCCAAGCGGCAGGAGTCATTCGCTCATTAACACTCAGGAAAAATTGTGTTTGTCTCACAATTACTGGTTTCGTTCTGGGTATTTGTGTATGTAAATTTCATATTTGCAAACACAACCACGATACAGGAATAGTTCCTACTATATTCCTACTACATAAAAAAGTAATTCATTTCTGAATATTTTTTTAACTACCTGTATTTCAGAAAGTTCCTAATAACATATTTGCGATACCTACAAATATACGTAAAATCTTATTCAACCGGAAACCTCAATTATCAAGACAATATTTAATATTTGTCGTAGCTTCAATAACGAAATTGCATAGAACAAACCTATCTCCATAAGATTTTTTTAAACAGCGAAAAATACTTTGAATCAACTAGTCAACACACGGAATCCTAAAAAACAAAATCCTCTGTCCCGCCAAAACCATTTCAAAATTGGAATTGGCGCTACTCTAAGCGGATTTTTATGCTGCCAACTTCAAATGTACACTCCTCTATCACTCTATCTCTTTGGCATAAGTGTGATATTCGTTGGCCAGATTAGTTGAATAATTTGGTAGCTCATGGAAACTCTTGCATAGAGAACACAGATTCGAAATAAGGAAGTGAGCTGATCCCATTGGTTGATAGACTTTTATACAGCTTTGACCTTGTGATGCACTGTTGCAAAGCCGTGTCTATCCACCATGATGGATAGACACGGCTTTGACTTTTGTATATTGCACCTGATGTTATTACTTAATCATATCGGTGCAGATTTAGAGCTTGGAAAATTGGATCGGATCGTCTATCTCATATTTTGCAGTACTGATATTTGAAAAGTCGGTCTACAGAATTAAAAAGTATTCGTATATACGAGCTTAATAATTCTATCTATATATTTACGTAATCACGTCAGATACCTTGTGGGGAAAGCAGAGAGTACAGGGTTTCTACAAGTTCTTTCTTTATAATATTTGCCTATGATGGTGTAAACAAAGGTATATCATATAGGTGGTTAGACTATGTGGTATACATATTGTAAACATTTTATTAATTATATAACTTATTTTTAGTATCTGTAGTTCTTTTGGCATAATGAACAATTGGGTCGTTGGCAGCACGGGAGTGCATAAAAAAGGTTGGCAGCTCTGGAGTGACGATTGGATTATGGCGGGATTTGAATAATAGCGTACTTATTAATATTTAACATTGTTATGAGTAACTGGAATGCTTTTATGAAATAATATAGCTACGTTACATCTACACTTCTGAACTAGTTTTATTATAGTTCAGAAGTGGGATTCGGATAGAAATATTACTATCAACATCACGCCCACTAGGCTTTCAGGTAACAAAAGATAAAGGTAAATATAGTAAAAAAAACTATTAAAACAGGTGAGTCGCATCTTGGTTAATCAAAAAGTAGTGATTGTCGATTTCAAATTACTTTAAAAATGTTGATGTAGGATCTCATTTAACCTATCATCACGCCAGATCCCTTGCGGGGTTGGTCAAGTAATTAATGATTAAATATTATCTACCTAATATTTGTGCACCAGTGCAGGAATATATTTTATACATTTTATTTCTATTGTAGGGACGAATAAGTAATTAATTAACAGTTAAGTACTTGTGTTTGAGAAATTATTGTGCTAATGTATAAAGTATAAATACGAAAATGTATAAAGACGGTACATGATGCTAAATGAAACTGATGTAGTTATCTTAAATATTCTTGGGTATATTTGTATGTAATGTTAAAAGTAATATAATGAAGACTATGATAAGAGATGAGTTAGTATAGCATCGGTTTTATGATAATACTGTGATAAATTGTTTAAATGACCGAGGTTAACAACAGAGGTACATTTTAGTAGGTACCACTAGCATTTCAGACCTTTTAAATAAGGTGGTAGAGAAGCCCGATAATTTGATATTAATCCATCAGAATATGGATGGATTCTCTTCAAAAACATTAGAGATTGACTTATAATTGAAGAAATAAACGAAATATGATGTTTGCATATGTGAACATTGGCTTAAATCACACGGAATATTAATCGATTATGACATGCAGGCTTCATGGAGGTACAATATTTTGCTTAAAAAAATGTCGAGAGAACATAGTGATATAGTCGGGCTTTTATTTGAACAGTGTGATTAATTTATTTGTGTTAAGCTGGATAAGCATATTATTGTGTATATGCAGAACCCCAAACAGTCAGGATTTTACTACATTTGAATCTATAATGGAAGATGTGTTGAATAAAACTTTCATGAGTAAATAGTCGAGAACAAAACGAGTAGTAAATGGTAACATCAAATAAATATTTGAGAAAAAACAAGGTACAGCGACAGACTCTCGAGTTTTAATGTTTTTCTTGAAACATTAACTTCTGCTACATAGATTGATAATATATTTATTTTATGAGTAACCGTGGAGTTTCTTCTTTTTTTTTCTTCACAGGAATGATATTCTGAAGTGGTGGAGTCATTGTTACTTTACTGACGATTCATAAATACTATAATGGTTTACATGAATAAAAAAGACGATACATACAGACGATATATACATTTTAGTCGATGATATAAATGAATTTATTTCTGTTTTGCAAGCTTTTACTTAACTTGCACTGTTCGTTTCGTGCGTCTGTTTGTCTATTTTGACCCATTTTACAAGTACGTGGGTGGCTGATTGAGCTGAGATATGCCACGCATATGAAGTGAAGTATGGTGACAATGCAATATGGTATCGTAGAGATGGCCACATGATCGAGCCAAAAGTAACAAGGATCTCCTCAGTTAAGGAAACAGTTAAGGATCTGAGATATCCCATTTATGATTTGGCTATAATAGGTTGCTTAAAAATAAAAGATCTTTGTAAATTAAAATTGTTCATCTGAATTGCCTACTTACTAAGTGGAGTAGTACCACTACTATGTGGTATATTTATAGATTTATTTGATAACTAACGTATCCACCCAAACTGATTTCAGACACGATGTCAATAGATTTTGTAGAAACATCGTTGGTATCATCGCGCAGTCACGGCGCTGTACAGCGTCAGTGGAGGCGTCGCCGCGGCGTGCGGCGTGAGTGAAGGCGCTTTATGGCATGAGTGGAGGCGTTCTGTGGCACAGTAGAGGCACTGCGCAGTACGGCGCAGTAGCGCGTGAATGGAGGCGCTGTACGGCGTGAGTAAAGGGGCTGTAGGACGTGAGTGGAGGCGCTTTATAGCATGTGCGGCAGAAGTAAAGGGCGCTGTAGCGCGTGAAGACGTGTTGTAGGCCGTGGGTCGTATCAGGAACATAAGGAGGTTGAGTAGACATTATAATGAATATTTTGTTGATAAATTGAAATATGTTATAACTTGAGATGAAGGTATGATTCCCCTGGAGAAGTACATGCACAAAAGAGTCCTAAGACAATTATGAGTGTCTTGTATTTCATTGAATTGGATCTGCATATTTTTGTCAGTTGAAATTTGTTATACATTTATGATGAAGGTATGATTCCTCTGGAGAAGTACACGCACAAAGGAGTCCTAAGACAATTATGAGTGTCTTGTATTTCAATGAATTGGATCTGCGTATTTTTGGAGGTTGAAATTTGTTATACATTTATGATGAAGGTATGATACCTCTGGAGAAGTACACTCAAAAAGGAGTCCTAAGACAATTATGAGTGTCTTGTATTTCAATGAATTGGAGCGGCGTATTTTTGTAAGTTGAAATTTGTTATACATTTATGATGAAGGTATATTTCCTCTGGAGAAGTATACGCACAAAGGAGTCCTAAGACAATTATGAGTGTCTTGTATTTCAATGAATTGGATCTGCGTATTGATGATGAATTGAAATTTGTTATAAACTTAGGACAAAGGTATAAGTCCTCTGGCAAAGTACATGCACAAAGGGCTTGTAAGACAAACATGAGTGTATTGTTTTTCAATGAATTGGATACGTTATAGAATAATTTTAAATCTGAGATGTTAATTTGTTAAAAGAATCTAGTCACAAAAGAGTCATAAGACAAATACGAGTGAGATAAATCCGGAGAATTAAATTAAGGGAAAACATTGTGCATTATTATTATTATTTTAAGATTCTTTTCCCTTTTTTTTATTCTAAAGTATGGATGACGATGATAAAAATTTTCTAGTGATGCGACAAGTATTTAGAAGTATGGCTTTCTGTATTAAATTGAATGTATAAGTTGATGTTTTAGTATATTGAGGCATTGGAGAAGACTTTTAGAGACTACACCAGTTGATAAGATTACTATTGGAACAATATGCACTATGTCTGCTTTCCCCTGTGTTTTAATTCTAATGCAAGATTTTGGTATAATGTGAGCTCATCAGATGTTGTTGATTGAATATTATGCGGGTTAGAAATGACTATATCAATAATGTATACTATGTTACTGTCCTGAACGTGAAGAGATGTCTGGTCTAATATAATGGATCGCTTTATTTTTAATTATAGTTCTATCCCAGTAATTTTTTACGTCTTTGTTTTCAAGCACTGTATCTTGTTTGTATTTACAATAAGGGATTTTAAGTGTAAATTGTATTGGTGGGCCATATATTGGGGAATTATTTCTGCCACTCGGTCGTGGCGGTGTTTGTAATCAGTTTGGATGAGGGATTTACATGCGCCGGTGATGTGATGTATGGTTTCGGAGGCAGAATGACAGTGTCTGCATGAATCTGTCGGTAAGATTGAGTCCTTGATAATATGCTTTTTATAATTGCGAGTGGCAATAATTTTGTTTTGTATTGCAAAAATGAAGCTGTTAGTCTCTGGAAACAGTTATCTTCGTTAAAACCATTCGTTCTACTATACTATCCACGTGTCTTTGACCCCAATCGGATCGGTGTCTCCCGCAAAGTGATTTCTGAGCCTATCTTTCTATTGTGTCACGCATATCTGTAAGTTTTTCTATGGAGGATTTTGTGTGATGCTTCCGATGTGTTGTCATAATTCTGTTTATTATACGTTTCAGTAATTTAAGATCTGTGTTTGACCTGAATTTATGATTCCGAATAAATAAGTGAGTATTTGAAAGTATTATTGGTCTTCATTATATTTCTAGAATTGAGGCATGTTTTTGGAATCTGATTCACGCGATATTAAAATTTTCGTGTTAGTTCTGGCTTTGTTTCCTTCTTCTGGATTTTTCGACACTGATTAAATCTTAAATATTTGTATACACTATATTACTAATTGCAGGGAGAATTTTTTGGTGATATCTTCTAAGTGAAATAGATCGTTTTTTTATGGTCAGCATAAATTTTAATATCATCCATGAAAAAAAAGGTGAGAATGAATAAATGATGAGTCGAGTCCATGCAAATTCTAGCTATGATTACTATTCTCGAGAAAAACATAGAGAGGATTGAGTGCCAAACAAAACCAAAGAGGACTGAGAGCATCCCCTTGAAAGATGCGGATCGTTTCGTTAGTACCTAATTGGAATAGAACATTTTAATTTTAGTTTGGTATGCCAATGTTGCATTGACGATTTCAAGAACATAGTAATGGTGGGGTAGATTATATACAGCTGAAGCACTTCTAGAAACCAACTATGTGGAACAGAATCGAAGGCTTGCCTATAATCAATGAATATGCTGTAGATACTATGTTTCTTCCTATATGCTTAGTTTATTGTGATTGCATCTATTATAAGTTGTTCTTAACAACCTTTGCTATTTTTCCGGCACCCCTTTTATTGTTCTGTAAGTATATGATTTTCGGAAAGATGTTTGTAAATTATCTTACTTATGCATGGTGTGAGTATTTTATTTATTATTTGAAGGCAAGTAATAGGTCGATATTTAGATGGATCCGCGATATTAGTATCTTTAGGTAGTATAAAAGTTATTCTATGTGTATGATGTACTCTGGCATTGTATGTGGTGTCTGAATAAACGTGTTTAAAGGGTTATGCAGTTACGAGTAAGTGGGTGTAAATTTCTTACATCAGAAATAATAGATGTTATCAGATACAGGAGATTTCCAGTTGTGTGCATTTGAGAACTTGTGTGAAAGTTTCTATTGGAATATGTTCGAAATGCATATTTGAAACGTGCGCTGTGTTTTCCTTAGCAGTGATTATCTACTCTGCATTCGCATTTTGTGAACCGGATTTTCCCATATCCCAGCCCAAAACTGCCTGAGTACTTCAGGTGAAGGTGTTCTCTGATTTGGTGCATTATTAATACTATTTATATTATGATGAGTTTTAATGCCTCTGTGAAAAATACTTCCAAAAAATATTTTTATTATTAATTGATTTTGGGATTGTAACTACTTGTATTAAAATGATCTTAAGTGAATTTGCTGGTGAAATTTTTACACGGAGGAGTCATAAGAGAATTCAATCTTGATAAGATTTCAAGAAAGCGATTGAAATATGATCCAGCAATGATGCATAAATACATTTAATGAACAATACATTTTGTTTATATTGTAATCGTACAAGTTGTTGTTCCTTCATTTTATATTGTATTTCAAAAAATAATTGATGGAACAATTAATTTGTTAGATGGCCGAACGTGTTGATTAGAATAGATTTGATTCGAAATGGAATAAAAACAAAGGTTGCTTTTGGTTATTAAAAATAGTATGTATTTATAAATTCAATTTGATAAGAGTATATATTTGAACAGAGAACAAGAAATGTTGTCTTTTGGATAGCAAAAATGATATGTTTTTATGAATTCAAATTATTAAGAAATGGTGCCGACATAATTCTGATTTATTCTGTTTAGTTCCTTCAAGGCATCTTCGGAGTTTGGTAGTCTAAAAATTGTTACACCTATGTACATAAGTATTTTGTTGCTTGAATGTGTCATTAAAAAGGTTGTTTTAATGTGTCATGACATTACGAGAGGACTCTGTTATTTCAGAATGGCCGACTGTAAACATTTTATTAATTATATAACTTATTTTTAGTATCTGTAGTTCTTTTGGCATAATGAACAATTGGGTCGTTGGCAGCACGGGAGTGCATAAAAAAGGTTGGCAGCTCTGGAGTGACGATTGGATTATGGCGGGATTTGAATAATAGCGTACTTATTAATATTTAACATTGTTATGAGTAACTGGAATGCTTTTATAGCTACGTTACATCTACACTTCTGAACTAGTTTTATTATAATATACTATATGACCATATTGCACACATTACATGCCATGGCTTTTGTTTTATAGTACTTAACACTGAGAAACATTATTAAGTGGTTCACAATTCGAATCCCAACTCGCAACTTTATGTTTTTGGAATGGGAACTTCTAAAGAGCACTAATATACAGTACACTTGCACCCCCGTCGCTTGGGGAATTTAGGCTCCACGGTATGCGCGCAGATTAGAATTTTTGACAGTTTGAGTTTCTCGAACGATTTACAAGAGACTTTTTTTTATGTGAGATTCTGACAAGCGATTTCTGGTACATACAAGATAAGAATCTCAACAACGTAACATTAACGACGTAGGGTCGGCAAAACAAGGGCAGCTCACGCGCCATTAATAAAGGGATTAACGATGATAACCTTTTTTGCTGACGCTCACCAATCTCGTGACAAAGTGTCCCGCGGCGGACAATAATTACGTTTGTGCTTAATTGCGTTGCTGACTGTACGATATTATAAAAGAAATATAGTACTAGGAACTGACTCGTTGCTCTAGGCAAATAATGCGCTTTGCGATCACGAGGCACTGGGTTCAAATCCTTGGTCAAACAAATGTAATTTTTCTATTAAAAAATTCCCAGTATTAGTCCGGAGTCTGGAATTATGCCCGGTATAGGGCAATAAGCAGTGATAGCCTAGTTAAACCATTGTACTGCAAAGTCAGAGGTCTCGGGTTCAAAGCCAGGCACGCACCTCTGTCTTTTGGAAAGCATGTGCGTATTAAAAATTAATTATCACTTGTTTTAACGGTGAAGGAAAACATCGTAAGGAAGCCTGCATGCCTAAGAGTTTCTCGCAGGTGTGTGAATTTCGACAACCCACACTAGGCCAGCGTGGTGGACTATGGCCTACACCCTCTCAGTTTGAGAGGAGGCCCGTGCCCAACAGTGGGACAGTTTCTTAACAGGGTTAATATTATTGTTATTATATATAGGTCCCTCTGTTACTTGTGATATTACACCGTTGGCGAAAAATAAGTGTACACAGTACACTTCCACCACCTCCGCTTGGGGAATATAGGCATGATGATGTAGTACTAAATATGGGTATAGATAGGTCGATAGATAGACCGAACCAGAATTATGATGGTGGAGCTAGAGAGGTCTGTAAGATCCTGTTGAAACTCTATTATCTGGCTACCGCAAAGGATTTTGCGTGATAATATTAATAGATACATATCATATAGAATACATTTTATTAGATGCAGTGAAATAACAAAGAAAAAACCGGGCAGGTGCGAGTAAAACACGGTTCTATACATGTGCTATCAGATGGTCATTTTTAATTTTTCATCGATACTTTTTTTATGCAATAGTAATATATAATATACTAATATCGCAAGGGCTAGGACAGCCGCCGCATCTTCCGAAACCCTCAAATGGCGCAAATATAACAACCTTGATAAAGGTTATATGTTTGAGCCGTTTGAGGTGGAAACTCTGGGTCCTGGCGCACATCGTATATTTAGCGATGTGGCCTAATTGCTGGTCGAAGTAAGAGGTGACCAGAGGGCTGGCTCATACCTCGTACAAAAGTTAAGCATTGACATTCAACGTGGCAATGCTGCCAGCCTTCTGGCACATTACCATGCGACAGCGATTTGACACAAATTAATGTTTTGCAAATAGTATGTACAGATATAGTTTTTAGCTTTATATTATTTACTAGCTGTTACCTTCGCACGCGATTATTTTGTAATTTGATATAGGTAGGTAGGACTTTTTGGGATAGGATTATTGCAAGACTTAAGAGACACCTCCATATTAAGTTTCTTTTTAATCCGTTCAGCCATGTTAATATGGAGAAATAAAAACAACTATCCCCCAGGAAACTTGCATTTCCCGAGCAGTAATTTCTAGATATAGATGCTTTATTGGGTTCTTAGATTTACGCGAATATTACACATGAAATAAAACTATTTTACGGATTTTACCGTCGCTCAAAGAAGTCTGCAGTCTGTGAACATGTCCTTGACCGCACCCGCCATAACATCAGATTTGATAGACCACAAATCCTCGTGAAAGAACACCGATTCCTACCAAGGATGGTTCGCTATTGAAATTAAAAAACATCCTAATTTCAATAGAGAAGATGGCTGGGTGCTTCCATCGTCTTGGGATCCGGTAATTAATATAATCAAATCCAAAACCAAGCATAACACTGCAAGACCTCAAGACACCGTGAGCTCATTCTGCGTAGATCGGACCAACAACAACAAAAATAATTAAGAAGTTTGAGGGTACCCCGGAACAACTATGCCTATTGGACGTCTAACACCTCAGTCCCTCCCGTGACCATGGGTGCTGCAAAGCACTCGAAACGTCGGGAACTAAAAATAAAAAAATAAACCGCGATAAAATCCGTAAAATAGTTTTATTTCATATAGATGCTTTATTTTTCTCTACAACCCGTTTAATCAAACGGGTAATCCTGAAAACGTAAATATTACCTATATTGTCTGTCATATAAAATATCTCCGTGCAGGTATTTACTGACATCTGAAGAGTAGTTTTGGAACAATGAATGATTTATCGAAATCGACTTTTTTTCTTTCTTCAGAAACTGTTAGATTTTCCGAAAATATAAGTATACAGAGTTATTATTGTGTCTTTAAGTAAATTGTCTATCTATCTATCTATATCATCACGCAAGCTCCCTCGCGGGGTAGGCAGAGAGTACAGAGTTCCAACAGGTTCTTTCCTTACATACCTCTCTGGCTTCCTCCACTCTCATAGTTCGTCTCATACACACTCGCCGGTTACGGAGGCTCTTGACTTGCACTTCAGCTAAGACACGGTCTATCTAAATTGTCTTTTTAGAAATCCAATGTTTCGCTTATTTTCGTCTTTTCTGGAGAAACCTTTTGATTATCTGGTATAATTACTATACAACGTGTTAGCCAATATTTTAAGGTATTCGCATGCAAAGTTTCATCAAAATGCGCCTGGTAGTTTTTGCGTGATAATGGTTCATACCCTTCGACACACAGACAGACAGGCAGACAAACAGACACAAAAGCCAAATATTGTAGAAATGTCTGCTACATCTACATCGATACTAGTATTATCATACCCCTGGGTTGTTATTTCCTAAAACTATTCCATGTACAAACACGACTTCCTTACAGTTTTATTATATGTACAGATTGTTCTTTTTTGTTTTATACCTACCTAGCTTTTAAGAAGTAAATAGTCTTGCTTAAGTTTCATTTATTTTATTCGCGATTTTGAAATAAAGATTGTTGTCTTATCATTATCATCATGATCAGCCCATGTCAGTCCGCTGCTGAAAGTAGGCCTCTCCCATGGCACGCCACTGAGCTCGATCTTCAGCTCTCCTCCTCCAATCCCTGCCCGCTGCCTTACGAATATCGTCACCCCACCTAGCTACAGGGCGCCCTACACTGTTCTCGTTCCGTTACTAATACTAATAATAATACTAGTACGCCCGCAGGGCAGCTTGTGGCGAGCTGTTGGTGAGTAACGACACCACCGACCCGAGTGCTTCAGAGAGTCGGTCAGGGCCCCCAACTCGGCGTGTCTTCGTTGGTCGAATGGAAACCGAAGGGTGCCCGCAGGACTGGCTAGCCTTAAATGGCCGTCCAGAGAGGAGCCGTGAGAGTTATATCGACGTAGGAAGATAATGCGGTCCTACGTCGATGTACTCCAGGGGTGGAAGTGTTAAAGGGCATAACGCCGCGAGTAACTTCGGAGAAAGCGCAGCACACCTCTCTACACCCCTGAGCCCCTCACACCGGTGTTGCCCTCAGTTGTCCTAAGACGACCGTTTGACGGCCCATCTATTAAGCGGCGAGCCACCGCCGGCCACGGGTAATTAGGTATCACTAATTATGGCCGGTGTCGGACCCTTTGAAATAGTCCAGTTTTTGACCATCAAACCTCATTTACATAGCCCTTGTTTTCTTTCCATAATTTACAATAGTCCTTGCAACTGCCGGGGTCAGTTCGCGGGTTATGTTTCTTCATTTTCAGCAAGTGATCTCAGCAGGTGGCTTACATAACATTAACTTCTCGCAAAGGGCCTCTCCGTGTTGGACCCATGTCCCCATGCAAGCCTTTCAAAGGTCCGGGTAAAGCCCGAGAATCTCAGCGAGATAATAATAGACATACTAATACTAATAATATTAAAATGTTTGTCTGTTACATTTTGACGCTCAAACCGCTGAACAGTTTTTGATAACATTCGGCAAGGACATAGACCCTTAAGCTTAAGCTGTTTTTTGAGACATTTTTTGGCTCAAAAAAAAACTTAAGGGTGTAAAATACACGCCTGAAAAGAACGCAAACGACGTCGTGGGTACAGTTGGTGTGGTATAATTTTAAAGGATTTTAAGATAAATCCTTAGTAGCAAAAATGTTAAAAAACTAACCCATGGAAGGTATTAAAAAATATAACAGAACCCTCATTTCAATCACGAAGATGGTGATATGACCGAGCTCGTCTGGGATTTCTTTTTTAATTAGCCCCTCTGCTTGATATCGGTCCGTTGGTAATTAAAATGCTGTTTTTTCTCATTAAGTTTTTATGTGCAGACCCACAATAATCTATTGGCCCGCGGCTAAACTTGGAACTGACAGCTATCATCAAATAAAATGTCACCTAATAACAGTCGGTGAGTTGCCGTTTGCTATGAAATTAACCCAAGTTCTATCTATCTATCTATATCATCACGCCAGATCCCTTGCGGAGAAGCAAGAAAGTACAGAATTCCAACAGGTACTTTCCTTACATTCCTTTTTGACTTCCTCCACTCTCATAGTTCTTTTTTTAATAAGTGACTGTGCGGACCCACTTGTTCAAATATCTCGTTAGAAGTAAAAAAAAATAATGAAAGACAATGTTAACTCTATTTTACAGCAACGCCCCGCTGTCAATGTCAGCCATGGACCAATAGATCCTTGTTGCACTGTACTACGAGCAAAAGTAAAAGTGCATATACTCTAGCTTATTTTGTACCTGGTGCTCGCCGCGACTTGCCGTCGCAGGTTCGAGTGCCATCTTTAATTCAAAACTATGCCCTTATGCGCACTAAGATACTGTTTAAACAACTCGAGGAACATAAGATTTTATTATCTACTAGCTTTTGCCCGTCACTTCGCCTGCGTTGACCTTAGACAGGAACATAACATTTTTTCCAGACAAAAAGTATCCTATGTGTTAATTCTATCGTCTATTATAGTAACCAAACGCGTCGAGTTGCGAAAACAATTGTGAGTATCCTGTCTAATGTCAATGTAGACAAAGTCGCGGGTAGGAACTAGTATTTTATAAGTATTATTCCTTATTTTTATTCCTAAAGTTAAATAAATACTATAGGACAAAATCATTCTTACAGATAGAAATTTATTTATTTCATACACCCTGTGGAACCCGGTGAAGGTCGTAGATAAAATCTAAATGCATACAACATACACTGCTATAAAATCGTTACTACACTTATGAATAAGTAGCTGTTTCCCGCCGATGCGCACGCGATTATTTTGCAACTATTTTGCTTTTTTTTAGAATCATAGCATATGTTTTATTCTGTTGTATAAACTTTATTACTGTAAATTTTTATCAAAATCCTATCTGTATATAATCCTCACAACTTTTACGTTTACAATTTTAGGTAAGATTCCACTGCCATGGGTATTTTTGTAAACATAGAATTTAAAGGCAGACTAGGTAGGACAGCTAAGGACTACTAAGGCTAACATTTATCAATAATATTAGGCACTGTTAAGAAACTGTCCCACTGTTGGGCACGGGCCTCCAATAAAACAGAGAGGGTTTAGACCATAGTCCACCACGCTGGCCCAGTGCGATTTGGCGAACTTCATACACCTTCGAGAAGCTCTTATGCATGCAGGTTTCCTCACAATGTTTTTCTTCACCATTAAAGCAAGTGATAGTTAATTTCTATTACGCACATGCCTTCGAAATGACTCTGGTGCGTGCCTGGGTATCGACCCGAGACTTCTGACTATGCAGTCTAACGGTCTAACCACTAGGCTATCACTGCCTGGAAACTTTTATCAAATTGAATATTTTATTCTCCTAGTATAGAAAAAAAACACGAGACAGGTACAGTTTTAGCACACAAATAAGAATGGTTTACTGAGCATTATCTACACAACACCAAAATAAAATCTCCAAGAGAAAAATATCGCCCGCTGTCTTTAGCAAAAGAAATTCCTTATTTACAATCCGGGGTACGAAATTGGAGGGGCTTTCGGATAAATATTGACCCGCCAAAATTAATGTTGCGTCTGCACATTTCTCCTGTGCAAATATACTTGTTTTAATTAAATATTTTTCGCATTGAGGCATTTTTTCGTGGTGTGGTTTATAGGAGGGAAAGATTATGGATGTGTTTACTGAAATGAGATCTTTTGTTTGTAAGAATTATAAATACGAGAGCTTTGCCAAGTGGCAGACGTTTTTTTTTTCTATTATTTTGTATGTAGTAGATACGGCAAAAGTGCGTCACTGTCTAAATTAGATCATTTGTGTTTGATTTGTCCCATTTGGAACATTTTAATTCAGCTAAATTCCAGCACAGTTGGCTCCCCGATCGACTTTGCGTCGCGTATTCGTTCGTTCTGTGAGACGGCAAGTTTAGTAAATGTGATCGAGATTCAGTTTCAGATTGGAATTAACTATGAAGCATTTCGTTTGTTCTGTAAGATTAGCGCCTTTGTATACTAACTGGGGATCTAGATTCAGATACAAATAAGGCATATTTTTGTACCATGTTTCGAATCTTGTAGTTCTCGTCTATAGCGCATTATTTTGAACACGTGACTTTTGAATGTTTTATGTCATTTTCGTACAGTTTTTTGTAAGCATTGACGTCTGTAGAGATTCCACTTAGCTATAGGCCCTGATATTATATCTGACATTATTGCCTTATCATTACTGTAATGAAAAGATTAATGGCGTGAGCTGATTGAGAGGTTACGCTGCGTTTGGTCATTTGCCATTTTGACGTAATTCTTTTGCGATTTTGAGAAAGAAATTATTTTTTGAGTAAAGCCTATGTTGCTAGTTATAGTTGCTTTGTCCCCTTACACTTTAAGCTCACACCGTTTGAATAGTTCCGTTCAAAGTAAAACAAATACTTTTGATTTTAATACTTCTGATTTTGATACAGATGATATCCCACACAATCCAAAAAAGTAAATTACTAATTACTGTTTAAATCATGAATTTATTACCCAAAATGGATTGAGCACACTACGAAAAAAACGTGACGACAGAGATACTCATATAGAGCTCTACGTCTCTTTCTAAGTAGGGTGACTAAACATTGGTACGATTATGGACTTGTTGACATCTAACTAACGTAGTCTTGGGCACTGTTTATCGTCGTAATTCTTTCTTTCCACGCATAATCAATATCTTCAATGGCCTGATGTTATATCTTTACTAAAACATTGTATTGTTTCTGCCACTGTCATGATGATATATAGTAATAGTGGAGGCTTGTAAACGTCAATTTGTTTCTATTTGCCATTAACTTTTATACGTTAGCTATACAGCTAAATGATAAAATCCAATCATAGTTGAACCAGTAGAAGTTTTTGATTCTTGTAAGTAACAGGATAGATTGGTATCAAAAAAGTTTTTGAGTAAATTGCCCTATTTCTTGCTTTCTGTATATTTTTCAAAATCTGTAAATTCAGCTCCAAATGTCGCAAAAATTAAGGATAGTCTCCTAAGGCCCTTTTCCTGTAGCTACAACGGTTGACATAGCTGTTCTTACTGTCCCATCTTAAAAATCCATCCTGCATATACACACGAATTGAGAAATTTATTAGTTTTGAACTTGGTTATAAATGGTTTACAGCGTATTTAAACCATATCATAAATAGGTATAGTCCGTATTATCATCAGTCCGTATTATAGCAAGACACCGGGCTCCAGGTTCACTCATCATGGTTTTTCGAGTTGTTTAAATCATAGAAAATTCAGTCTTGTGTTTGTGGGTGAGAGTTTAATTTTCTCTAGCAATTTATTGACATTACTCAATCCGTTTTGTGTAATAAACTCATGGTTCAAATACTCCTTTTTCAAATATGGAGAATATTTTACATTATTAATCTGGTGTGATGATATAGATAAATAAAATTAAAATTATCGGAATCTATCACTTAAATCCATGACTACCTACCAAATTTCTACCTTCTATATTTTACCGTTTCCAAGAAATTTTGCTGTAACACACAACTGCACAAGTTATTTCATTACGTTCAGGTTTTTCTTTAAAAAGCATGCAACCCTAATAATTAAAAAGAATAACTTGTTTGAAGTTATTCTTTTATCTCTGTCTAATTGATCGTAAAAGTCTAACGAGCCGTATTTAGCAACTAATGCATAAAATTAGCTCAAATTGGGCAGCCATGGTGCACTTTGCACGCTCAATTGAATATCACATTACGGTGGAACGGCCTACAATATTGTATATTTAGACTTCAAGTTATTTAGCAACTCTAAAATATGGTGTTTGAGTAGTTCTTGAAATGATTTTTTATCTTTTAAAAAACGATATAAGATATATAATAAGAGATACCCATTAAATGAATTATTGACTGAATCCAACCTAGAAAACTCGCGCGTAATTCGCCCTATCTAGGCGCAATATGAGATCAGACGCGCGCCTCGACTCGCACGTAAATCACCTGATCTGGACAAGCTATAAAATAGTCTTCATGTAATTCAAAAGTTTTACAACTCTTTATAAAACTCAATGCGTTTATTTACTGAAGTATTTTTAAATATGTATAAATATTTCCAAGCATATGAGCAACCATTTAATGTTAATAGTTTAGTATTCTAGTCTATTTATGTCTTGTCTACTTCCTAGACGCCATAATTTTCCATTAAAAATACATTTTTAATGTATCCATTTCGCCACGATATTTTTAAGAACCCATAAATATCCAAACTGCTCGCAATTTAATTAACTCCAAGAGTTTTACTGTAAATTGAAAAAAAAGTTACAACACCGTCATAGTTAAAGATGTCAGTCGAATGACCGAATAACTAAGGTTCGTTTCGTAAGGGAAATTAAAATTTAATACAAAGAAGTCAGATTTTATTTATGACGAAAATGGCGGCCTTTATGTTTTTCAATTGTGAGTCACGAAGGTTGTTTGATGTTATATTTAGTGATTGTTCAGCTATTTGTTTAGCCTTGTTCGGTTAACAAATAATATAAAAAATGTTAACAATGTTTTTGGATAAATATGTAAAAACAGCGATAAGTTTTTGCGCCTGTAAACGCAAAAACGTATCACCGGGTTTAGTGGTGCAAAATGGACATACAAATCTGGATATTGAGAAATTTGATCATATGATATTTCGTCCACTAGACGTATTAATGTATTTTAGTTTCCTTTGGTTCAATAACTTTTTGGTTAAAAATTGAGCGTGTCCATATGGGACACGCTCTTTTTTACTAGAAATGTACAGTTGTCAACACCGTGTATAGTATAGGGTTAATAAACAACACTGAGTATATAGGACAAATTTACAACTTGTGGCATTGCACTCCAATTTCAGGCCACCTGTATAACTTTAGTTAGAAATTATTAACATCATGTATATGACAGACAGCTCACAATAATGATACATTTTATTTAAGTCTACTCACAATCGTAGCTGTCGTTTATATTTCGTCGATTTTACTTACATTACGCTATGTAAAAATATATGAGCAATAGTCAAATCGATTATGGTTGAACGTAATCGATTTAATGAAACCGATTAATAGGATTGACGTCTCGAACCGTAATTCGATAATAACATGCGAAAAAATGTCGCTGACTTCTATATATATCGCTAATTTAGTACTTAAAGCAGCACTTTGTTGTGCGTGCGTGCGTGCGTGCGTGTGTACATGTGTCCATGCGTGCGTCCATGTGCGCGTGCATGCGTGTGTGTGTGCGTGTATACATATTAATAGATAATTATTAGTTTTTTAGTAACTGGATAGACAAGGTCTTTTATATTATATTTTAAGTACTACTGACTGCCTCGTTGGTCGCCGCCTCGTTGGTCTGTTGGCAAAGCGCATCGCTTTGTGATCACGAGGTCCTGGGTTCAAATCCTAGGTCGGACAAATGTAGTTTTTCTAACGAAAAATTCCCAGTATGAGTCCGGAGTCTGGAATTGTGCCCGGTACATGGCAATAGGCTCGCCCCCTATTACATGGGAGCTAACATCGTCGGCGAAACGTGGGTGTACTCAGTACACCTCTGTTACCCCCTCTGGGGAATATAGGCGTGACGGTGTGTGTGTGTGTGTATTTTAAGTACTATATTTGGAATATTTCTATTGTTACGTTTGCAGGGAAATTAAATGCCGAATAACGTGCGAAGTACTTTATTAGGCGCTGTACACACAAAACAGTACGTCGAATGCAAGTACACACACTAGCACTACTTTCGTTAGTACCCAAATACTGCTTCCGAATCTCTAAATCACTCGTTGTATCCGTATATCGTTGCTAAAGTCGCCGGTATATTCTACTTAGATCGCTTGTTCTTCGATTTGATCACTATCGCTTCCGAGAAGAGACTGTGTCCGTTCCCGCGCTCTGTGTTCCTTTTATACTCCTATGAAAGTTCTAGAACGGATGCGAACCCTCTACGTACATTACAAAGCGGTATTATTTTTACATACCTATTTGTGCGTGAATAAATAGGTACTTGTATACCGCGCCCGCGCGTCGGCGATAATTAAAGGGGTGGAACCTTCTAGACGTTTCACCACTTAAGCGCGGATTCTAGATCTTTCTAAACAGATCACCGGGGGACCTAAGGGTGTGTTATGCGTTTTAGAATCAGCATCCCCCGATTAAGTCTTTTCAAGATATCGGGGTATGTTCGGGTCGTAACACTACAGTCTTCTTCCTTGTCAGTTACAACAGACATTGCCATAAGTAGAGATTACTTTTATTAACCCTGTTCAGTGATAATTATTGCTGGATTCAACTTATTAATACGAGTGCTGATAATTTGACACAATTTCTTGAGTAATGAGCTCCATCTTGGGCTATTTTTGGAATGTTACACAAGTATGTGTTATAATGAAATCACACTAAAAAACACTATGTTTTTGCAAGGGAGTGGCTTATGTTAATAATATATCCATATTCATGAAAAAATGTCACTTCAATTACTCTTCCGGGATATCTCCTTTTGGAGATATAATATCAAAAATAGCTTATAGTTTATAGCAATAGCTTCGTAGTTCCCGTTTAAGGTATGTATGTTAGGAAAAAATTTCCATTGTAGGAATGTGAACTGTACAGGAGCCCCTCATCGGTGAAACTTATGAGTAATATGACCTTCAGCACAGATCTCGTATGTGCCCCAAGTCTTAGTGACCACGCCGATGTATCTCGTACATCACTCATGCCCTTAAATTACCTTCAATCCTTAAAAATCTTCATTCTTGATGAATGTCCCCCTAATTACAGGTATATTGCGTGTGAAACTGTTTTTAACCAGGATAGGGACATAGACTTCATAAATTACCTTTCGGGTGATAAGAGCTTTCTGCGAATATCTCGTATACGCCACATGTCTTAATATGACGCGCCTGTGTATCTCGTAAACAACTCATGTCCACAAATGCCCGATACTGTGTTAATTACCAATTTAAGCTGAAAATAAATAATTATGAGTGTTGATCGTTTCAGAATGTACTTTTAGCCACGACGATCCCCAGTTTATTTTAGACGTAAATTTTTCTGAATTTGCTTATACGATATTTTATATTTATTCCATAAGGTCACTTGAGTATATTAAAACCTTTCTATTATGCAATCTCAATGATATTTTACAATTGTTATATTAAATTACAACTTAAATGCCTCGCTGGTCTGGTGGCAAAGCTTTGTGGCTGGAATTGTGTCCGGTATATGGCAATAGGCTTGCCCCCTATTACATGGGACCTAACATCGTCGGCGAAACGTGGGTGTACTCAGTACACCTCTGCCACCCCCTCTGGGGAATATAGGTGTTTGTTTTACAAATTAAATCTCGCCCAAAACTTTAGTACGAGGCACCGGCTGCCGCGCTGTCAAAAGAATGATCGCAGAGGTTAGGTCCTCAGATAGCATAGAGGAGGCGTTGATGTTTCAAGTCACTGACTTATTCGATCAATGCATAAATACACCGTAACGCTTATATTCTCCAAGCGGGGGTGGCAGAGGTGTACCGTGTACACCCACTGTATACCACCACCCATGTAATAGAGGGCGAGCCTATTGCCATGTACTGGGTAAAATTTCAGACTCCGGACTGATACTGGGAATTTTTCAATCAAAAATTACTATGACCGATGTACCTTGGATTCGAATCCAAGACTTCGTGATCACAAAGAGCATTCTTCATCACTAGACCAAGGAGACAGTCATAAATGTAGATATGAATAAAACCTATTAAAGCCATATATCTACACTTACATTATAAAGAGGAAAGATCTGTATTTTGTATGTTTGTAACTAATAAACTCAAAAACTACTGGACAAATTTCAAAAATTCTTTCACCATTTGAAAGCTACCTTATCTATTAATATTCATATTCATTCATTTGCATTCCACAATATGTACGTAGTAAATGGTAAATTACATAGCAAATGAGACAGTTGTGGACCCAGCAGGGCACAGCAAAAGATACAAAGTAGGAGAGAGGAGGATATTGTTATAAATAGATTTGTCTTTGAATTTATTATTGTGTCATTATTTATTTAGAGTTATTATTTATTAATATTTTAATTGTATTTTAATTTGTTCATACTCTTATTTGTCAGACATATATTCATTTATAGAATAGTAGGCTTTATTGATTAAAAATGATTTTAGATGTTTTATGAATAATTTGGTATTGACTTCATTTCTTATTGACTCGGGTAGCTTATTATGTATTTTGATGGCCATTACAAAGGGACTGGAAGACTGCAGGGTTATTCGGGAGGTCGGAAGTATTAACATGTTTTTGTGTCTAATTGATCGTTGTCTATGCAGGTCTTCCCGCCTTGTAAAAAAACTTGTGTGTTTGCGTGTGAATTTACAGATTTCCAGAATGTAGATACATGGTAAGGTTAGCATTTTATATTTTATGAAGAAGGGTTTACAGCTGTCTAACTGTTCGATATTAACTAGTGCGAATACATTTCTTTTGTAAAGTGAATAGGCTAGGAATGTCTGTACTATTTCCCTATAGGATGATGCCATAGCTCAGCCACGCATAGGCATATGCGTATCTAGAAGTAACATAGGCTATATAACATAGACCCGGTACGACTGGCTGTTGTCGACCGGGTACGAAGTCGCGGGAAACTGCTAAAGTCAAATAAATTCTGACCAAACAGGACTCTTATTCGGTATGACCAAACGGGATGCGTTCCGGTAACTTTTTGAAATGATCGTGTAACGGTATTCTGTATGTGACCAGTCCCGATTCCTCCGAAAAGCCATTCCGATCTCGGTCTCGAACCGCACCTATATTAAAAAGCGACAACCCGCTACTTCGCAAACGCGTCCAAGCATCAGAACCCCCTTATCATAGCCACCGCCGACTATGCACCTGACTTTTATCAGCCGCTACCACCGCCCGCGGCATATTCTCACCGACCCTCCCGATGCCCTTACTTCCCTTCTTTCGAATACAGATACTCCACACAGGATCAGACACCGACCTCGCTGACGAGGTTGTCCGCCGGCCGGTGCAGAACACCACGGTAGACACCTAGTATATGCCTTTCCTCATAGCGCCTGCCCAGGCCGAGGCCGTTCCTCCTTGAGGTGCCGTTGAGCTATTTTTCCCCCTAGCCCTTTTGGCTCGAGCGTAATGATTACACGCCCGCCCTCTTGTCCGGTGAAGCTGTAAAGGTCCCGCGGCCAACAGCGTAGATCACTCACACATAGACACACACACACACACAAAGGTATTTAGTATGCCACTGGATTACCACCAAACGATCATTTTGAGAAGTTATCGTAACGCGTCGCATTACGTATTTGGTCATAGTGAATGAGGGCCCAGTACTACCAATATAATACTGTCAAACGCACAAAAGCTTGAAATTAATATTCTCAATTATTATATCAATTTGGTTTTAGTATACTGAGTTCTTAGATTTACGCGAATATTACACATGAAATAAAACTACTTTTTCGGATTTTATCGCGGTTTATTTTGATTTTTAAGTTCCCGACGTTTCGAGTGCTTTGCAGCACCCATGGTCACGGGAAGGACTGAGGTGGTAGACGTCCAAAAGGCATAGTTGTTCCGGGGTACCCTCAAACTTCTTAATTATTTTTGTTGGTCCGATCTACGCAGAATGAGCTCACGGTGTCTTGAGGTCTTGCAGTGTTATGCTTGGTTTTGGATTTGATTATATTAATTACTGGATCCCAAGTCGATGGAAGCACCCAGCCATCTTCTCTATTGAAATTAGGATGTTTTTTAATTTCAATAGCCTCGCGGACCATCCTTGGTAGGAATCGGTGTTCTTTCACGAGGATTTGTGGTCTATCAAATCTGATGTTATGGCGGGTGCGGTCAAGGACATGTTCACAGACATGTTCACAGACTGCAGACTTCTTTGAGCGACGGTGTTTTAGGTCAGCTATGTGTTCTTTAACCCGAGTTTTTACTGGTCTTTTTGTTTGTCCTATGTAAGAGAGACCACATTCACAATCAAGCTTGTATACTCCTGCATCTTGTAGAGGGATGTGACACTTGACAGATGGTAAAAACTGACTGATCTTCTTCGGCGGCTTATAAAATGTTTTAATTGAAGCACGCTTCACGATGTAGCCAATCTTGTCTGTGACTCCTCTTAAGTAAGGTAGTACAGCAGGGAGACGCTCGACTGTGGCTGGTTTCACTCGGTCACTGTGACGTTGGCGTGGGACTCGCAGCTTATTGTCGTGCAGGACTTGCTTGACATGTTGAAGCTCGGCAGCCAGATGTTTCTTGTCACAGATCCCTTGTGCTCTCTGAAACAAAGATTTACCCACGGTAGCTAACTGTGATGGATGGTGGTGAGATTCACCGTTTAAGTACCTATCAGTATGGGTCTTTTTTCTATATACCATATAAGCCATACGGTTTATAGAAAAAAGACCCATACTGATAGGTACTTAAACGGTGAATCTCACCACCATCCATCACAGTTAGCTACCGTGGGTAAATCTTTGTTTCAGAGAGCACAAGGGATCTGTGACAAGAAACATCTGGCTGCCGAGCTTCAACATGTCAAGCAAGTCCTGCACGACAATAAGCTGCGAGTCCCACGCCAACGTCACAGTGACCGAGTGAAACCAGCCACAGTCGAGCGTCTCCCTGCTGTACTACCTTACTTAAGAGGAGTCACAGACAAGATTGGCTACATCTTGAAGCGTGCTTCAATTAAAACATTTTATAAGCCGCCGAAGAAGATCAGTCAGTTTTTACCATCTGTCAAGTGTCACATCCCTCTACAAGATGCAGGAGTATACAAGCTTGATTGTGAATGTGGTCTCTCTTACATAGGACAAACAAAAAGACCAGTAAAAACTCGGGTTAAAGAACACATAGCTGACCTAAAACACCGTCGCTCAAAGAAGTCTGCAGTCTGTGAACATGTCTGTGAACATGTCCTTGACCGCACCCGCCATAACATCAGATTTGATAGACCACAAATCCTCGTGAAAGAACACCGATTCCTACCAAGGATGGTCCGCGAGGCTATTGAAATTAAAAAACATCCTAATTTCAATAGAGAAGATGGCTGGGTGCTTCCATCGACTTGGGATCCAGTAATTAATATAATCAAATCCAAAACCAAGCATAACACTGCAAGACCTCAAGACACCGTGAGCTCATTCTGCGTAGATCGGACCAACAAAAATAATTAAGAAGTTTGAGGGTACCCCGGAACAACTATGCCTTTTGGACGTCTACCACCTCAGTCCTTCCCGTGACCATGGGTGCTGCAAAGCACTCGAAACGTCGGGAACTTAAAAATCAAAATAAACCGCGATAAAATCCGAAAAAGTAGTTTTATTTCATGGTTTTAGTATATGAAGAAGTTTTACAGAAATGTATGCACAGAACACATCTTATATTAAAATCTCAGCAGTCACGTGCAGCTGAGCAGTTTTGTAGGAACCGGATTAAAGCTTACCATTCAAGGACGTACGTGATTTTGTCGTTACGACTTTTCGTGCTATCTTCAAATATACATGGAATATCACTGTGATAAAGTTAACAAGATTCTCTTTGATCGTATTTAAAAGTTGTATGTATGAATATATATTATTATTTTTATTATAAGCCTACACTGTCCCGCTGCAGGGCAAAGGCCTCCCCTCCCTTATTCCACTTGACCCGGTCCAGTGCAAGCTGATGCCAGTCCTTGTCGTAGGAATCCAGCTCGTCTCGCCACTTCTTTCTGGGCCTGCCGCGCTGTCGTTTTCTACCTGGTGGCATCCACTGTGTGGTTGCTTTAGCCCAAAACGCATCCGACATGCGGCAGATATGTCCGGCCCAGTACCATTTCAGTCTTGCAGCTGAATATATAGGTTTATGTATAAATTTGAAATAGTAGAACTGGTTATTTGGTCACCAATAAAAATTAATGATGTTAATTTGATTAGTCTTTGGCTAAGAATCATAGATCATTAATATACAAGCTGTAACATAATAAACGCAAGACCTGAAAGTAGTTTGTTCTAAATCGATAACTGAATTGATTCCAACTATTTTTAATGTACGTTACATTTTTTTTTAAATTTGTCAAATATGCGTTTACTCCTTCAGTGCGCTATAAAAAATAATTTATTCTTGATTCATAGCAATAAGGAGATTACAAATGCATTCCCAACCCGTATTTCTCAAAATGCACAAATACACATACAAGTTTCGTTGTTAATTGGGGTATAAAAGTGCTTAAAAAAGGCGTAAAAACCTTTAAATTTGGAAATTTGGTTTTCGTTTTAAATTTATGAAGCAATTCTCTAATCGGGTGTCTGGGGTCTTGCGTTTATTATGTTACACCTTGTATATTGATTAGGAAACTATCGAATGTTTGAGTGTAGACTTGTGTGCAATATTTAAATTTATCTTGAAATTCTTGAATAATAAAAGTAGTCTTACATTAGCTATCAGACCGATGTCGTGGGTGCATTTACAAACATTTAATTCAGATACACTGCTGAAACAAATATATTTTGTGGGTCACATAAAGATTTATTCAGTGCGGGAATTGCACCGGTGTAGTCGTGTGAAGCGACTTTAGCTCTTAACAACTGGACAAAGTCGTTCGTCTGTCAAATAATTACGATAATTCAGTTGGAATAAAATCTAAGTATAAATTTAATCTTTAAACATTATTACAAACAGTAACTATTTACAATAATAAAGAAGGACACTTATTTTAAAGACCATTAAAATATTATTGAAGTGAGCTTCATCTAAAACCACGTAATTTAGCAGCTGCCAAGTATTTCGAGAATGTCGAAGGTCGCACATAAATTTCGCGCAATGAATGCCGCGCATAAAGATGCAACGTGCACTTGACAATGCTGTTAATTTTAGATTCGACGGTAGATATTCTGGAATGAGTCCAGAAATGGGGAACGTTTCCATTATTTATTTTACTTGAGAGAAGTAGCGAAAATTTTTGAGTTTTATTTCAGTGACCATAAATGGTCTTTTTATGAGTCAACATTTATGCCCTAACTTCACAAACTCTACACCTTAGTCAAAATATGTGGCTTGGCCGTTTCGGTACTACAAGAACTATTATATGACAGAAAAGTAATGAACAGTAATAAACAGTATTCATATATATATGTATGAATAAATTTTTCACCTTACGCCCATGTGACGTGAACATTTTGACTAAGGTGTAGAGTTTGTGAAGTTAGGGCATGTAGAGTTAGAAGCTTGGCTCTATATGATATCTGGGTACTTTTTGACAGTGCGGTCTGGTCTCGTCTTGGCAACATTTTACATGAAAATGGTGGGATTCCACATCCTTTTGGAAGTAGCCTATAACAATATTTTTTGATTTAGTTCAATTTTTCTTTTTTTTTGGGGGTGAATTTCTTGAACATCATAGGTGTCCTTTTTCATAGCTCACTTTCTATCTTTGCATTTTTTCTTCGTTGGTTTACTGTTTATAATTTATGATCATCAATCAAAACGGATACACATTAGGCGTTTTGCGCGCGCTCAATTCCATTCTCTAATTTAAAGGGTGAGAGTGATTTAATAAAACTCCAGAAATATGTATTTTATAATTGTTTATAACATGGAGTCCCTATATTCATTTTCGGATCTCTAGCATCAAAATTTGTGAAAGTTTCATACAAACTTCCATCCCCTAGTTTAAGTGGTAGGGCGGTAAAAGTTTCAAGGTTTAGAATTGATTTGTTGTTTGTATACTAATACTAGCTTACATACTAAATTTCAGCTTTCTAGGACTTCAGGAAGTACCCTAAGAATTTTGGTGATCATCAGTGAGTCAGTGACGAAATCAGTTTTTTTTAGATATCAATAAAATCTAAGGTATAAGAGCAATGCAATTTAAACCTTATATGTTTAATGAGTCCGCTATTGACATTATATCTCAAAAATTTTGTTTATCTGGTACAATCCAAACCCAAGTTATGAGGGTTTAAAAAAACGACAAAGAGTTTCGAGAAAAGGTAATAGTGCCCTTGCGCTTCGCTTGGCTCGTCTTGATGGGGGCACTACTGTGCTCCCAGAGTTTGGACGTACCTTTCATTTCCTTTACCAATTTTTGAGATGTCACTAGCTTGGCTGTGTTATCATTCATTTGAAATTATAATATAGGTGGACACACAACATATGTCAAAGCCTCTCTATTAATCATGTATCACATTCTATAATCTGACATAAAGATATAAGGATGGTGTAGTAGTGACGCCGCAATGGTGGTATAGTAATGACTCGATGGCCTTATAGTGCAGTCGCAAAGATAGTACCGTCACGACACAGTTATAGTGCTGTCGCGATATTCCTATAGTGGCGTCCAAATGTTTCTGGTAGATACTGTTTTAATAGCGTCGAGATGCTTCTATAGTGCCATGATTACTTTGTTATACGACACTGCTATAGTGCCATTACGACGCTATTACAGTCACTTCGGGACTATAGTATACTTGTTTTGTATTTAGATGTGTCCACATTATGATGATCTTATTGTACATTTAACTGCGCTCCACAGAATTAGCATCTCTTTCATGGGACAATTTATGCAATTTATACAACAAATTACCCACAGATATTCGAAACATGCCTATTTTGATGCCTAATGATTCAAAAAGGATATTCAGATTACAGTATTGAATATAGGATATTATAACATTTTTGATTATCTCGACTGATCAATAAATTGATCGGCTTGAAGCAACTCCTCATTTAACAATTTCTGTGATGATTTTATGTTTTTTAAATTTGACTGTAAATTTGATCTTTTTCTAAAAATGCCTGAGACACATACAAATATATTATATTCATTCTCTTTATCCTCTGTTATTCAGTACCCTTAACCGTAGCATCTGCATGATATAGCCTTGAAAGTGCGTTCACTTTTATCCAACCAGAATTTATACCTCAATTTCCTAAAGCTTATAAATTACCCTCATTTCGAAAATAGTTCTTTCGTTTAGTGAAAAAGTCTTGTATAAAATATATTTAAGGGCATTTTTCATTCACTCTCGCCGAATATAGGCAATATTCTAATATTTATAAATCAAGTGCGTAACTTTGAGGTTTAGTGCCACCAAGTTACGGTTTTCCGAAAAACCCATTTCCTAACAATGGCGCTTAAAGTATTTTATTGAGGGGAAACGGTTGATAACATTTTGTGTTACAAATATATCTTCACAAGTATAACTGCATACTAAGTATACAGCTTCGTTACATTATTGGCGAACAGAGCAGCTGTCGATGACGGGTTCAAATCAACAACATTTTCAAAAACTGTCTGGAGTCTAGAATTAGGCTTGTCTCATATTATATTTGGAGTTGACATCATCGGCGATGTGTTATAGTGCAGAGGTTATAGTGGTATAATTCTGCCATCCCAACTTGTTGTTGACATGACTTCGTTTTATTTACTTAAAATTAATTTAAAACTTAGGCACATGGATGATAAAACATTTAAAAATGTGGGAATCTAACTTGCTTCTGCTAGTATCTATCGAATGAGCTATGGGTTTGAAGGAGGCTAGAGAATATCTATAAACAGAATATGTTAAAACTCTGCACTTGCATAGGTACTGCACATATGGTCTAATAAAATTCAATTTCTTTTTGATAGCTGGTGATAAAGGTAAACAACAAAACAGATGTTTACAAATTCAATAGGAAACCCATTTTTTTTAAGGTTTAAAGTAAACTTTCACATCCAAACTAAATATAAAACCTGTATGCATGCATATGGAGGATTCCGTTTTAAAAGTGCATTAAAATCATCTTACTGTTTTGAATTTTGACTAATATAATGGAAATAGGATCCCTCAATGTTACATAAGGATTGTTGGTAAAAAATAGGTGTAAACAGTCCTCCTCTGCCGCCATAGTTTGTAGAATATAGCAGCTAAAGGGATTTTTTAACAAAAGTAATTTAGAAACATACATACCTAATTAAATTTTAATCAATTCTCCATTAATAACTCATGTCAAAATAATGGGGATTGTGTCCAAGGTATCCTAAAGTGAATAAATATATCTTTGCCAACCCTCTCCCACTGAAGAGGTCAAATGGCCTCTCTGGCTAGATTTATCGACTCTCTGTCGCGAGGGTGCGTAATTTCGAGATTTTTTCAGACAATTTCAATGTGCAATAGTGGAGTATTTGTTTCAGTTACAGTGATATATGGGTTTTGTTTTAGAATTATTTTCTCGGCAAAAATGTGGCTTTCTATTTTCATAGACACTTTGGAATCATCATTTATTTTGTTATCTACTAAGATTAACACAACATTAAATAATATACTTATTACAACAAAACTTTGGTTGTAGCTCGCAAACATGTTCTAAGTGTGCATTAAAAACATAACATGACTTGACTGTGAAGTAAAATTTGCCCGACCGATTTCAATCACGTGCTGCGACCACCAACACTATCTTCACAAATCCGCATTTACGTCCCGATTCGCATGGTAAAATTATATCTGGATGTATTATTTTTTTCCTTCCCTTTCTCTCATTTTTTTCTCTCCCTTCCCATTTTTGAGAAAACGTCCTTGCCTAAAAATGTGTCAGTGTAAGCCACTTTATTTAAGTCAGAATGTCTATCAAACTATCCAATTGCGAGTGAGTGTACTATACAAATAAAATAATGCTCTCAAAATTATTTCAGTAGTTTTGCGTGACACCCAAAAATAAACAGACAAACCGTCAAAAAACACTAACACGAATTCTAAATTAATTGATCCAGTAAATTTTAATTCTATTCCAACAAAAAAAAGTTGCCAATTAAAATATAGGACTTAACATTTTTCCAATCACAGTACAGTAGTAACGCAAAGCCGATAAGATCCGGGACGCTGTGAATTTCATTATTAGTTACGCGGCAAATTTAAATTGATTTCATCCCGGATAATCTAGACGGGGCTGCGTGGATTACCCGGATCTGTGAAAGATACGAACGGAAGTTTAAACGTTAACTATTCGCTACTGTTGCAGTGTAGATTTATGTGAATTATTTATAGCTAAGAACCAATACTAGTTATAGGAAAGAACCTGTTGGAACTCTATACTCTCTGTCTACCCCGCAAGGGATCCGGCGTGATGATATAGATAGATAGATAGATAGTTATAGTAATATAATGAGTGGAGCTTCATTAAGGGCACTTGCCAAAAATAAATACTTAAGGCTGGAGCTAATCCAAACTCTTAAGTCGGCATTTTGTTATTAAATTAAGAAATCACAACAGTACGACAGTCCAGTACAAGCGAGTACGCGCAATTTGTCGGCGCCGTCCGCCCAAGTTTGGTCCCGAGGGCGCCAGTCAATTCCACCGCCCAACTCGGTACATCGTTAGCTGTTTTATTGGTCACTTATTCCCTTGATGAGTTCGTTTTGTGTATTGCGTGTAAGATATTTTTAATTTTTGTTTATTTAAATTTTGGGGTTTTTTAATAATATAAATTTTATTTCACTCCTAGTTCTATATTGTTTTGGAAATCGGGACTGATTTAATAATAATTAAGATGATGTAAAGAGTATGTGCGACGAACAACAAGAGTGGAGGATGCCAGATAATTCTGTAAGGCAAGAACTTGTTGGAACTCTGTACCCTCTGCCTTATTCGTGAGTAATCTGACGTGATGATATAGATAAACAACATTAAGGTTTAGTCTGTTTAAGAAATGTGTCCGTAACAGTGTTTTATATAGTATAAATCTACCATAAAGAAATTCATAATATACTGTAGTTTTATGGGTACACCAGTACGCCGGTACAAGCGTGTACGCCAAATTTGCCGGCGCCGCCCGCCCAAGTTCGATCCCGAGGGCGCCAGTCAATTCCGCCGCCCAACTCGGTAAGCTGTTGTATTTGTTTTGTTCGCGTATTCCCCTGAGGAGCTTATGTTTTGTGTTTCGCGTGTGATGTATTTTTATTTGTGTTTAATTGAATTTTGTATGTTTTTAATGATAAAAGATTGTGTTTGAGTCCCTGTACATACCTTAACTATATTGGTTTAGGGTATGAGCGACTGATTTAATAATAATTACGATAATGTAGAGTGAATATGAGACGAACTATGAGGTGAAGGAGTGGAGGAACCCGGAGAAGCCTGTAAAGAAAAAACTGTTGGAACTCTGTACTCTCTGTCCACCCCGCAAGGGATCTGGCGTGATGATATAGATCACGCCAGGTCCCTCCCGTGACCATGGGTGCTGCAAAGCACTCGAAACGTCGGGAACTAAAAATAAACCGCGATAAAATCCGTAAAATAGTTTTATTTCATGTGTGATATTCGCGTAAATCTAAGAACTCAATATGGATAGATAATGTAGATGAGGGTTTATGATTATATCCTGGAAGCGGTTGATAGATATGGTTCCGACTCTTAACACGTTGTGAGCGTATACATTTTCTTAAAAATGTTTAAAAAAACCATTGTGAAAGGGTATGGAAATACTGAGATGGTGGGTAAATCGATAATTAATAGTGTTTTAATTAATGATGACGGCTTGGTTTTTTTGGTTTGTGCGCAGGCGAACTGATTCAACGGAGAGAGTGGTAGTAAGTTCGATTAGGAAAATGTTTGTGTGATCCGTAGACAACTTTCTAGTCCAGATTGAATTTCATATATAAAAATGTATATATGAATTTCATATATGCAAATATACTCGTATATATGAAATTTATCGTAGTAAAAAATTAATCTATTTATATCACCACGTCAGACCTTGCAGGGAAGGCAGAGATTACATGGTTCCAACAGGTTCTTTCCTTACATACCTGTCTGGCTTCCTCCACTCATTAGAGTGGAGTTCGTTTGTTAAAATGTTAAAAATTATGAAAAAAGGGAGACAAGTTCGATACGGAAGACAAATACAATAAAAGAATTAGGATCTTAATAGGTGCCAAGGTCTATAAAAATCATAAACATTAGCTAAAGATTTAACTTAGCTAGCTGTCAAATTGTCAAATTATTTGTATTCTAAAATGAAAACTCCCAAAGTTAAATCTCCATCACACAGAATAATCAAGGAACATCTAGAGTCATTGGCGACATTGTATCCGCATACAACTAAATGAGTTCTGAACTCCAAATTGTCACTTAGTTTGCAAAAATAACTGAAGCAAGCAACCCTGGGATGCTTGCAAACGATATTTCCTTTGTTGCCCACGTTACTACCAGCTGTACCACCAGATATTACAGCAACTTAATATGAAATTTATTTTCAAATAAAAACCATTTAATGCGGTTACCGGTGTTCGCTTATCAGCGTAATTAATTTTATTAACCCGCTTAACCCTGCGACCGGTGTTGGGTCGAAGGTACCTGATATGTTTATAAAATATTTACAGCCTGTATTTAGATATTTATTTTACAAAAAATATATTATGGGTCATCACTGTAAGGAAATTATCGGTGTTGATCGAGGTTATTCTATTTTATCTATATACTAAAAATGAAGCTTTAAACATTTTTCATATACAATTTCTTAATGAACACTTAGTTTAAGTATATAGATATAGGTATGCATATCGGCTGCGTCCGCGATGCTTGTTCGGAAATATACGGCAGTGCGTTACCAACCAGCCGTACCGTTTCACTTGTCCCTTCCCAAATACGTAACAGTTTCATAACGAAAGTTGTTATTCTATTGTGTGTGAATTCCTATGACTTGATACATTAAATTCGCTATAATTCACGTATCATCCAATTGGATTTTTGTCACGTGTGTTTTAAATACGTACTGAGTTTATGCAATATATTTTTACAAGCTTTTATTTCACTTGCAATGTTCGTGTGTCTCTCCGTCTGTATTTCCGGTTTAAATTCTGTGATCCATTTTTCAAGCATTTGGGGATAACCGATTGAGCTGAAATTTGGCATACGTATGTGGGTTTGGTGACAATGCAATAATATGGGACCATGGAGGTGGTCTCACGACGGAGTCGGAAGGCGGCCATGGGAACATAGAAAATATACCACATAACCCCCTCGTGTTTAAGCTTTTTAAATTGCTGTTGAGAAGTACAATAGAACCAGATAGTATTAAGAGTCTGATGATGAAGCCGATAGGTGACCAATGGAAACAACTAACTACTCAATATAACCTGGCAGTGTTTGGGCTCGTCGGATTTGTCTTTACGAGTACTTCAGACCCAATGGTATTCAGGCTCTAATGATGGAGCCAGAAAGAATTCATACGAACTCCTCAACTAAGCAAGACATCTTTGTCGTATTCTTGCATTAAAAGCTGGTTTTAAAGAGGTATTTTTAAATTTAATATTTTGTGTTCATATTTTAGTTAGCGGAATTAAATATGTTATTTATGTTCTAAATTTTAAATTTTAATTGAAATAATTGGAGTTAGACTTATATTGTATAGCTACTGGTGGGACAGTGGATTTATAGGCTTTTAAGCGCAACGGCTTTTATCCCCAAACAATAAGAATAGAAAGAAATACTTAAATACGCAGGGAATATATTGAAAAATTATCCATAATTTAATTTATATGTCGTATCCTTTTATTTAAAAATAGTTTTATGGAATGATGAGCAGCTATTTTTATTTTAGTAACCTTTTAATCTTGTCATAGACTCTCAATGCCTTGAATGATTGCTGAGATGAGTAAGTTTAGTTGTGAAGCGATGACAGATGACATCTGTCAGATGACGAATCACCGATAGCAGATAGTCGATGTAAGATGGCGGACGGCGCTGCGTTGTGATTCGATTGGCAACGGGGCAAGCGGTCGGACGTATCGCGGAGCAGAAAACCTTACTGCATTCCATGTGACAATATTAATCTCTAACTATTGTACGCATACTGGGATATTAAAGAAGATCAGTGTACCGGACGAAATCCCAGTGTTATTTCAAGATTTCCTTAATGTTCGGCCAGCATGCGGACGACCACGAAGATAATCCACCTTTCACCGTTACCAGCATTAAAACGGCCATCCAGAAAACCAAAGCGCCGATATATAGATACCTTATTTCTTTTCTAAATAAGACTTATCTTATATAGCTACTGGTGGGACAGCAGTGCAAAGCGTCCGGGGTCGACTTTTCTATCGGCTTCACGCCGCCGCGTCAAGGTTAATGCAGATAGACAGGCTTTTAAGCGCAGCGGCTTTTATCTACTACCGCTTGAAAGGGGAAATACATTGAAAGTGCGTACTTTTGGCAACTGCATAAGGCATATCGACTAGGATTATTTATCTTGAATTCCCTTATTTGTTTAAAGCAGAGTATTTGTGAAGCATAGTTAGAGTGGCGATCGCATAGTTTTGGGTTTGAATTACAAGTCAGGCTAAGTGTGGTTTCACTATCTAAAAAATTCTTACCTGCTTTCTGGAGTTCGGAATCGTGACCGATATTTAATTATTTGTTTACTAGTTTCTATCCGCGAGTTCGTCCGCTTTTAATTTGGATAGGAACCTTATATTTTTTCGGGATAAAAAATAGCCTATGTAGTAATCCAGGTATTAAACTACCTGTGTTCCAAATTTCATCCAAATTTATTCAGCCATTTTTGTATGACTGAGTAACATACATACAAACTATCACATTTATAGTCTTAGTAGGATTTATAGAGGCAATGGCCTCGTTCCCTATATAAACAAGTTTTCAATATAGTATAACATCGTCGGCTTTATGTAGACAAACGAAATAAACTTAAGTACAATTTATTGTAATAATAGTAATAAATAATTTATTTCGGGTTACTTGGACCCATATATGAGAATCATAATAAAAAGGTGTTCCAAAATCACAATAAAACATTACAAATTATAATACAATAAATATTTATGCGGGACGCTCGTAGCACTGTGTGACCGCGGTGTTCTTACCGATTACCAAGGTTAAGCAATGTTCGACTCGGTCGGCCTGTGATGGGTGACCGTTGTGGTATTTTCACATTCGAGCGTCTCCGTGCTACAGAAGGCATACAAAGCCGTTGGTCCCGGCTACAACTTAATGTGGTAGTCGTTAAGCCGAGTTGGAAGCTTCAAAGGCGGCTCCATCATCAGACCTTGAACACCATCTGGGTCTAAAGTACTTGTCAAGACAAATCCAACGAGAAGGGGTATATTGAGTAGTTTAATGGTTCCATTGGCCACTTTTCGGCTCCATCATCAGACCCTGAACACTATCTCGTTGTAAAGTACTTGTCAATACTAATCTAACAAGCCTAAACAAGAGGGGGTTAAGTAGTACAGTTCACATGTTCCTATGACCACTTCCTGACTCCATCATCAACTCCATGGCATTGTCACCAAACTTACATAAGTATACCACATTTCAGCTCAATCTGATACACCTAAGTGTTTGAAAAATGAATAACAAGATTTGAACTGGTAAGACAGACATACGATCATTGCAAGACAAATAGAAGCTTGCAAAAACTCTCATTGCCTTGAGCAGAAAAGTACGTTATTCAGAGTTTAAGTTTCACACGGCATCTTATAAACGTCTCGACTATGTAAATTATAAAGGGAAGTATAAAATATAACGCGGCACCCGCCACGACATTCAGCTCACGTCCGCGGAGCTCTGATGAAATGATAACTTCTTGCTAAGATAGGCACGTGACTTCACAGGTTATTGGTATGTTAATAAATTAGAGTTTAAAAAAAAATAAGAAACACGCATTAATGGTAAGCCGTGGTAAAAGGGAGGTAATAAAAACGCGTAGGTTGCTAGACACCTGTTATAAATACTTCATTGGTAGCTATTTAAAAGAGTTATTATAAATATATCCTAAAAAGCACCCCCCGATTATTCACAACAAATTAACCATTTCGTAATTATTTCCTCCTTCCGGCTTACTGCTAAATCGTGTTTTTTTTTAGCGTTTTTAAACTCTAAACAACCTCAATAGTAGTTAGTATAAAACGACAAAGTTAGATGGTATAAGCTTAACCTGCAAAATTAATCATTTATTATCTAGGTGATCCCGCTCAGTCTATAGTTAATATATTATTGTATTACAATCGGTTCTTGATACATGTACCAATTTTCAAGTCAATCGGACGCTGTAAAGTTAATGAAAATTACGTTGAAAGATTCCAAACATTCATAGCTACACACAGATCAAACTAATATAAGCGAGTTAAAAAGAATTGCATGGCGGCTCGGTCTAGTGGTTAGCTTAAGTTGTTCCACCCAGCAGTCACGGGTTTGATCCCAGCACGGGACAAATCTTTGTGTGACCTAAAATTAATTGTTTCAGTCTGGGTATTTGTATATGTGTAGAGCTAAGTTTAAAAAAATATCCACTTTGTACTCGGTTTCATTTAAAAATAAAATTTCTATTTCAAACTTAACCTTCCTAGACTAGCAAGGCGGGGCCAGCTTGTTCAACATACAACATGTCTATAATACTATCTAAAATACTCGTATTCTCGCTAACTTAGATAACTTTCCTCTGCAACTTTGTCCGGAGAAATTCACGGACGAATGGACATGCTAGCTTCTTTTAAAAATGTGAATTCGATATTATCTAGTTTTATATTATATGTGAGATCTTGAAATGACCTAGCGTTTCAGATTATTCATCATCATCATCATCATCAGCCCGTGTCAGTCCACTGCTGGACGTAGGCCTCTCCCATGGCACGCCACTGAGCTCGATCTTCAGCTCTCCTTCTCCAATCCCTGCCCGCTGCCTTACGAATATCGTCGCCCCACCTAGCTACAGGGCGCCCTACACTACGTTTGCCGACACGCGGTCTCCACTCAAGAACCAGTCTGCCCCAACGGCCATCGGTTCTGCGGCATATGTGACCTGCCCACTGCCACTTCAGCTTGCTAATTCGCTGAGCTATGTCGGTAACCTTGGTTCTCTGACGAATAACTTCGTTCCGGATTCGATCCCTAAGAGAAACTCCGAGCATAGCTCTTTCCATAGCTCGTTGAGCGACCTTGAACTGGTGGATAAGCCGCACAGTGAGTGGCCACGTTTCGGCTCCGTATGTCATTACAGGTAGGACGCACTGATTAAAAACTTTCGTTTTTAAGCATTGGGGTATGGGCGATAAGAAGACTCGACGGAGTTTCCCAAATGCTGCCCAGCCCAGCTGTATCCGTCTCTTAACTTCCTTGTCGAAGTTGTTTTGTTTTGTTCAGATTATTATAAAATTAATATTTTCTATCTCCCTCTAAGTCAAATTTTCCAGCAGTGGGACAATAAAGGCTGATATTATTATTTATTATTATCTAAGTCAAAATCAAAAATTATTTATTTGTATAGGCCAATAAAAAAGCACTTACACTTTACACTTAAATTTTTTACGTCTTGTTACGTCGTAACAAAGTTTTAAAAATATAAAATAAATACAAAAAATCATTACACACAAACAAACAAAATAACTAGTTGGACAATCGAATCGTTGGTAGTAACAATCGAATGGAAACCGCGCGCTTTAACTAGTGATAGCATCATAATGACCATATAAGGTATTCGTTGGTACCAGAAATCAAATTAGAACATCTGATAAGAAACGCCCACAACATAGAAATATCTAGAAATATTAAAAAAAAATACAATAGCGAACAACGGGACAATGATCCCATCTCGCTCGGTTCGATTATTGCTATCTTAGTCCCACAAGAATTTTATAGAATATAGACGATAGTTTAGGGCGTGACTTGCTTCGGTTGAGCTGTTTCTTTCCATATCTCTGTTTCGTCTCATACGAAGGATCTAGAAATCTGGGCAGTGCGCACTGTTGCCTCAGGCAGGAAGTAGGCCGTCCCGATATAAGTATATAAAAACGAATTCGCGCAGGAAGAAAGGAATTTTTCGACGTCAGAGTTCGCACGACAACTATTCGTGATTATGAAATAAAACTATTTTTTTCGGATTTTATCGCGGTTTATTTTGATTTTTAAGTTCCCGACGTTTCGAGTGCTTTGCAGCACCCATGGTCACGGGAAGGACTGAGGTGTTAGACGTCCAAAAGGCATAGTTGTTCCGGGGTACCCTCAAACTTCTTAATTATTTTTGTTTTTGTTGGTCCGATCTACGCAGAATGAGCTCACGGTGTCTTGAGGTCTTGCAGTGTTATGCTTGGTTTTAGATTTGATTATATTAATTACTGGATCCCAAGACGATGTCAAGAAAATCAAAATAAACCGCGATAAAATCCGAAAAAAATAGTTTTATATCATGTGTAATATTCGCGTAAATCTAAGAACTCAGTATTCGTGATTATTTGTTCGCATTTTGAAAAGTAGTATAACCAGTGCTATACTAAAATAAAAAGAAAATTAAAAGCGGTTAACATCATTTTTCAACCCCCTTGGTAAGTTTAATATAATTAATTCCAATAGGTTTGGTTGCTGTTAACTAATTTTTCGTGTCTGGATTAATTCGATTACTATTCAACAAGTGATTTCTTCTACCTTTTAATAGTGTAAAAAAAATTCTATGGTTATATATTTCTTAATAGTGGGTTAACAACGTAACAAAATGTGACAGCGAGTATCTTAAAATTTGTATAATATAACCTTATCTATTTAATCATTCCGATAAGCTTTAAATATGTTTCACCGCAGTATTTTTCTTCATTAACATTCTATTATCATATTAATTTAGTCCAAATCAGTCCTGCCTCCACAAGAAACCAGGAGAGATATGGCCGCGATAATTAAGTCCGGGTGAAGACGGAATTACCGCAGAGCTTCTGAAAGCGGGCGGATCGCCGGAACTTAAAGTCCTTCAGAGGCTGTTTAATTCCATCTTGCTCGAAGGAAAAACGCCGGAAGCATGGAACAGGGGTGTGGTGGTACTCTTTTTCAAGAAAGGTGATAACACTTTATTAAAGAACTATAGGCCCATCACACTGCTGAGCCATGTTTACAAGTTGTTTTCGAGAGTCATCACGAATCGTCTCGAACGCAGGCTTGATGATTTCCAGCCTCCCGAACAAGCCGGTTTCCGGAAAGGCTTTAGTACCATAGACCACATAAATACGCTGCGGCAGATTATACAGAAGACCGAGGAGTATAATCGGCCACTATGCTTGGCGTTTGTGGACTATGAGAAAGCCTTCGATTCGATCGAGACTTGGGCGGTTCTTAGATCTCTCCAGCGATGCTGCATTGACTATCGGTACATCGAAGTGTTGAAGTGCTTGTATAATAACGCCACCATGTCAGTCCGAGTACAAGGGCAGTGCACGAAGGCGATCTCCATAAAAAGAGGAGTAAGACAGGGAGACGTCATTTCTCCGAAACTGTTTACGACCACCATAGAGGACGCCTTCAAACTCTTGGAATGGCGAGGATTTGGCATCAACATCAATGGCGAATACATCACTCACCTTCGATTTGCCGACGACATTGTGGTCATGGCGGAGTCGCTGGAAGATCTAGGACGAATGCTCGGTTACCTCAACAGAGTATCTCAACAAGTGGGTCTTAAAATGAACATGGACAAAACGAAAATAATGTGTAACGTCCATGTCGTACCCACCGCACTCACCGTTGGGAACTCTACTCTTGAAGTTGTCGACGAATACATTTACCTGGGACAGGTAGTCCGATTAGGTAGGTCCAACTTTGAGAGAGAGGTCAATCGACGAATCCAACTCGGCTGGGCAGCGTTCGGGAAACTGCGCAACATCTTCTCATCCAAAATACCTCAGTGCCTAAAGACTAAAGTTTTTAGTCAATGTGTGTTACCAGTGATGATATATGGATCAGAGACGTGGTCTCTTACTATAGGTCTCATAAAAAAGCTCAGAGTTGCTCAGCGAGCTATGGAGAGAGCTATGCTCGGCGTTTCTCTACGTGATCGAATCAGGAATGAGGAGATTCGTAGAAGAACCAAGGTCACCGACATAGCCCTTAAGATTAGCAAGCTGAAGTGGCAATGGGCGGGCCACATAGTGCAAAGATCGGACGGGCGTTGGGGCAGAAAGATTCTAGAGTGGAGACCACGTATTGGCAAGCGCAGCGTGGGACGACCGCCTGCCAGATGGACCGACGATCTTGTGAAAATGGCAGGAAGTCGTTGGATGCAGGTGGCATCGGACCGGTTACGCTGGAAAGCGATTGGGGAGGCCTATGTTCAGCAGTGGACAAGTATAGGCTGAGATGATGATGATGATGATTGACAAATATCTTAATTTCGTTTAGCTTTTAAAGCCAATTGTATAATAGTTGGAATTAGTTCATATAATGTAACACAAACGCATAGCTGGGCGATTTATTTACTAGATTAGCGTGATGTTACGATAAGAGGGATTTCTCGATGTACCCGACGAAATAAATATCAAAGGTCGTTGCTTCACTAGATTGTTACGACCACCTGACGGCGGGTACAAATAAAAAACACAATTATAAAAAAATACAATTGTTTTTTGACAACAAAAAATATATGTAATTAAACGCAAACAAATAAAAATCGTAATAAGAAGAAACAAAGAAAATTAAAATAAGTAATAATATTTATTTTTTTTCACCCGGGGCGTGAATTCTCGGCACAGAGTAGTTTTCGGGTCACACAAAAAAACCTATGGGCGCTGGGGACTTAACTTTCGGCCGTTCGATCCCGTGACGCGTGGGGGGTCTTCGGTAATCAGCCTCCACCGGCTAGGTGGGGAACTTGGAGGTGCCCTGTAGAAGGCCCTCAGCCGCCGAGGTCAGCGGAAGTCGACGGGCAGAAGTGAGGCCTGCTGTCTCCCAAACCGTACTTTGGCAACCCGTACGGTGGACCCCCAGTTTTCAAGGTGGTTGAAAAATGTTGCTAATCTAAGCTTTTATTTTTTTATTTTGATAAAGCACTGTTTAAACTGAACTGAATTGTTGTCGTGCGAGCTCTGGCGTCGAAAAGGGGTTTTCCTGCGCGAACTCGTTTTTATATACTGCCCCCAGGACGGCCTATTTCCTGCCTGGCAACAGTGCGCACTCCCCAGCTCTCTTGATCCTTCGTCTGAGACGAGGACAGAGATATGGAAAGAACGGCTCAACTGAAGCAAGGCACGCCCTAAACTATTGTCTGTTTTTTTATAAAATACTTGTGGGACTAAGATAGCAATAACCGAACCGAGCGAGATAGGATCATTGTCCCGTTGTTCGCTATTGTATTATTTCTAGATCCTTATATGTTGTGGGCGTTTCTTATTAGGTGTTCTAGAAGGAATTTGATTGCCGGTGCCAACGAATACCTTATTTGGTCATTATGATGCTATCACTAGTTAAGGCGCGCGGTTTCCATTCGATGTAACAACTAGTTATTTTGTTTGTTTGTGTGTAAATGTGTGATTTTTTATATTTATTTTATCTATCTATCTATCTATCTATCTATAACCTCACGCCAGATCCCTTGCGGGGTAGGCAGAGAGTACAGTTATATTTTTAAAACTATGTTACGACGTAACAAGATGTATTTATTGAACCTCCTACTGTGAATAAGTTAAAGTGTAATCTTTTCTTTTGTACCTCATAGCGTAGTGAAATGGTGATCGTCCGAAATATAAACAGTTGGGGTTTGATTCTGGGTTGGGTAATTATGTTTCATTTAAATATCTGTTTCTTTTTTTAATTATATTTCAACCGGACCTAAATATCGCCACTCCATTCCGTGTAATTTTTAATTGCTTGCAAACAGGCCACACTTCTGCCCGTCGACTCCAGCTGACCTCTGCGGCTGAGGGCCTTCCATAGGGCACCTCCGAGTTCCCCACCTAGCCGGTGGAAGCTTCCTCACCGAAGACCCCCACGCGTCACGGGATCGAATAGCCCATAGTTAAGTGCCCAGCGCACTTAAGTTTTTTTTTGACCAGAAGGCTTCCCTGTGCCGCGAATCTACACCCCGGGTGTTGTAAATTAATTATTTAATTTTTTTTTTTTTTTTGAGATTTTTTTTTATTTTACAATTTTTTTTTAATAAACAATGTAACGTTATAGTTGTGTTTTTATTTGTACCCGTTGTTCGTTTGTTGTTGTTCGTTTTGGCATATGGTAAACAAATTAAAAATAAGGTTCTTTAAACGTCACTTTGCCGTTTCAAAATGAGATGTAGCTGAATTAAAATACATCATAGATTATACTGCGCAACATCTTCTCATCCAAAATACCTCAGTGCCTAAAGACTAAAGTTTTTAGTGAATGTGTGTTACCAGTGATGATATATGGATCAGAGACGTGGTCTCTTACAATAGGTCTCATAAAAAAGCTCAGAGTTGCTCAGCGAGCTATGGAGAGAGCTATGCTCGGCGTTTCTCTACGCGATCGAATCAGGAATGAGGAGATTCGTAGAAGAACCAAGGTCACCGACATAGCCGTTAAGATTAGCAAGCTGAAGTGGCAATGGGCGGGCCACATAGCGCGTAGATCGGACGGGCGTTGGGGCAGAAAGATTCTAGAGTGGAGACCACGTATTGGCAAGCGCAGCGTGGGACGACCGCCTGCCAGATGGACCGACGATCTTGTGAAAATCGCAGGAAGTCGTTGGATGCAGGTGGCATCGGACCGGTTACGCTGGAAAGCGATTGGGGAGGCCTATGTTCAGCAGTGGACAAGTATAGGCTGAGATGATGATGATGATAATAGAATATATAATAGTATCCTATTTTGTTATTAAAGAATTAAACATTATATTTATACTGAGGTCTTAGATTTACGCGAATTTTTAAGTTTCCGACGTCCGACGTAGATCGGACCAACAAAATTAATTAAGAAGTTTGAATCTAACAGCTCAGTCCTTTCCGTGACCATGGGTGCTGCAAAAATAAACCGCGATAAAATCCGAAAAAATATTTTTATTTCACATTTTATTTATATTAAAATTATATCAAATATTTGTATAAACTTGAAAAATGTATTACTAATCTTATTATGTCATTTTTATGTATTATGATCTGTCATAATACATAAAAAGATTATTGAGTGGCGACCTCGTACCGGAAGACATGAAGTGGGCAGGCCCCCCACAAGGTGGAGCGATGACCTGGAGAAGGTCGCAGGTAGAAGCTGGATGTGTACAGCACTAAGCCGATCGTTGTGTCGATCTTTGGGGGAGGCCTTTGTCCTGCAGTGGGAGTTTTTCGGCTGATGATGATGATGAGCTGTCAATCACAAAGAACCCAAAAAGACAGCTGCTTAAAACCATTTTATAGAAATACTTGACAGATACTATCTGGTTAAATTGAAGGACTTTTATTGCAATTTGTAAAATTATCTTTGTTGTTTCGTTTTGGGTTATTGTATTTTATAAAAGAATGGGTAAACTTGAACTTGGATAGTTCCTCTTCTTTTGATTGTCAACGTATAAATGATAAGGAAGAGGGTCATCAGAAGCTTCCCATAAGATTTGTTTTTTAATTTGCATATATTGCTTTTACTCCTTCAGTACGCTATAAAAAACTAAATTTATCCTTTATTCATAGCAATAAGGAGATTTAAAATGCATTCCTAAAATGTATTTCTTAAAACGCACACATACATAGGGAGGGTAGTTAGGGAATGGTCTTGGTGGGAATCGCTGTAAGTGAGAACAGCATTACCCTCTAAATTCCAAGAAACCATCTGCTGTGTTTGTAGCGGAACACCTACCTGCAGAGTCCTGACTAGTCCGCGTCATCCACGTCCCCGTCGTCCTCCCTGGGACCTGCTGCAACCGCGCCTCGCGTGATTCACGTCGCGCAACCGCTACTGCCGTGTTGTAGCTGAGCTAAGGATGCAGGGCAAAAGGCGACTTTACTGCGCCTTAAAATAGAACTTACTTACTAAGGAGGATACTCGAAATAAAACCGAGCACGCCCAAAGGCTCTGAGGTGGCATCCCCACCACTGGGCTTGGGTATAGTGGGCTAATCCCTCGCTTACCCGAATCGCAAATGATTAATGAAACCGAAACAGTGCAAAACCGGACTGATCAAATTACGACGACTTTTGGCTTGAAAAATAGGACACGAATTGCTTGCTGGAAGTGCGAAGACTGAGCGAGGATAGCCGACTTGCCCAAGCAGAAGCAGATATGCTAAGATACAAACTGCAAATAGTCGGTCTCAGTGAAGTGCGAAGGAACGGATTCGGTGACCTGAGAACGTGTAGAGGCCTTACATTACTTCACTCAATGCTGCGCCCACAAATTTGGCTTCAGAAAGAGACAAGGGGGATTTCTACAGCGCACTCAACTCGACTTTAAAGAACATTCGCAAACGAGACATAGTAATCTTCATGGGCCATCTGAACGCCAAGGTCGGCAGGAATAACGATGGGTGCCAAAGACATATGGGCAAATACGGGCTGGGAATCCGCAATGAGAATGGAGAGCGGTTCTTGGAGTTCTGTCAGGATAACGACCTTACCATCGGGGGAACTTTATTCATTCATGGAGATCACCATAAATACACATGGAACTCACCCGATGGAGTCACCAAAAATCAAATTGAACACCTTGCCATCAGCGCGAAATGGCGCTCATCGCTGCTCGATGTTCGAAACCGCAGAGGAGCGGACATCAATAGTGATCACCACCAAGTAGTTGCTGAAGTGCGGCTCAAAGTAGCTGTAGCTCGAACTGCTAGCAACCGACCAAAGTAGGCAGACAATTTGAGGTCAACAAGTTACGGAACCCAGATATAGGTGCCACTTTCAACTTGGAGCTGCGTAACCGTTTCTCTAAACTTGATGCAGATGTTGGAGCTTCAGTCAACACGGGGTGGAATCACATCAAAATGGTCTATACAGAGACCAGCTCCGTCGTTCTAGGACTTAAAATACGTAGACGTGAAGACTGGATGTCAGAGAAAAAAGAAGAGAGCTTCACCTGAAGATTCTGATGACCAACGATACGGTAGTGCAGGACGATCTGATGCTGCAATACTGTCATATCAGAAGATGCATCTACCGTAGTACTTGGCACGACAGAACAGTATGGATGGACGGTATCGCTGATAACGCCCAACGTGCTGCCGACTCCGGTAACCTCAGGGAGTTGTACAAGGCAACGAAGACCCTAGCCGGAAATCAGAACCGGAAGAAGAAGCCCCTAAAATACCCTAAAAGATAACTGATTGTGACATCTGAGGGACAGCTTCAACGCTGGCGGGAGCATTTTGAGTAGATCTTTCGGGTCCCTAATAACCCTTTGACTACCACTACACCTGATAGCAGTTTGCCCCTGCGGAGCCTAAATATTAACGTCTCTCCAAACACAAGACAAGAATGCTATCCGGTCGCTCAAAAATGGCAAGGCCCCAGGAGTCGATCTCATCACAGCTGAAGTTCTTAAAGCTGACCTGCCAACAGCTGTGAAAGTATTGACGCCACTCCTACATAAAATCTGGCTGGCCGAAGAGTTACAAGAAGACTGGAATGAAGGTCTCCTTATCACGGTGCCAAAAAAGGGAGATCTTAGTGATTGCGGCAACTGGAGAGGCATCACCGTGCTCTCGGCTCCTTCTAAAGTGCTCTGCAAGATCATTTTGGACAGGCTGTCGGGGGCCGTGGAACCACTCATTCGCAGGGAGCAGGCTGGATTCCGACCCAGTCGATCCTGTACAAATCAGATCAATACCCTGCGCATCATACTAGAACAGGCATCAGAATGGCAGAGGGAAATGTATTTAACCTTTGTCGACTTTGGAAAAGCCTTTGATACGGTGACGCGGATATCTATCTGGGACCGACTGCTAGGTGCGGGGCGACAAGCTCATTGCCGTTGGCACAGAGGCTGTGGAGCGAGTTCACAAATTCACTTCCCTCTGAAGTGTCGTGTCGGAAACTGGAGGGACCGAAGAAGACATCACTTTGAGAATCGCCAAAGCAAAAGCAACCTTTGCACGGCTCCGTCCTATATGGCAATCACGGAAATTTACACGAAGAGTCAAGCTGAAAATATTTCGGTCTAACATAAAAACCGCATAGCTGTATGGATGTGAGACGTGGAAGGTTACTAGGGATATCTCACGTCGACTCCAGACTTGCGTTAACCGATGCCTACGCCGGATTCTTGGCATATACTAGGCATGCCTTTTAAGTTCTGTCGTTTTCATATTTCCCCGCAATTTTGAATTTGGAACTGTTCTATATTCGAATATGTTTAAATTTACTATCTCAAAACAGTTGAAAGTATTAGGATTAATGCTATTGTTTTGTCACAGCGTCAATTGGAATCTCTCAGGTTACGTACGAAAATGAATCTTTCTAAGGAAAATGTTCGTGCAATAATTTTCTACAACTTTAGAAGAGGCCTGACACGGCTTCAGTGTCTTGAAGAGCTTATATCTGTGTTCAGTGAAGAAGTCCCATGTCTGCGGACTGTCGAACGCTGATATTTAGAATTCCAGCGTGGACATACTAGTATTAGTGACAAATCTCGCGAAGGACGCCCAAAATCCGCCTTCACTGAAGATACCATCATTCCTGTGAGACAACTAATTCTCGAAAATCATCATGTGACGTATCGAGAGAAAGAAGCTCAATTAGGCATCTCAAGGACAACCATTCAGAAGATCTTGCATGAAGCGCTTGGTGTGAGAAAGCTAGTTTACCGTTGGATACCGCATCTGCTTTCCGACGATCACAAGGCGGCCCGCGTCAGATGGTGTAAGAAAACTCTGCAAAGGTTCAACGGAGGAGAGTCAAATTACGTCTACGACATCATCAGTGGTGACGAATCTTGGATCTATGCCTACGATCCTGATTCTAAACAACAATCTACAATCTGGGTCTTTCAAGACGAGCCAAAGCCGACTAAAGTTGTTCGTTCTAGAAGCACTTCAAAGAAGATGGTGGCCACGTTCGTTGGAAAAACCGGCCTTGTTGCGACTATTGCACTTGAAGGTCGTAGAACGGTTAACACAGAGTGGTATACCACAGTTTGTTTACCACAAATCATCGCCGAACTTCGAAAATCTAACTCAAAGCGACGCATCATCCTGCACCACGACAACGCAAGCTCACACAGCGCTCATCAAACGATTGAGTATTTGAAGCAGGAAAAAGTAGAAATTCTTGACCATCCTCCACACACAGTCCTGACCTAAGCCCTAACGATTTCTTTACATTTCCTAAAATTAAGAAAGGTCTTCGTAGTCAAAGGTTCCAGTCCGGTGAAGAAGCAGTCGACGCTTTCAAGTCAGCCATTTTGAACACCCCCACTTTAGAGTGGAATAAATGTTATAATAACTGGTTTGAGCGAAGGGAAAAGTGTATTAAGCTACGTGGTGAATACTTTGAAAAACAATAAAAAGTACTATAAGGTTCTAGTTGTGTTTTTTTCTTCAAACGACAAAACTTAAAAGGCATGCTACTGGCCTGAGAAAATCTTCACCGCACATCTATGGGAGCGCTGCAATGAGACTCCGATCGACCAGCAGATAAAACGCAGGAAATGGAACTGGATTGGCCACATGCTCCGAAGGGGCCCTGAACACATACCGAGGCAAGCCCTAGACTGGAACCCCCAAGGAAAGCGTAAACGTGGCCGTCCTAAGCAGACCTGACGGCGTGTCCGCAGACCTGCTTGCAGATGCGGAGGCTATAGGAAAAAGCTGGAGCGAGTCGAAGCGCGAAGCTCAAGATCGACCGGGATGGCGGCGCACTGTTGACGCCCTCTGCCCTATCTAGGGGACTTAGGATCTTAAGTCTAGTAAGTCAAAGACACATACACGCACAAGTTTAATTGTTAATTGGGGTATAAAAGTGCTCAAAAGAAGGGTAAAAACCTTTAAATTTGGAACTTTGGTTTTTGTTTTGAATTTATGACACAATTCTTTAATCGGGGCGTCCAAGGTCTTGCGTTTATTATGTTACACCTTGTATAAAGACGAATTGAGAACCTTGTTCGTTTTGAACTCGGTAATAAATGGTTTACAGCGTATTTAAACCATATCATAAATAGGGACAGTCCGTATTATTTCTACCTTATGGTTACCGTACTGCATCGTAATGGGTGCGAGCGTGACACCGGGCTCCAGGTTATTGCTTTCACTCATCATGGTTTCTCGAGTTTGTTAAATCATAGAAAATTCAAAGTTGTGTCTGTGAGTAATAGTTCAATTTTCTTTAGCAATATTTTGACTGTTTAGGGCTAAAAATTTATGTAGCCGACGGAGCGTGACAGGAGAGCAACGCTAGCGCTTGACTAGTTCAGTTCTGACGTTTGCCGTCGCGCGGACCGTGGCTGCGCTGTGTGGCGTCTCCCGTACATTTCTGTACATTACAACCCCCACAGCCGTACCACCGTCACGCTCCCGTTGTGCTGCGTCGGCTATGTTGCAAAACCTTTAGTGATATGCCAAAACGAACGGAATATATAAAAGTGACTGTCTAACTTTCAGCCAAAGACGAGGCCATATCATATTGTTATTTCTCAAATGTCTTTTTACAAACCACTATAGCATTTCTATAGCTACTTATGACCTGAGGAATGATTAGTGAAAGTCAACAGTTTGTATTGCTTGATTGCTATTTTCAACGCAGAACAATATTTGTTTAATCAATTATTTAAAAAAAAAAAACATTGAAAAATAATTGTACGTATGTATATTATGTTTTATTATAACTATGATATGTATGTGGGTCACTTACCTATCTATCACCGAGTCAGAATGCGGCCTTAACCGAGAAGACCCGGCACGATGCTCAGCAGGCTTGTTTTTCTGTCTAATTCTCTTTTATATTTTTTCTATTTGTAAAATGATGACAGTATGTTTTACTTAGGTTTATAGTGTACGCCACCATAACTGCCCTATTCCTTATGTTGCTTCTTTCAATACATTGGTTGTCTGGAAGAAATTGCTTTTAGCGATAAGACCGCCAATTGAACCTATTTTTTTTTGTATGTAATTAATTGTAAATATCACTTGTGTACAATAATGAGTACTCTATCAACGTACTAGGAAAAGATTAAACCAATCTCACTCGTGGTAAAACATGAAGCACTACTTTGACCTAAGAGGACCTATGTCTGAAATTTATTATTTTACAATTCTGAAAAAAAAATATTCAAATTAGCCAAAAGAAATATCTCATTTGTTTTTTCTATTAAAAAAGCTACAATTCTGAGATGCCCTTGACATTACAGAGCGTAAAAGTGTTTGCGAGAAAAGTAGGTATTTAAAGTTAATAATTACTTTCTGCACCGCAAGTACAACAGCAGATATTTAACGTGGAGGACATAGTAGTAAGCGGAGTGGATAGATGAGCGATTAAAAGCAGTTTAATTTCATGCACATTTCGAATTTGATGTCTAGTAGGAACAAGTATAATAAGATTTCAAGGCCTTTGTGACAACTGATTAGCTAGAAGAGGATAAAAAACTCCGTATAGATTCAAGTTTTTAATTAAAAACGTCATATAAAGGTATTTGAAACTTATTATTTTATCAAGTATAATTTAATTTATTAAACTTAAATTAACTTAACATTTTTTTTAACTTACCTATCCGCCGCATTCTGACCCGGTGATAACCGGGTCAGAATGCGGCCTAAACCGAGAAGACCCGGCACGATGCTCAGCAGGCTTGTTTTTCTGTCTAATTCTCTTTTATATTTTTTCTATTTGTAAATTATTTCAATTATGTATGTAATTTAGCCATATATATCACCACCGGATTTTCACGTATAATGTAGCTTAGTCATATTTTCCATAACCTGGTTTCGTTCTCCCAACGGCATCGCCAATCGTGAAATAATATAGCCTAAGCTTATAACGAAACAAACTACTAATTTGAATACTGAACTTCTTTTTCCAATAAACAATTTAATTTGTTTTAGAAAATAATGTTTTCTTCTTTTTAATTTCTAAATATAATCACTTAGCTGGTTTTAGTTGAAATGTTGGTATGTACTGTATATGTGTATGCGTACAGTATAATCTTCTTACCATGGATGTCTTTCCGAAGTGCTGGTAGAGTATTTTACCATTTCTGACGATTCATAAATATATACATGAATGAAAAGTATTCCGATTTAGATTTTGCCCCCATTTCAGCGATGTTAGGTCTCAATATAATTGAAGGCGATTCAAATGCCATCATAACAGGTATAGTTTTAGGCTTAGTATTACTATGGATGGAAATGTTACTTCTTTAAGTCTTTCAAATCTGAAAATAGGCGCTTGTAGTGCTGTGCGACCACGCAGTTCTTACCGATTACCAAGATAAGGCAGCGTTCGGCTCGGTTGATTTGAGATGGGTGATCGTATACGTTATTTTCATATTCGAGCGTCTCTGTGCTGCGGAAGTCACGTTAAGCTGTTGGTCCCAGTTACCACTTGATTTGGTAGTCGCTAAGCTACATTGGAAACCTTAGGATATGTTCCAACAGCTGGTAGCTACAAACCTGCCGCTACCAATCCGCATTGGGTCCGCGTGGTGGAGTATGACCTAATCTCTCTCACCTCGATAGAACTGTCTATTCAATTTTATAATATCAGCCTATTGTATAAGTTTCTTTATATTTATAAATCTGAGGTACAAAAAATCTCTTCCAACTGTACAGATTGTGTCTATCTATTTGCGACAAGTAGATGTTTTCCATTCCTTTTACGTTTCCAAGAAACTGACACCCTTTTATTCTGCAGACGACACTCAGCCTTAAACCTATTACATTCGGTCGATATTTCTTTAAATTTCTTCTGCATACACAGGCTTATGCCGGTACAATTTAAAATGAGCTTCGAGGAGTAAATGATAAGAGGGAAACTTGTTTGAAACTAGATCTTAAAAGAGTATTCCTTGATGGAACGTGATGTGAAGAGTATTATTCCGTGATGGTTTCAGTAGAATCCATTTCCTGTGTTGGATGCGACGGCCGACTTGATAGTGGATGCGGATGTCTCGAAACATCATGTACGATTGTCTCAAGACATCACATATAGATGGTTTTTAATGGATTAATTGGATCTGAAGCCGACACGATTTTCTAGAGTTATTAAAGCTAATAGAAAATAAAGAAATGTAAGAGAATGACATTTTACAACGAGAAGTGACGTGATCTGGACAAAATTATTGAAAAACGAAAGAGAATAAAAAGCAAAACACTTGTCACTTGGCTAGGGCCCCAGAGATTTTTTGATCCAGAGGTCAGAAAGGTCTAAGCTCAAACTACTCGTAGTTTCCACATGACCGTCTCGGCCAAGGCCAACCTCTGCTAAAAACTAGACAAATTGCCTCGTTGGTTTCGCGGCGAATAATGTTTTGCGATAACAAGGTCCTGAGTTCAAATACTGGGTCGGACAAACGTATTTTTTCTATCGAACATTTTCTATCATCAGTCCGGAGTCTGGAATTATGCCCAGTATATGGCAATAGGCTCGTCCCCCATTACATTTAGTATCATCAGCGAAAAGTCATGACGGTAAAAAAGTCATAGGCATGACTCCACTTGGATACGCCCTCTTGACTATTTTTAAAATCTTGCAGTACAAAACGACAAGTGAAGCTTCATCCTAGAAACATTGTGAACTCCAAAAAATATCGTATATGGGTGTCCCCACATATCACCGATGATGTAAAGCTCAATGTCATAAGGTCGAGTTTATTGCCAAAATACTGGCCACAATTTTAGACTCCGAACTGCTACTAAGATATACTAATTCGTTATACTCGTATAATAGACTAATTCGCTATTAATGTTCAGTGTTCGTAGTGAATTTGATATTGACTCTCTTAACTATTGACGTTAAAGAGGGATGACGTTCAAATCTAGCAAAAATACTTGAATTTTTTTTATGACCCCGTTTTTCTTTTTTTGCGTTTTCTTTTTTTACCCTTGTTATTAAAAAAATATATCATCATCATCATCATCTCAGCCTATACCTGTCCACTGCTGAACATAGGCCTCCCCAATGTTGGGGGTGTTTGCCATACTCGCCACGCTTGGCAGGCGGGTTGGCGAGCGCAGTTTTTGGTTGTAAAAGTGTTAAGGGAACGCTGCTGCCCATTCCCTAGTTTTCCCTTAGTCGCCTTGTACGACACCCGATGGGATGAGATGGGTTGGTCCTATTCTAAGCCGGGAACCACGCGGCGAAAAAATATATATATTATATTAATGTCAAAAATTATAAAAACCAAACTAGAGATTACTTAAGTGATAGACAAAACAAAAATGGATAACTACGATGACCAAAGATATTTTACGTAAGTGTATAAGCGTTTCTAAAAAAATCAGCAATCATAACTACATACAGAATGCATATAACAAATGCAAAGCATCTTTAATAAACAACGAAGCAGAAACTCCTATAAATCATGATTTCATCAAAGAAATAAAACTTGACGATACTATTCTGAAAGAACCTGCACAAATAGCAAATGAATTTAATCAACATCTCATAGCTAATACTAATAAAACCTCCAACCATAGACTTAACACCTGTAAAACCTTATGTAAACCACAAATTAACAATAGCTTATTTTTAAACCCATCATCAGAATCAGAAGTAATAAATATTATACGGGCTCTAAAAAACACTGACTCAACTGAATGTGTAGAATGTATTATTCCTGTTGTGAAATATCTCATAAAATTATCATTTGAATAAGGTGTTTTTCCTGGGAAATTAAAAATATCTAAACCAATAAATAAAGAAGGGGTTTTCATCAGACATGAACAATTTTAGACCCATAACTTTGATCTCGGTTTTATTGAAGGTTTTCGAAAAACCTATATATAAACGTAATAATGATTTCTTAAATAAATTTAGCTTCATCAAGAGAGAACAAAATGGGTTTCAAACGGGAAAATCATCAACTCTTGCTACATTCAGCTTAATGCATGATGTCGTTTGTAATGTTGATAAAAAACAACCTACAACCGTAATATTCTTCGATATGACCAAGGCTTATTTGATGTTGGGTCCCATAAAGTACTTAAAGAAAAGTTACAAAGTTACGGCATCAGGGGACCTGTACTAGAACTAATTGAATCTTACCTTAGTGGCCGTAGACAATATGTCGAAATTACAGCTATAGAATTGTAATAGGTCGACTTACGAAACGAATAGTTCTGGTGTACCACAAGGTAGTGTCCTTGGGCTACTCTTATTCTTCTATCTATCTATTTATATCATCACGTCAGATCCCTTGCGGGATAGGCAGAGAGTACATAGTTCCAACAGGTTCATACTTTACATACCTCTCTGGCTTCCCCCACTCTCATAGTTCGTCACATACACGCTCGCCGGTTACGGACTCTTGACTTGTCCTTCAGATAAGACTCTGTCTATTTGGTCATGGTAAGGTAGTCTAGGTCTTCCTACCATTCCACTTTCGCATTGTATATCTGGTTTGTCATTCTTTCTTCTGACATTTTTCTATATGCTCGAACCAATGGAGCATACGCTTTCTCATCTTTACACCGATACTATCTTTCATACCTACACGCTTTCTTACTCTGCTGTTGCGAATACGGTCGATCAGCTTCACTCCGCATATCTTCCGCAGAGCTCGAATTTCCACCGCATTTATCCTACTTTCATTCTTCTTCTTACATACCTAGCTCTCGCTGCCATATAACAGCGTTGGGACAAGCACTCCGTTATGTATGGCCAGCTGCGCCTTTTGGCTTAAGTGCCGGCTCCCAAGTAGTTTTCCCATCGCACCATTCACTCTGTTCCCTACACTCACTCTTATCTCTATGTCAGTGGTGTATTTCCCATCCCATTACTGAATGCGCATCCAAGATATACAAACTCATTCACTTACTCCAGCACATCGTTACCAACCACAATACTTGCATTCGTTCTGGTTTCTTCCCTTTCAAAAACCATGATCTTGGTTTTTTTTACATTTAAATGTAAGCCATTTTTCATGTCGTCGTTTTTCATAACTGTGACTAGTGATTGCAGATCAGTGGCTGTTGGCGCTATTAAAACCGCGTCATCTCTTATTCTTAATCTATATTAATGATCTTCCTGATGTAACAACCCACAAATGCACTCTGTTTGCGGACAATATGTCCATTATTGTGTCATGTAAAGACAATGACTTATTCAATTATGAATCAGAAATGAATAATGTAATTAGAATAGTAATAGAATGGCTTAGTAACAATAATTTCACTGCAAATTTAAATAAAACAAATTATATACAATTTTGGACTAAAGGTGCTAATCCTAAAAATCTGAATATAATATTCAATGGACATCAGATAGAAGAAAAAACCAATACTAAGTTTTTGGGTATAACTGTAGACAACTACTTTGACTGGAAAGAACATATAGACCAAGTTCGAAAAAACATAAACAAATACGTCTACGTTTTGAACAAACTGCGTAAAATAGTATCAACAGAAACAGCGCTAAAAGCTTACCATGGCTATGTGGCATCAATCCTACGTTATGGTTTGTTACTGTGGGGTAGCACTACAGATATTAATAAAGCATTTCTGTCAAATAAAATGTGTGAGAACTATTGTTGGAATACCTCCTTATGAATCATGCAAACCTGTTTTTGAAGCCTCACAATTCTCACCTTGTCGTGCTTATATATACTTGAAATAGGTGTATTTGTAAAAACATATAAAAATGTTTCCGAGGAATACAACAAAAGATGACAGATAGTTATAGAAAGAATACCAAAGACCTCTCTTTTCCATAACAGCTCATACTCCATGTGTGTTAAAATCTATAACGCATTACCTGAATCCATAGAAGCCTTTCCTCTTCATACATTTAAAAAGAAATTAAAGTTATGGCTCCTCGACAAAAATTATTATAAATTAAATGACTTATTTGATTAATAAAATAATTGTATAACTATTTGCATATCTGACATTGACCTGACATTATTTGTAATGAAGTATAAGATTAAAATAAGTATGACATTAATTGAACGATTGCTAATTGCTATTCTGTAATATATCATATATATATATATTGTAACAATATGTATTATGATATAATATTTTCCTACCTAAATTTCACATGTCTACTAATCGGACTAAGGCTTCAAACTCAAAACCTCGAGATCGCCATACATACTATACGGTACTAGACCAGCAAGGTCAAAAAAACAACGTAGATACATTGGCAATTGTTTCAACAGTTCATTTCATCAATTGCCAATACCGTAGAACCATCCCCGAAAGAAGTTCCTATCTGATCCTACTAAAAATGGACGTCCTAACAACCAGCCTGTTTCACAATTTAAGTCGGTCTAGATATATGTCTAGCACGAGATCTGGGATTCAAAGCCCTTTATGTATCCTTTCTGAGATTAAATCTATTCTAGACTAGAATATAAATAGTAATATATAAATAGGCGTGTTAGAATTTCTGATTAGAATTTGTTGGTACACATTTTAGGGTGTACATAATTTTACCACACTAACGGTTACGGAGACTCTTGACTTGTCCTTCGGATAAGACTCGGTCGTTATGGTCTTGGTAAGATAGTCTAGGTCTTCCCCTGTACCTACATCCTTCCACTTTCGCATTGTATATCTATTTTGTCATCTAAATTTATCTCTTAGTATATACCCTATTACTGTATTTAAAGCTCTTCTAGCACTGTGCAACCGTGGTGTTCTTAGTGATCGCCAAGGACGACTCGGACGACCGACGGACGGACGACGGACAGGAAGATGGGTAACCGTTTATAGCATTTACATATTTGAGCGTCTCCATGCTTCGGACGGCACGTTAAGTCGTTGCTCTCGGTTGCCACTTAATGTAGTAGTCTTTAAGCTTAGTTGGAAGCTTTAAAGGCGGCTTGAAGAGTTCAAGCAGCAGATAGCTACAAACCTGACTCCACCGATCGGCACTAGGTCCGCGTAGTGAAGTATAATTTAATCTCTCTCACTTCGATTTGAATTTTGTAAGAGAAGACCTTGGCCTAGTAGTGGGACATGAGGCTGGTTCGTTGTTATTATGATCTATATTCTGAGATATTGTCACTCATGATGAGCATTATAAGGTTACTCAAAGGGCCATGTTCAGAACTTTTTTCTAAACCTCTCCGAGAGACTTACTCAGTAACGAGAACATCCGCAAGAGAAAATCACCAACATAGCTGTCAAAATCGCCAGTTAGTGACAGTTAACGAGATATATTGCTCACAGAACTGACAGTCGTTCGGTTCGAAAGGCGACCATATACCGAAGAACATGAAATGACCAGGTGAACTGGTGAGGGCCATACAGCACAAATACGCAGAAAGCCGGTCGTCGTTGTGATGATTTTTGTAGGAGGCATTTCTTCTGTAGATGCCAATTTTTGTACATATCATTGACTATAGCAATCAATTTACCACCCCTTACGAGAACTGTAAAATTAAATTTATTGCTCCGAATGTATTTCATCAGCCTACGAAATTGCGAAGATATTTGTAGGCTAACAGGATTTTCGTCGACAACTTTTTGCGATTTCCGGTGACAAATTCAATTGGCTTACCACAAAAGATACACGCAATTACTTTAAACTTTTACTTTTACCTAGGCGAAGCACTTGTGGTCCTGTAAGATCGCGGTTTCTTTTAGCAATCACAAATTTAAACAGCTTTCAATTGAGACGCCTTTAGATGGATGATCGTTGGTGACAATTCTATTTTCAAACATATCCATGGTTTGGATCATACCCTAAGCCTTTGTTCCCTGCTGCTACTGAATGTGGTATTTGTTAAAATGGAAGCTTTATGATATGTAACAGCGGGTGGCGATGAACCATTAATACGCACTGGGTTTGCGTGATAGTATGATCTCCTCTCCCCCACCTCAATCTGTGGGAGAAGGTCTTGCCCAGCAGGAAGTTAATGCAAGCAGATTTCAAAAAATTAACACCTTCACCCCTATACTATTTAGGAGTGCCTATTAGCATTATACCGGGTACAAAGCCAGACTCCGAAAATATACGGAAATTTTTAGAAAAAAATTACAGTATTGTCTAACCTAGGATTCGAACCCAGGACCTCGTGAACTACTAGATCCGTTGACTTAATACTCTGTAGTCCGGGTTGATTTATTATTATTAATATATTTTACTTCCATAAGTTCAAAAGAATTTTATTTAGTAACTATACGAATCCCTAGGCTCCAACGATCTTCATTGTAAATACAAGACAGAGGCTTCAAATTGACTCACACATTTAACATATCTATCGGCTTTACAATTCCAGTGCTTTAGATATCAGCGGAGGTGTCTGAGCCTATTGAAAGCTAAAAGTAAATAAGCTGTTTCGTCTCAACTGGTATCTAGATTGTAATCCTTTAAGAATGAATCGATTTTAGCTCGTTTTGTTCGATGTCTCGGTGGCGTGTTTTACATTTTGACTTCAAAGGGTTTGTTTTATTTGAAATGCAATAAATATGGTCATCTATTTTTTTAAGTTGACTGTTTGGTTTATTAGGGTACAGTGCAACTAGAAATTACAAGGAGTTTACGAGGAGTTCTGTTGGAATAAATCAAAATCAAATCAAATCAAATCAAATCAAATCAAATCAAATCAAATCAAAAGTTTTTTATTCATGTAGACCAAAAGGCACTTATGAATAGTCAAAAACAGAAAAAGTATTATTACTTAAGACTCTACCACCCGTTCGGAAAGTCATTCCTGTGGAGAAGAAGGGCAAGAAACTCCACGGTTACTCTTTTTTAAAAATGAGGTTTACAATTCTTTTTGTATACATTGCATTTATGGAGTATGGGAGAACAATGCAGAACGAGCTAAATAGATGTGCTTAAGTATAGATTAATCATAAGTGTACTTAGATTCATGATATTGGTCAGTGTCTACATAGTCCTCTCATTTACAAAATAGAGATGTTGTAGAGGTATATAATAAAAAGCATAATAATAATAGTAAGAGAAAGTGTTACTATAAAATATGTAAAGAGCGCGTACAAAACAACTGGTCATAGCTCCAGTGTGATGCCGAACGAGACAAAATTCATCAGCATTATGGTACACGTTCAGTCAGACAAAGGGCAGGGGACGGACCAGTCCCCACCAGCAGCACCCGTTCACGAGTATGACCTGAGAAGCAGCCATCACTCTCCTCAACCATTTTAGAGGGAAAAGAATGACCCGCTCCACAGAGCCGCCACTAGCAAAGACATTTTAGTGAGCATGACCAATCCACGACCTTGTCGACATCGTTCGAGAATAATATTTAAATCAATGAACGCTCGCTAGGCAGGACACGCTGCACTTAACATTATATTCTTCTACATTTCAGTTAACTTGTGTAAAGGCATTTTTATCATTTAAAAAATCATTTAGTGTATAATATCCTTTACTCATTAGTGAAGATTTAATATACTTTTTAAATCTGTCAAGTGGCAACTCTAACATGGGCTTTGGTATCTTATTGAAGCAGCGAATACCGACTCCTACGAAGGAAGTAAATACTTTTTTAAGCCTAACAATTGGTAATACCAGTTTATGTTTATTTCTAGTATTTAATTTATGAACGTCACTCACTTTATTAAATAAATGGATATTCCTACGTATGTACACTATGTTGTCGTATATATACTGTGAAGCGACCGTGAGAATGTTGATCTCTTTAAAAAGTTCTCTGAGGGAAGCCCTAGGTCCAAGATTATAAATGGCACGGATAGCTCTTTTTTGCAGTATGAATACATTTTCCACGTCAGCAGCGTTACCCCACAGTAGGATACCATAAGACATAATGCTATGGAAGTAACTAAAATAAACTAGACGTGCTGTATCCACATCCGTAAGTTGCCGTACTTTCCACACTGCATAAGCAGCGGAGCTAAGTTTACCCGCAAGCGATGAGATATGGGCCCCCCATTGGAGTTTGGAGTCTAGGGTAATGCCTAGAAAGACAGTGGAGTTCACGAGGTCCAGCTTTGTGCCATTAATAAGAATATTCGTAGCATTAACTTTTACATTGGGCATAGTAAATTTAATACACTTAGTCTTGAGTGAATTAAGCAATAGATTGTTTATTTCGAACCAATTTGATATCCGTGAAAGAGCACCATTCACATCGTCAAAATTAAGCTTAGCTCTGTCAACTTTGAAGATCAATGAGGTATCATCTGCGAATAGTACAATGTCACAGACATCACGGACAAAGTTCGGCAGGTCATTAATATATACTAAAAAGAGAAAGGGTCCTAAGATGGAGCCCTGTGGAACACCAATTGAAATATTAACTTCCTGAGACTTGACCCCGTTAATCTCAACACATTGAGACCTTTCACCTAAGTATGAAGCTAATAAATTAAGGGCAGTGTTTTTAATACCGTAATGCCTTAGCTTTTTAATAAGGGTTGCATGCTCAACACAGTCGAATGCCTTAGAGAGATCACAGAATACACCAATTGCATTCTGCGATGCCTCCCAGGCACCGTAAATTTGCTGAAGCAGACCTACTCCCGCGTCTGTGGTTGAACGTCCCTTAGTAAAACCATATTGATCACCGTGTAACAGCTTATTCTCATTAAAGTGGTTAAGCAATTGATTGAGTAGGATCTTTTCATAAATTTTACTCAAGGCCGGCAAGATGGAAATCGGTCTAAAATTGGAAGGCTCGCTTTTTATCCCTGATTTAAAAATCGGTACAACTTTACTAAGTTTCATTAAGTCGGGGAACCTACCCTTCTCTACACATTTATTAAATATCGTCGCCAGCGCAGGTGCTATAGCCATTACTATGCTATCTAGTATTTTTAATGATATACCCCAGAAGTCGACAGTGTTTTTAATGTTTAACGACTTAAAGGTTAAGATTATGTCTGTCGGGGTCACATATTTAAATTCAAACAAGACATTGCATTCTTTTACACTGCTTTTTAATATTAGTTCAGCTTTTCGGGAAGAGGAGTTCAAAGAGCCAGTAGTATGAACTGGAATTTCACTAAAAAATTTATTAAAAGCCTGCGCAATATCGAAATCATCTGTTAAGATGTTATCATTAATTACAAGTTCAATATGATCATCGCGTGGTTGAGTTCTCCCAGATACACTGTTAATTATACCCCATGTGGTTTTGATCTTATTTGATGACCTTTTGATCATATTGCTATAATATAAAGACTTTGCTGCAGTACACACCTTCCTAAAAGTCTTCGAGTAGTTTTTAACATATTCCAAGAAAGCTGGGTTTTGATTATATGTTTTCGTATCATACAGTTCATACATCTTAGCTCTACTTTTATGAATTCCTACAGTAGCCCAATCACTAAACTTTGCTTTCTTGGCCGTTGAAAATGATTTTATTTTAAATATATTATCGAATTCTGATTTCATGGTATCAAAAAGGTTTTGATATAGGTAATTGGGATCATTATGTAACCAATCCATATTAGATATGCGATTGTAAACTTTATCCCTAAAACAGTTTATACGTCGATCTGATATCGGCCTACAAGTAACTTTACATAACTTAGGTATAAGGTGGCTGGGTACTGACACCAACAAACCACTATGATCTGAGGGCAAAGCGTTTATAATTAATTTATCAAACACTTCACAGTCGCAAAACACATTATCTAAACAGGTAGCAGACGTAGCAGTGATTCTAGTCGGTTCATTAAACAAGCATACTAGATTAAAAGATTTAAAAAGAGTAATTAGTCTACAGCTAATGGATGACTTTTCGATTAGATTGACATTGAAGTCACCACATATAATGCTTTGCTTTTTAATACCAGATATTTTTTTTAACACCTCTTCCATAACGTTTTCAAATGTATTAAAATCACCTGAGGGCGGTCGGTAAACGCATGCTACAACATAACTATCCAGTTCGACACAAGATATCTCAACAATGCGTTCAATAGAAAGACCCATAATGTCCTTGCGCTCTTTACACTTGATGTCGTTGGCGACTAATATTAGAGACCCTCCGCGTATGGCTGTTTTTCTTGTGAACGCACTCAACACTGTGTACTGACTTTGATATTTGATTATTTCATGAGATTTCAGCCAATGTTCAGTAACACAGAATAAATGGACGTTGTATTTCCTAAGAAATAATTCTATCTCGAGAACTTTGCCAGCTAAACCTTGCATATTCTGATGAAAAATATTTAATTCTATTGACTTAGCTGTTGTCGCATTTACTAGTTTAAACTATGGTCACACAACCTAATGTTGCTGCCAGTATCAATCATTTTATTTTGGTTTATATTGCATATAACCGCGTCATTTTTTTGTATATTAAATGCTAACAATGTAGCCAACTGTCGTTTAGTTGTAAAGGGCAGATACATAGTATCTTCTGTCAGCCTAAACTTGCTAATGAATTTATTTATATCAAAATAAAAAATGGCGTCACTATGACGGTGTGTTATGTTGTAAATATATAAATTCATGTCATAAATGTGCCTGTTTTGCTGAATGGTTAAGTTACTGGCATATGGCAAGGCACAGAATACAAATTTACAATTTAATTTAGAATGCAGCTCTAATAATTTTTCAATACTCCTAGTCAGGTCCTTCCTCTTAACTGATAAACTATCACCATAAAATATAACAGTGGTTGTGTCCTTGTCTAAATTAGCTTGACTAATATTATCAATCAAGTGATTTAAACTGGCCCCAGGTGAACAGAAATTAGTTACTTTCTGATCTAAATGCCTAGATAATAAGGAACCTAAGTCTTGGCCTATTTTATCTGAATAAACAATTACAGACTTTTGTGGATATGTAGGTTTTTTGCATGTTTTTGTGGCCGGTTGGCTAACAGGGTTATTTAGGTAAGAGCTAGCACTATTATTTACTTGCATTACATTAATAGAGCAATCAGATAATAATGTGTCCAATGAGGGGGTATCGATTGGGGTGGGTGGGATAGCACAGCTTGCTGTAAGAGATTCAAACCGCTCAAGGTTGTATGTCCCCATTTTTAGAATCTCATCAGTAGCTCTGATATGCTCTTTGATCTGCTTTTGAGCATCTTCATACCTTGAGGTCATTTTCCTAAGTTCAGACTGCAGATGAAAAATTTCAGTCTGCAATTCATTTACCTCAGTGTCATACACACAGTGACTATGAGCAAGCTCAGAGTCTAATGCCTTAAGGTTACCTAGGATATTCACTCTATCTTTTCTAAAAATATTAAGTTTTTGGCAAGAATTTTGTACCTTTAAAAGCCTTTTAGTTTTCTTTATTATATTGCTTAATTTTAAGTATTTTTTTATTTTTCTACGACTGCTCAGTTTTATATGGTTTATTTTATAATCATTTTCAGATGTCAAGTCAATAACAGTACAACTCTCACTATTGGGCTGAGTTTTACAACCTAATAATTCATTGAATAGACTCTGAGTGGAAAGGGCCTCGTGAGACTCTTTTAGTTGTTCTAAGTTATTTATTGATTTCTGAGCCTCACAGAGGCTACTTTCCAACTCGGAAATGCGATTCAGTGCCCTTATATGGGTGTAGGTACATTCATTAAAACTAGAAACAACAGTTTGTAGTTGATCCCGTTGGTCAAGCACATCCATGTACTGAATATGAAGTTCAGATAGCTCGCTTTTTAATTGTGAGTTTTTGGTAACGATTTTTTGAATTTCAATTTCACTCTCGTCGCGTTCCCTTAACAGTTGATCGCAGAAGTCCTTTGACGACTTCAATTCCTCCAGAGCCATCCTCAGTTTACTTTCAACATCTTTGGCAACAGCTCTGCGGGTCAGCATGTTGTCGGTGAAAGTTCTCTGGAAAAGTGATATAAAGTGGATAAATACAACTGTAGCAGGAAAAAAAAAAGGCACACAAGAGAATTAATAATGCTTTGTATTATGTAAACTAATAATAGGTAACTTCTGAAATAAGAATTTTTATCTTTTTATCAAAAAAATTGATTCGTGGGGTAGATTAAAATAAAATAAAATTATCCGAAATTGATATGAGTAAAAATTTGATTCAATCTGTTATATTCTGTACCTACTAGTCTATGTAATGTACTTGATTTCCTTAATAAGCAGTGATCATTTGTGTAATCATACTTTGCTAGTAAAGGAAAAGAAAAAAATAAAAAATATTAAGAATGCTAATTTTCTTATATCAATTTTACAGTAAATAACAAGTAAGGAGGTTGTAAAATAGGTCTGATATGGCCAGTTACAATGGCTTAGGTGTAAATTAGGATTAATTATAAAAGAATACGATACTCCCCAGTAAAATTGAGAAATCCAAACAGCTCGACCGTTGACAGACACCAGTTCCTTCAATATTTGTTATTTGTTTGGACGAATCTCTCACAAACACTTGTAAAGGATATTTACATTAAGTAGAACCGTTTACACTACTTTTAATAATAAGTTTAATATATTGCAACTGATAGTTACGTTCGAATCTCGGCACAGACTAAATGATATGGGGTTGTTCTATAGCAGTATGGAGTCTGGGATTGTGTCAGGTATAATGGGAATAGCATTGCCTATCCTTGTTGGTGAAATGTGGGTGTACAGAGTGTACCTGAGCTATTCTCCTTTAAGGAATATACGCAGGATGGTGTTTCTTTTTATATTTTTTTCATATTTTACACAAGTTTTTATTGTACTGGTTTTTTCCTGTCTTTCTTGTTCAAAATATGATTTATTTATACTCTGGCGGCTAATTGAGCTAAACTTTGGCATAATTATGACCTTTTTGTTGCAAACTGTAAAGTTAGTCTGATGATGGAGCCGGACGGTGGCTGTAAGAACTCCTTAACTAAATAAGATAGCACCACCGTGTTTGGGATCACCATCATTAGATCTGTTTTAACAAGCGCTATAGCCCTCTGTAATATCCACCATATAGCCGGAGGGTAACTATAGGAACGTGTCGATTAAACAAGATAACATCGTCGTATTCGTGATAGCAAAGTTAAGTTTATTTGTGTTTGTGACAAAAAAAAAGCTAGTTATTTCTTGAGTTTTTAATTATTAACCAACTATTTCAACTGGCAAATGATAAACCATGTGCACCCTTACATAGCGATAGAATTCCTTCACGTACCCAATATTATCAAAGCATCCGATCTCTTTGTTTGCATGTAAACGGTCTAACCGAGGTGCTCGGCGGTCACTGGCGGATATTAAACGATACGATTCACTGAACCCGCCCTTTCAGCTCCATTCTTAGGATGAGTAGAAAGGATAAAGTTTAGATGTGGTTCCTTAATTATATTATCAATTTCATACCTGGCAACGCGCTGTTCCAGATACGGTAAATATTAATATAGTAATAATATATCAGTAGTATCCCCGAACTGGGCAAAGGTCAACTCTTACGAATCGAGGTAAGCGATTACGTCCACCACACGGACCCAGTGCGAATTGATGGAGGCAGGTTTCTTGCCATCTTCTGTTGGGCGATAACTAGAAATAGACTGAACTCATCAAGTCGTCTATATGGCTTTCGTTTCGTTTTTCATCAAGTGGTAACCGGGACCTACTGATCCCGCCAGGGACAATCTGGGCGGGAATGAAAGTGGAGGCGGGAGTGAAGATCAGTGCATAGGTGAATGTGTTAATTGAAACAGGTTACATGTGACGTCCTAATTGATATTAATCCGAATAATACAATTTATTAAGAAACAACTTTTTTTTAAATAAACCACTTAGACTGAGCCTATATTCTTTAGACGGGGAAAGAAGAAGAAGGAGGAAAAATACTGTGCGCACTCATTTATTGCCGATGATTTTAGGTCCTAATATAACAGGATCAAGTTTTTTGCAATCGCGCCAGCAATAATTCTAGACTAGGGCGGGACTGATATTGGAAATTTTCTTTGGAATAATGATATTTATGCTGAACTAAGCAGTGATGGCCTAGTGGTTAAACCGCTGGACTGCAAAGTCAGGGGTCTCGGGTTCAAAACCAAGGCACGCACCTCTGTCTTTTCGAAAGCATGTGCGTTTCTTTGAGCGACGGTGTTTTAGGTCCTCCGTCCTCCGTCCTAGTACCTAAAACACCGTCGCTCAAAGAAGTCTGCAGTCTGTGAACATGTCCTTGACCGCACCCGCCATAACATCAGATTTGATAGACCACAAATCCTCGTGAAAGAACACCGATTCCTACCAAGGATGGTTCGCGAGGCTATTGAAATTAAAAAACATCCTAATTTTAATAGGGAAGATGGCTGGGTGCTTCCATTTATTGGGATCCAGTAATTAATATAATCAAATCCAAAACCAAGCATAACACTGCAAGACCTCAAGACACCGTGAGCTCATTCTACATAGATAGGACCAACAAAAATAATTAAGAAGTTGGAACCCTCAAACGGGGTACCCACCCCGGAACAACTATACCTTTTGGACGTCTACCACCTCAGTCCTTCCCGTGACCATGGGTGCTGCAAAGCACTCGAAACGTCGGGAACGTAAAAACAAAAAAAAAACCGCGATAAAATCCGAAAAAATAGTTTTATTTCATGTGTAATATTCGCGTAAATCTAAGAACTCAGTATGTTCAAAAAGAATGACATAACGGATACACAATGCAAAAGTGGAAGGATGTAGGTATCGGGGAAGACCTAGACTATCTTACCATGACAAAATAGAGCGTGTCTTATCCGAAGGGCAACTCAAGATTCACAAGAGGGAGAGAGAGAGAGAGTGGAGGAAGCCAGAGAGGTCTGTAAGAAAAGAACCTGTCGGAACGCTGTACTCTCTGCCTACCCCGCAAGTGATCTGCCGTGATGATATAAATAGATAGAATGTTGAGCAACCTATGTACAGACATTAAACATGCAGATCGATACTAAAGGCCCGTAGTAGGGGAAGTTTAAGTAGGCAGGCAGTATTCAGGCGGGGAAAGTCTTAAACTACAGTTAAGATAGTTAACGGTAATTGGAGGAGTCTATTTACTGGTCCTCGATTAGGTTAGCTTGGGTAGCAGTTTGTTAGGGTCCGGTGATTATAGATCGTAATTTATTGTCGGTCTAAGGAATAAAGGTCAAAATTCGTGGTGATGACAGAAAATAGTTAAGGAAAATTGGATATTTTTTTTTAACTTAGCCCCATACTAGGATTTATTCCTGTGTCGTGGGTGCGTTGAAAATTCACATATACAAACACCCAGACCGAAACAAATAATTTTGGATCACACAAAGATTTGTCCCGTATGTCCACTATTAGACACAGTGGCCAAAGCGGCTTAAGCTCTTAACCACTGCGCTAAATCGTCCGTCGGTTAAAATATGTGAATATTTGGTACATTTTTGTAATTTTTAAGAAATAGCTTGTTATAAAATGCAATTTGGACTTTCGTAATATACATTTGAATCTTGTTTTATTTCAGTCACAGACATTCATTTGGAAAACAGTATTGAAGCTTGGTATATTCAGGGTTATTGGTAAGTAATTAATAACCTTCTGAGGATAACATCTGGACACCATAAGATACCACGTTTGTTCTGAGATTCATAATTGAGCGAAAAAATATAATCTGTTTAATCGAAACCTTGTATTGCCTCTCGACGAAATCGATAGAACACAGGACTTAGCAGGTCAATGCGACAAGGCTCTTTTGGCTCGTGGATGACATTAATAGGGGTGTGAAATGAGGGTTACCATTTAATATAAATTCCTAATTCCCCGGAGATATTTCAACAGGTGGGTCCGCACGGTTACTTATTATAAAAGAACTTGGGGGAATTTCATAGCAAACGGCGATTCTGCGACTGTCATGATGTGACATTTCACTTGATTTAATCCTATTTCAGCCGCAGGCCAAAATTTCCTTATGAGACGGTAAAAACAGACATTATAGTTCTGGACTACGTTCGAGAAAAGGTGCTGTCCCATTCTTTTTTTTGTAGCAAATTGGTGGTATGTAAAAGATGTCATATCAAGTAAGCAGCATTACGCCAACGCCAATATATTCGTGCCAAGCCCTCTGTTGTTCTTTATATACGAAATTTTGAATATGGTAGAGGGAAATATTTTGATTTCTAGTCGACACTGATCCACAGAGATATCTAGTTTGATGTTATGTACCACCCTATTTGATGTCTCATAGAATCCATTAAATAATATTTGAAATATCTCCCATCAAATAACATTGAACCTCCAACGAATACCTTACAAGATAAAACCGTGAACAACAAACCCATTTATTTCCTTCGTCCAATAAAGTATTCCTTACAAAGAGTGGACTACGTTCGTTCAATACTTTGTACCGGCACATGGTGCCTAAATGGCCCCCATTACGGACGTCCCCCGGGCCCGAGGCAGATTGGGCCCAATCTACAAACTCGTAAGTTTGGGGTTTTACGGGCCCTAGGGCCTTGAGGGCTGTGATTACAGAAATATGAAAAATGATCCGATAGTTTTTATGTTTTAAATGATCTGGAATATTGTTGATTTTTTGGTATTTTATTGAGTTTGATTCCTTATGCCTATATTCCTCAAACTGAGGTGTATATTTTATAAACAAAGTTAGATCCTAATGAAATTAAGTAAATCCTATTGCCATTACTGGGCATAGTTCCAGACTCTGAAATGCAAATAAGAATTTTTGAAAAGAAAACTCTCAACAACCCATCATTTGAACCCAAGACATCAAAAATCGTCCTCTGCTTGTACCCTGACATTCCTAATTTCTATCACATCGAATTTCTTCCCGAATTTTCATAATTCCAAATACTTAATATAATTACAGCAACTCATAAATCTTGGCACAGTAGAATTACACTGCCAACAGGTGACATGTTATTTATGTCAAAGGTCTCGTGACGTTATGTCGCATATCCCTTGGATTTGGTTAAGCACGTTATCTTTTTGTATGTATTATAAAAATAAGCGTTATCTTTTTGTGTGTATTATAAAAATAAGAGTCGTTTTTTATGCATAGCATAAAATACCTACCACATAGACGCAAGTAAAGTTAACTGAGTTTTCTCCGTGCGAAGGGGGATGGCTAGTTATATCAGCTTATACTGTCTCTTTGAGACCGACCTTCTCTCACAAACCGAGATGAGAGAGATTAGGTCATGCTCCACGCGGACCCAGTGCGGAATCGTGGTAGATATTTACCTAAATAATCTGTATCATATGTCGTCGAGATTATCTTCATGAATGAAAACTGTGATTGTTTATTGTTCAAAGAGGCCGGCAATTGTTGGTGCTAAATAAAGACTGACATAATCAAGAAGGTAAAAATCATACTATAATGTCTCACTGCATGGAAAAGACCTTCTCTAACCAACCAAAGTGAGAAGGAGTAGATCATACTCCACCACGCGGAACCAGTTGGTGGAGGTAGGTTTGTGGCCACTTTTGGAACTTATCAAAACGCTTATAAGGCTTTAAACATGGCTTAACGACTACCACACCAAGTTGTAACCGGGACCAACGGCTGAGCAAACCTTGGACGTGACGCTTGAATATGAAAATTCCAGAAACGGTCACCTATCTCAGATAACCCTGCCAAACGCTGCTTAATATTGGTGTTCAATAACGCTACATTACGAGCGCCTTCGATTGCTAGTACTTATACTTAACTGTAACTTGGCTATATCAACATATTAACATGCATTAATATATCAAACGCTATGAAAAGTACCCTAAAAATTTATCCTTATTACTTTAAGTTACAGTTTAAATTTTAAAGTAACTCTACTATTCATTATCACGTTTTCGGAAATTTTGCGCTGTATTCGTACTCGCATTCGCTATGGTGAAATGATATTTTTGCGAGTACACTGACGCCAAGCCGCACTAATGAGGCTTTCGTTTTTAATAAAGCTCGTAATTATACAGTCTCGCGCCGTTGCAGTGTAGGAGGGGCCAATGTTAAGCTTCGTATATCATTTCAATAATGATAAATATAATAAAGTTTTAAAATTGTTAATGTTTAGTTATGTAGCAAAACATCTTCCCCTTTTCTTAAACGTAGTCTCACACAAGGAATTATTCCTATACCGTGGGTTCGTTTCTAAACATCAAATTCACATACACAAACACCCAGACCGAAACAAATATTTGTGGGTCACAAAAAGACTCCGTGCGGGAATCGAATCCGTGACAACTCGATCCAATGGGTGGAGCGGCTTAAGCTCTTAAGCTCTGGACTAAGCCGTCCGTCAATGTTAATATTACCCATACCTTCGTTAGGCTTGCAGGAGAACATAGGTCTAACACGTAGAGGCTCTTTGCGAAAAGTTCGTGTTACTAGGCATGCCTTTCAAGTTCTGTCGTTTCCATATTTCCCGGCAATTTTGAATTTGGAACTGTTCTATATTCGAATATGTTTAAATTTACTATCTCAAAACAGTTGAAAGTATTAGGATTAATGCTATTGTTTTGTCACAGCGTCAATTGGAATCTCTCAGGTTACGTACGAAAATGAATCTTTCTAAGGAAAATGTTCGTGCAATAATTTTCTACAACTTTAGAAGAGGCCTGACACGTCTTCAGTGTTTTGAAGAGCTATCATCTGTGTTCAGTGATGAAGCCCCATGTCTGCGGACTGTCGAACGCTGGTATTTAGAATTCCAGCGTGGACATACTAGTGTTAGTGACAAATCTCGCGAAGGACACCCAAAATCCGCCTTCACTGAAGATAACATCATTGCTGTGAGACAACTAATTCTCGAAGATCGTCATGTGACGTATCGAGAGATAGAGGCTCTATTAGGCATCTCAGGGACAACCATTCAGAAGATCTAGCATGAAGCGCTTGGTGTGAGAAAGCTAGTTTGCCGTTGGATACCGCATCTGCTTTCCGACGATCACAAGGCGGCCCGCGTCAGATGGTGTAAGAAAACTCTGCAAAGGTTCAACGGAGGAGAGTCAAATTACGTCTACGACATCATCAGTGGTGACGAATCTTGGATCTATGCCTACGATCCTGATTCTAAACAACAATCTACAATCTGGGTCTTTCAAGACGAGCCAAAGCCGACTAAAGTTGTTCGTTCTAGAAGCACTTCAAAGAAGATGGTGGCCACGTTCGTTGGAAAAACCGGCCTTGTTGCGACTATTGCACTTGAAGGTCGTAGAACGGTTAACACAGAGTGGTATACCACAGTTTGTTTACCACAAATCATCGCCGAACTTCGAAAATCTAACTCAAAGCGACGCATCATCCTGCACCACGACAACGCAAGCTCACACAGCGCTCATCAAACGATTGAGTATTTGAAGCAGGAAAAAGTAGAAATTCTTGACCATCCTCCACACACAGTCCTGACCTAAGCCCTAACGATTTCTTTACATTTCCTAAAATTAAGAAAGGTCTTCGTAGTCAAAGGTTCCAGTCCGGTGAAGAAGCAGTCGACGCTTTCAAGTCAGCCATTTTGAACACCCCCACTTTAGAGTGGAATAAATGTTATAATAACTGGTTTGAGCGAAGGGAAAAGTGTATTACGCTACGTGGTGAATACTTTAAAAAACAATAAAAAGTACTATAAGGTTCTTGTTGTGTTTTTTTCTTCAAACGACAAAACTTAAAAGGCATGCCTCGTATATAAGTCTTCTTCTTCTTCAAGTGGCTCTCCATTACTGAAGGTTGGCTGTCAGCTTTGCGTATGTGCTTCTTCTTTGAGCCATACGGAACAATTGCTTCAACGGCAATTCCGATCCACTCCCTAATGTTCCGCAGCCATGAGCCGCACCTATTTTTCCGTCATCCATCGCGTTGTTTGTACATATAAGTAACCTGAGGTCAATCGCTAAAAATGAAAAAAGAGATGTAAACAGCGAATTGATTCCAGTAGGTGCAAGGACTATCGTAAATTATGGAAAGGAAACAACACTATGTGAGTGTGGTTTGATGGACAAATACTGGACTGCTTCAAAGGGGACGGCCACAGGCCATGATTAGTGACACCTAACCACCCGACCGCGGTTATTTATTATTAGTGCCTTTTCTCTGTAAATTATGTGCTATTTCTGATTCGTCTTTGTCCTGTATATCGAAAAAACGAAGTCAACGCTTCTTTTTCCTTATCTTTTTTACATATGTCTTAACAATAAAAACTAATTAAAAATATTTTTAGTTGTGTAAGATTAGTTTTTATTTTATTTCTATTATCGACAAATAAGTAAATTGAGGTATATGGCAATTTAAAGTGTCAAATCCTGACAACACTGTAGATGTTGCAATTTATCCGTGGAAATGTGAACTTAACTATACTTTAACCGCTACTCAGTGATTGCAAAACCTCAAAAAAAACATCCAATTTATTCACCGAACAATTTCTGAAAAGTAATTTAAAGTCATCCAACTGCACATCTTTAAAATCGAAAAAAAAATCGAGAAAGTATCTCTCAGCCCCAAACCGTTCCAACCAAAAACAAAGGGAGTGGTTTTTTCATCAAGTGGATAGCACGTAAATGGGTAGTCATCAGTTCAATGGAGGTAAACTTTGCCGCCATTCTATATCAACGCACGAATCATAATAGATACTGCAGTTCACATTATTATCGCGCTGGAGCTGAATCCTTGACTTTGCGCCATGAATGACCTGTCTCAACTCAATTTGTAAAGGAAGGCGTTTACCCAGGGATCTGTATAAGTACGTGAGCACAGACTCACATTCGTTCTTAGTACGAATCCTCTTTCCTTAGCTCTTAAACCGAATCGCATCTTGTTGTGTGCATGAACTATTGAACGAAATTAGAACATTCATTTACACACACGGCGTTCTATGTAGGTCTATCTATATCATTACATCAGATCTCTTGCGGGGTAGGCAAAGAGTGTAGAGTTCCACCAGGTTCTGTCCTTACATACCTCTCTGGCCTTATATGTACATGTATTTTTATATGGATACGTCTTACATCCTTAATACGAATGATATTACCATCACATAGCTACCATACATTTCGGTCATTAGTGATTTTTGCCTAAAGCCCGGAGGCTTCTTCAGAGTCAAAAGAGGCCGCTGTGGAGTTTTTATTCATTATACTAAAAGTTCCAAATGCTTTATTGTTCTATGTTTATATCATTACACCAAATTCCTTGCGCGTGGACAGAGAGTACAGAGTTTTATCCGCATTTTTCCTAACATACCTATTGCCTCTTGCCTAACATGCCTCTTTTACTCTAGTGCGACTCATCATCTATCTTTTACCAAAAGGCGTCCACTGCAGTCCCAAAGATCTGAAAGACAGGCGAACCAGAAAAGGAATATTACAACTATTTCGTTCGTCCACATAATGAAGTATTTGTCATGTTCTGTGGTCGAGGTATCCTAATTCTGATTTAACGGCTCGCAGAATAGGGGAGTACCGTAATTAAGGAGCTGATTATGCGGAAGGCCCTTCAGTCACCTTTCCAAATGTAATTATGATAATTAGAAATTAAGCGAATGTGAAATGAAGGTTTGAGTGGTGGCGACACTTTTTGGGTGAACATTTCAGGCTTTTTGCGAGTATTATGTGATCCGAAAATATAGTCCTTATGGTCTTGTATGTAAGCCGTTTTTAATTTGACAGATTTGTCTACAATAGAGATGTTAGTTAAATTTAGTATAACGTAGATTTAGAGGGTTCAGTGGTGTGTTTTTATTGAAAAGATTCGTAATTGGAAACAAAAAATTGACTGACGGTTTGGTCTAGCTCTGATTAAATTTAAAGCTTAAACACTGGATGGAGAAGTTTCGGGTTCGATGTACGGGTTTGTGTGACCAACAACTATTTCATTCAGTCTGGGTTCATGTAAATGCTGCTTTGTAGACACAATCTGACCACCATCTTTGGGGTTCTGGTTTGATCATGCTCACTATAATGTCTTTGCTTGCGGTGGCTGTCTGGTGCGGGTCATTCCCTTCCCTCCAATATGATCGAGTTCCAGCCATCATCATCCTGGTGAACGGGTACTGCTTGTGGGGGCTGGTCCATCTGGGATCCTTTACACACTCTTTATAGATAACATCATTACATTAATATCTCGATCATACGGCATTACACTGAAGCTAGATCTTAAACTATTACATTGTAACCTAAACATTGTATCTACACAATATGGTTAAACAAAAGAAAAGAAAAAGTGTTACGCCAGCCTAATCTATGAAAATCATGCTACACTTGCCTAACTTATGAAAATCGTCGACGCTGCAGTAACCTAAAACAACATCGATGTACACGAGGCGCACAGTCAGCGAATCATGTTGCAATTGACGTCAACGGAGGAAACCTGGCCGAATGCAACGGAAATTGCCGCATTCCTGTGTCCAACATCGACCGGGTATCGGTTTAATTTAGTTATAGATAATCATTGTAACAATTTAATTATATTTTATGAAATAAATTTGCTTTTTTTGCGACCTTCGACGGCAGTCCTCGTAATTGGCGCAGTCGGTAGGATTCTCGCGGGCCGGTTCGCGAGCATTAGTTATCTTATATCGATATACGCGTTCGCGTGTCACCCGGGCGGCTATCCAGCCACGTTACGAGGATCCTGAATCTACGAGAGCTGCGGAACGAGGGAATCCAGACATCGATTCGGCAAAAGAAATGCTGTGAGTGCTCTGAATCTTTCTTAGTGCTTTCTTTCCTTATCCTATATTCTTTACCTAAATTTTTTTCCTCTCTCCTTTTTTTTCCTTGTGTGTTTTATTTTTTTATATACCGTGTTCTTTTCCATTAGTAATTTTTATTATAAGGGTAAAATTAGCGTGTCAAGATTTTTCATCCAAGAGAATCACGGCAAATTAGGCTAGGAAATAGTAATAGGTCTTGTAGCAATAGGCTTAGTGTAATTGACGAACACAAAAACTTTGAAGAAAATATGGCTAGATCTGACATGGACGCTATCTATAAATCGCTAAGGATTTTGCCCGAGTTTGACGGCAATCCGCACGTCCTCACGTGGTTTATAAATTTATGTGACCAAATAATTCTATCTCACTTCAGCACTGAAGCAGGAAATGAGTTAGAAAATTTGGCTCTCATAAACGGAATTTTAAACAAAGTAACGGGGCCGGCAGCTACATTAATCAATGCTAACGGCATTCCTAGAACTTGGCAAGGCATTAGAAGCTCATTGATCAATAATTTCGCTGACCATCGCGATGAAGCTACCTTATATAATGATCTCGCCCTGTTAACTCAAGGGTCCAGTACGCCGCAAGAATTCTATGAGCGGTGTCAAAACCAGTTCAGCACGATCATGACCTATGTATCCTTGCACGAAACCGTAGAAACTACTATTACGGCAAAGCGCGACTTATATAAGAAATTGACACTTAAAGCTTACTTAAGAGGACTTAAAGATCCTTTAGGATGTAGGATACGCTGTATGCGACCTGAATCCATGGAAAGCGCTCTAGAGTTTGTGCAGGACGAACTCAATACTTTATATATGCAGCACCGCAATGAAGGTGGCTCCAACAAAAAGGATTGGCAGCAACCACCCTCTCAATAGAATCCTAATTTACCCCTTAACAATTTTGTACCTAAACCATTCGCATTCGGCGCTCCAATGAGGCAGCCTGGTTTTAGTATGCCAGGTCCATCTCGGCAGCCTCCGATGCAGTTTCAACCTCCTCAAGGTTGGAGGCCTAATTTTTCATCTCAACTTCAACAACCACGTGGCCCTACTCGAACCCAACAGATGATGCGCGCTCCTCCTCAAAACTATAATTCACACAGCAATGTGTTTAGAATGCCTAAATAGCCCCAGACTCAGCAACAGCAGTCATTTAATTTCGGCAATCAGCCCCGTCCAATGAGCGGTGTTAGTCATTTTAATCCAAGACAGTTACCATCTACCCTACAGGGTCATGACTGGCGCAGGTCTGGAAATCCACCCCCAACCAGTTATTTCAAAACGCGCGCCGTAAATGTTAACGAATTTGCAATTGGGTTATATCCAAATAACTAACCCACCGTTAAAACTCCTAATTAATACAGGGGCTAACCAGTCCTTTATTAACCCTGAAGCAGTCAAAAAATATTTTGAATTACATCCCACTTAATTATGGGCCGTTGCAGATAACCAATGTGCACGCCACCAGCAAGAATGACTACTCAATTACGCTACCTTGCTTCACGGAATTTCGTGAACAGGATAATATTACATTGTTCGTGTACAAATTTCACAACTACTTTGACGGCTTACTAGGACTAGATCTGTTAGATAGTTGGGGTTCTAATATAGACCTCTGGAACAAATTATTAGTGACCCGGAACGCGAAAGTACCTATTCAGATGTATGACTCTGTATGGTAAGTCTGGGCAACAAAGTATTTCAGACCATACTTATTTGGCCGTAAATTTAAAATCATCACCGATCACAAGCCATTACAATGGGTCATGAATCTTAAGGAACCCAATTCACGACTGACGAGATGGCGACTAAAGCTCAGCGAATATGACTTTACAGTAATCTATAAGCAGGGTAAACATAATACGAATGCCGATGCGCTTTCAAGAATAGAACTCAATAACGAGGAACTAATGTCAATTATAGTTAGCATCTGAAAAGGGTCCCACTTTAGATGATTCTAGGACTATGACGGTGACAGAACCTGACGATGACTCAAGGACTGCCACTGTGCATACCGATAATGAAAACCCTATCTTAGAAGTCCCGTTATCTGACGATCCACTTAATAAATTCACTAAACAATTAATTTTTAATGTAGTCGGTGATATTAAAAGTAGACCCATGGTAACAAAGCCGTTTGAAACTCACACACGAATTTCAGTACAACTGTCTGAATCCAATCTAGAGGAGGATGTGATTAAGGCTATAAAGGAATATGTTAATCCAAAAATTAAAACTGGACTCCTAATTAACCCACACTTAGCCATGTACACCATTATTATAATAGTACAAAGAACATTTAAAAGTTTCTCCATGAACCTTACACTAACAAAACGCGAAGTCGAAGACGTACGCGAATACCTTAGGCAACAAGAAATAATTAACAAATACTATGAAGGGAAAACTAATCATAGGGGCATTAACGAAACATTTTTAGCCTTATCTCACAAGTACTTCTGGCCTAAAATGAGAGACAGTATTACGAAATTTATCAATGAATGCACAGTATGTGGGCGTGCCAAATATGACCGCAACCCAATACAACAGCAATTCAAAATTGTTCCACCGGCCACTAGGCCTTTTGAACTAGTACACTTAGATTTACTGACTATCCAAGGCGAAAAGTACCTTACTATCGTAGATTCATTTTCCAAATACGCACAAGCTTATTATCTCAGGGATGGGACTGCAGTTAGTGTATTACAAGCACTTCTCAATTTTTTGATAATGGCACCGAGTTTACTAATCAACTTATCGCGGAATTCGTAAGGCTTCACAATATTCATCATCATCGCGTAGCTCCTCGTACACCTAACGAAAATGGTATAGTTGAGAGATTTCACTCAACGATACTAGAACATCTCCGTATTCTAAAGATCAGAGAAAAATCAGAGTCAGTATTTAATTTGATGCCCTATGCCCTTTTAGCTTACAACAGTAGTATACATAGTCTTACGAAATGTAAACCTATTGAGATAGTAACAGGGCACTTCGACCCTCGCGATCCTTTAGATGTAGATATTTCCGCTCAATTATTACAGCAATATACGGTTAACCACAAACAAAAGATGACTTTAGCCTACAACGCCATACATGACCTCTGTAGTACCTCTCGCGAAAAACTTACTGAAAACTGCAATAAAAATCGTGAACCCGAAGCCGGAGCAACAGATAAAAATCAAAAACCCTTTTGCCTCACGTCAAAAATTAGCACCCCGTTATACTCACGACGTCGTTATGGCTGACCTCCCCAATCATATTTATACCAAGAAAAAACCAAGTTCCAGTTGCCAAAGCTAGATTAAAGAGAATTCCTAAATCCGCAAATTGTTACAGAATACCGCTGATCCTCCATCTTCTCCTGGCGACATGTGTAGCTCAGGAGATAAAACTTGAAAGTCTCAACGAAGGACCCGGTATTTTGTCCTTTAAATTAGGACCTGCTAGGATCATATCCCATTACCATTCTTTCCTCCAGTATATTAATCTTCAGGAGTTGAGAGATAAAATCACCTCTCTGGACAGTCAATTAGAAATTATCAGTCCTGAGCTGCATAATAGAACTAAATCCTTATTTGAACCACATATAATATACCTTAGAAGTAAACTTATAAGTGTCTTTAGCCAATTAGAGACATTTGAGTCTGATCGTGTTAAAAGGGGATTAATTGATGGTCTAGGATCCGTAATTAAAAGTGTAACCGGAAACCTGGATTACACCGATGCAATACATTATAACCAAGCCCTTCAGTCCCTTCAGGACACTCAAAATAAATTAGTTACCGAATTCAATAGTCATATTAACCTTTCTAATAATTGGACAACTCAATATTCCCATGTCATAGATAGCATACTAGACAATCAGAATAAAATAGAAAACTTAATGAATAAGATTAGAGAATCTGAAAGTACGAGGGATAACGACTTAGTTAAATACGCACACCTAGCTCAAGTCCTTATGATTTTGAGTGACAATGTTGACTTATTATCGCAAGAATTAATAAAATTACAGAATGTTTTAGCTTTCATAAGGACCTCTACGATGCATCATTCAGTGTTAGATTTGTATGCAATACGCGCTATAATAAGTAAGTTGAGCACACTATATGGCAGAGAAAGAGTGTTAGATTTAGATATTAGGGAGTATTTCGATATAATTAAATTAGGATCATATTATGTAGGTAACAAGATAGTGATAGTCTATAAAATTCCCATCGTCATTTCATTCATTTACGATTAATATAAGATATCTATAGTTCCGAATAGGTATCATAAAATCCTTTCCCCCTCCTATCCATTCCTAGCACTATATGAGAACGAATTCACGTACATAGAGGCTGAATGCCCGAAGACCAGTAAATGGTACTTATGTGAAGAGAAATGGAGCCTGCAAAGCAGAACATCGCAAGATTGTATCCAGCAACTCATAACTACGCAGCAACAGAACGCCAACTGTAACCCGATCTCAGTAACACTAAGCAAACCAGCGTATGAAGAACTGGATGTGAGGCACTACACATTCAGCTTCCCTGGGCAACACCAATATGAAACCCTGCAGGGCAGCTATCTCGCTGTAATACCCCATCAGTGCTACCTAGAAATACCACACTTCACGATCTCTAACTTCCACGATCGTGTTAAGGGACAAGTATTAAAGTTAATGGACCTGCCTAACGACACTACTATCATCCCATCTTCAGCACCAGGACTCGAGTTGAACTCTGTCGACCTGAAGAATCTTCACGAGATCAACGCGAAACTCTCCATGCAGCCGCCGCTAAAAACTAACAATGACGTAAATAACAGCCCTTACCATACTACCATACCAACTTACGTCATTATAATAAGTGCAGGCGCACTTATCCTTACCCTTTACTGTCGAAGACATTACTTGAAACAAGCGACGACATCACCAAGCAAGTCAAATGAAAAGGGCCAACTTGAACTGCAAGCTGTCTACGCAGTCTCCATGGCCAGAAGGGTTGACCCTAATCAACCCCCAGCTCAATTTACGACGAACGTCTTCAATAGTCGCTGTTCTACGGGGGGAGGTGTTACGCCAGCCTAATCTATGAAAATCATGCTACACTAGCCTAACTTATGAAAATCGTCGACGCTGCAGTGACCTAAAACAACATCGATGTACACGAGGCGCACAGTCAGCGAATCATGTTGCAATTGACGTCAACGGAGGAAACCTGGCCGAATGCAACGGAAATCGCCGCATTTCTGTGTCCAACATCGCCCGGGCATCAGTTTAATTTAGTTATAGATAATCATTGTAACAATTTAATTATATTTTATGAAATAAATTTGCTTTTTTTGCGACCTCCGACGGCAGTCCTCGTAATTAAAGAGAAAGAAAAGTAAATAAAAAAGACAAACTTTGTTTCTTCGTCGGATCTTTTCAGTGGAGGCCGCGTTCTGATCCGGTGGTAGATTAGTGGTTAAATTAGATCAATAAAAATATGTAAATTGACTTTTTGTAAGCGTACCCGCAGAGCTTATACAAAGTAAATTATTAGAGTTTGAGTTTGAATTTCATGTTTGTAAAGGGACCCGTGACACAGTAATAATTCCTTGTATGGGACTACGATTTATATAAAAAGGCCATAACACCATTTCGTTTTATTCCTCCCTTTATCTAACGAATAACCAGTTACGCCAACATTTTTTAAATCGCAGAGGTTCTCCGATTATCAATCTATTAATGTAATAGGGATCGAGCCTGTTTTTATCTATGATTAATCTATACTTAAGCACATCTATTTGGCTCGTTCTGCATTGTTCTCCCATACCCCATGATATGGTGCAATCATAGAATGATCCAGAAGCCGCGTTCTGTCGTATATGCACGACGCGCGGTGAAGCCAAAAAATCAACAAACGTCTCGCACTCATCACACTTCCCACCCGCATAATGTTGCTAGTTAAAAATGATTTACCACTTATTGGGGTAAATGTTCAGTAAGAGATTATAAAATCATTATTATTTCTGCGGTAACATGTATCTTCACACATATTAACGAAATAAATAGACGTAATAAAGTAGGTTCTTAAAATAAAACGCGATTCCATTAGCAGTAAGTTAATAATGTTTATTTTTTATAAGTTAGTATGTTTTTTTATATTTGTGTCGTTGCGTTACAATTTGACGGACAATTTAGCGCAGTAGATAAAAGCTAAAGCTGCTCCGCCCACTGTATCTAATAGTCGCGGCTTCGATTCCCGCACGGAACAAATCTTTGTGTGAGCCACAATTAGTTGTTTCGGTCCTGGGTGTTTGTGTATGTTAATTTTTAAGTTTGTAAACGCACCCACGGCACAGGAATAAATCTTAGATATGGGCTATTTTAAAAAAAAGAAACAGTTACGAGGTTCTAGGGTCGATTCTTAGGACGGAAAAAGTGTAATATTACTTTTAATATTCCTTTCGATGATTTTTTTTTGTAAATATTGCGTGAAATGTGTGTGCACGCGATAGACCTCTGCCACCCTCTATTGGAAAAATAGGTGTAAATCTAAAATTGTCAGCAAATTGTAGGCCTATGATTTATCCGGCTTATCATTATACTACAAGGAATAAAATTATGTCCCGACATTAACTATCTACTACTGCGTCATACATATAAACTCGTCATTCCATACAGCTTTTAGTAATTAAAAGTGGTAAAAGTACTTTCGTCATTTTAACTAAGTAGATAAATCATTATGTAATAATTTACTAAATTAACAAAAGTTAGTACTATAACAACTAAGATCCATAGTAAAAAGGAAGGGAAAAATTACACTGCTGTATTGGCAACACAGACAAAATAGCCGCATCATTTTCGGTGACAATTATGAACGGAACATTTAATTCAATATTTAAATAATACGATGTCCGATTGCGCTACTTATACATGGAATGTAATCCCACCCTGTTTCTTTTTGAGCTTGACGAAATTGTTACAGGTAGGAACGCCACAGGACGCCATAATTAAATTTAATTTGACACGCGTAGAGCACGTTGTTTCGCGCGACGGTCGCCGAGTGACTAATCGCGTAAATGTGTGACTACTTGCTTTGCAGATACTAATTGTTGCTTCAACGCGATGCGCGACCGCGGCTTCTAGATTATTATTATTCTATGGGTGAAATGTATATGAAAATAATTGTAAAGCTCTTAACTGTTTTAACTGTACTCTTAACTGTGTACTCTTAACTGTTTGGGCGCACCCAAACAGTTAAACCAAACAATATCAACAAACTATTTATGACTTGATGGAATAAACCAAAATAGTACTTGTAATACTATCATAATCAGCCATCAATACCTACTTACTAAAAACAGACTACATCAACCTTAAAAACAACATTCTCTTAAAAATATCTAAGTATGTCAACAGAGTGGTCCCGAAAAAAAATCATTTTATCTGCATTTCTAACCTCTCCACAAAGTTTTTATAAGAAAATGAAATTATTTTGATGAAAGAGAATGCCAAGTTAAATAACTTAACGTGAAAAGAGGAGATCCTGAGACTTTTTTTCACTTCACGAGACATTAAGGAGAGAAAAATGCCTAATTTCAACGGAGGATGTAATTGTGTTTCTAGACATAAGGGTTATTATTCGCTAGGAGGGAACACGTCGTGTTACGATAACTGCAAAAAATGATTTTGTAATGGTATACTCTTATGTATTTAATGGGGTAGCAGCTGCTGACGTTTGTAGGATTTAAGGTTTCGCCACAAAGCCGACGCACTACGACGGGGGCGCGACGTTGGCGCAGGGGAGCTGTAATGTACTGAAATGTATGGGGGACGTCACACAGCTCCGCCATGCTCGGCGCGACGGCGAACGACACGACCCACTGCCGTTGCATTTGGCGTGTTTACAAACGAAGCTGGATGAGAGCGAGACGACAATACTCGTGTGACGTGCGCGCCGCGCTGCCAACCGCTGACCAAGCGCCAGCCAAACGCCTCCGTCGCGTTCTGTCGGGTATGTGACCGAACCATGACCGAACTAATATGCACGTTTTTAAAATAAAACTGGAAAAGACATAACCTTAGTATGTGCTTAGTTAGTATGACCATACAATTAAGTTTTTTGTAGACTAAATTGACCCCGCAGTCAAACTGGCTGCACAGTTTTGTGGGGCTATGTTTTCACATTGTACATTATGTTGTTTTTCTAAATAAATAATAATAAACCTTTACTCTACGTATCCTACATATAGTCCCTGGGCAGTGCTAAACGAGCAGCACCTTTATCTGTCGTAGGTTAAGGCCATACCCTACCAACAAAATCATGCTCTCAAGCGACCCAGTCGTAATCTGCCATGTTTTTCGGGGTTCCCTTACAAGAAGGCTGCTCCAGTTCGATCATACCAATTTGAAACTCAGTCTAACTTCTGTCTCCTCAGACTTTTTCAGAGTCAAAATATCATAGGAAATATTCAGAGAGTTGCCTCTGAGAGCTGTTGATAAGCTGCGTACAGCGCGCGTCTCTGTGCGTGATTCTAATTTGAACAGCTGGTACGAAGATGCTCAACTGTTTTTAGATGGTAATTGTGCTATTACTGAATCAGCGAGCTACATTTTCGGTCCCATTTTCACTTTCCATCAGGTTAGATAGGGGTCAATATAGCCAATTTACTTGTAAAAATATTGTATACATCAAATTATGTCAGTAAAAATTATTATTATTATAGGCTGTCATGATCATAAACACCAAAATGCATGCACTTGCCGGTTACGTAGACAGAATTTCAGCAGTTTTTTTTTAAATGTGACTACTTTATTTTGCGTCAATAGTGTATTTTTAATTATATTATTATGATTGCGACTCTTTCTATTAGTATATTCTTGTACAAATTATACCAATGCCTCACTACATGTGCGAAAACTAACGTAAATTGAAGCCCGTGCTTTTGCTGAAACGCCAAGTCTGAAAAGCGTCGTTTATTTGCCTAGATTAAAATGAACTCGTGGAGTAAGCTCCAGAAATTCTTTTAAATCCAGCTCAGTATTTTACCTGAGACGGTGGAGTTTTGAAACAGTATTACATAGGGATGCAACAATATCGTTATAACGATATCGATAGATTGACGGTGGTATATGATGGTTACGATATCAAAAGCGATAGCTTGTCCTTATTTTAGATAAATATAATTATCTAAATTAACTAAACAACATGTATGAGCGTATATGAGACGAACTAAGAGAGTGGAAAAAGCCAGAGAGGTTTGTAAGGGAAGAACCTGTTAGAACGCTGAACTCTCTGCCTACCCCGCAAGGGAACTGGCTTGATGATATAGATAGATAAAACTAAACAACATAAAAAATTAAGGCAATCTTCTCAGCCGTGACCATCTTCCGATCCGGTGGTAAATGTAACTACAAAATGTGTTAATGTTGACATCTGTAAGTGCTTTTTTCACATACGTTTCACTGAGTGCTAACTCAGCTTTCAGCATCATATGAAGATAAATAGTTTTGATTCTTTAACAATATATCGAAAAATCTACATAATATTTACCCATAATAAATTAAATAAATGATACATTTTTAAAATTAAGAAATTTTTTGTTATATCGGCATGAATCACAATGATTTTTGATATCAGGTATCGTAATATTACGATATTCTGCCGTTTAAGGTTATCGATATCGATAAGTATCATTGCATCCCTAGTATTAAGGTAAATAGAGACGCGTTGAGTGGAGGGGAATTTTATTTTTCTAAATTTTCCTGTTAGCTGGACTTTATTCAGATAATGACATGTCATAGCAGTGCTGCTATGTGATGTTATATAAAAGACATTTTCTCCTAAACAGCAATCTTTGGTGAAGGAAACTGTCTTTCACATAATATGTCACTGTAGCGATCTTGATGAGCAAATGTCCTGAAGTAGATGAGGATGAAAGAGATGCCTTATAATGATATATTTTTTTATTAGAAATTCAGTCTTGTCGGCATTGGGCGGGTCACATAGTGCGAAGATCGGTCGGGCGTAGGGGCAGAAAGATTCTTGAGTGGAGACCATGCATTGGCAAATGCAGTGTGGGACGGCCGCCTACCAGATGGATCGACGATCTTGTGAGGATCGCAGGAAGTCGTTGGATGTAAGTGGAGCGATTGAAGAGGCCTATCTTCAGCAGTGGATAAGTAGGCTGAGATGATGAAGATAATGGTCTCGTTGAACTACCACGGTCTAGTGACAAACGCATCGCTTAGTGATCACGAGGTCAGGTTCAAATACTAGGCCGGTTCCCAGTATGAGTCCGGTGTTTGGAATTGTGCCCGGTATATGGCAATAAGCTCGCCCCCTATTACATGGGACCTAACATCGTCCGCGAAATGTAGGCGAACTGAATACCTCTGCCACCCCCGCTTGGGGAATATAGGCATGACGAAGTGTGTGAAATTTAGTTTATTCTGACTTACTGACTTTGGTTTAGTAGGTAAAGTGTTATTTTGTATTTACTTACGTGTTAAAGTTCTAAATACGTTTAGTATGTAATTATAAACATGCTGGCTTGCCAAAATACGTGTTCGTCCTTCAAAACATGATAATATCGCTATCACACAAAAACCTATCAACAAACTCACTCGTATCATTTCAATAAACACTTTAACTCCAAATATTTCGGTTGAATGTCCAGAAATCTATCACAGTTGGTTGATGGTGTATTTCTGAAACACTTACTAGTTACATTTATTTATAAATTATTAAACTCAAGCAGTAATTAACACACCAAAGTACAGCCTTAGTTTGTCGGCTGGCGGAACCGTTAGCGATAATTCTCAAAGGGACCCTGGTATTGAAATTCAATGTTGATGAATAAATAGTGTAGGGCTGAAATGGTGGTGTTAGAGTAATATTGATCTGTACCACAGATCACGTCGATTTAAAATCGATTAATCGAAAAAATCGATTCTTTTGAGTCAAATAATTGATTATTGGATCGAATCGAATTATGAAACATCAAAAAGTGATAATCGACAATATAAGAATAAAAGAGCTCTTACACGATATAGAACAAAGGATTTTACTATGGATGACTATTGTATACTTTTCATAGGAGAAAATGATCTCAAAGAAGATAGTAACTATTTAGATATAATATATAGACTAAAAAAATCTCTACAAAACGTTACTCACACTAATAAAATTATCTGTGTGCCTACGTGTAGAAAAGATGCACTAATATATAATTACAAAGTTGAAATGTTTAATAATCTACTCTATCTAAACATCCATAATAATGAATATTCATACATAATCGACAGTAATCGGGACCTATCGGATGAGATGTTTTCTTATAGAACTGGCAAAATTAATAAAAATGGAATGAGAAATATATATGAGCGAATCATGGATAACTTATTGATTGACTTAATTACTTTTGGCCACCTTAAACAACAAACAGGCGAAGAGGATATAATTGATAATAAATATGACCAGCAAGCCACAATCTCTTCCATAACAGATAATAACGTCAAAGAACCTTTTTTTCGTAACTAAGAATCTAAGCATGTTACATCAAAATATCGCAGGCTTATTGAGCAAATCTGATAGCCTTGCAGTTTGTGTGGAAGAATTACGAGACAAAAATCAACATGTTGACGTAATATGTATTACTGAACACTTTATGATAAGTAGACAAGAAATACATCTTACGATACCCAATTATTACCTAGCCGCATGTTTCTGTAGACAAAATAGTAAACGAGGTGGAACATGCATTCTGGTACAAAGCGGACACGAATGGAAGGAGTTGCATGAATTTACTTCTTTATCCATAGAAAATTTATTTGAGTGTTGTGCAGTAGAATTAACTTCATATAAGGTTATTGTTGTCTGTCTGTATAGAGTACCGAAGTCCAGTAACTTAAATCTATTCTTCTCAAAACTAGAACAACTATTATTAAAGCTTAACAAAACTCATCATCACGTTGTAATAGCAGGTGATTTTAATATTGACCTAATGAAATGCAATACATTAGTATTAGAATTTGAATGTTTACTATTAAACTATGGGCTAAAGCTGGCAATCAGACGGCCCACTAGGCTAAGTAGTCAATCTTGTATTGAACACTTTGCACATAATTATAAAAAACATTGCAAGACAGAAGTGATTGAATTCGGTTTATCGGATCATACAGCACAAATATTAGAGTGTCCTGTCAGCCTCAATGAACTAAATATTGGAGTAAAAAGCAACGCGATTATTGTCCAGAAAACATTGAAAAATTTAAATCCTGTTTAAGGATATTTAAATTCATAGAAATATATAGGATTAAAAACCCTAACGAAGCTTTTAACTATTTCATTGAACATTTTAAACTGTTTTATGAATTATGCTATCCCCACAAAATGATTTTGATAAGAGCATTTAAGAAGAATAAATGGATATCAAAGGGGATAAAAATATGTAGTAGAAAAAAACGGCAATTATTATGGAAGTACAGGGCCAACCCGACACATACAAATAAAAATAAATACTTATATTATTCTAAATTATTTAAGCATGTTATAATTTCAACGCGACGTGCACAAAACAACTATAGTATTCAAATATCCGATAATAAAGCAAGAGCTACATGGCAAATAATAAATAAATTAAAACAGAACAAACCAACAAATATGATTGCAAGATTAAATATCAGTAATAATATGATTTCTAGTCCAAAAGAAATAGCAAATAAATTTAATGACTTTTTTGTCGATAAAGTTACTCCTATACCAAATTCGGGCAAAAAAGTTAGTGCACAAATCACAGCATGTAAAAATTCATTGTTAATGGCTCCCAGTTCACCTAAAGCCATTTTAAAAATAATAAATTTTCTAAAAGCAAAAAACAGTGTAGGTCATGATGAAATTTCTACAAAAATAATAAAAGCTGCAGGTGTTTTAATTTCCACTCATTTGAGTCATATTCTTAATCTCTGTATTAGTAACGGCACATTTCCAGACGATTAAAAGAACTATAGTTAAGCCATTATTTTAAAAAGGTGATTGAGAACTTATCCAAATTTATAGACCCATTGCGCTTGTACATATAATTGCAAAAATTTTTGAAAAATTTATCTATAGTGAGGTTTATAATTATTTGGAAAAGAAAAATATTTTATGCGATGAGCAAAAAGGTTTCAGAAGAGAAAAAACAATAAGTATGGCGATATATGATTTCCTAAAGACGATTATGATTAACGTAGACAATAGAATACAGGTATGTGCTCTTTACTGTGATATGGCGCAAGCCTTTAGTTATGATCAATCACAGCACCTTGCTTGATAAACTAGAAGCTTACGGGATAAGAGGCAACATTTTAAATTTATTTCAGTCATACTTATCCAACAGGAAACAAATTACCACAATTACAGAAATAGATAAAAACAGTAAACAGGAAATCACGCATTACTCTAAAGAACGGCTCATAAAGTACGGAGTACCGCAGGGGAGTGTTCTAGGACCTTTACTTTTTATTATATACATTAATGACATGCCAAAATCTGTAGAACATCCTTTGACTTTATTCGCCGATGACAGCACAGTGACAATTTCTTGCAAAATTCTGACAATTATAAAATTGACATAAAAATACATTGACATCTTTAATTAAGTGGTTAGATAATAATAATTTAAAAATCAATCTAAATAAAACACAAATAATGCATTTCAGTCAAAGAATAATTAATCCTAATATCGAAATATATTTTCTTAATAATAAAGTAACAAACGTAGATAATGCCAAATTTCTTGGAATAATTATTGATAACAAACTTAATTGGAAACCACACATTGAAGAACTCAGTAAAAAAATAAGCAGTTCGGCATATGCACTGCACAAACTAGCCCCCCTAGTCAATAAAGATACCTTATTAACGACCTATCATAGTTTAGTTGCGTCAAGACTAAGGTATGGGATCATATTTTGGGGACAAGGAAATACCTTTCAAAGTTCAAAAGCGCTGCATCAGAGCTATGTTTGGTCTCATTGCTACTGACAGTTGTAAATCTTACTTTATTCACGACAACATACTAACACTTCCTTGCCTTTATATTTTAGAAATAGCGTCATTTGTAAAAGGTAATCCTCATTTATTTAGTCGCTTATCAGATATTGTACAACGCAGCCGCCGCGATCAAAGTAAACTTTGTTTGCAAACGTCTCGGACTGCACCTATGAATAAAAGTGTATTTTGCATGGCACCGAAAATTTACAATAAGATACCAAATATATACAAAGACTATAATTATAAGTTATTTAGGAAACATTTAAAAGACATTCTTATATCAAAGTGTTACTATAATTTAAATGACTTTTTTAATGATCCCACTTTTACATAATTTTTTTCTCAACTTCGTGTGTATTAATGTTTTCTTTTCTCATTACTAAATTAATAAATAATTATTGATTAAACTGGCGCACTTTTGACTGAACAACAGTTATAATAAATAATAATATTTTATGTTTGTACCAACTTTGATCTCATTGACATGTATTTTATTTTACTGGATTAATTGACTTTATTGGTACTGTTAAAGGAAAAAATATTTCATATTATATTTGTACGCCTGATTTGGCAAAAACATGTTGATTCTATTATCGATGTTAACTTCCTATGTACCTACACATGTTTTGACAAATAAATATATTTTGACTTTGACATTGACTATGACTTATTCAAGTTGTATAAATCAAGCATTTAAAATATCATAAGGCGTTTATCGTTAAAAATATTAGATACTAAATATAACATTTTTTAAAGTCTGTCGTCTATTTTATAACCTCTAAATTCAACGCATCTAAACATGGTACCAACAGAAGGTATAAAAAAATATATTTTTATTTGAGCAGCACATCATTAAAACGATTCGACGATCGACTTTGAAACGATTAATCGAGAATCAATCTTTTGATGCTCGATTTAATCAAGAATCGATTCTAGTGCGTTCGATTCATGAAGTTAGATTTTATAAGTAAACTAGCAGTTTTCCGTGACTTCGTACCTGATCGAGGACAGTGCCAATTACCCTGTTCAACTATGGCTAGGAGCTATCCAGCTGATCTCATAAGTACAAAAAAATATAAAAAGTGGTCAAGCTGTTTAAAAGAAGAATTACGAATACACACTGGAAGTTTATATAAAAAGATTTCCATTTCATATCACTAATTTAAAAATAGAAATAAACACTGTAGCGCCTATATTCTCCAGGCGCAGGTGACAGAGGTGAATTATTATATCAGAAAATTTACATGTTGTCCGACTTAGAATTCGAACTCAGGACCTCGTGATGATCAACCATATTAAGCGACAGTAGACCAACGACTGATTTGTTGGCAGTTATTTTCAGAACTTTTGTCTTTTAATCAACTCACCATCATGGCCGATCAAAAACTTTCGATATGTTAATGTTCCAACCAACCACGATTTACCTAAGTGCCCTTTATGATTATTATATGAAAATCCATTTTAATAGCGTCCCGTACATATATTGTGATCTGTAATGCTTTCAGATGACGTTACCCACCGCATCATTAGAGCCCCTTAAAAGTAGTTTCAACTTACACACAATATCAAACTACCCTAAAATTTCCCTGACAATGCAAATTAGACTTACTTCAGTTGAATTAAAGTCTATGCATTGAAATCGGATGTTTTTGTGGTGTTATAATTTTGCAACTAATAAAAGTAACGTGCGATACGGTTTCAGGTAAACTGAATTAAGTTTTATTGCTGTATGTTATTTGGTTGTTTTTTCAATGATGTTAGCCTTTTAGGTTATATCTTGGCACTTAAACCAAAGGATTTTGTTTCATTTATATTTTTTTCTTTCCTTTTTATTTTTTTCTTTTGTTTTGGTTTTTGTTCTTGAAACTTTTACTTTGATTTAAAACCTCTTATTTTATTGGGGACGAAGTTTATAGATCATATCTTAAGAGTTATGGAATTATATCTGTCTTGAGATTTATTATGATAAGAATTAAATCAGAGATGTTAAAGGAGGGGCGTTTGTAGCGCTGTGGTACAGTTATTATAATTTTATTTATTTACGATCACAACGTAATGCACAATATAAAAATCCGATGATTTTTATATTGTGCATTACGTTCCCCACAAAACTGTGCAACCAGTTTGACTGTGGGGTCAGTTGAATCTACAAACTTAATATAATGGTAATACTAACTTAACACAAACTTAGGTAATGTTTTTTCAGATTCCTTTTAATTTTTTTTATATTTATCTCGCCCCTTATGGCCGCCGGCAGACTATTCAAAATGTATGGGTGCGTTTTTTTTAGCGCCCTGTCACCGAAGTAGTTGGTCACCCTTGGAACATTGTATCTGCCGTCGGTCACCAAGCGCGTACTGTACACATTGCTCACTGGAATTAAAAACTCTCGACGGTCACGATTGTTTACAATCAAAAGAAATTTGTGTTTTAAACTGATTGGAAGTTGACTGAATTTTACAAATTTGAAATAATTTTCTATAGTTATCCTTAAAGCTATTTTTAATCTTCTTATTGACAAGTAGTTTTAGGAATCTAATTTGAAGCATTTCTAATTTATCCAGATTTGTTTTAAATGTAAGACTGTAACTATCGAGAGCATAACTAAATATCGAGTCTACTAGAGACATATATAAACATCTTAGAGTATTAATAGGAACTCTGTAACTAAGATGGTAAAATTTACCTAGTAATATTCTTAATTTATTGCAAACATAGTCTACGTGCTGAGACCAAGAGAAGTTTTCATCAATTTTCATACCTAAATAAGTTATACATTTAACCTGTTCGATAGGTTTACAATTACAATTGGTTAGATTGTTATGGATACATGAATAGTCGAGAGTGAATAAGAGGGGGGGTTCTAAGGATGAGTGTAAATAAGGTGAGTGTATAATCATTAATTTTGTTTAGTCTGCGTTTAACACGATACCATTGTCATGCGACCATTCTATTACTGCATCTATATCTTGTTGCACTAATCTGCAACTGTCATTGATGTCAGTGCCCGCGCGAAGCACGCAAAGATCATCTGCGTACATGAATGCCGAGCAGTGCCTTAGTACACCGCACAAGCTATTCACGTGTATGAGGTAGGAGACAGGCCCACACCCCTATCCCTGTGGTACGCCGCATTGCACTGTCATACTGTCACTATACGCCTCGCCCCCTTTCACACGATAAGAGCGTGCTGTGAGATAGTCGCGGAACCAATGATTTAGCGGCTCTCTCATTTCGCACTCAGCCAATGCACTAAGTAGGGTTTGCGTTTGTAATGTGTCAAACGCTTTTTTATAATCAAAAAATGTCTATCTATCCATATCATCACGCCAGATCCCTTACGGGATAGGCAGAGAGTACAGAGTTCCAACAGGCTCTTTCCATACATACCTCTCAGGCTTCCTCTACTCTCATAGTTCGTCTCATACATGCTCGCCGGTTACGGAGACTCCTGACTTGTCCTTCAGATAAGACCCGGTCTATTTGGTCATGGTAAGATAGTCTAGGTCTTCCCCGGTACCTACATCCTTCCACTTTCGCATTGTATATCAGTTTTGTCATTCTTTCTTCGGACATTCTTTCTATATGCCCGAACCAACGGAGCATACCCTTTCTCATCTTTACACCGATACTCTCTTTCATACCTATTCGTTTCTTACTACGCTGTTGCGAATACGGTCGGTCAGCTTCACTCCGCACATCTTCCGCAGAGCTCGCATTTCCATCGCATTTATCCTACTTTGGGTTTAAAGAATTTATTCTCATAAAAACATTAAGTTCTTTTATAATAAGATACAAATTTCATAAATAGGTACTGATTTTTCTGTGTTAGCGTTAAATAAGGTTACTTGAGTTATTCAAAGAGTCTGGACGTATGTTTTAAGTTTCCTTTTGTATGTCTTAATATCATTGCAATCCTTTATATCGTTTGGTAGGGTAATATACAGCTGTACTCCTTCAAACATTATTGATTTCTTTCCGTAATTAGTTCGTATATTTATAAGCGCAAGTTTATTTCTGTTTCTCAAATTATGTGTGATAACTTTTTTATGGAGCTGTATATTAGATTGTATGGAGTTTGTAGTAATCTTTTTTATTAGAATGCAAGTGTAATATATATAAAGTTGAGTGACAGTTAATAATTTGGTTTTTTGATACAATTCTTTTGTAGGAGTAAGATAGTGATATTGGAATAATATTTTAATGATTTTATTTTGCATTCTTTGCAATCTGTTAAGGTTAGTCGTGGCAGCCGACCCCCACACTTCTATTAAGTATTCTAGATGCGATTTCACTAAGGAGTTATAGATAATATTGCGTACTTTATTTGGTATGCAATTTGCTATTTTACGTAATGCTCCTAGTATTGGCATTAGTTTAGTTCTGGTATGTTCAATGTGTGCCTTCCAAGTTAGTTTATCATCTATCCATAGCCCGAGGCACTTTTCCAGATAAGAACGTTGTATTATGTCGTTATTGATAGTAAGCGGGGTAAAATTTGGGATACGTTTATTTTTCGCTGAAAATATCATGAATGAAGTTTTGGATGTATTGACAGTGACTAAATTATATTTTAACCATTCATTGAGTATATCGAGGTCTTTTTGAGCGTCGGTTATAATATTATGAATGGATTTACCAAAGTAAAAAATGGATGTATCGTCCGCATATAATGTTAAATGCCCGGTTAGTCCTATATTACTAATATTATTAATATAGATTAAAAACATTAAGGGACCGATAATTGAGCCTTGTTGTATACCGTATGTTACATTTTGTGCAGAACTAGTGAAATTATCTATTTTTACCACTTGACGCCTATTTTGCAAATATGATTTTAAAAAATTAAGCGCTGTGCCTGTAATGCCTATGTTCTCTAACTTCTGTAATAGCTTTGGGTGACTTACTGTATCAAAGGCTTTTCTCAGATCGATAAAGATCCCTAAAACGAAGTCCTTTTGATCGATATGAGTTTTGATTTTTGTTACTATGTCTACTGCCGCTGTGACGGTGCTCGATTGAGGACGAAAACCATATTGTTGATCAATTAGGAATTTTTTTTTGAATAAATAGTTGTATAAACGGTTGTATAACACTCGCTCGAATATTTTCGACATAATCGGCAAAACTGATACCGGCTTATAATTACTTGGATCCGTTCTACTTCCGGATTTGTAAATAGGATTGACCTTGGCTATCTTTAGTGTGTCGGGGAAAATGCCGCATGATAAACACGTATTAATACAATTAGTTAATCTTTCAATGATTATATTATTTAGACATTTTATCGTTTTGGTACTAATGCCATCCAGGCCGGTACTACTGTTACTATCTAAGTTGTCGATTATTTTTGATATTTCGTCTGAACTACAGGGTGTAAACTGACTTAAGGTCACGGTATGTGTGTAATTATGATCATACATTAATATGTTACCTGTATTTGTGTGGTATGTCTCAGGTATTTTATTTGCTAAGTCTGCGCCGATTGTTGAAAAAAAATGAGTTAAATGAATCACAAATTGCGTTACCTTCCTTAATTAGTCCAGAATTTGTCACTAGCTTGGGAGGAGCACAGCATTCCTTCACCTTATTTAACGCTAAGCTATTTATAACATCCCAAAGTTTCTTTGGTTGATTACTACTGTTACGAAATAATGTATGATAGTAGTTTTCCTTTTGACTTTCATTCTTCTTCTTACATACCCAGCTCTCGCTGCCATATAACAGCGTTGGGACAAGCACTCCATTATGTATGGCCAGCTGCGCCTTTCGGTTTAAGTGCCGGCTCCCAAGTAGCTTTCCCATCGCGCCATTCACTCTGTTCCCTGCACTCACTCTTCTCTCTATGTCAGCGGTGTATTTTCCATCCTTACTGAATGCGCATCCAAAATATACAAACTCATTCACTTGCTCCAGCACATCGTTCCCAACCACAATCCTTGCATTCGTTCTGGTTTCTTCCCGTTCAAAAACCATAATTTTGGTTTTCTTCACATTCAAATGTAAGCCATTTTTCATGCAGTCGTCTTTCATAACTGTGACTAGTGATTGCAGATCAGTGGCTGTTGGCGCTATCAAAACCGCGTCAGCTGCATATAGTAGATGATTTACCACTAGATCACTCATTTATACACCTTCATTCATCGCTTTCAGTCTTTGAAGACTTTTATCCAAAATCTTTGAAGAATTTTATCAAAAAATGTAGCTACTACAAACTTTTTATCACCTAAATAATTATTAATTTCATCTGTGAAATTTGCCAGTAAAGTGTTTGTACTTTTGCCCTTTTGAAAACCGTATTGACACTTGTTTAATACATTATTAGCCTTTAGATAGTCCCCTAACTGCTTAACTACACAATGCTCAAATATTTTATCTATGCTTGACAATATGGATATAGGTCTGTAGTTGGATATATTTTTCGGGTCTCCTTTTTTATGAACTGGGCGAACTATTGCCTCTTTTAACTTCATAGGGAACTCATAATTTTTCACAGATAAATTTACAAGTCCAGCCAGGACTGAGCTAATTTTATCACAAACAAGTTTTAAATCGGACATACGCACTAGATCGCTACCCGGTGACTTATTAATATCCATGTTTTTAATTGTATTTTTAATATCTAAACTCGTCACTGGTTGCCATCTCATGCTTACGTCGACAGGTTTTACATAAGTTGCTCTAGGTAACCAATTTTCTTTACAAATATGTATTATATTACTAACTTCATCTGAAAAAGTTGTAGCAAAATTATTAGTTATATCTCTGACGTTTCCTTGCGTTTTCATATTTGACAGAATAAGTGCGTCTATGGTCTGTTTGTTATTTCCTAATAGTTCGTAAATTTTTTCCCATACCTGTTTAATATTCTTATGACATTCTAATATGCTATTCTGATCATAAACATTTTTACTTTTATTAATAGCTTTCTGGCACTTATTTCTATATTTAGTGTAAGTAAGACGCTTTATCATATTTCAACGATCGTCAAGATTGAGCAGGTATCGTCTCGTTTATTTTAAGATGGGTGAATGTTCATGGTATTTCCATTTTCGAGTGTCCGAAATCTGATTCAAAAGGTACGTTTAGTAGTTGGAGCTGGTTATGACTTCATGTGGTAATGATTAAGCCAAGTTGGAAACCTTATGGGAGGTATAAGAAGTTCTAACAGCAGGTCACAATCCTGCCTCAAGCAATCCGCACTGGATATGCATTGTGGAGTACGATATATTCCTTATTACCTCCAGTTAATAAGAGAAGACCATTGACCAGTACTGGGACAGAATAAACTGATTTATTCAAAAGATTGTCAAAAGAAATTGTTGCTTATTTTACTTACCAGGTGTAGCGCAGAAGTGGTCGACTTTATACATGATCATGCAGATATTATGACAGTATATATTAATTCTAATGACTTAGAATTTACTTATTGGTTACGCTGACTGCCTTTTTGGTCTAGTGGCAAAGTGCACCGCTTTAACACGAGGTCCTGGGTTCAAATCGTAGGTCGGACTAATGTAGATTTTCTAACAAAAAACTTACTAGTATGAGTCCGGAGTCTGGATTTGTACCTAGTATAGGCTTGCCCCCTTTACACGGGGCGACACTTTGGAAAAAAGTAGGTGTACTCTGTACACCTCTGCCACCCCCGCTTGGGGAATATAGGCGTGACGGTGTGTTGATTATGGTACTATTTTTACAGATTTTACGTATAAAATATGCCAAAATTCTAGTGGTAGCAGACAAATCTATCCATGGGTTAAATATAGGAACCGGCCCTGAGGCTATCATATAGAGAAGATAGCACTGTGTACTGTAAACACCTATATTTTATCTACGTTTTACATTCCAAAGGTATAGAGATGACGAACTAATATGCGCTCTCTTCGACTTCACAATGGAAAATCTTCCCTTTATAAGAAGATTCCTAAGACAGTCACAATTCTTTAATGAGATTTTAATTTAAACAACAGATTTGTCTAGAATTTTCGAAGGCTGTGTATTTATTAACCTAAGTATAGAGTTTTGCCAAGATTCGCTTTGCAGTTAAGGAGGTTTGGACGTGTCGTGGTTCTAAACTCGGTAATATTGTTTAATACTGGTAAATTCTGCTGAGAATTATTAGGACCAAGAATCTTTGACGTGGGTATTTGGATACCGTCTTGTATCATACTAAATACTCGTAGGAACTAAAAAAGAAGCAATATTACTCTACTTAAAATCAAATCTAACTTTTATTTTTTTACTTATGAAAATGTTTGCATATGACTTCTAGAAGGCTCAAAGGAAGCTTAAAGAGTGTGTCAGAGTTTTTTGGACTAGATACCCCAGAGTTTTTTACCCAAACCCTTTCTTGAAAATGTTAGAGTTACTATTATTTCTTTTAGAAAGTCACTCCTCTACTGTACTTTTGCTGGTTTATAAAAAAGAGTACTTTGTTTCGAAGAACTTTTGATCACTGGCAGAATGGACGGGAAGAAACCTAGAGGCCACTTGACTTCAGTGTCAGCGATGCAATTCGTGCTGCAGACGATATAATTTAATGTAAAGACATTATTAAGGCAAAAGTTCTTCATACGGATCACGAACCTCAGCACCGAGGAGTACGGTGCAAGAAAGGGCAGGATCTTTCTAGGAGAAGAATTCTATCTCTATCTATATATAATATCGCGTCAGATCCTTTGCGATGTAGGCACTAAATACAGAGTTCCAACAAGTTCTTTTACTTATAGACCTCTCTAACTTTCTCCACTCTCATGATTCGTCCCCTTTTTCTAAGTCTTCTAGTATCGACCGTAAAATCATGAACATTATATATACAAGACTGAAGGATGACCTTTGAACAAGTAAAAAAAAGCATCGCACGCCATTTACAATCGGTTGAATGTAATCACAGGCCAAATCCGAAGTGTAAAAGTTTAAGCCTAAACCACTTGACCGGTTGACTCATTACCAGTTTGTTTTGGACAGTTTCGATCCGCTGGAGGCTCTCTAATCAACTGTCTCCTGCTGTCCGGACGAATGATTAAACAATTAATTTGCAATATACGATTTGTCGATTAAATCTCATTGTAATCGTTTAAGAATACTTATGTTGTCGCTGTGCGTGTAGAGAACGATGAACGAGAATATTCAACTTTTAGATGGCAAAAAAAAAACTTGTTTTCATTCAAACTAATGTATTTAATTAATAAAAAATATTTAGAAGGTTGCTTGAATTTATCTTAAAAGATGTCTCTGCCTTAAATCTTTTTTATTAGGCTGTAGTTGCGCAATAGTTCCTTTTAAAATTCCTTCATTTTCATAATCAGCTTCTCTTGTAGGTACAAGAAAAGCATTATAATAAAAATTTCTTACCTACGTACCATTAATTATACTAGAAAATTCTGTGCAATATGTCATATTTTTACACCCATTGGCTTAAACTAAACATTGACTACCTATTAGTGTCAGAGTTTTATAATGAAGTTACTATATTTATAGTTAAATTCTTAGAATGTAATTTATTATAATTTTATGATTCTCATTACTTTTTGCCGACGAAAATCAGGCTAAAGAATATTGCTATCGCTAACTAAATAGGTAACATAGTATTACAGTAGAATGGGATCGTGGTGACCTGTTACACAATTATTACTATACCTATCTCAGGTTCCCGTCCAGTCCAGTTGTTTAGTTAATATTAAGCACTAACTTGATGAGAAAATAAATGAATTATTATTATTATATTTCTTATGATCGGATGGTGATCGTGTCGTATCGTCTAAACGTCCCCAAAGCTAGAGCTCTGGTTTAATCGAAGTTTATCTAGGAGTTTGAAATACGATGTCCAGAAGGCGATGGCGGATAGATACCTACATTGCAGATCCATTGTGCTGACTTATTGCTTGCTGTTAATGGAGTTTACACAGGTGAAACTAGATAAATAATTATGCTGGAATAATTTAAAATCCTGCGTAATATTAGAGCTAAATTGGATCGCGTTTCTGTAAGTTCTACAGAAGGTGTTATTTACATTTTCATGTTTATCCGCACATATTGTTATAGAGAATTTATAAATTAATTAATGGACCAGCCCATTGGAATGCAATACATATGTCCAGACGTATGTGTTGCATTTCGGATGGGCAAAAACTACTAGAGAGTGGGTCCCACCTAAGCGCAAACGACAGCGCAGCAAGCCCAGAAAGAGGTGGCGAGACGAGCTGGAACCCTGTGACAAGGACTGGCATAAGCACTAAACCGAGATGAGTGGAAGAAGACATGGGAAGCCTTTGCCTTGCAATAGGACAGTATAGGTGTATAATAATAATGCACTACCTCGTTAGTCTAGTGGCGTAGTAGGGACCAAATGTCATTTTTCGACAAAAAAATCTTAGTATGTGTCCGGAGTCTGGCGTTGTGCACGGTCTAATGGCAATAGGCTCATCCCTTATTACATAAGGACCTAATATCGTCGGCGAAAAGTGGGTGTAGCTATTTCACCGTAGCTTGGGGAATATAGACTGACGGTGTTTTTTTATTATGTACTTATGAATCCTCAAAATAGATTCTGGGACATCGCAATATCATTCCTGAGGGCCAGTAACTTTTCATTCCACTCTCATAGTTTGTCTCATACACGCTCGTCGGTGTGTGTGTGTGTGTGTGTGTGTGTGAATGATCTACGCTGTTGGCCTCGAGGCCTCTACAGCTTCACCGGATTTTAAAGGCGAGCGTGCAACCACTACGCTCCAGCCAGCCAGAAGGGCAAGAGGCGACATACTCGAGGGCGCCTCGGAGAGGCGCCCTCGGTTGGGACAGTCGCTGTAGGGGGACGGGTGCACTACTAAGCGCACCGGTCGACCGCCGGCTATGGGAGGGGATCTACTACTGCGTCTGCGTCTACGGCGTCGCTCGTATTCTGAGCGGAAAGAAGGGATGACAAAGCATCGGGGGGGTCGGTGAGAACATGTCTCGGCCGGCGGTAGCGGCAGGGGTCGCGAGGGAGGTCGTAGTCGGCGGTGGCTACGATTAACGGATTCGCATGGGAAGATGCGTTCGCGAAGTGACGTGTTGACGCCTTTTTAATAAAGGCGCGAATAGGTTCGAGACCTAGATCGGAGTGGAGGTCGACATTCCGTACGAACCAGGGGGCTCCTACGGCTTTACGGAGGAAGCGGTTTTGAACCGCTTGAAGTCTGTCGATGTGAGAGGGGGCCGAATGCCCGAACACAGCACACGCATAAGTCATGATGGGACGAACGCAAGTTTTGTAAAGCGTCACCTTATTTCTAAGGGACATTTTACTCCGCTTGCAGATTAACGAATGGAGACGACCGAGCACGAAGGATGCTCGGTGACGGACCCGCTTGATGTGCGGGCCGAAGGTCATGGTACTGTTCAGGGTGACCCCTAAATATTTGACCTCTTTGACCCAGGGAATGGGTCGGTCGAACATGGTCACTTGACCTCGGTTCCTTCCGGGGTGGCGCAGAGAGTGGTGCGAAGGTGCACCTCTGGAGAAGAGCACCGCCGCGCTCTTGTCCGGGTTCACCTCGATTCGCCACTTCCTGAACCAATCCCCTAGGGTATTGGCGGCGGTCTGGAGTTTCCTCGTGATGCGGGCCTTGTTCCTATTGGAATAATAAAGAGCGGTGTCATCCGCGAATAAAGCTAGTTTAACATCACTCGAACGAGGAATGTCGTTCGTGTAGAGGCTAAACAGGAGCGGAGAGAGCACTGAGCCCTGTGGGACTCCAGCACTGATGGAGTGGGAAGCGGAGCGCGTCATTTCGACGCGATAACGAAAGGCGCGATTCGACAAGAAGTCTCGTAAGATGAGCACGAGTCTGTCCGGCACACCCAATCGGTAGAGCTTGTAGATCAAGCCGTTGTGCCAGACTTTGTCGAATGCCTTCGCGACATCCAGGAAGAGGGCGCCCGTGTAGACGGGTCTTCCGGGCCCGTTGAGACCGGAGAGAATGTGCTCCGTGATGCGGTGCACCTGATGGACACAAGAGTGTTTGGCTCGAAAGCCGAACTGCTCGTCGATAAGGATACCCCTGGACGTTATGAAGTCCTTGAGCCTCGCCAGAAGGAGGCGCTCGTATATCTTGGCCAGGGAGTTAAGGAGACTGATAGGGCGGTAGCTCGCGGGGAGATTGCGAGGTTTGCCGGGCTTGGGGATGCCAATGACGTCCGCCTCCTTCCACTTAGCGGGGAAGGTGCAGTTCGTCATGGCGGCGTTCAAGATGGCCACCAAGAGGCAGATGAGTTGGGCGGGCAGGCATTTCAGAACGCGATTCGAAATGCCGTCAGGGCCGGGGGCTTTTTTAGATTTAAGACCCATTATCAGATCTTCGACCTCCGTTTGCGTGATAGGAGGCAAGGAATCGACGGGGGGGAGGGATGCCCTGCGCTCGACTTCCCTGTCTACCGCGTCGACGTGGGACTGGTCGACGGACTGAGAGCTGGGGGCGCACTGGCTCTCGAGGGAGTCGGCGAGAAGCTCGGCCTTTTCGTCGTCGTCGAAGGCTGGGGGCGCTGCGCCTGAAGGGCGGGACAGCGGGGGCATGTCAGTCGTGGAGTCGGATTTGAGGCTACGCGCCAGCTGCCAGTAGGCCAGATGCGACGGCGCGATTCCCTCTAGGAGGACACCCCACCGTTCCTCCCGGACCTCCGCGACACGACGCTTTACCTCTCGTTGTAAAGCGCGCATCCGGGCCCGATTGGCTTCGGTGGGGTAGGAGTCGTACGCTCGGATGGAAGCATTCTTGGAACGAATGAGATCCCTAACATCGTCCGGCAGTCGAAAGCGGTTGAGGTAGAAATCTTCCGCTTCGACTTGCTTGGACGATCGACTGACCGCCGATCGGATGTGTTCGGTGAAGGCATCTACGGCCTGATCGGTGTCCTGAGGGGACGGGATGGAGTCCGAGCTGAGAGGCAGGGGGGGAGGGTCGGCATCCGCCAAGGCCGTGCTTAGCGCATGCCAATCCACCACCGTCTTTTTGGGTCGCTGAGGGGCGGAAGGGGGGGAACCGAGTCTCATGACTACAGGTCGATGGTCAGAGTCGAGTTCCTGGACTACTTCCAAGGAGTGCAGGCGTAGGGTGACACCCTTCAGAAGCGCCATGTCCAGGACGTCGGGTCGGTGATTGGGATTGTTAGGATAGTGGGTAGGGTGCATGGGTGCGATGACGTCAAAGTCGAGAACGTCGACCAGGGCGTCAAGGCTCCTACCGTTAGGGGTAGTGGTGAGACCGTTCCAGGCCACGTGTTTGCTGTTGAAGTCGCCCGCCAGAATGACGGCGCTTCCCAGATTGAGGAGTGCTTCAAAGTCACTCCTGAGAACGGATTTAGTGGGGGAAAGGTAAACGGAGGCGATCACGATGGGCTGGTGCCCCGTGAGAGAGACGCGACAGACCGAGGCTTCGATGTTGGTGAGCGCGGGGGGATCGAGAGGGATGCAGTGCAGGGACCTCCTGTAATAAATGAGAGTACCGCCTCCGCGGGAGCCGATTCTGTCATTGCGCACGAGGTTGTAGTTTGCGATCCTAGGATCGCGTTGTGCGGGCTTCAGGAAGGTTTCCTGCACGAGGAGGATATCAAGTTGGTGATCTCGGAGGAAATCAGCAACCTGATCTCGCTGGGAGCGAAGGCCATCGGCGTTAAAGAACGCCAGGGATAGGTTGTGGGGCTTATGGCGGGGAGGTCGCAGATCCATTATCGGGTGCGGGGGGGTTGGGTTCTGAGGGACGTCAGGACGTCATAGACGTCCCTGTATTCCGCGGCCAGGAGAACCTGGTCCGCCAAGTTGGTGGCGGCGCGGAGACGAAGGGCGAGTTCGCGGACTCTGGGAAACAGAGCGGGGCTTATGACCGCCGAGACACTTATTATGAGGTCGACGTCCTGACTGACGTTAGTGGGCGGAGGGGGACAAGCCGGCACCGGCGGGATCGCCGGCGCGCGCTTCGGGGGGCAGGCGGGGCCCACTGACGCAGGGTGGGAGGCCGCGGTGTAGGGCAGCGGCTTCACCCATGCGTTGGCGCCGAGGGACGGCCTGAGCGGCGGGGGAGGGGGGGCCAGCTTCAGCGTCGCGGGAGCGCGGGGAGCCGCGGTCGCTGGCGCAGAAGGCACCGGACGAGGGTGCGCTGAGGGCGCGGGGGGGTGTTGCGCTGAGGGCGCAGAGGGGGGGGCAACCGCGCGGGGGCGGCGGCGGCCGCCGCGCCTCGCCCGGCCGCGCTTCCCCTTCGGGGCCTTGGGGCAACCGCGATAGTTCGCGGTGTGCCCCTTGGTGCCGCAGAGGACGCAGCTGGGGGGCTCGGCCGCCGTCTCCTTCGAGCGGGCGCACTGGGACGTCGCGTGGTCCCCGATGCACTTAACGCATCGAGGGCGCGCGTGACAGTTACGGGCAGAGTGCCCGTACAACTGGCAGTTGTGGCACTGCCCGGGCGTGCCACGTTTGTGCGGGGCCTCCACGGAGAGGCCAGAGATATGGCACACGGCCTTCAGGTCGAAGACCCTACGGCCGGACTCGGTGCGGTCGAGGACGACCAGCACCATGTCGTACGCCTCCTTGGAGCGCCCATTCACCATTCTACGCTCGTCGGTTACTGAGACTCTTGACTAAAATAAACAGATTTATTTAAGTAACGATTTATTTAAGGTGTACGGTAAAATTATTGAACGGAGAATGCGCGTGAAGTCCGATGAAATGTTGTGCGAGGCACAAGGGGGTTTCAGGTCTGGAAGAGGATGTTCGGATCAAGTCTTCTCACTCCGCAACATCGTAGAGAAGCATCTGGCAGTGGGCCGGAAGGTTTTCTGCGGTTTTGTAGATCTGGAGAAGGCATTTGACAGAGTTGTGCGAAAGAGACTTTGGGACATTTTGCCAGAGTATGGTATAGATGGCACTCTGTTGCGAGCCGTCCAGTCCACTTATGGGGACTGCAAGGCATGCGTACGGGTGGGTGGTAACAGGTCACCCTGGTTTGACGTTAAAATCGGCGTCAAGCAGGGTTGCGTGTTGTCCGCTAGACTGTTTATAATATATCTGGACAAAAGTCTTCAAAGACTGAAAGCGATGAATGAAGGTGTACAAATGGGTGACTTAGTGGTAAACCATCTACTTTATGCAGATGACGCGGTTTTAATAGCGCCAACAGCCACTGATCTGCAAACACTAGTCACAGTTATGAAAGACGACTGCATGATCAATGGCTTACACTTGAATGTGAAGAAAACCAAGATTATGGTTTTTGAAAGGGAAGAAACCAGAACGAATGTAAGGATTGTGGTTGGTAACGATGTGCTGGAGCAAGTGAATGAGTTTGTATATCTTGGATGCGCCTTCAGTAAGGATGGGAAATACACCGCTGACATAGAGAGAAGAGTGAGTGCAGGGAACAGAGTGAATGGTGCGATGGGAAAGCTACTCGGGAGCCGGCACTTAAGCCATAAGGCGCAGCTGGCCATACATAACGGAGTTCTTGTCCCAACGCTGTTATATGGTAGCGAGAGCTGGGTATGTAAGAAGGAGAATGAAAGTAGGATAAATGCGGTAGAAATGCGAGCTCTGCGGAAGATGTGCGGAGTGAAGCTGACCGACCGCATTAGCAACAGCATAGTAAGACAGCGAGTAGGTATGAAAGATAGTATCGGTGTAAAGATGAGAAAGGGCATGCTCCGGTGGTTCGGGCATATAGAAAGAATGCCAGAGGAAAGAATGACAAAACAGATATACAATGTGAAAGTGGAAGGATGCAGGTACCGGGGAAGACCTAGACTATCTTACCACGACCAAATAAACCGAGTCTTATCTGATGGAAAAGTCAAGAGTCTCCGTAACCGGCGAGCGTGTATGAGACGAACTATGAGAGTCGAGGAAGCCAGAGAGGTATGTAAGGAAAGAACCTGTTGGAACTCTGTACTCTCTGCCTACCCCGCAAGGGATCTGGCGTGAGGTTATAGATAGATAGATAGATAGACGATTTATTTATCACAACTCTAAAATTTCAATGATTCTATATATTTATATATTAAAAGAAAACAAGTAAACAAAAAGGTACCCACCGAAAGACAAACGATCACCAATCACATAATGAAAAAAGAAAGTCTCCCCGCGATTTTGAGGACTTACCTGTTAATATATCACAAAGTAACGATAAAAGAGCTTTGGAAATTGTTGATACCTATAACAGGTCACAAATCGAGGGCAATTGTGAAACGGGTGACGATCGGGTTTGAATTATTGGAAGGTTACCTTGGAATTGTGAATATCAATGTTTTGCGGCCGGCTTTTTGAGCACGTTCGAGACTGATGTGCCGAGTTCGATTTCCGGGTTAAATGTGACCACAGCCGGAATATTTACGATCCTTTTTTTCATTGGCAGAAGTTATTTTATTTTAGTTTTTTTTTATATTGGTTGGGCGTTGGTGGAAAACGCGCGTGGAAAAAGCAAGGTTCTGGGTTTAACGTCAAAGACAGATATTTTTATTGCATAGGCCAACAAGAGCGCTTACAAACGCAAAAAATAGATGGATAGATTACTCTTTATTGTACACCAACACATTAAGTATACATAGTAGCTATTTTAACTCCAAGTTTGTGCTGACTTTATCTCGACTGCCTCGTGCGAAAAAAGAAGTTCCTGTTTTTTAACTTTAGCACTCATTACTGTGCAATTAGCTTGTGGAGAACCTAGATTTCATACGCGGCGCACGTCACTTGGGGTAACACTGGAAATCAGTGCTGTGTTGTGGTTCACGCTGAAACACAGATTTGAACTGAGTGTTACCCCATTAGTGCAGCTACGTAGTATGTACCTATTTGTAATTTTGTATTTTTTTTTCGTGTTATTGTCATATCTTATAATCTGTAGTGTACTGCTGTTAGCTAGGCTAATAAATATACTTTTCTTTCTTTCTTTCTTCTTTATATAGAGAAAAAAAAATTAAACAAAGGTGGTACAATTGGCGGGCTTATCGCTAATAGCGATCACTTTCAGGCAACCAAAACTGAAAGAAAAAAGTTATACAAAAAATAGAGGGCAGTAGGTACATTACATTTTTTACAACTGCCAGTTCGAATCTAAAATGTTACCAGTATCAGTTCGAAGTTTGGAATTGTTTCAATTAAGAAGCTTTTAACCTCCTTCTTTTCAAAATGTTTAATTCCAAAATGTCATTCATATTTGCCCCTCACAGTAACGTGCAGTTCTTGAAACGGGATTTCGCAAGCAATTAGACGCAAGTAAACGCGTACTCGACTTGGCAAGCACGGTTAGGCGAGCATAAAACAGAATTTTCACTGCCTTAGGACCGAGACACACTCGCTGTAGCGGTACAGAACATGATTATTAGTCCAGGTATCAAGATACTCATACAAAATCCGGGCGTGCGTGCAAATGTTTATGAACAAATTACCAAAGACAATATTCAGTGCAGGTCCAAAAATTGGAGATTTAAATAAATAAAATATCAAAGTTCCAGGCGTAATACGCTAGTATTATAATACTAATACTAGTAGTACTATTAGTATACTAACGCGAGTATTATAATAATAATACTACTTAAGTAAAAGTAACTTCTTTTACTAAAGGACGATGACAAATAAGATAAGCATATAAATGTTTCTATCTTTATCATCACGCTAGATCCCTTGCGGGGTAGGCAGAGAGTACAGAGTTCCAACAGGTTCTTTCCTTACATACCTCTCAGGCTTCCTCCACTCTCATAGTTCGTCTCATACACACTCGCCGGTTACGGAGACTATTGACTTGTCCTTCAGATAAGACTCGGTCTACTTGGTCATGGTAAGATTGTCTAGGTGTTCCCCGGTACCTACATTCTTCCACTTTCGTATTGTATATCTGTTTTGTCATTCTTTCTTCAGACATGTTGACATGTCAAATGTTTCCTACAATGTGAATATGCAAAAAATAAACTTACGATTCAGCAATCTGTTTCGGCAGCTTATCTATACAAACAATAAATTTTTCTTTGTATATAGAACCATTGTTCTATATGTAATACACACATCGTCAAGCATTAATAAATTATTACCAAAAATTCGAACAACTTGATTTAATAAAATTTTTTTTATAGACAAATGCAATCAGCGAGTGTACCTTACCCTTATACAGGACTAGGAAACGAACTCTTAACAAGAGCAGGCAGTAAGTACATTAAGCAAAAGCATATTGAGACCGTTGCAAATTAATTTTAGCAAACGTTACAAGAGCTGAATACCATCAATGGAAGTACGTATGTAATAGATCGTGGATCTAAGGGAAACGTGTTTTCAGAAACCACACGAAATAGATGCCGAATCCTATTTTAACGTCATTTTCCTCTTTATTTAGTTAATTTGCAGCGTGAATTAAGCTGATAAGCGATTAAGCTTATCAGCTGAATAGCTTTAAGCCTCGTCCGTGCTATGCACTCTGGTCTCCGGTATTTTTTTTAAAGTATTCTAACATAAGTACAAGACGTCTTTGCTTTTGACTGACATCCTTAGCAATAGCTGTACTAGAGTGAGCAGTCAATATGGAGCAAATTCAAAACAGAAGATCAGGGTCGACGTCTAGCTGACTGAGTATGGAGACTCGGAATCAGGGCTTTACGCTTCCTGACCGAGGTGTCAAAGCAATTATGCCAGAACTAAGCACCTGGCTGTCGCGGTGGCCCGTGGCCCTAGTGCAGGGTATTAGCGACTATAATGAGAGTAAACACGTCACTTCCGCGATTAAGTTCAGTCGGAGGTAACGTTTGCAGATCCAGCAAATACAAATATAGGACAGTAGGAGGCTGAGTTGCCAGAGAACACGCACTCGCCGTACAAACAAAATAAAATCATGAGGCTTGAATTCGCTCAGCAATGAAGGGAGCGATGCTTGAAATTTCCCTGCTGGACCGACTCAGAAACCTTGATTTGCAGGAGAACTAATCACCGATTTCATTCTTAGAATTGGTGAGTGGGACGCAACGCTCGCAGAACTGCCGGCCATTGAGTCAGAAAGGTTCGTGAGTAGCGACCATGGATGGATACTCTAATGGACTGGAGTAGCACCTCCCCCTCCAAGATGGACTAATCACCGGATAGGTACGGGGAGACAGGACATATGTCCTGCCTCCGCCAAAGATTACCTATATCCTGCAGAGGTCGTATTTCGGCTAATTTAGCACCTACAGATTATAGGTACTTCTTTGCCATCGTCGCTTAAGGAATATAGGTGTAACAGGGGTTTTTTTTAAAGCTTTTATTTAACTTGCAATGTTCATATGTCTGTCTGTCTTTCTGATTCAAATCTTGTGATCCATTTTTCAACCATTTTCTCTGATCTGATTGAGCTGAAATTTGGCATACGTATGTAAGTTCGGTGATAATGTAAAAATATCGCACCATACAACTGGCCTGATCATGGAGTCAGAAGTCTCTGAAGTCTCTTGTGTTTAGACTTGTTAGATTGGTATTGACAAATACTATACAACCAAGTACTCATCTACTCAACTACCCAATGGAACCACTCGACTAACATAACCCCACCGTGTTAGAGCTTGTTGGATTTCTCTCGACGAGTCCTTTAGACCCGGATGGTGTCCAAGCTCTGATGATAGAGCCGGAAAGACGCCAAAAGAACTCATCAACTAGCCAAGATCTCTTCGTCATGTTTTTGCTATAAAAGCTTGTTCCTAAAAAGTATTTTTAAATTAAAATTATACTAAATAAATAATTTTACATCTAAATCTGGCAATGTAAATAACAATGTAAACTGTAGCCCTGCGAAATACGCATCAATGGTAATTTATTTCATTTAGCAAAGTGAGTGGGAGCGGACAACGCTGAATTATTCAGCGGACTCGCGGAAAGGATCCCAGGGTCGGTACCCACTTGTTTTATTGATTCCAGTGAGTCGCTCTGTATTGTGGCAGTTTGTTAAGGTCACATAAAAAGTTCTTGCTCAGTGACGTCAGGTGTCGCGATATTTGCTTCTTTTAGCTTTTTCATGGATTGAAATCTGAGATATTAGTACGTGCATATTGATGTTAGTGTAACACTATCGAGTTAGAGGGCTAAGCACCGACCAATTGACGTTATCGTAATGTTCTCAAGAAGGAGCGCTGTCACGTTGATCTTAATCCGGTACATATGTATTATGATAAGGATGGCATATTGACTCGAAAGCGTTACACTGAGGTCAATCTGTTTTCGGAAGGCCCTTTTGGTTGTAGTAATTGTTTGTATTTTTGTGGATAATAAAGCCATGGTTGTTTTTTTTTTACTGATATCTGTGGTACCGTGGTATATGTAGCAATTGAGATGGCTAAGCTGGGTTTGGCTAAGTTAGCCTGAAATGTTCGACCGATTGTGTCATTCCTATCTTTCAGTGTCTCCGCAAAGCTCGCTAAGCCACTCTATGTGATATTATTTCGATATTAAGATTGGGGAGAGATATTGGAGTTTTCTATAAAAAAATCTTAATTCCAATAGGGGGCGAGCCTAGCTCCAATTGGAGCTAGGCTCGCCCCCTATTACATTGCGACCTAACAACGTCAGCAAAATGCGCGTGTACACAATGCACCTCTGCCATCCCGTTGAATCGGATATAACCTAATATTTTATTCGTTGCCAAAGAGGCGTTGGGTTTTACATTAATACGAGTATAAAGAGAACACCATTTTTGTACTAGAGGTTATTTCTTTGGACGAGAAGTAGCGAAAGAAGGGTTAGAGTTTTGCCTGATTAAACAAATGCCCTTGTTGATTTTGCCTTTAAAGCGCCTACAGATCTACGACTAAATGGATTAGAATGTTGAATTAGGAAATGAAATTCCAACATAATCCTCGATTTACACTGGAGTCTTACAGTAAATTGAGAGTACGTCCAAATATTTGGCAATTTAACTTTATACGATTACGCTATTTCATAAAACCTACTTTTTCTTCATCAAATATTTGCTTTTTATGAATATTTTTTTCACAATCCTTGGTCAGTATGCTACATAAAAAAGGCAACAATCTAGACGTGGAGATGGGATTGATATTTTTTAATAGAAAAAGCATACTTTTGCAATTGTAGTTTGAACCCAAGACTCCGTGATCGCCATCTATGCTGTACATGACTTGAAAATTTTAACTGTCCTCTATTTAAAACGATGACAATGACGGCTTAGTTCATCGGTTAGGAGCGTAGACCAATCTGCACATTAGATCGAGTAGTAGCGGATTCGATTCCTGCATGTGACAAAACCTTGTGTAACCCAAACATGTTTGAGTTATGAGCATGTTAATAATATTAGCCATGTTAAGAAACTGCCCCACCGTTGGGCACGGGCCTCCTCTCAAACTGAGGGGGTTTAGGCCATAGTCCACAACGCTGGGCCAGTACGGGTGGGCTACCTTCACACACCTTCAAGATACTCTTAGGCATGCAGGTTTCCTCACGATGTTTTACTTCACCGTTAAAGCAAGTGATAATTATTTTATAATACGCACATGTTTCCGAAAAGACAGAGGCGCTGCTTAGATTTGAACCCGAAACTTTTGACTTTACAGTCCAACGGTCTAACCACTAGCTATCATTGCTGTAAGCATATAAATAAATATTAGATATAGTTTAACAGACAGTTTGGTTCAGTGGTTAAGAGCTTAATATTCGATCCCCGCCCCGGATAAACCTTTGTCCATCCATCCATCCATATCATCACGCCAGCTCCCTCGCGGGGCAGGCAGAGAGTACAGAGTTCCAACAGGTTCTTTCCTTACATACCTCTCTGGCTTCCTCCACTCTCATAGTTCGTCTCATACACACTCACCGGTTACGGTGACTCTTGACTTGCCCTTCAGATAAGAACGGTCTATTTGAATAAACCTTTGTGTTACGCAGAAATATTTGCTTCGATCTTATTTGTGTATGTGCATTTCGTGTTTATGTAAACGCACCGACGACGATACAGAATAATTCTTAGGGTGGGGCTACGTTTTCTTAAGAATAGATTGTGTGGTCGGAGGGTCAACTTTAAATGTGATCTAATATGTAAATTGATTATATTAGATTATTTTGGTCACGCCAAAAAGTGCAGCCATCTTTTATTGAACTCTCTCTCTCTCTCTCTCCCTATCTAATTTGTTTTTTTTTTAGTAAAAATGTAAAGTTAGAAATTAAACCAATAAATGCCATTTAATATTAATAATATATTAAAAAAATATTTTATAAAATATCAAATTATAAAAATATTAATTTACCTTTCGAAGTTTGCATTATTTACCCTTGCTGCAGTTTCTGTTTCTCGACTTTCCAATGTAATAATGACACAATTATAATAAATGCCGTGTGAATTAAAAAAAAATACAAAAAAATTAAATGATATTTACACGTGTTTATAATAGAGGTTATACAGCTGACCGCGCACAATGCTTGCTGCTCGAATCTCGATACTCACACGCACACACACATACAACCGTATATTATTATATTTCTATTGAAAGAGATATAGGGAAAGAGAAAGAGAGGGAAATGTCGCCTGGAAGGGGCATAACGCTTTTTCCTTACGTGATAATTTCTACCAGTTCACTCTACTGTAAGCCGCGTAAAAGAACTTCGCTCCAAAAATATTATACAAGCACAAACACTTAGATATAAATAACCATTTGTGGGTCAGTAACGTAACCCACGTTTTAATAGAATATACGTTGAAATTGGCATGCGAGTGTAATACCTTGATAGAATACATCAATATTTGCCTTTGACATGAGACCTAACGCATTACCTGGTTATATAGGTCGGGATAAGATAATCAAATTAAGCTTTGAATCGATATGCAAATATGTATATATGTCTATAGGTACAGAGGGAACCTTGTACAGGAACCTACTAGACCTAATTTTCAGTAACAATAAGATCGTTTTTTGTTCAACAGAAGACAACTTACTGACCTTAAGATGAATATGGGACTTTTTTCGTATCAAAAAATCCTACATAAAAGACAAGATAGAGCGAAACAAATCATAAAATCTATCTTTACCGTTTCGCCAGATCACTTGCGAGGTAGGCAGAGAGTACAGAGTTCCAACAAGTTCTTTCCTTACAGCTTATTTGGCTTCCTCCACTATCATAGTTTGAAATTATATAATATAATAACAATACAAAATCATAGATTAGTCCATATGCTGTAGAAGCTTCGGCTTAAAAGGCTTCTAACTTGGTAAACAATTACTACATGAAATGATTACCGTAACTAAGAGATTAGCGTGCCTTCTAAACCATGAAAATAGTTGAATATGGAAATGACGGAAATGGTCACCCATCATAAACCGACCAAGCCGACCGCTGCTTAACTTTAGTGATCACCTTGAACATCGCATTCTGGCAAGGCTACAGTCAAGTAATTTAATTTTTACTATTTTTATAACTTATTTTAAATATCCCTGAGCGTTCTTCGCAGCGTTAGGATCGGTCGGTCTAAGATGGATGACTGATTGTCCTTCAACACAATGCGTGGTGGAGCCTAATCCTCGTACATCACACACACACACGCCTTATCCTCTCGTCTCTTTTTATGGGAAATGCCTTTACCGAGCAGTAAAATGTATTATCATACTATGGCTAAAAATTTCATCCGATTTTCTTTATTAGTTAAGACAAAACAGTCGCATTTATAATACTGATTCCAATTAGTACGAAACAGAACTATTCCGAGGATCTCCCTAACACTGTTACCGTTATGTACGATGGGTAAACGTTTCGTACCGTATTTGTGTATTCTGCCCGCGTATCACCAATACGCACCGTCTGATAGCATATCGCGTATAATTAGCCGTTTCGTATGCAGATTTTGGGTTTTAATTTGATTCTGTTTCTCGCAGTACCATTGGATTATACTGTGCCTGCGGGCATGTAACATGAAATAGATCAGCGCGAGAATGTGAACAGTGAATGTTCTAGTTTGGGGTGTGGTGTGTGCTTGACTTACGCTGTTGCCCGCGGGGCCTTTTCATCTTGCGAGCATGCAACCACTACGCTGGAGCCAGCAGGGCAAGGGGGCAACTAGTTTAAGGGCGTCCAAGGAGGAACGATCTAGGCATGTGCCGTGGCTATGGGGGAGGGCGTATACTAGGTCTTGCCGAAGTGCTTTGCACCGGCCGGCGAACAAGGTATTCTTCGACCTCGCCGGCGAGATCGGTTTTTATTCCTATATACGGTATCTGTAACCGAAAGAAGGGAAGTATGGGCATCGGGGGGTCGGTAAGCGCCACGGACGGCGGTAGCGGCAAATATTCTGGAGTGACGACCACGTACGTGAAGCCGTGGAGAGAACAAGGCCCCTATAAGATGGTCCGGTGCGGGTAAAGTTGGACGCGGATAGATTAAGCCGGTCGTCGTGGCAGTCTTTCGGTTGCAGATAGATAAAGGCACCTATTCATTCTACTGCTATTATACCGGGTATCATTTCAGACTCCAAAATCTTTTATTCCTTCTCTCTTTTCTCTAACAATCTCAATCCTCTGTCAACAATGTCTACACATTTATTAAGATTTTTTCGAAAGGGGCGTCCCTTAATTACGTGAGGTGTTCAAGGGGGGGAGAGAATCAAGTCGAATCTCATCTAATCTTAATTTGGGGAGAGGGGGGGGGGGGCTCGGCAAATATCAAGTATTTTTTTTTCGCAAGAAACAGTAAAAATGCGAGAAAATAGTATTTAATTAATTAAAACATTTACTAAAATATTGGCAAATCAGATTCAATAATACTTAACGAGATTTTTCGGTCGCCGCAAAGTTGCACAGTAGCCCGTCGTTTGTTTACGCGCCACTGCCAGCGGAACGCGGGACTCGGCAACATTCTAGCGTACCTACAAGCTGAGTGGCAGCGACGCACGTATAGCTTCCGACCTGCTTTGTTTATACTCGTAATTGTTTCGTTACTCGATGACTCTGTCAATGCTATCACTCATTTAAAATGAGTTATCAAGATTATTATAATGCATACGTCAAAAGACACGTCTATAAGACTGAAAAATCATACCAAGACGATGTGATAATGTTTTGGAACGCAGCGAAGCAAAAATTCCCGAAAAAAAATACTTGGTACTCCATATTCAGCATGAGATCGAACAGCTCTGCATAGAAGCGACCGAAAGAAAAGCCCGGGCTACTCTAGCATTTCTCTCTAAGGTAGGTTAAGCACTTTTTTACAAACTTTTATTATGACAAGCTTCTATTTAACTTGACCTGTTCGTTTGTTAGTGAGGGACAAATTATGGAACTGAATTTTCAATCAGTCGATCTCAACCAATTGAGCTGAAATTTGGAATACACTACAATAATACAATGTGACTATTCTTTTGAAAGTGAAGTGAATATTCTCATATGAATCTTAGTAGTAACGATTTAAGTATTTTATTGTCATCGACATGAGACAGAAAGCGCACGTTACGAGGAATGCCTTTTAAGTTTTGTTGTTTGAAGAAAAAAACACAACTAGAACCGTAAAGTACTTTTTATTGTTTTTCAAAGTATTCACCACGTAGCTTAATACACTTTTCCATTCTCTCAACCCAGTTATTATAACATTTATTCCACTTTAAAGTGAGGGTGTTCAAAATGGCTGACTTGAAAGCGTCGACTGCTTCTTCACCGGACTGGAACATTTGACCACGAAGACTTTTCTTAATTTTAGGAAATGTAAAGAAATCGTTAGGGCTTAGGTCAGGACTGTATGGAGGATGGTCAAGAATTTCTACTTTTTCCTGCTTCAAAAACTCAATCGTTTGACGAGCGCTGTGTGAGCTTGCGTTGTCGTGGTGCAGGATGATGCGTCGCTTTGAGTTAGATTTTAGAAATTCGGCGATGACTTCTGGTAAACAAACTGTGGTATACCACTCTGCGTTAACCGTTCTACGATCTTCAAGTGCAATAGTTGCAACATGGCCGGTTTTTCCAACGAACGTGGCCACCATCCTCTTTGAAGTGCTTCGAGAACAAACAACTTTAGTCGGCTTTGGCTCGTCTTGAAAGACCCAGATTGTAGATTCGTCACCACTGATGATGTCGTGGACGTAATTTGACTCTCCTCGGTTGAACCTTTGCAGAGTTTTCTTACACCATCTGACGCGGGCCGCCTTGTGATCGTCAGAAAGCAGATGCGGTATCCAACGGTAAACTAGCTTTCTCACAACAAGCACTTCATGCAAGATCTTCTGGATAGTTGTCCCTGAGATGCCTAATAGAGCCTCTATCTCTCGATACGTCATATGACGATCTTCGAGAATTAGTTGTCTCACAGTCTTCAAAGACTGAAAGCGATGAATGAAGGTGTACAAATGGGTGACTTAGTGGTAAACCATCTACTTTATGCAGATGACGCGGTTTTAATAGCGCCAACAGCCACTGATCTGCAAACACTAGTCACAGTTATGAAAGACGACTGCATGATCAATGGCTTACACTTGAATGTGAAGAAAACCAAGATTATGGTTTTTGAAAGGGAAGAAACCAGAACGAATGTAAGGATTGTGGTTGGTAACGATGTGCTGGAGCAAGTGAATGAGTTTGTATATCTTGGATGCGCCTTCAGTAAGGATGGGAAATACACCGCTGACATAGAGAGAAGAGTGAGTGCAGGGAACAGAGTGAATGGTGCGATGGGAAAGCTACTCGGGAGCCGGCACTTAAGCCATAAGGCGCAGCTGGCCATACATAACGGAGTTCTTGTCCCAACGCTGTTATATGGTAGCGAGAGCTGGGTATGTAAGAAGGAGAATGAAAGTAGGATAAATGCGGTAGAAATGCGAGCTCTGCGGAAGATGTGCGGAGTGAAGCTGACCGACCGCATTAGCAACAGCATAGTAAGACAGCGAGTAGGTATGAAAGATAGTATCGGTGTAAAGATGAGAAAGGGCATGCTCCGTTGGTTCGGGCATATAGAAAGAATGCCAGAGGAAAGAATGACAAAACAGATATACAATGTGAAAGTGGAAGGATGCAGGTACCGGGGAAGACCTAGACTATCTTACCACGACCAAATAAACCGAGTCTTATCTGATGGAAAAGTCAAGAGTCTCCGTAACCGGCGAGCGTGTATGAGACGAACTATGAGAGTCGAGGAAGCCAGAGAGGTATGTAAGGAAAGAACCTGTTGGAACTCTGTACTCTCTGCCTACCCCGCAAGGGATCTGGCGTGAGGTTATAGATAGATAGATAGACAGCAATGATGTTATCTTCAGTGAAGGCGGATTTTGGGCATCCTTCGTGAGATTTGTCACTAACACTAGTATTTCCACGCTGGAATTCTAAATACCAGCGTTCGACAGTCCGCAGACATGGGGCTTCATCACTGAACACAGATGTTAGCTCTTCAAAACACTGAAGCCGTGTCAGGCCTCTTCTAAAGTTGTAGAAAATTATTGCACGAACATTTTCCTCAGAAAGATTCATTTTCGTAAGTAACCTGACAGAATCTAATCGACGCTGTGACTAAACAATAGCATTAATCCTAATACTTTCAACTGTTTTGAGATTCAAAATTTAAATACATTCGAATATAGAACAGTTCCAAATTCAAAATTTCCGGGAAATATGGAAACAACAGAACTTAAAAGGCATGCTGTAAAACTAGGATTTAAAAGATATAACAATAATATGTATCAGCAATACAGGTTTGATGAAAGATCCGTTTATGGTATTGTCTGTGAAAAAATAAAAAAAGAAACACCGTCACGCCTATGTTCCTTAAGCGGTGGTAGCAGAGGTATGTTATACACAGACTTTTCGCCGACCATGTTAGGTCCTATGTAATAGGGGCCAGACTATTGGCATTATACCGGACATCATTTCAGACTTCAGACTGATAGATACTGGGAATTATTTGATAAAAAAACTACATTTGTCTGACCTAGGATTTGAACCCAGGACCTTGTGATAGCAAAGCGCGTTATTCACCACTAGACCGATCTATATTATAACAATATTTTGGTTTGATGTAGAGAAAAATGTAATCCAGTTTCGACCGTATTCCCAAGAATACCCAACCTCAAACTCAAATCATTTATTTGTATAAACCCTGCGGGGGTACAATTGGTCATATTTACATTTTTTTACCTTACTAATCCTACCTTGTCTTCCACACCCCACAATTGACAGTGTATACAGATCAGCTATTGTTTTAAAAGAGTGGCTGTGGAGTTTCTGGCCCTTGTCCGAGGGAGTGTCTATTTATTTTATTGACGATTATTGCTCATAAAGGATTTTGGGTGGACCAGTCTGGGTCAGACCATAAGCAGCACCCGATCACGAGTATAACGCAAATTTGTTGTTTTTTTAAAGTTGACTTCTGAAATATATAATATAATGATCGTTGCATATTATTTTTTTAATTTTAATATATTCCCAGCCTTAGATTCGATAGAATGAGAAATATTCTTTAATGTAGCAATATTCAACTTTTTAAGCTTGAAATTTCTGTTTGTTTGTGGCATCGAAGCGTCCAAATGAACGGATTGAATCCAAAGAAGTGTTTGTTTGTTATAACTAATTTTAGAAGAAGACTGTAATAAATTGTGTTTCAAGTTGTTGTTATCAGTTAATTTTGGTTTTGTTTTAAGCCCCGCTGCACTTTGCCACATAGATGTTATGTATTGTCCTCTTTTCTAGTATACATCTCTATTACGCCAGATCCATTGCTATGTAGGCAAAGAGTAGAAAGGTTCAACAGTTTTTTTTTTTATCTGGGGTTCCGCTGTTTTATTTTAATACCGAATAATCCTAACATACATATTACTGATCAAAATCTGTTTTTTTTAATTGTTTACGATTTCTCAGACATAAAAGTATCTTCACGATGTTTTCTGTCCCTGTTAGCAAATGAAAATCGCACTAGCCGTGATTTGAAGCGTGGAACTTGTGAATTCAAGCGTTCGACCAGTGGACTGTTATAAAAATTAAATTAATGCATAGCTTCATGGTTACAAATTAGACGTACTGGTCCACTGCTGGGAAAAGGCCTTCTCTAATCGAGGTGAAAGCGAATGATTCATACTTAACCGACCGGGCTCAGTGCGAATTGGTGGCGGGAGGTTGGAACATATCAGGACACTCATAAGGCTTGAAGATCCTAATTGCCACGAACACAGAAAGCCTTTCAAAATACAGAAATGCTCGAAAATCAAAATGCCTCAAACGGTCTCAGACTAACCGAATTAAATGGTGCTTAAACCCGCATTTGCAAAAGCGTGATTTCAATGCGATTGATTATATGGCGATGAAAGCGCTTTTTATAAATTTTATGTTTATTTACTTATTTATTTAATTCTTTATTGTACACATATATTATGTAACGGAAAGTTTATGTACATAAACGAGCTTAACTCAATATTGAGTTTTCTTCCAGCAAACCTTAGGGCGATAGAGAGATGCAAATAGAGTAGAAGATAGCCACACGTGTACCTACAGTAGAATTAAATACCGTAAACTAACTATATATATCATACGAAATATTTCATTAACACAGTAATCTAACTAAATAGTACTAAATATACATAAATACAATCACATATAACTAAATATATACATATATAAATAAATATATACAAATACATATATGATAATACTACATACCGATAAATATAATTCATGACGACAGGAAATGTTCTTTAGTTCTCTTCTTTAAGGCGTCCAGTGAGATGCTATTGCGGATGGAATGCGGGAGTGAGTTCTACAAGTACATCGCGTAGACAGTAAAAGAACCATTATAGCGGCTAGAAGTCTGATTAGGAGTACGGAGACGAAGGGAAGTAGATGTGCGATAGGGCTTTCCCCTAGGAACTAGAAATTCAAAACGTTCCTTGAGATATGCTGGTGAATTGGGATTTTGGAGAACAGAAAAGAGAAGTGAAAGTACGTGAGTATTTCGACGATGCCGAATAGGCAACCACCTCAATTGCGCTCAAAATTCCGACACATGGTCATATTTTCGGAGTCCAAAAATAAAACGGATGCACAAATTTTGAAGTCGTTCGAGTTAATTGAGGAGCTCCTCCGTCAGCATAGTCCAGAAGGGGAAGAAGAAGAGATTGAGCAAGAGTTATTCTAGTCTGAAAGGGCAGGAACTTTTGGAGCCGTTTGAGAGACTGGAAGGAGCAATATATTCTTCTGCTTACTTCCGCAATATGAACATTCCACGAAAGATGGCAATCAATATAAATTCCTAGATTTTTGACACTTTTGGAATAAGCTATAGAAACGGAATCGTACAATACCGATGGAAGAAAATCTTGATTCAAAAGGTTATAGTAGAGTCTGCCACCAATAATGAGCGCTTGAGATATTGTAGGATTGACTAACACGCCAAAAGTTTTAGCCCACTCGTTGATATTTTTTAGATCATTATTGATGGCGTCAATGGCCTCATGGAGCTCGTCGATTTTAAAATGACGATAAAGTTGCAAATCGTCTGTATAGACATGATAATGTGAAGATAAAATTTTAGTGATGACATTAATGAAAACCGAGAAGAGAAGAGGAGAAAGAACACCACCTTGGGGAACTCCAGCAGTCAGATTACACCACTCTGAGGAAGCCTCTTTGTAGCGAACCGACTGTGAACGACCCCGAAGATAAGAGTTAAACCATTCAGATACAGAAGACGATACATTCAAGGATGATAAAGCCTTAGGAGAATGTCAATCAACTTAGTTAAAAGTACTGCTAAAGTCCAATAATATCAAAATGGTAAGGAGTTTATTTTCCATAACCAAACGGATGTCATCAGTGATTTTTAAAAGCGCCGTTACAGTACTATGGCCAGGATGGAACCCGGACTGGTATGGACTTAGCAGACAGTTGGAGGAGAGATAACAAGACAGTTGATCATGAACCACACTATCAAGTACCTTGGACAGGATAGGTCAGATGGCGCGACAGCCACGCGACAAGTCAGCTCCGCGTGAAAATATTAACTAAAAATATATTCCTTAGAATAAAGTGTCCAGTTCATAACAAAAAAGCAAGAATATCATGCAAATTCCCAGCGACAGTGTTATCTAAGAAAAATAGTTAGTGACAATTGCAAAATCTTCTTAGAAATTCCTAAAATAAACTCTCGTACAAATTATTATCTAACATGAAGAAAAGTGCTACAAAGTGCGTGACATATTAAACAAACCTTAAAACTCGTAGTAACTGTTTTGATTCCTTGTCTTACTGCAACCAAAACTTTCATGTGTAACTTTATGATAAGTGAAGATAGTTTTTTTTAATTAAAAATTTAAGACAGAATCGAACCTTAATGTGTACAAGTCGCGACATTTAGCGACCGCATGTTTGTGTCGATAAAATAGTTTACCCACTAACTCTGAATGCATTAAAGAATTTCGGTCTCTTGTTCAACTGAGTTCACAGCGCAGTATGCAGAAGTGTAGCTTGTAAAGCAATAATTCCACGTTCGAGCCCCACCTAGCGAATCCACTTTTTGTGGACGTATTATTTATCCAAGAACTGAATATTGATTAACTACTGTCAGCAAAGACTATTCTCAGACGTTAACAATCGGAGCAAGGCCATAGCCAATTTCCGTTTGATAATCGATAAAAGGTTAAGGAGGGGAAACGATTCTCCGACCAGCTTTCCTTGCTTGTCTATTACATGTTCAATCATCTTGCTCAAATATAAATCACAATGACGCCTACGATTAATATATGCGCTGGGTGCAATAAAGCCATCAAATCGAAAGACTGCTTAAAATGCGCTATTTGTTTTCGGAAATATGATCTGGATTGTGCTAATATAACAAGCAAAAGGTTTCATCAAATGAATATTGAGCATAAAAACACCTGGAAATGCCCTGAATGTCTTTGTAAGCAACCTAAATCTGACAATTCAAATACTCCTGTTCGTCGTGCATTCAACTTGGATGGGACGTCCTTGGATAACTCTGAAACGTGCAACATCACCATGCGCGCCAAACCAAGTGTGACATTTCCTGAAATCCTAGAGACAGAAAATGACTATATAACTGAAATTAAACCACGCTCAATTTTGAAACAGGAAGTTGTTGCAGTTATTAAATCAACAATTGAGGGTGTCATATCGGACCAACTCAAACCAAAGAGCAAATAGCAGGCTATCAGGAGACTATGAACTTCTTTAATGAATTCTTTAAGGAGCTCAAAAACAAATTGGAAGAGAAGTCAGCTATAATTACGGGGCTACAGAAAGAGAAGGACGATTTAAAAGCAACTGTCAAGGACCTTAATAACCAGATTATGTTCAGTGGAACAGCATATGCGAGAAAGTTTATCTATCTATCTAATACCTCACGCCAGATCCCTTGCGGGGTAGGCAGAGAGTACAGAGTTCCAACAGGTTCTTTCCTTACATACCTCTCTGGCTTCCTCGACTCTCATAGTTCGTCTCATGCGAGAAAGTAATGTCGAAATTATCGGCGTATCCGAGTATCGGAACGAAAACCTGACAAATACAGTACTGCAACTGGTCAAAACAGTGGGTGGTTCAATCAATGATGACGACATCCTTCATGTTGCCAGAGTTGCAAAAATAAACAAGGCAAAAAACAAACCTCGCTCTATTGTCGTTAAGTTACGAAGCCCTAGAAAAAGAGATACCCTGCTCGCCGCTGTTTCTCAGTTTAACAAAAAGAACCCCTTAAGATAAGCTAAGCTCGCAACACCTGGGGCTTGGAAGTACTAGAGTTTCAATATTTGTAGCGGAGCACTTAACTCCTAGTAACAAATCACTACATGCAGCTACTAGTCTGAAGGCCAAAGAATTATTTTACAAATTTGTCTGGGTACGCAACGGTAAAATATTTGTACGTAAAGATGAATCCAGCCAGGCAATTCTGATTCGTTGCTCTGACAGCTTAAAGCTTATAGTGTAACTAACGCTTGCTCAGCATCAGTCAATATTAATATTCTTTTTGAGTAAGTTCTTTATTACAATGCTTGACATATACTACCAAAACGTTCGCGGTGTGCGGACTAAAACCAACGAGTTATACAATAATATATTGCAAAGTAATTATACCATTATAGCTTTTACAGAGACCTGGCTGAATGCACATATTAGTAAACGAGAGTTTATCGACTCTAGATACGTAGTGTACCGTAAGGATCGATGTTTGTCGAGTGTATCCAAAAAAGACGGCGGGGGTGTACTATTAGGAGTTTCGCGAAATATACGATCCACTCGTGTGCAGTCCTGGGAAACTGATTGCGAAGATATTTGGGTTACACTTCAACTAAACCTAAATAACATTTTAACAAAAATAGCTGTATGTGTAGTGTATCTGCCACCACCGGCAAATTTGGCAACACTTGATAGATTTTTAGAAAACACCTCCAACGTTATGAGTCATATAGATAATGTAATTATTCTAGGCGACTTTAACTTAAATTTTATCAGGTGGACCAAAGATATTGATCATCAGCTTACCCCCTCAAATTACAACTGTGCGCTGGGTTACTCTTTCGTGGACTTTATGTCAATGAATAATCTAAAACAAGGCAATGATAGTATCAATGTGGACGAAAAACTACTGGACCTCATTATTACAAATATGACAGGAGTAAGCACTATGCCCCCTCCTAGCTCTTTAAATTAGATCCAAAACATCCAGCCCTACTATTTAATTTAACTAATAATCTAACACATGACCTTGCTCCAAGGCCTAGAAATGACTTTAAATTCTTCAAAACTGATTTCGACAACATTAAAAGTACTCTGAAAAAAATATACTGGAATGACAAGTTCGCAAAATCAAAAAACGTGAATGATATGGTTGAAATATTTTATGACTTATTAAGAAATGTAATAACCCAATATGTTCCCAGACGTAAGCCAAGGTTATCTGAGTTTTGATTGGTTGTGGAATGGTTTGATTTTAAGTTAACTTGGCTTTATCCGAAAAAGACAAAATTCGATTAAAATATTGTAAGTATAAGAATCCCCGTGATAAGATTGAATACGAATTGCTCAGAGATTCTAAAACAATGTTACAGCAAATACATTAACTGCATAGAATCAAACATAGCCAAAAATCCAAAATTAATATGGAGGTTCATTAAAGATAAACGCATGGAAGATGGGTCACTTCCCGGAATAATAATAATAAAATAGTTTATTTAGATCAAAAATGGAATGTATACAAATTTCAATTGAAAAACGATGACATCTGCAGAAGTTAAAAACTGTGTCGCAGATATCAACGCCCTCCTCCGATTACATAAAAGCAAAAGTGAAAAAAAAAAAAAAAGAAAAAAACATGCATAAGAACGTAATATTAATAAATGTGCAATTCTGTGTACATGTACGTGTGCGTGCATGAGTGTGTGTGTGCGTGAGTGAGTGTGTGTGTGAGTGTGTGTGTGAGTGTGAGTGTGTGTGAGTGTGAGAGAGTGTGTGTGTATGTATTTGTATAGATGTTAAGATGTGTGCGCATGTATGAACATGTGTCGTACATTTATATGTATGATCATATTTTGACGTGCTTATAAAACAGACGCCTTAAGAAGGTTTTCGGTTTCTTCATAGGACAAAGAATTTAGCCATTCCGTGCATTTTAACTTACATTTAAAAAGTGACAGAGAGTGGATATTTAAAACTTTATTTATTCTATTATATACGATTGGACTAACATAATAGTAATGCCGCCCCGCTATAGCCGTGCGGTGGGAGTGTGTTGGACATGGATTATTCAGTTTACGCTTCGAATTTATTATTTTTAGGTCGTATGTTGTTTGGGTATGTTTTCGAGTAATCATTTTTAGAATAAAAAGTTGACGAACATTTAAAACTTGGCAGTGTGAATATAATTCGCTTGTGGGAAATCGTATTGGTTTATTACTAAGCACCTTAAGAATAGCTCGTTGAGCTCTTTCGAGTCTTAACATGTGCGTCTTAGCACTGTGATAACTATTATGTAGATACTGGTCCCAATATAGCCAATCTTTTTGCAAAGCACTTCTCATCTGTTTATCAAAACCATGTTACAAATCTGACTAAATGCACTGCACCGACTTCGTTACACAAATCCCTGAGCCGTGTTAGTTTCACCGAAAAGGAGGTACTCAAAAAGTTAAAACAGTTAGATATTGCGAAGGGTGCAGGTCCGGACAGAATACCCTCAATGTTTTTTAAACGCTGTAGTTCAGTTCTCGCTTTGCCTCTATCTCTAATAATAAATTAATCTCTAAGCAACGGTACATTGCGAATGAATGGAAGAAAGCTAGGATTGTCCCAATACATAAAAAAGGTGAACACAATGACATAAAAAATTACCGTCCTATTTCTATTCTCTCATGTTTCTCTAAATTATTTGAGTCTTTTATATGTCCCATCATTACATTGCACCTAAGTCCTTCTATCACAAATGCTCAACAGGACTGGTCGCTCCGTCAACACGAACCTGATCTCATTTATCTCAGACTTATCCGCAGACATCGACAAAGGTCGACAGGTTGATGCAGTATATACCGACTTTTCAAGTGCGTTTGATAAAGTGAATCATCATTTACTGCTGAGAAAACTTGAAGCACACGGGATATGTGGAAGTCTGCTGAACTGGCTTCAATCTTATCTTAGCAAAAGACCTCAGGTAGTAACCGTGAAAGGTTATGAGTCTAAAGTATACTTTGCTGACTCCGGTGTGCCATAGGATTCACATCTCGGACCAATATTATTCTCCGTATTCATAAATGACATTGCGGACAACATCAAGTATAGTAGATTCTCTTTATTTGCTGACGACCTTAAAATTTACCTCTCAGTTAATTCCTTATCAGATGCTCTCCTTATCCAACGCGATCTTGACAATATTAAAGACTGGTGTCATATAAACGGCATGACACTTAACGCTAATAAATGCAGCCACATAAAATATTCAAGAAAAAAGTACCTTGAAGTCTTGAACGAAGTAGATAAAATTAGGGATCTAGGTATTAATTTAGATAGTCAGTTGAGGTTTACCTCGCACATAAATAAGGCTGTAAAAAAATCAGCTCTAATGCTAGGTTTTCTTAAAAGAAACACGAAGGACTTTCATCGGCCACAAACGAAGATCCTGCTCTACAATTCTTTGGTGCGCAGTCATTTGGAATACGTAAGTATGGTCTGGAACCCTTCATACGTAGTACATTCACAAAGAATTGAGCGAATCCAGCGCACTTTCACAAGGAACTTGGCATTAATGTCATCCGGTATATCACATAGGGCTCCATATAACGAAAGACTCAAATTATTTAAAATGGTGTCACTGCACAATCGTCGGATTATTCAGGACCTATTATTTCTGCACAAAATTTTGACAGGTAAGGTAGATTGTATTCAATTACATGAAAATATAAAACTCATGGTACCAAGAAGAATACCGAGGTATCCCCTTACGAAAACCTTTAATATTCCGGTGTGCAGAACCAATATTGGACGACACTCACCACTAACTCGAATATGTAGCGAGTACAATACCGTCTGCGGAAACTCAGAAAACATTGGTAATTTTGATAATTTTCACCAATCTTTCAGTAACTTTAGGAATAGTCTGATAAATTATTTTAGTATGTAAATCCATAATTCATTGTTGTGTAGTAATTTAATTATTATTTGATGTATGTCTCACTCTTATTTTATTTAAATTTTTATTTTAATTGTACCTATTTTGTTTTCAATTTAATTATGTAATTATGTTTTTTAATATTATTTAATAACTGGACATGCCAATCGTAAACCAAGGAATGTTATGTACATCTATAATTGATACTCATATAATATTATAATATTGTTAAATGCTATTTGTAAATGTGACATATGAATATTGTTGATGTGCCTAATAAATAAAATAAATATTGATGGTAAGATGGAAATTGGACGAAATTGGGATACAGTGGTGGTATTAGAAATTTTAAGCAATGGTAGGATATCAGCCTTCTTCCAAGGAAAGGAGCTGGTTGCAAGGGAATGGTGTTATAATTGTGGGTTATGATAGGAACAAGTATATTTAAAATGGGGAGAAGCATTTGAATATGTAGGCCATCATCACCCACCGCTTCAGTGGATAAAAATATTTACACTTATAACTACTCTTTAAATAATACTTAACTGAGTAAAGTTGATTCCATCCGTGATCTAGGTATTATTCTTGATTCAAAGCTTCAACCACACTTTTACTTACTTACTAGTACTTCTATATAAAGCTTTTATCCGTTCTCAGACGGAATTTGCAGTACCAATTTGGAGACCCTTTTATCACAAATATATTCACAGGCTCGAAATGGTGCAAAAAAGTTCCTGCGTTTCATGCACTACAAATGTTTTCTCACTAGGATCCCCTATTCTCAACTATTAATGCGTTACGATTTGTTTAGCTTGGAGTCTAGGGGTATTTTGCTTATGAGTATGATGCTTTATGGCTTATGTAATAATAAGTTCGTTCTACACACCTAGGTACACCTAGGTGTGTAGAACGAACTAATGCTGGTATGCGGGTCCCACTACGTCGGCTCTTGGAAACATATAACACGCGCTTTCCTGATGTTGACATTTTTGCCCACTCGGAGTATCAATTTAAAAAGATGATCAATATGAAACTAAGCTCGTCCAGAAGTAGCAATCTTTAGTTGTTGATTTTTTTTCCATACTAATACATGCTGGTCGGCCAGCGCACATGATTATTCTTTTTAACAGCATTTAAGTTTATTCCGTGGACAAAGCTGTGGGTTATATTTTTATCGAATATCAATCTACCCGCTTTTTTTAAGTAACACAAAACATGTAACTGTTATTTTTTTTTTATATATAAAAAAAAAAAATCTGTAACTTGGTGAAAAGTAAACGAAGTACAATTTGGCAAAGAAATATAAGACAAACTATTCAATGTAGAAGATTGTGTATTGACGTCAAGGGTAATTGGCGATTTGGAGAAATGCTGGTTTATTGCATTAAGATCAATATCGGCTGTATCCTCACTGCGGGTTTTACCGATACCAAGAGACTTGAGAGAGTGCCATATTTGTGCTGTGTTGACATTTTGTAGAGACTGGTGAATGTGGCGTCTTTTTGCATCTCTACACATACGACTGCAACGGGTACGCAGAGCTTTATAACAAGACCAATTCTCTTCCGTTGGGGACTTTCTGTACCGTTTTACCTTTATTTCTTACTGACATCGATTTTATGATGGTATCAGATATCCAGGGCGCGGGGAAAAGCTTTAGTCAAACCCTTTTTACAGAAGCGTGCCTATTGTAAAGACCTGAGTAAGCTATTAAAAGCAGCCACTTTAGTGTCTAATTCATTCATTGCAGCTGTAGATGGAAGACCAGTCAATATCACCCGCATCTGCGTTCAAACGATCCATATTAATAAATATGTTAGCCATTTCTTTTATTTCAGCGATTTAAAGCGGTTTTTTGAATGTGGGTTTCCTTTGGTGATTGCTCCAAATACCAATTATTGGGCTATTAAACCACTGTATCACTTCCAGAACACGCAAAATCCATTTTTATTTAAAAACCAAAATGATATGCAAATATTTATTCACCGGAAACCTTTTACAACCGTTTTAACTACGCATCGTTTAGATAGTTGGGCATTATTGAATTTTGGACCCGAGCCTAAATTGTAATTGCAGAATGGACCCCAAAGATAGGTCGATAGGCTGTTCGGTAAACAATTTGCATTATATCGTGAGGCTGACAATATCGATAGAATATTAAGAACACATTGAGACTTAATGTATATGTTATAAATTGAAATTTATATATAAAAGGTGTAACACGAATGTCGCAAAAAGTTACCCTTTTGTTATCCAAATTATAAATGAAATCTATACTTACATTTGCGCCTTAAGGAATATTATATTTTAAAAACGATATTTAATAAAGTGGACAGACATGACAGAATTTTTTGCTAATAAAAAAATATGTTACATAGATTAGGTAAAATCGATTCAGTTGCTCATTTGGAACAAACTTCCTTACCTTGCAGATCTTGTATTGGTTATTGTGACAAACCGTGGGGTAAAATAACAGTCAGTCTTCAGTGACGCAGATGTATATTCGAGCAGAGCTTTCGTCTTGTAGTTCGAGTTTACAATGATCGTATTAATGCAATGCTCCTACTTTTATAGGGCACAGAAGCCGTTACAGTACAATTTTTATAATCTTAAGGTTCCGCCACATAGCCGACGCAGCTCGATGGAAACGCGACGTTAGCGGGGCTTGGAGAGTTGGCGGGACACGCCATACAGCGCAGCCCCGCTCGGCGCGATGGCAAAAGTCACGACCAAGCGTAGCCGAGCGCTTTGCACTAGTCGACGGGTATCGACACTTCCAGAATCGACAGCCCTTCCACTAATTGGACTGATGACTTGGTGAAGGTCATGGGTGAAAGTTGAAAACGTACTTATATAGTACACCGTTTGTTCATTGTATAGTGATCTTTGAGCAAGGCCTTTGTTTCAGTAGATGACTTTTAGCTGAAGATTTATACGGTGCTGGTACAATAGCGAATGGAGCAGCTGGCGATCACAAGGTATTGAATTCGAATTCAAGATCGGAGAAAGTGCTATCAAAAAGATTTGAAATGGTGAGAAGAATATTGGCAAATGGTCAACCTCTATTAATGAAAATAAACTAACATCACACATATAAACGTAACATCACAAAGAATATACTAAAGGTAAAATATAATTTTTAGAAATAACAATATATAGTCGTGAGATTAGAAGTTGACGAGTAGAAAATTGCCGTACGACTTGTTTATTCAATTACTGAAATATAGTCAGCGGGTAAATAATCTTCTATTGAATAATGTTCAGATCATTATTCAATAGAAGATTATATAAAAGATAATAATGATTGGATAGATGCTATTCCAGCTCCACTTGAATAATTACAATTTTTCAACTGTTATTAGGTAACATTCCCTCTCTTCCTTCTATTAATTTAAGATAATGACTTTTTTGTGTCCTTTTTTTGTAAATGAGGGTACCGTGTAGCCATTCTCATAAATAGTATAATTTTCTTTATTTTACTTAGACCCATCTGATGACCAACCTACATGGTTCTCCCATACCCCACAACAAAATGTAAATGGAAAAGTTAGTAAAATTCTTATTTTAAAAGAGTAACCGTGCAGTTTCTTGCCCATCTTCTCAACAGGAATGATATACCGAAGTGGTGGTAGAGTCTTTGTTACTTTTCTGACGATTCATAAATACTATAATGGTATACATGAAGTGAAGCTGACCTTGACATTGGCAACAGCGTAGTAAGAAAGCCAGAAAGTATGAAAGATAGTAATGGTGTAAAGATTAGAAAGGGTATGCTCCGTTGGTTTGGACATATAGAAAGAATGTCAGAAGAAAGAATGACAAAACTGATATACAATGCGAAAGTGGAAGCATGTAGGTACCGGGGAAGACCTAGACTATATTACCATGACCAAATAGACGGAGTCTTATCTGAAGGACAAGTCAAGAGTCTCCATAACCAGCGAGCGTGTATGAGACGAACTATGAGAGTGGAGGAAGCCAGTGAGGTATATAAGGAAAGAACCTGTTGGAACTCTGTACTCTGCCTTCCCCGCAAGGCACCTGGCGTGATGATATAAATAGGTATACATGAATAAAATAGTAATAGGTATACAAGATTCTGAACTCCTGGTATAACGTAGACTGTACAATTTTTGGATGAATATATTGCAAATACAATGTGCATGGTCTTATGGCTTAGGTGGATGTCTCAAATCAATAAAACTTGTGGTAGGCTTCTAGGTAAGTAGGCTAATCTCCGACAAGCGAACTCTCAATGGGCTTTATGCCTTGGACCCGCTATACCCCTTTCAAAAGACCGGCAAACTCGTGACTCTTTAAAATGATAATAAAAGCTCGGTGAAAAATGTGCCCATAGAATCTGCTTGGAACCAGAGATGGGCAAAACGTTATCAGATTAATAATAACGATTACATTTTGTAATCTTCAATCACGACTGAAGATTAAAAATGTATTATGTTAATAATTATTAAAAGTGTTATAAAATGGAATCGTAATTATTAATCTGTTTACATTCTGCCCATCTCCGCTTGGAACTGATTCTTTTAGTAAAATGATCACAGTAGGTACTTACCGCCTTACAATCCACCTTTTTTTTACATTTAAAAATGGTATAACCTGTACAGGTTACAACCTTTTTAACAGTCATTCAAACGATGCGATGAAACTAGGAATAGAAAGAAGAAAGCAATTATAGAGAAATGTATTTTTAAAAGCTTCCAGTATGAGTCCGAAGTCTGAAATTGTGCCCGGTATATGGCAATAGGCTCGCCCTTTATTACACGGGACTGAACATTATCGGCAAAAAGTGGGTGTACTTAATATATCTCTGCCACGTCCACGTGCATTGTTGGACTTAACACATACACTTACTTTGGAAATTACACTTTAGAAATTACACGGAGCGGCTTAAGGTCTTAAGGTAGGTGGTTTTACTCGCATAAAATTGATACACAAACACCACTACCGAAACAAATAGATATACTAGCTGTTACCCGCGGTTCCGCACGCGTCTATTATGTAAATTATTTTGTGATATCTTTATATATTATAGCCTATGTCTTATTCTGATGTATAAGCTATATTATTGTAATGTTTTACTAAAATCCGTTCAGTATTTTTTGTGTAAAAGAATAACAAGCATCCATACATCGATCGGTCATACAAACGTTCACGTTTACAATATTAGTAGGATAAATCAACTTACATACATAACAACACACTTCTAGGCAAAGGCCTTCGCTGAAAAAACGAAACAATGTTTTGTGTAACCCACAAATATTTATTTCAGTGTTTGTAAAAAAAAAAACACCGTCACGCCTATATTTCCTAAGCGGGGGTAGCAGTGGTATACTGTGTCCACCCACTTTTCGCCAACGATGTTAAGTCCCATGTAATAGGGGGCGATCCTATTGCCATATACCGAGCTCAATTCCAAAATGATACTAAGTGTTTATCGATAGAAAAACTACATTTTTCCGAGGAGTCGAACCCAGAACCTCGTGATCGCACAGCACATTATTCAACACTAGACCAACAAGACAGCTCGATGTTTGTGTGTGTAAATGTCATGCTTAAAACCTCAATAACGAAAATGTCGTGGGTACCGCTACGTTTCTATCTAAATAAATAATGGAAGTATAACTGACCATTTTGCAGAATACTTAACATAAACATTTGATATAAATAAAAAGCTGATACATCAAGATCATAAACTGAAAAAGCATAAATGTCAACAGTAATCAATTAGGATTTACGCAGTGCCGTGGCATTCGTGTGTATAAATAATGCATGCCGTGGCGAACGGTGGCCGTCCCGCACTGACAATCGCCCGAAGGGAAAATAATTTTCTATTTTGTTTAGGCTACATTTTTACATTATTTTTCTTTATAATTTAATTGGACTGCCTCGTTAGTCTAGTGGCAAAGCGCATCGCTTTGTGATCACGAGGTCCTGGGTTTAAATCCTAGGTCGGACAAGTGTAGTTTTTCTAGCGAAAACTTCCCAGTACGAGGCCGGAGTCTGGAATTGTGCCCGGTATATGGCAATAGGCTCGCCCCCTATTATATGAGACCTAACATTGTCGGCGAAACGTGGGTGTACTCGGTACACCTCTGCCACCCCCGCTTAGTTATTATTAATTTTATTTGATATGAAATAAAACTATTTTACGGATTTTATCGCGGTTTATTTTTTTATTTTTTTTTTATTTTTAGTTTCCGACGTTTCGAGTGCTTTGCAGCACCCATGGTCACGGCGCCGTTGAAGACGTCCTATCCAAAAATAGCATAGGAAGGGAAGATTCGGAGGCAATACGTCAGAATGTCTCATCCATGTTACGTCGAAGTTCAGTGCCCAAACTAAATCTTCCTAAAAATCAATATTTAGCGTTGAAAACCTTACGCAATAGAAAGGATATTACTGTTCTCCGCGCGGATAAAGGAAAGGCTACAGTCATTATGGATACGTCAGATTACAATGTCAAAATACAAGAACTTTTATCGGATGAAAATACATACAAAAAGGTCAAGACAGACCCAACCACCAATATATTAAAACAAACGAGTGATTTAATAAAGAAGTACTCCGAAACATTGAATCTGGACGTCAAATCGCTAATACCTTCATGCGCAAAACCGCCACAGTTGTATGGGCTTCCAAAAATACATAAACCGAATGCTCCCCTACGTCCAATCGTTAGCCAAATTGACACACCAACCTACAGATTGGCTCAGCACGTAGCGAAAGTGCTCTCGGCACTCAAAGGACACACCAGAGCACATGTTAAGGATTCATACCATTTTGTTAGTGAGATCAAAAATCTACATCTTACCGACAATGAAACTATGGTCAGTTTCGATGTTCAGTCACTATTCACATGCCTACCTGTACAAGACTGTGTCGAAATTGTAGAAAGAAAACTAGCGGAGAACAACATGCCAGCGGAATACTTAGAACTATTGAGACACTGCCTTACATCTGGCTACTTATTGTGGAAGGAGCAGTTCTACAAGCAAGTAGATGGCGTGGCGATGGGCTCCCCTGTATCTCCCATTGTTGCCGATATATTCATGGAAGACTTTGAGGAGACAGCCCTTCGTACCTCACCTGTAAAGCCAAGTTTCTACAAGCGGTACGTAGATGATACTTTCACAATATTACCATCTGACAAAATTCATGTATTCATAGATCATCTTAACTCCATTAACCCTAAAATTCAGTTTACAATGGAGTTGGAGGCAAATAATTCCCTAGCTTTCCTAGATGTGTTAGTAATCCGTAACCCCAACAACACCTTAAGCCATACGGTTTATCGTAAAAAGACCCATACTGATAGGTACTTCAACGGTGAATCTCACCACCATCCAACACAGTTAGCTACCGTGGGTAAATCTTTGTTTCAGAGAGCACAAGGGATCTGTGACAAGAAACATCTGGCTGCCGAGCTTCAACATGTCAAGCAAGTCCTGCACGACAATAAGCTTCGAGTCCCACGCCAACGTCACAGTGACCGAGTGAAACCAGCCACAGTTGAGCGTCTGCCTGCTGTACTACCTTACATGAGAGGAGTCACGGACAAGATTGGCTACATCTTGAAGCGTGCTTCGATTAAAACATTTTATAAGCCGCCGAAGAAGATCAGTCAATTTTTACCATCTGTCAAGTGTCAGATCCCTCTACAAGATGCAGGAGTTTACAAGCTTGATTGTGAATGTGGTCTCTCTTATATAGGACAAACAAAAAGACCGGTAAAAACTCGGGTTAAAGAACACATCGCTGACCTAAAACACCGTCGCTCAAAGAAGTCTGCAGTCTGTGAACATGTCCTTGACCGCACCCGCCATAACATCAGATTTGATAGACCTCAAATCCTCGTGAAAGAACACCGATTCCTACCAAGGATGGTTCGCGAGGCTATTGAAATTAAAAAACATCCTAATTTCAATAGAGAAGATGGCTGGGTGCTTCCATCGTCTTGGGATCCGGTAATTAATATAATCAAATCCAAAACCAAGCATAACACTGCAAGACCTCAAGACACCGTGAGCTCATTCTGCGTAGATCGGACCAACAACAACAAAAATAATTAAGAAGTTTGAGGGTACCCCGGAACAACTATGCCTATTGTACGTCTAACACCTCAGTCCCTCCCGTGACCATGGGTGCTGCAAAGCACTCGAAACGTCGGAAACTAAAAATAAAAAAAAAATAAAAAATAAACCGCGATAAAATCCGTAAAATAGTTTTATTTCATGTGTAATATTCGCGTAAATCTAAGAACTCAATAATTTTATTTGAGTTTTGTATGAAATTCAAAATTCATATCATTTAAAAATGTAATAAGTATATACTGTTTTCGAAGGGTTGATTTCTCGTTTCCAATTCTGTTAAAGATATCAGTCACCCATGCTCTGCCTCTGATTTACTCATTCCTAGGCAATATATAAGAACCCCAAAAAGTTCTGGGCGTTTGTAAAGCAGCAACGTACTTCAGATTTACCCGCCGAGATGTCTCTTGATGGGCGAACGGAAGTCAGCGGTGATGCGGTATGTAATCTCTTTGCTGCCCATTTTTCTTCAGTCTTCTTTCAATCAGATGAGTCTCAAACCACTGGCGTGCGCGATGGTTTTCCACAATTTTCACTCAATAAAATTAAAATAAATGAGCGCACAGTGGCTAAAAAATCAATAGATGCTAGTAAGGGCGCTGGGCCTGATGATATCCCTGCATTTTTTATTAAAATGACATAAGCAACTGACGCTTCCACTGATATTAATTTTTAATATGTCTCTGGAAACTGCCGTGTTTCCCTCAAAATGGAAGACGGGTAATGTAGTGCCAATATACAAGAAAGGTGACAGGTCTAACATAAAAAATTATCGCCCGATATCTATCTTGAGTTTGATTCCAAAAGCTCTCGAAAATATTATTTGTGAAGTAATTACTAACCATTTGGAGAAGGCTATTACAAATCATCAGCACGGTTTCAGTAGGCGTAGATTTACTGTCAGCAATCTCTTGGACTATGTTACGGAGCTTATCAATTTTGTCGATGGTAAAACACAAGTCGATTCCATTTACACTGACTTTAGTAGTGCATTTGACCGTGTAAACCATAACATATTCATAGATAAATTACAACATCAGTATGGCATACACGGCCCCTTACTAAGTTGGTTAAAGTCCTACTTACACCATAGAATACAGTGTGTAACCGCGCTTGGGTTTATCTCGTCTCCTTATGTTTCCACTTCAGGTGTTCCTCAGGGTTCTCATCTGGGCCCAATTCTCTTCTTAGCGTTTATTAACGATATCACTGACCACATTAGAACTTCCAAATATTCTATCTTTGCTGATGACTTGAAGCTATATACAAGCGTGACAATCCCAAAATGACATAGACGCGCTTCAATCTGATCTGAACTTTATACAATACTGGTGTAATACTAATAAAATTGACCTTAATGCATCTAAATGCCTTCATATAAAGTTCACGAGAAAAAGAAATGTCATTCCATCTAGTTACACATTAGCTGACAGTCCTCTACAGGAATCTACGTCTGTTCGCGACCTCGGCGTTATGGTCGATAAAAAATTGAATTTCATAGAACATATTGACAATATAATTTTGAGGTCTTGGAAGATGGTTGGCTTTGTAAAACGCACATGTAGAGACTTTGGGAACACAGCGGCCATACTTGCCTTGTACTACGCTCTCATAAGGAGTATCCTTGAATATGCTCCCCTATTTAGAATCCACACTACAAGGTTCACTGTGACAGGATTGAGCGCATTCAGCGGAATTTTACGCGTTTTCTCGCTTCCAAAGACCCTAGCTGTCCTTATCGAGCCAATTACGATACAAGATTGTAACACTTTAAGATGATATCTCTAAATAATAGACGAAAGATATGTGACATCTCAACACTACATAAGCTCGTAAATGGTACATTATTATCACCTGAATCACTTGCTCGGATCAATTTGACAGTTCCACGTACCATACCTAGACATCCTTTAGTTAAACTATTTTCTACATCTACAAGTCGTACAAATTTAGGTAAATTCTCGCCCTAAAAATTGGTTTACGCAATCTTACAATGATATAGCGTTAAAAAGCAATAACGACATTTTTCACACAACTTATATTAAAGAATTTATAAAAAAATTTACGTATGCACTTTGATTATGATTTATATGCCAGGATTATGATTTATATTAATTATGTTTCAATCTTAAAATTTATTTTCGTTTTGCATTTAATTGTATTATAGTTATTAATTGTTGTTAGCTAATTAATTTAAATCTAAAATTTATAAATTTCATTCTTGTTGTGATGTTGACATTATTTTCTTCCACTGTTTCTTTTTTTTTTATTTGCTTTACTCGTACTGACTATTGTCTTTAAATGTTGTATACGCCTATAAAGGCTTGTCACCTTGACTCAGACTGTATCTGTATGTTGCGTGTTACTTTTATGTGTGATAAGTCGATGGTGTATCTTTCATAAATAAATAAAATTCCTTAATCCTTATTTGGTACGTGTTTGGTACGTTTACAAATATAAAATTTACATGCACATCAATCAAAATTAAAGATAAAACAGGGTGTGGCTATGTTATGCACACAGCCGTGTGTTTTACGTGAATACGTTTACGTAACGGGTAATATATTTTATATAAAATATTATTACATATATATGGCAATAGGCTCGCCCCCTATTACATGGGACCTAACATTGTCGGCGAAACAACATTTTCAAATTAAACCTAAGTGCCCCATTACTTGAAGAAGAGCAAAGCATGCACTAAAAATTAGTCTAAAGACGACACACAATGTAAAATAAACAATGTTAAAAATAATACAAGGTTAATATATAAACGAAAACAAAACGTGAAACAAAAAATTAACAATAAACAAAGAGAAAACAAAATATAAAATAAAAGAAGTTACTAATAAAAGACAAAGAAGCGAGATACATTGAAACCATATCATCATGTTATCCTTAGTACAACAATTTTTAATAGTGGTATTGATATTTCATTTAAATCAATGTTCTTTTCGTGTTCTTTGTACAATGTATACATTCTGTATAGCGGAGAATGCAGTTCCAAATTAGTCTGGCTTTTGGGTAAGTTAAACATTTTTTATTAAAACGTCTAGGCAGATTTCGTGGCAGATGTACTGGCACCGTCGTTGCTCCGCTCGGCCGCGTTCATTCTTTTACGTTCCTGGCACTGCTTGACTCTGTCATATGGTGTTTTATTTGTATCATTCGATTGCTCTTGTGAAGCCCGTTCCAGCCGTATACAATTTCTTCATTTGGATTGGGCTTTGACGCGTATAGGCCGACATTATATATTTTTAATATATTTTATTTTAACACCCTATTATATTCACTGTCACTATTTTACACTAATGTTTTATATACAATCGATAAATTTGACGAGAGCTGACGATTGAAACTTCGTAGCTTTTCCGAGTCAAAAGATATGCTAAGTGTAAATCTCGATATGCAGCAAAATGACCTCAAAATGGCGGCGCTTCCCCCTCCACCGCGCGCGATGCGTCACAGTCCTCACTTAGCGTAAAGAATTCTTTGATCCTTTGGCTATCCAATGCCGTAATTGAATTTAGGATGGAGATGATAGATATGAAGCTGCAACACCAAACTGTATCCCCCGATTCTGTTAACATTCGTTTTTTTGACTTGCCTCCCACTATGTAAGCAATTTTAAAGACGTATTCACGTCAAATAATAGTGATTCAAACGAAGATTGCTCTCAAGCTAATTCGTCATCAATTTACCATGAATACAAAGTCAAAGTCAAAACATTTCATTTATATAGGCCAACAAGAGCGCTTACAAACGTCAAAAAATATTACATTTTTTACAATCACCACCGGATCGGAACGCGGCCTCACACTGAGAAGATCCGGCGAGAAACTCAGCGGACTAGTCTTTTAAATAATTCGACTAGCCTTTCTATTTATCATTCTTCTTTTTACAAAATTGAGTTTTAATAACTGTATTTACAGACTATATTTAGGAGTTGCCTAATGAAGAGCTGCTCAAACCCAATCAGTTTTATTGTCGATATATTCAGAAATATTATAATATCCTTTACTACATAGTCTAATTTTAATAGCCGATTTAATCTTGACGGACGATTTAGCGCAGTGGTTAAGAGCTTAAGCTGCTCCGTCCACTGTGTCTAATAGTCGCGAGTTCGATTCCCGCACGGGACAAATCTTTGTGTGATCCACAATTACTTGTTCCGGTTTGGGGATTTTAATATGTAAATTTTCATGATTGTAAACGCACCCACGACGCAGGAATAAAACCTAGTGTGGGGCTATGTTTTTTAAAAGAAAAAAAAATCTAATATCACTCTTTTTTCAAAGGATGTCGCTTTTAAAGCAACATGTATAAGATTCTACAGTAAATGTAGAAAATGGGCCAAAAATTTAATTTTTCAAAGATTTGAAACTAGAAACCAAATGAGAAACTAACGACCACCGACCAAAGGGAATCTATAGTCTCTTTATAATGCTAAGTGCTTTGTTACTACGATACGATACAGACGATTTAACGCAATGGTTAATGGCTTAAGCCGCTCCACCCACTGGGTCTAATAGTCGCGGGTTCGATTCCCACACGGGACAAATGTCCACAACTTTTTGTTTCGGTCTGGGTATTTGTGTATGTGAATTTTCATGCTTGTTAACGCACCGACGACATGTGAATAAATCCTAGTCTGGGGCTACGATTCTTTAATAAAAAAATCGACCATCAAGGTACCTATATTGTGGATACAACACATTTTACAAAGTTTAAAAAATATATTTGTGTGTACTGTACAAATAAAAAATATTATACTAACGTTGTGTTATTAATGACTCTACTCATTTTATGTTCTATCGACGAGCTTCGGTCGTAAAATTTTTTTGTTTTTTTGGCAATAGCTTTGCAAATACAACTTTAAGTGATACGAGTAAAGTACAATATGCCCTAATTGATGTTTATTTCATAACTATAACTACTCACAAGGCATTGGGGACGTTGTTTAGTGTAACTTTTGAACGGGAGTGTGTTTCTTGTTATGATATATCGATGCTCCTAAGGCCTTCCGAAATTATAGCTGATAATTTATTTCATGCCAATACAAATACATACTTTGAGCTCTCAGCGGCTGTTATACCGTTACAGATTAGACATACCTATAAAAAGAAGTATGGATCTAATAAAATTAGACGGACGATTTAGCGCAGTGGTTAAGAGCTTAAGCCGGTCCACCCACTGTGTCTAGTAGTCGCGGGTTCGACTCCCGCACGGGACAAATCTTTGTGTGACCCACAATTATTTGTTTCGGTCTGCGTATTTGTGTATCTGAATTTTCATGTTTGTAAACGCACCCACGACTCAGTAATAAATCCTTGTGTGAGGCTACGTTTAAAAAAAAGGTAAACTAACTTAATTAAATCAAGTCTGTTATCTTCTCAGATAAACTAAGAAATAGTTTGTTTGATAAATCAATAACTGCAGATAAGTATCAATTCTAAAGACATTATACGATGTGATAAAAAGCATTCAAATGTTTGTGAACAAGTTCAAAAAGATAAGATAGAGAAAGTATTTTTTTCTTACAAACCTGGAAATGGACAAGCAATACAGAGGAGTAACGCTTAGATATTCGTTTCAGTTTGAATATTTAGACATAAAATTGGTGTCTGTAAAAGTGTCCACGATACAGAAATAATTCTTAGTGAATTCTCAGTGAAAAAAGACTTACAACCTTCGTCTATGTAGCTACATGATCTTTAACTGAAAGACGACCGCTGCAGGAAAAAAGCTCTATAAAAATCACTACGACGACTACCTTTGTGCTGCAAGCATCCAGCTTTTACCCGCGATCTTTACCAAGATAAGTAACTCCATGATATAAAGTAACCAATCTTTCAGTACTTAAAAAACTTTACATTAATAATAATAATTTATTTCAGATACTTGATCCATAATGTGTTGGGTTAGTAATGCATTTATTGATATTAGTATATTTTTGCATTAAGAATCACTTAAACGTCAGAACACCCCGATGCCCAAGATGCTTGATTATTTGACTACATGTAGTCGTATCCAGCGCTCAAGCATCAGCGAGTCCCAACACACAGCTAATGCTCTCAGGATGCCATTGGTACTGCGTCGCTTTCGCATGATCGTAGTAAAGCTATCCGTTCGGGCCACGGCAAACATGCCAGATGCACTTCAAAATCGTGGCTGCTCCATTAGCACCCTGAAATCATTGTTACATTGGACGCACAAGTCGCCATAAGCCCTCTGCGTATAGTTAACCCACAGGCTGCACGTGTAAAAAGACTGGCAGTATGCTTTGAAAAAAGTTACCTTGCGCCCGGACCGTTGTAAACAACTTATATTTTTAAAACTTCCATCGAACACTTCAAAATCGTTGCTGGTACGGAATTTATTCGCTTTTCCATCTTTTTGATACAGTTTTTACGTTTGTACAAATTGTTGTCGTCGATATATTTATGTTGTTATTGGAAACCAAATGATCTAACGGTTTAGTGTTTCAATATTGAACTCCTATCAATGAAACATGGAGTACTGTTATTGTACTGTTATTCCGCTTTAGTCTAAAGAAGTACAATACACTTGGCGATTAAAGTATTTTAGTTTTAGATTTGAATCTAAGGTCGGACGAAATCCGTTTTTTTACAAAAGAATCTCAATAGATCTCCGGTAAATGGCGATAGGCTTACCCCCTATTAGGATCATTGGGAGCTATGATCATCTGTAACAAATACTATGAAACAATTTCGGCGAGCGTGTATGAGACGAACTATGAGAGTGGAAGAAGCCAGAAAGGTTTGTGAGAAAAAAACCCGTTGGAACTCTGTAGTCTCTGACTTCTCCGCAAGGAATACAGATAGATAAAAATATTCCTCTTTTGAGCATAGAAAAAATCAAAAGCAAATATAACCGTTCTTCATGTTTGAGGGATAAATTCTTTGTACAAATACAGGAGTGAAAACAAGCGCCGCGGAATCGCTTGTACGTATGGAATTTACATCCAGGCACAACGCACGGAATACGCGAACGGGACGCGTACTGAATATAAATTCATATTAGGCTCAGATTGGCGCTGGTATTCCGGATGTGGGCACCAAGTGTTTGACATACTATTGAATCTTTAAACTGAGTGCTCGACGGTGACTTCCTAGATTTAAAATAAGTGTATATTACTTACATAGGAAATATTGGCTGAATAAAATAATCATACAAAAGAGACTTAGGTTATAAACCCAAGATTTCGTGACCACCACGACCATTATGCCACCACTAGCGTGAGAAGGCAGTCATTTTAATTTTACGACAAATACGCTTTCAGACTGTTACCAAAAAGAATCTATAGAATTTTCCGATTTTTTAACATTCAGAAAGTCTAAAGAAACTTCCTTTTTAAGAACCATTCTTCATGTTTGAAGAATGAATTCTTTGTACAAATATGGAAGCGCAAATAAACGCCGTGGAATCGCTTGTCCGTACAGAATTTACATCCGGGCACATCGCGCGGAATACGCGAACGGGATGCGTACTGAATATAAAATCGTATTGTGCTCAGATTGGCGCTCGCGTTCCGGATGTGTGCATTAGATGTTTGGTATATTGTTGCATGTTTAAAACTGAGATTTTGATAAATATATGCACTTTAGATTTCCGAACATTGTTTATATTATTCATACTGTATATACGAGGCATGCCTTTTAAGTTCTGTCGTTTCCATATTTCCCGGCGATTTTGAATTTGGAACTGTTCTATATTCGAATGTGTTTAAATTTTGAATCTCAAAGCAGTTGAAAGTATCAGGATTAATGCTATTGTTTAGTCACAGCGTCGATTGGAATATGTCAGGTTACGTACGAAAATGAATCTTTCTAAGGAAAATGTTCGTGCAATAATTTTCTACAACTTTAGAAGAGGCCTGACACGGCTTCAGTGTTTTGAAGAGCTAACATCTGTGTTCAATGATGAAGCCCCATGTCTGCGGACTGTCGAACGCTGGTATTTAGAATTCCAGCGTGGACATACTAGTGTTAGTGACAAATCTCGCGAAGGCGCCCAAAATCGGCCTTCACTGAAGATAACATCATTGCTGTGAGACAACTAATTCTCAAAGATCGTCATGTGACGTATCGAGAGATAGAGGCTCTATTAGGCATCTCAGGGACAACCATTCAGAAGATCTTGCATGAAGCGCTTGGTGTGAGAAAGCTAGTTTGCCGTTGGATACCGCATCTGCTTTCCGACGATCACAAGGCGGCCCGCGTCAGAGGGTGTAAGAAAACTCTGCAAAGGTTCAACCGAGGAGAGTCAAATCACGTCTACGACATCATCAGTGGTGACGAATCTTGGATCTATGCCTACGATCCTGATTTCAAACAACAATCTACAATCTGGGTCTTTCAAGACGAGCCAAAGCCGACTAAAGTTGTTCGTTCTCGAAGCACTTCAAAGAAGATGGTGGCCACGTTCGTTGGAAAAACCGGCCATGTTGCGACTATTGCACTTGAAGATCGTAGAACGGTTAACACAGAGTGGTATACCACAGTTTGTTTACCACAAGTCAACGCCGAACTTCGAAAATCTAACTCAAAGCGACGCATCATCCTGCACCACGACAACGCAAGCTTACACAGCGCTTTTCAAACGATTGAGTATTTGAAGCAGGAAAAAGTAGAAATTCTTGACCATCCTCCATACAGTCCTGACCTAAGCCCTAACGATTTCTTTACATTTCCTAAAATTAAGAAAATTCTTCGTGGTCAAAGGTTCCAGTCCGGTGAAGAAGCAGTCGACGCTTTCAAGTCAGCCATTTTGAACACCCCCACTTTAGAGTGGAATAAATGTTATAATAACTGGTTTGAGCGAATGGAAATGTGTATTAAGCTACGTGGTGAATACTTTGAAAAGCAATAAGATGTACTATAAGGTTCTAGTTGTGTTTTGTCTTCAAACGACAAAACATAAAAGGCATGCCTTGTACTAGGCATGCCTTTTAAGTTCTGTCGTTTCCATATTTCCCGGCAATTTTGAATTTGGAACTGTTCTATATTCGAATGTGTTTAAATTTTGAATCTCAAAACAGTTGAAAGTATTAGGATTAATGCTATTGTTTAGTCACAGCGTCGATTCGAATATGTCAGGTTACGTACGAAAATGAATCTTTCTAAGGAAAATGTTCGTGCATTAATTTTCTACAACTTTAGAAGAGGCCTGACACGGCTTCAGTGTTTTGAAGAGCTAACATCTGTATTCAGTGATAAAGCCCCATGTCTGCGGACTGTCGAACGCTGGTATTTAGAATTCCAGCGTGGACATACTAGTGTTAGGGACAAATCTCGCGAAGCACGCCCAAAATCCGCCTTCACTGAAGATAACATCATTGCTGTGAGACAACTAATTCTCGAAAATCGTCATGTGACATATTGAGAGATAGAGGCTCTATTAGGCATCTCAGGGACAACCATTCAGAAGATCTTGCATGAAGCGCTTGGTGTGAGAAAGCTAGTTTGCCGTTGGATAACGCATCTGCTTTCCGACGATCACAAGGCGGCCCGCGTCAGATATTGTAAGAAAACTCTGCAAAGGTTCAACCGAGGAGAGTCAAATCACGTCTACGACATCATCAGTGGTGACAAATCTTGAATCTATGCCTACGATTCTGATTCCAAACAACAATTTACAATCTGGGTCTTTCAAGATGAGCCAAAGCCGACTAAAGTTCTTCGTTCTCGAAGGAATTCAAAGAAGATGGTGGCCACGTTCGTTAGAAAAACCAGCCATGTTGCGACTATTGTACTTGAAGATCGTAGAACGGTTAACGCAGAGTTGTATACCACAGTTTGCTTACCACAAATCATCGCCAAACTTCGAAAATCTAACTCAAAGCGACTCATCATCCTGCACCACGACAACGCAAGCTCACACAGCGCTCGTCAAACGATTGAGTATTTGAAGCAGGAAAAAGTAGAAATTCTTGACCATCCTCCATACAGTCCTGACCTAAGCCCTATCGATTTCTTTACATTTCCTAAAATTAAGAAAATTCTTCGTGGTCAAAGGTTCCAGTCCGGTGAAGAAGCAGTCGACGCTTTCAAGTCAGCCATTTTGAACACCCCCACTTTAGAGTGGAATAAATGTTATAATAACTGGTTTGAGCGAATGGAAATGTGTATTAAGCTACGTGGTGAATACTTTGAAAAGCAATAAGATGTACTATAAGGTTCTAGTTGTGTTTTGTCTTCAAACGACAAAACATAAAAGGCATGCCTTGTACTAGGCATGCCTTTTAAGTTCTGTCGTTTCCATATTTCCCGGCAATTTTGAATTTGGAACTGTTCTATATTCGAATGTGTTTAAATTTTGAATCTCAAAACAGTTGAAAGTATTAGGATTAATGCTATTGTTTAGTCACAGCGTCGATTCGAATATGTCAGGTTACGTACGAAAATGAATCTTTCTAAGGAAAATGTTCGTGCATTAATTTTCTACAACTTTAGAAGAGGCCTGACACGGCTTCAGTGTTTTGAAGAGCTAACATCTGTATTCAGTGATAAAGCCCCATGTCTGCGGACTGTCGAACGCTGGTATTTAGAATTCCAGCGTGGACATACTAGTGTTAGGGACAAATCTCGCGAAGCACGCCCAAAATCCGCCTTCACTGAAGATAACATCATTGCTGTGAGACAACTAATTCTCGAAAATCGTCATGTGACATATTGAGAGATAGAGGCTCTATTAGGCATCTCAGGGACAACCATTCAGAAGATCTTGCATGAAGCGCTTGGTGTGAGAAAGCTAGTTTGCCGTTGGATAACGCATCTGCTTTCCGACGATCACAAGGCGGCCCGCGTCAGATATTGTAAGAAAACTCTGCAAAGGTTCAACCGAGGAGAGTCAAATCACGTCTACGACATCATCAGTGGTGACGAATCTTGAATCTATGCCTACGATTCTGATTCCAAACAACAATTTACAATCTGGGTCTTTCAAGATGAGCCAAAGCCGACTAAAGTTGTTCGTTCTCGAAGGAATACAAAGAAGATGGTGGCCACGTTCGTTAGAAAAACCAGCCATGTTGCGACTATTGTACTTGAAGATCATAGAACGGTTAACGCAGAGTTGTATACCACAGTTTGCTTACCACAAATCATCGCCAAACTTCGAAAATCTAACTCAAAGCGACTCATCATCCTGCACCACGACAACGCAAGCTCACACAGCGCTCGTCAAACGATTGAGTATTTGAAGCAGGAAAAAGTGGAAATTCTTGACCATCTTCCATACAGTTCTGATCTAAGCCCTAACGATTTCTTTACATTTCCTAAAATTAAAAAAAGTCTTCGTGGTCAAAGGTTCCAATCCGGTGAAGAAGCAGTCGACGCTTTCAAGTCAGCCATTTTGAACACCCCCACTTTAGAGTGGAATAAATGTTATAATAACTGGTTTGAGCGAATGGAAAAGTGTATTAAGCTACGTGGTAAATACTTTGAAAAACAATAAAAAGTACTATAAGGTTCTAGTTGTGTTTTTTTCTTCAAACGACAAAACTTAAAATGCATGCCTCGTATTATTCATACTAGATAATGGACTGCGAACAAAATGACAGCCGAGAAACGGCTCGGTTCGGAGATACCTAAGCGCATCAAAAAACGTAACTAACAACTGCTGGAAATTGTTGTTTTTATTTTTTTTTAAAACGTAGCGGCACATTAGTATTTATTCCTGTGTCGTGGGTGCATTTATAGACATGAAAATACCAAGACCGAAACAAATAACTGTGGGTCCCACAAAGATTGGTCCCATGCGGGAATCGAACCCGCGACTATACAGCCTAGTGTGCGGAGCGGCTTAAGCTCTTAACCACTGCGCCAAATCGTTTATCAAAATTGTAAATGACCTCGGATATTTTTTTTAAAAGTGACTTTCGATCCAATGTGCTCTATCCATAAAATTAAAAACCAGATTTGTCTAAAACTACCTCTTACCTTCTTCTTCTTCAAATCATCATCATCATCATCTTAGCCTATACTTGTCCACTGCTGAACATAGGCCTCTCCAATCGCTTTCCAGCGTAACCGGTCCGATGCCACCTGCATCCAACGACTTCCTACGATTTTCACAAGATCGTCGGTCCATCTGGCAGGCGGTCGTCCCACGCTGCGCTTGCCAATACGTGGTCTCCACTCTAGAATCTTTCTGCCCCAACGCCCGTTCGATCTACGCGCTATGTGGCCCGCCCATTGCCACTTCAGCTTGCTAATCTTAACGGCTATGTCGGTGACCTTGGTTCTTCTACGAATCTCCTCATTCCTGATTCGATCGCGTAGAGAAACGCCGAGCATAGCTCTCTACATAGCTCGCTGAGCAACTCTGAGCTTTTTTATGAGACCTATTGTAAGAGACCACGTCTCTGATCCATATATCATCACTGGTAACATACATTGACTAAAAACTTTAGTCTTAAGGCACTGAGGTATTTTGGATGAGAAGATGTTCCCGAACCGCAGTTTCCCGAACGCTGCCCAGCCGAGTTGGATTCGTCGATTGACCTCTCTCTCAAAGTTGGACCTACCTAACCGGACTACCTGTCCCAGGTAAATGTATTCGTCGACAACTTCAAGAGTAGAGTTCCCAACGGTGAGTGCGGTGGGTACGACATGGACGTTAGACATTATTTTCGTTTTGCCCATGTTCATTTTAAGACCCACTTGTTGAGATACTCTGTTGAGGTCACCGAGCATTCGCCCTAGATCTTCCAGCGACTCCGCCACAACCACAATGTCGTCGGCAAATCGAAGGTGAGTGATGTATTCGCCATTGATGTTGATGCCAAGTCCTTGCCATTCCAAGAGCTTGAAGGCGTCCTCTAAGGTGGCCGTAAACAGTTTCGGAGAAATGACGTCTCCCTGCCTTACTCCTCTTTTTATGGGGATCGCCTTCGTGCACTGCCCCTGTATTCGGACTGACATGGTGGCGTTATTATACAAGCACTTCAATACTTCAATGTACCGATAGTCAATGCGGCATCGCTGGAGAGATCTAAGAACCACCCAAGTCTCGATCGAGTCGAAGGCTTTCTCATAGTCCACAAACGCCAAGCATAGTGGCCGATTATACTCCTCGGTCTTCTGTATAATCTGCCGCAGCATATGTATGTGGTCTATGGTACTAAAGCCTTTCCGGAAACCGGCTTGTTCGGGAGGCTGGAAGTCATCAAGCCTGCGTTCGAGACGATTCGTGATGACTCTCGAAAACAACTTATAAACATGGCTCAGCAGTGTGATGGGCCTATAATTCTTCAGTAAAGTATTATCACCTTTCTTGAAAAAGAGTACCACCACACCCCTGTTCCACGCTTCCGGCGTTTTTCCTTCGAGCAAGACGGAATTAAACAGCCTCTGAAGGACTTTAAGTACCGGCGATCCGGCCGCTTTCAGAAGCTCTGCGTAATTCCGTCTTCACCCGGCGCTTTGTTGTTTTTAAGTTGTTTGAGAGCCATCCTAATCTCGTACTTTTTCAAATGCCTCTCCATTACTGGAGGTTGGCCGTCAGCTCTACGCATGTGCTTCTTTCTTGAGCCATATGGAACAACTGCTCAACGCTGGCAATTCCGGTCCACTAACTAATGTTTTGCAGCCATGATTTTTTCCGTCGTCCAACGCGTCTTTCGCCCTCAATTTTGCCCATCATAATCAATTGAAGCAGGTGATATCTATCGTGGCGCATCACGTGTCCGAGATATCCAATTTTTCGCTTTTTGGTGGTTTGCATCAATATTCGGGTCATACCAACACGCTGGAGCACTCTATCATTACTGACATTATACGGAGCATGCGTCGGTAGCACCACATTTCAAATGCTTCAAGGCGCTTCTTGGTATTACACATGAAATAAAACTATTTTTAGGATTTTATCGCAGTTTATATTTGATTTTGGAGTTCCCGCCGTGTTTTTCAGCACCCATGGTCACGGGAAGCACCATGGTCAGTCCTTACTGTGACCACGGGTGCTCCAAAGCACTCAAAATGTTGGAAACTTAAAAATCAATAATAAACCGCGATAAAATCCGAAAAATAGTTTTATTTCATGTGTAATATTCGCGTAATTAGCAACAGCATAGTAAGACAGCGAGTAGGTATGAAAGATAGTATCGGTGTAAAGATGAGAAAGGGCATGCTCCGTTGGTTCGGGCATATAGAAAGAATGCCAGAGGAAAGAATGACAAAACAGATATACAATGTGAAAGTGGAAGGATGCAGGTACCGGGGAAGACCTAGACTATCTTACCACGACCAAATAAACCGAGTCTTATCTGATGGAAAAGTCAAGAGTCTCCGTAACCGGCGAGCGTGTATGAGACGAAATATGAGAGGCGAGGAAGCCAGAGAGGTATGTAAGGAAAGAACCTGTTGGAACTCTGTACTCTCTGCCTACCCCGCAAGGGATCTGGCGTGAGGTTATAGATAGATAGATAGATAATATTCGCGTTAATTTCAGAACTCAACATATCGTAATGATCTTCTAACTGCCCTCGGTCTTCAGTTGTGTTCTGCCTAAACTAACAAAAACCGTCTTCCCTCTTGTTAGCACAGAGTGACGGCTAATTAGCGCACTGTCAATTATCCAGCAAGACAATAGGTAATTAGTTGGGACTCTTCAGCTTGGTTGAAGGGTTTGCCTATTTTTTTTGGGTTGCGCTAGAATGGTATGGATTTATTTGATTTAGTTTCAGAGTAAGTTTGTTTTTGAAAGCGTCAGTCATGATACTTTTAAAACTGTGACAGGAATGTGATGGTATGAATCGACAAATAAAGTTCTAGCCAGATTATAATATTAAAAATACTTATTTTTTGGTTTTTGTATAAAAACGTAGCCCTAGACTAGAATTTATTCCTGTATCGTGGGTATGTTTACAAACATGAAAATTCACATACATAATTATCCAGACTGAAACATATTGAATATTTTTGGATCACACAAAAATTTGTCCCGTGCGGGAATCGAACCCGCGCCTTAAGCCGCTCCGTCCACTCTGTCTAATAGTCACTCAGGAGCTTAAGCTCTTAACCACTGCGTTAAATCGTCCGTATTGATGAAGGTACTCTGATTTTAACACAAAAAAATCTTTTTAAAAAAGGTAAACCGACTTCAAAAAGCAAAAAATATATATTTGAAGTCGGAAGATTTTTATTTTACAATTTTTAGTGACGAGTGAATTATTTACTCATATTTATATACCGATATTATATTATTTTGCTGAGTTGTACTGTAAGGTACCTACAGGATTGATACGAGGCATGCTTTTTAAGTTCTGTCGTTTCCATATTTCCCGGCAATTTTGAATCTGGAACTGTTCTATATTCGAATGTGTTTAAATTTTGAATCTCAAAGGAGTTGAAAGTATTAGGATTAATTCTATTGTTTAGTCACAGCGTCTATTGGAATCTGTCAGGTTACGTACGAAAATTAATCTTTCTAAGGAAAATGTTCGTGCAATAATTTTATAGAGAGATAGAGGCTCTATTAGGCATCTCGGGGACAACCATTCAGAAGATCTTGCATGAAGCGCTTGGTGTGAGAAAGCTAGTTTGCCGTTGGATACCGCATCTGCTTTCCGACGATCACAAGGCGGCCTGCGTCAGATGGTGTAAGAAAACTCTGAAAAGGTTCAACCGAGGAGAGTCAAATCACGTCTACGACATCATCAGTGGTTACGAATCTTGGATCTATGCCTACGATCCTGATTCCAAACAACATTCTACAATCTGGGTCTTTCAAGACGAGCCAAAGCCGACTAAAGTTCTTCGTTCTCGAAGCACTTCAAAGAAGATGGTGGCCACGTTCGTTGGAAAAACCGGTCATGTTGCGACTATTGCATTTGAAGATCGTAGAACGGTTAACGCAGAGTGGTATACCATAGTTTGTTTACCAGAAGTCATCGCCGAACTTCGAAAATCTAACTCAAAGCGACGCATCATCCTGCACCACGACAACGCAAGCTCACACAGCGCTCGTCCAACGATTGAGTATTTGAAGCAGGAAAAAGTAGAAATTCTTGACCATCCTCCATACAGTCCTGACCTAAACCCTAACGATTTCTTTACATTTCCTAAAATTAAGAAAAGTCTTTGTGGTCAAAGGTTCCAGCCCGGTGAAGAAGCAGTCGACGCTTTCAAGTCGGCAATTTGGAACACCCCCACTATAGAGTGGAATAAATGTTATAATAACTGGTTTGAGCGAATGGAAAAGTGTATTAAGCTACGTGGTGAATACTTTGAAAAACAATAAAAAGTACTATAAATTTCTAGTTGTGATTTTTTCTTCAAACGACAAAACTTAAAAGGCATGCCTCGTATAAAAACCATAATAACGGAATCTATACATTTGTGTTGTTCGCCGTTAAGGAGTTCCCTGGTGTATCTTTAAAGTTCAAGGCTCAATACCAATAAAAATAAAATAAGACCACCTCAGAGCTATACTGAACCCAATGCAAAAAGAATCATCAACATCGGTTCATCAACCAAGGAGATAAAAAAACAGACGAATTTACCAAATATTCCAATCCAAGAATATTAGTTATTATAAGCCGCACCATGCCTTACTATATCAACAATTCATTCTATCTATTTACGCTAAATTCCTTGCAGAGACAGAGAGTCCGGAAGCAAAAAACCTTGGAAGAACTCATTCTAATTATTCACAAAACACGTACCTACAACTTTAACCCCATTATATGAAGTCATACATTGCTCCAACACGTGCCCGTTATTACAAAATTTTGCATGCGACATTATAATTTTGACTTTACTAAAAGTCAACGCGGCAATTTCGCTGGCTCGCCATCTAATCCCGCACAAAATGTCCGGGAAATTGTATCCGGGAGCCGGCACGGTCCGGTATTTACCGGATAGCGACTGTTTTGAATCGCACAAATCCGGTTCAGACTGGAAATGGGGAGGGTTACAGGAATTTTACATTTGCACTATTTCGTTTCTATATTCGGGTATTCCGGAATTCTAGAATTAGATTTTTCGATGTGCTGGAGCAAGTGAATGAGTTTGTATATCTTGGATGCGCTAATACGGATCAGATCAGTAAGGATGGGAAATACACCGCTGATATAGTGAGAAGAGTAAATGCAGGTAATAGAGTGAATGGTGCGATGGGAAGGCTACTTGGGAGCCGGCACTTAAGCCAAAAGGCGCAGCTGGCCATGCATAACGGAGTGCTTGTCCCAACGCTGTTATATGGCAGTGAGAGTTGGGTATGTAAGAAGGAGAACGAAAGAAGGATAAATGCGGTCGTAATGCGATCTCTGCGGAAGATGTGCGGAGTCACGCTGACCGACCGTATTCGCAACAGCTTAGTAAGAAAGCGAGTAGGTATGAAAGATAGTATCGGTGTAAAGATGAGAAAGGGTATGCTCCGTTGGTTCGGGCATATATTAAGAATGCTAGAAGAAAGAATGACAAAACAGATATACAATGCGAAAGTGGAAGGATGTAGGTGCCGGGGAAGACCTAGATTATCTTACCATGACCAAATAGACCGTGTCTTAGCTGAAGGGCAAGTCAAGAGTCTCCGTAACCGGCGAGTGTGTATGAGACGAACCATGAGAGTGGAGGAAGCCAGAGAGGTATGTAAGGAAAGAACCTGTTGGAACTCTGTACTCTCTGCCTACCCCGCGAGGGAGCTGGCGTGATGATATAGATAGATAGATAGATTTTTATTTGTATTTTTATGTTTTTTTTTCGACTGATTCGACGGTGTACTAGCTAATTCATCTTACATCACTTAGAAGTCTGTAACGAAAGAATCTGACAGCTTAGTACCAAAAGATTGACATTGGCGTGATGCGAAGGCGTTGATATGCCATCCTTGTCACACTAAAAGTTTACCCAATAAACATGAACGTGATAGTACGATTACTCGCTAGCGTTACGCTAACGTCAAAGTTTTTATGCTAAGCTCTCTGTTACAACTGTGTGCTCGCTGGCTATCTAGCATGGGATCTAACATAATGACAGACAGTAGCACTTGTAAGGAATGCTCATAGTGCGAGATTTACTGTATTCCATATCTTTTGAATTTCTTCACATCATGTGAATAAAAATTAAGTGGAGGCTGGTAATAATGAATTCAAATCCTAGGTAGGATAAAGTTTCATTGGAGTTGTAATCGTTAAATTCTTAGCAACATCGTGAAGTCACTAACGTCGTCAGCAAAATGTGGGAGCACACAGAAAACTCTTCTGCTACCTTCACTTGGAGAAGAAATGACGCCCACAAAGCACAAGGATGCCTAAAAATTGAATTGCCACAAACGGCCACCCATCTTAGACTAACCGAGACAAACGCTGCCTAACCTTGATGATCGCTAAGAATACGGCGGTCCCGTAGATCTACGAGCGCCCTTAGCTAAAAAGTAAATATTACACATGAAATAACACTATTTTATAGAATCCGAAGGGACTGTCCCTCTCGTCCATGGGTACTACAAACCACTTAAAGCCTCAGGAACTCAAGAACCAAAAATAAAACCTCGTTAAAATAGTTTTATTTTATAGGAAAAGTTTTTTCTCGTTCTTTTACTATGTTGTTTATCCTTTGCTTCTACGAAGTTCTCAGTCTGCATGCATTCTGACTTTTTCAACTTACCTTTATACAGTTCAATAAAATCTTACTTTAAGAGATAAAAGGAGCGCTCAAGTTAAAAGCGACTATAACAACTGGAAACCTAGACTATTTTAAGATAAATAAATATTTTTGCTAGGCACATCTCAGAGTCTTCCGGAAGAATATGAATATTTTCTATTTTTACGTTGTTACTTACGGGTTGTCTTAATTGATGAAATAAACTTGAGTGTAAATTCTCCTTTATTTACAACTATTTTAGATTTTCGATCATGTAATACTAGGAATGCATGCAATCTAGCCTAAACTTATCCTAAATTTGGACGCCAGGAGAGTTTTTTTCTGTCGGAGTGCGGAACTCTGCCAAAACCAAGCCTCGACTAGCAGACCGCTCAGGGCGTCTACTCGCAAAATCGACAACGACATATTCGAAACGATACGACATTACTCCGAATGTATCGCACATGCCCTACTCTAACAAATGTTCGAATCTTATATCGTTTATCGTATCCATAGACTAAATACTTTGTTTATTTTTCCTATGTTCGGAGCGAATGATAAGTATAGCTTGTCAAAAACTTCGAAAAACTCTTATTATTGGCTATGGTTTCTTGTTATGTTTGTCAAAACTTGCCGACAGTGATTGGAAAGCGCTATATTTTAAAAGTGATTTTAATATGAATTTGAAACTTTTTCGTGACAAGAGTGTACCTTAGAAAATGTGCATAAGGTATGTGTATATAATTTACATTTATTTATACTTTAACCTTAGATTCATAAACATTCGTCTTACAGACCGCGCGAAACGTAAACTTGTTTCTTATTTCTCGAATTTAAGTGCGCCTCGAGTACCTTTTTAAGTGATACGGTCATTATTATCGCTAGTGCACTTTACTTTCAATAACGTGTGCTTGACAAAATACATAGCTTTGTTCATCTCAGGAAGGGATGTTTATTGATCATGTTACGCCTGTGTGGATTAGACATATTTTTGTTTTGTTATATTGTTTTTTTAAATAAGTAACTGGACAAGTTGTCATTATGTTTTTCTTTTCACAATGTTATGAAAACCTTTACCTAAACATGTTTGCCTACAAAATAAATGTTTATGAATAGTGTTACCCCCACATATGTTTATGAATCTAGGGTCAAAGAAGGAAACCTAGAAGAAATAAATATGTTAGTGAGTTTTTTATTGTAGCTTAGTGTTTCAAGTTGTATTTAAATATTTTATTGTTGTAGATGTATCCGTCTTGCAGAACCGACTAGTTAAACACATGACAAAACAAATGCTGTAGTTCTACGTAGATCTCGTGCAGGGACAGGTGGGGGGGCCATGTTCTGCTTCTCTTTCACAATGGGAGCTGCGGGTGCTGAACATAATGGGTGAAAGATTCCATGGACCACAAACCACAGCTTGAGAGCTAGCCTTCCCCACAATGGTATGTATTTTGATAACTTGAACAATATATTTAAAATAAAATAGTAATATTATAGAGTAAAGAATTTAAATAATAGAATATAAATTTGTTATTGTTTTTTGCAGAACATAATGAAGAAGTGGCTCAGTACAACTCACAGCAATTTAGTCCATCTCCAGTGGGCCATTTTTCTGAAGATAAACCAACTGTGGAGATTCCACCACCATTGCTGGAGCCCTTCGCTTAACCACCAATGCCACCTTCTCCAGCACCAGTTGAGTCCCAGCAAAATAGATAATTAACCCCTACATCTTCCAGATTTATTAATCGTGAGTACTTTATGACATAAAACTAGCTTAACTCTCAACATATTACTAATTTATTTTAATTATAAAGAATACATCTATCAGGTCTATGCTTATGCTTTACTAAAGCAAGTAACACAAGTATGATAAATTCTAATGTTCAATTGTTTTTAGGTGCATCCTGGCATCTTACCCACTGTCCAGTCCAAGCTGGGAACAACATCAATGAGAAGTTGCTCCAATTAGAAAAAGAAGAAATGGTGATGGGATAATAATTGAATTGTTGGACCTGTTGCAACTCTGTACTCTCTGCCTACCCCGCAAGTAGTCCGGTGTGATGATTACAAAGATAGAAATTACAAAGATGTCTTGTAATTGTTGTAATATTTTTTGTTGCTTAAATTTATAATGTTTGTTTCTTTAAATATTCTAGAATTTGTTATTAATTAAGATACTTTTACAGAATTTTATTATAATCTAAAGCTTTTATATTAAAAAAAATTTAATGTTATAATGTTATGGTAACTCCCAACATAAGAATATATGTTAGATATTAAGTTTAAATTACAATGAGGGAATGATTTTTATATAAATAAATTTCCTTTAAAAGCATTAGAATAAAAACATTTGAGGAAATCTCAATTTTTGAGTACGTTTAATGTTTACCAGTACAAATTAATATGTTTATTTTATTTAATAATATAAAAAAATAAACCATCTATTTTATAATTTTTTTTTTTGCCTTTTTTACTGTAACTTTATGAATACATTAAAAATAACCAAAATTTTGACTAATAAACACTGAACAACTTATGTTTAGTATTAGTTTAAACTAAAGTCGACAGCATTAAAGAAAGAAAACTCCACAATCGCAAAATATCACAAATTAAATTTGAAACGATAATGCCGACGACGTCCTCTGAGGTGTCGTTGAAATTATCGTATAAGTGTCGTTTAGATCGTTGTCGAATTCGAATATTCGTAACTGACATTTGCTACTAAGAGTAGGGTTACAGACGATAATGTCGAATATTGTATCGTTCGTTCAATCATCGTTTCGACAGTGAAAACGACGTAATTAAGAGTAGGATTCGACACGACATATGCCGCGATATATCGATTATCGATTTTGCGAGTAGACCTGCAGGATCGTAACAAATTTGTGCATCAGATCCAAAAGGGCGTTTCCGTAAGCTACAACAATTAAGAAATCTTTCGTTAGTTTCGTTAAGATGTCTCAATCCTATCATCAACATTTACGTTCATTTATCTACTTGAAATAATACAATTTACCCACCCCTTTGTGCACCTCACCCACAACAACGCGTTAATTATTTAGTATATGGCATATGAAATGGCTATAATTAATAATTTTAAAGACCCAAATTATGCACTTAACATTTATAATATTTTTTATTTTATTATGACGGTAGGTGGGCGTTTAGCAACATTCGCAATCACTAACTCCTTACACCGCGCTGTGGCGCAACCGAATGCCCCGTATTGGTCCGCTTATGCAGTCATGTCTTTAATATTGAAATATTAAATTTTGCGGAAACAAAAAGACAATTATTATACGTGGGTTTGAACTTGCGTCTCGCTGTTGAGCTTTACACCTATTCTAATCTAACATAATAACGTGATTAACTATTAAAGTACTTAAAAAAGAACAAAAGCTTCATCACCACGTCTGAATGTAAGTTTGCTATACATGTTATGGTGTGGAAGGACTAGACATATTTTCTGATATGTTTTATTTTATCTTACTAATATTATAATTGTAAAAGTTTCTATATTTAGATGTTTGTTACTCAATCACACAACGGCAACGACTGTACAGTATTTGGATGCAATTTGGTACACAGATAGTTCATTATTTGGATTAACACATACGATACTTTTTATCCCGGAAAAATGTAAGGTTGCTGTCTAAAGTCAACGCGGACGAAGTCGCGGATAGAAACTGTGTTTAATATTTCGGTAAATCACTAAATCAATTTATAATCATGCTTAAGTGCTAATTTAAAACAAATAGGAAATAATTCGTAAACCACTCATGAAATTCACATAGGCGAACTTCTAGACCAAAACAAACAGTTAAAGGTCACAGAAAAGGTCTCTTGAGAGGATAGAATCCGCAACTACTCGACCTAGTGAGCGAATGAGGATTAATATTATCAATTGGACACTTTTTTATATTGTTCCTCTGATAATCTGAAATTTTAGACATTATGAATCTCAAGTCGTTTTTAGTGGTCGAACCTGGATCTCAAAGCGTCTGTATAAAGAGCTCCGTAGAATCTCAAACGGAAGCGAACAACGTGGCAATGCGACCAATTGTTTGCTCCAAACAAACTCGCTCTCTCTGGCATGGTAGTGAGATCTGGACTTCCTTTAGGAAATGCCAAGATTAAGAAGATGCTCCTATACATTAAGGAGATTGAGATTTTCTGTTAAATAGTTCCATAGCCATAAGGTTATGGACACAAAATGAAATGTATGAATTTTGAGAAACAAGCTTAATGCGAGCTCTGCAGAAGATACGGACGTAGTAAGAAAGCGAGTAGGTATGAAAGATAGTATCGGTGTAAAGATGAGAAAGGGTATGCTCCGTTGGTTCGGGCATATAGAAAGAATGTCAGAAGAATGAATGACAAGCATAAATTGTTATTTTTTTTTATAAATTGTTAATTTATGATTATATCATATAAAGGAATTATTAATAATTATTTATAATATAATCTTGCCTAAAAAAAAAGAAAAAATATACACACACAAACACACACAGATATCTGTAGCACCATCTGTGTACAGTATAGGACGTAAATTTAATCAGATTGTAGATTTATTATTTTATGTTTATATATTTTGAATAAAAATAAATGTTATTGTTAATATTACAGCAAAATTTTATAAAGATAGAGGGCGTTTTTATAAAGTATTTATATGGAGTGCTTCGTTGGTCGAGAAGGTACCGTATAATGCGTTTAGATATCGCGGAGGATCTCGTACATATTGTAGGGTGGACAAAATGTAGTTTTTCTATAGAAAAGTTTCTTGTATCAGTCTGGGGACCGAAATTGTGTCCGGTATAATGGCCCCACCCCTATTACAGTGGCACCATACATTCTCAGCAATGAGTTGGTGTGTGCACACAGTACACCTTTGCTGCTCTCGATTGGGGAATGTAGGCGTCCCGGTATGAGCAAATTTTTTATACGGAAATAATTGAATGTCAACGTTGTTCATTGAAATTGTAAAATATATGTCGTCAGATGACCAAACTAACTAGTACAAGAGCTCAATCTTCAGACTCAGACATGGGCGGGGTTAGGTTTCCAAACAGCTAAACACAATGATGGCCCATCAGTTATTTAATTACATAACTTATCCACATGAAACACAATATAAACCATTGAAATATCAAAAGGGCAGGACGACCATCGTCATCGACACGTCGTCCTCGCATCATTCTCCATGTTTTGTCCATCCTCCTAATTCAAAATACCATTGACTCTCACGTTCCGTTAGCACTCGGCCGTAGCGCTGCCTAGTGGACGTCTCACGCACTATTTGCCACAGATAATAACCGCACCAACACGGCCAATGCGCCCCAAGGACGTTTGGTTTCCTGTAATAAGTGGCGAGCCTTGCCTTGTCTTGAGTTGATACTGGAAATATTTCTATCTAAAAATTACATTTGACCTCGAGATCACTACGCGCCTTATTCGTCAATAGACTAACGAGACTAGGTAACTTTTTACGAGCTTTTATGTTCGTATGTCTGTCTATCTTTCTGGTTCAAATGTGATCCATTTTTCAACACTTTAAGTATTTTTTATTAATATACCCGTATTTGATATATATAACAGCGCTTGACAATATAAAACCCGATTGAACTGAAATTTGGCAAACGTATGTAAGTTCGGTGACAATGCAATAGTATAGTACCATGGACCCAGCTCCACACCAGTCTCATGATGAATCTAAAAGGTGGCCATGGGAATATGTCAACTACACAACATAACCACTTCGAGTTTAGGCTTCTTAGATCGGTATGGACAAGTACTAAACCAGATGACGTCCATGGTCTGATAATGGAGATGGAGGGTGCACAATAGAACTTTCCAACTACTGAACAAAATCCAGCCGTATTTGGGCTCGTTGGAAGTGTGTTAACGAGTTTTATAGATCCGGGCAACGCCCAGGGTCTGATGATGGAGCATGGGGATGGCCGACGGAACTACCCAACTACTCACCATGACCCCGACATATTAGAGCTCCTTGGACTTGTCTTGACAAGTACCATTATACTGTGTCCTTCGTTCTCGATATAAACATGCAGCAGCTCTCTCTACTCGCTTGGCAAGCCGCTAAATTTTTTAGAAACGTCAACGCCTCCTCTATGGTATCTGTGGACATAACCTCTGCGACCATTCTTTCTTTTAGCGCGGCAGCCGATGCCTTGTAATAAAGTTTTGGTCGACATTTAATTTAATCATATAATCGTAGCAGTGAAATTATATAACAAAAGGTTTTTATATACTCAAGTGATGTTGTGAAATAAATTTAAAACATCGTATAGGCAAATTCAGAAATAATTTACGTCTTGACAAAAAAGTACATTCCAAAAAGATCAACTGATAGTTGTTTAATTGTGGCGTTTTCAGCTTACCTTGTTTATGTATAATAATATCGAATATTTGGAGACGTGAGTTTTATGATATTAAGACTTGTAAAGTCTTCACTCGAAAAGTAAACTTACGAAGTCTCATGTCCCTCTTCGTGTAAAAACAGTTTAACACGCAATATACCTGCAAACAATTATTAACCGTCTATAAATGGGCAATGTAATACCTCTAATGAGAGAAATTATCGGGGACATTAATCAATAATGATGATTGTTAAGGATCGATGCCAATTTAAGGACACGGGCGATGTACGAGATGCATCGACGTGGTCCGCAAGACTTAACGGTAATTCAAGGACACGAGCGGTGTACGAGATGCATCGGCGTGATCCGCAAGACCTGGGGCCCATACGAGATATGTGCTGAAGGTCATACTACTGATAGGTTTCACCCATGAGGTGCTCCTGTGCAGTTCACATTTCTACAATGGTAAGAATCTAAAATTTTACCCAACATACATACCTTAAACAGTAAATACAAAGACTATTGCTATAAACTATAAGCAATTTGTGATATTATATCTCCTAAAGGAGACTTTCTGAAAGGGTAACTAAAGGGACGTGGTTTATGAATTTATGAATAATAATACATTATTATTAACATAAGCCACTCATTTGCAGAAACATAATGTTTTGCATTGATTTCATTATTAGACATACTAGTATAATAATCCTGAAATAGCCCAAAGTGGAGCTTATTACACAAAGAATTGGGCAATATTATGAGCACTTGTATTAAAAAAGGTAAACCTTGCAATATTTATCCCTGAACAGGGTTTATAAACAGATGAGCCAAAGTAATCTCTACTTATAACAATGCCTGTTATAACTGACAAGCAACAGAATTGTGGAAATATTCCAAATATAATATCTCAGCCTACCGATGCTGAGACAGGCAAGTTGTACAATAATTTGTGTTACACACATACATCCTTAAAATATAATATAAAATACCTGGTGTATCCAGTTAACATAAAACTAATAATTATCAATATTATCAGCCCAGACCCCTTGCAGGGTAGCCAGGGAAGATGAGTCCTAACAATACAGTCATAAAACATTGATTGGGATAAGAACCTTTGTAATCAGCAGTATATATTTTGTATTAAATAAGTTTTACTATAGTGGAGTACCAAGATGGAATTATAACTATCTATTCATAAGCAGTTGTTTAAATTTCAAGAAACCACCAGTGTTGGAACCAATATAGAACAACAATCCTCATCCGGTGTGTAAAAATATTAACCCACAGTGTACCTATCAGCCCACCAAAAACAAATCACAATGGACATTGGAAGTCTCCTACCAGAGAATGTGAGGTAAGAAAAGCTTGCTAGGCTTTTTACATAAAGGCTTGTTTTGTTTTTTTTTATGTTACTGAAAAAATCAGTTAAACATTCAGGAATACAACATGGCTGTTACAAATAAACCATAATATTGGAGGCTAAAGGTATTCACTGACTTTGATATGTAACAATGTATCTATGACACTAATAAAAATGTGTGTCTGTCTGCCTTCAACGGCAAACATAACTTTATGGGTTTTGTGCAAATACTGCAAGTAATCCAGACAAGTGAAGGTTAAATAAATCTGGTCCTACATATATTTAACATTATGTATAGAAACATTATTATTAGAAACATAATTTTTAATAATTGATATACAATTTATAGCCATTCTCATTAGAATTTAATTAAAGATGGATGATCACAACTGTGCTATAATCCTTATCCCACAAAGAAACTCAATGCTAATAATAGACATTAGAGTAATATTAAATATACTAATAAAAAATTTATTAGGAGCTATTCAGCTTTCTATTGGGTAATGAGTCCAATAGTTTTGGTTTTGGTTGCGTCCTGCATCATTTATAGTGTAATTAATACATTAGAAATTTGAGACACACAGAGGAAAGATTATACATCAATTCATGAATTGAAGAATTAGATGTTTTTATTGTACTTTTGTTTGATAATATTTTAATCAATTAATAATATATAATCAAATAAAATTATTCAAGTAATTAATAACTATAAAAAATAGGTTTGTGTTTAGTTTTGAATGTGCACATTTATATTGAGCACCAGTGATGTTTCTGGTACAGTTAGGATATCGGAGATATGACACAAACACAACCTGCTACTATTATGGAAACAGGTGGTTTTAGAGCACTATACATGCTGTAATTTATTTAAAGGTGGTTCAATGTCATGTCATACAAAAAATTTGCATTTTTCATATTGTTACATTTAAATTATTACATCCACATGTTACATGTATCTTATTAATGTATCTATATATAAAAAGAAAATAAAGTCATGCAAATGACTTAATAATAATACCTATTTAAAAATTGTTGATGAAGTTGATGAAATATTGAGTTACAATATTTAAAAGTATAGATTATCTTAAACAAGAATAATCAAAAGTATATTTTTATCACAGGTATGATAAATATTAGGTAGTATCAGCAATAACCTTAGTCTTAGGGAACTTGATATTATTTATTTATTAATAATTATAAGACCACGCCAGATCCCAAGTGGGTAGGCGGGGGCGCAAAACATATTATTATGATATTAAATGAAATATGAATGATACGTAGGTACTACATGTATAAGTTAAGTGACACTCAATCCTCACGGTTGGAAATCTAGAACTAACTAAAAAGTTACTCACTACAGTTGCTACTTATAAAAAACAACCACATACAAAGAAGCAGAGGAAGTGTGGCATTTAAGGGTATGAAAAAGTTAAGTTATGAATAGGATTCCCAATATCATAAAGTTATAGTCCGTGGTTTGGTCTAGTTGCCTGTGACTTATTCGCTACTTAAGTCATTACTAAATTAGTAAATTTGAGTGTAATTTTCATCAGCAATATAACTGGTCAGGGGTGGCCCGATTGTATTGCCAAAAATGAATGTTCGCGGGCGTTATTGCGCAAGAACGAATTGTTAAGTGATACATAAATATTTAGGTGGACATAAAAATGATATCCTGGATAGTTTCGGAATATATAATAATAATAGTAGTATAGTTTAACAGTGGGGCAGGTTAAATTAGGTTACCACACATCAGCACTGCCCTTCGTTCCAAACCCAAAAATGGGGGAGGGGGGGGGCGAGATCATATAGTTAAGGTACATAGCCTTATGTGAGGAATAGCTCTAGATAAGGACATTAGTACAAAGGCCTCTAGTACAAAAATGTTAAATTTTGGTATATGTGCATCTTTAAAGATTATAAATATAACTAACATTAAATATAACCGAACTTTGACATAAAGGAAAATACTTTATCATAAATTAAATAAGTAATTATATTGTCTGGTACTGTACTCACAAAAGAGAACATTTGTGAGAAACATAAAAAAAAAAAAAAAAAAAAGCCCCACATGCCACTTGGAAGACACTTTAGTGGGAAAACAGGTTTCCCTGTCTTATTTGTCTTATATTGTTATAGATTGGGTACTAATATAGTTTGTTTCTAGATCTAGTACACAGTAAGAGTTTTCTATCGATCTCTATCTATATCGTCACGCCAGACCCCTTGCGGGGTAGGCGGGGGGGTGCGGGGTTCCAACAGGTTCTTTACTTACTGGCTTCCTCCACTCTCATAGTTCGTTTCGGAAGGGTTTTCTATGATACAAGAATTATTATAAAGGGATTAATTTCATATAAACAAAGTTCTGGATCGGTAATTCCTCAACTCTCGTTATATAAAGGGACATCTATAAAAAAAAAAAAAAATTATATAGAAGACATAACAGATGGAGAATGCACTGATATCTGATAAGTAATGATTGATTATTATTACCCGGTAGTAATGAGTTAAGGACAACAGGTGTGCTATAACAGGTGCTTTAAAGAATTTTGTTGGGATGGATCTACGCTATATAACATAACATGTTATAGAATTTGATTAAATAAATTTATTTTGAATAAGTTAGACAGACTGGTTGTAAGAAACAATATAGGTGTATATATACTCGTCTGTATATATATATATATATATATATATATATATATATATATATATATATATGTTGTATTTGTGTTGTATAGCAATGCAAACAACGGGAATGTGTTATACAAATGTACTCATGACATATTATGTTTTAGAGCTCACGCTTAAAAATGACATTCATGTGGTATACTTCAACTTTACCCTTATAGCTCTAAACAGCTGCATTTTTATATCGAGAACGAAGGACACAGTATAATAAGTGATCAAACGAACTTACCTGAAGTGAAGTTCGATCATTATTATACGAAGTCCTTCGTTCGAAGATATAAGTACCCAACCCGCCCTGCCCGTTGGTAAAGTTGAAATGTACTACTTCTAAAAGGAATGGTCGCAGAGGTTATGTCCACAGATACCATAGAGGAGGCGTTGACGTTTCTAAAAAATTTAGCGGCTTGCCAAGCGAGTAGAGAGAGCTGCTGCATGTTTATATCTTCGAACGAAGGACTTCGTATAATAATGATCGAACTTCACTTCAGGTAAGTTCGTTTGATCACTTATTATTTACGTATTATTAAATTGTATTATTTTTAGTCTAATATAGCCTCGCTAGATGGCCCTCATTGCGACGCCCGGAATTGTGAATCGCGGTATTAAGTTTTTTATATAGTTCATATAATCATTAGGTTTTTTGTTTGGTATCTATCCATTGTGATCTGTCCTTACGAAGATCGTAAGTACAGATTACAGGGGACTGATTCTGAATCTAATTTTGATCACGGTATCGAACAGGTCAAAAAAAAATTCCAACAGGGATAAAAACGTCGATGTCTTCATAAACGACTTTTTTTATTTCAAATTCCTTAAAATCGAACATTTTTACAAGAATAATCAATTTCATTAATCAGGTTCTAACACCGTGTTTGAGTGACAAAAGTAAAAAAGTAGTAAGGGACAGTGATTTCGAATGGCAAATAGTGTAAAATAAAGCATCTAAACGTTATTATAAGCTAATTGGTCAAAGAGGTCGTGCCTCAACTGCGCCAGACTGTAAATTTAGAGCGGTTGATGCTAAGATTCCGCTATTTGTCTCAAATGTTAGTAAAGAAACTAATAATAATGATATTATTAGTTATATAAAAGAAAAGACAAATGGTATTGTGACTATTTGTGCCGCGTGGTTCCCGGCTTAGAGAGCCGCGTGGTTCCCGGCTTAGAGTGCCGCGTGGTTCCCGGCTTAGAATAGGACCAACCCATCTCATCCCATCGGGTGTCGTACAAGGCGACTAAGGGAAAACTAGGGAATGGGCAGCAGCGTTCCCTTAACACTTCTACAACCAAAAACTGCGCTCGCCAACCCGCCTGCCAAGCGTGGCGAGTATGGCAAACACCCCCAACCAATATGGAAGAAAGCAAGAAAACCAGGCCCCTAGTCCCCGGCGGTCCTGTTCGTCCTGGCCACGGTAGCAGCCATGGTAACGACAGGACAAGGGGTGCTAAGAATCTCCGGCAGAGATTCGGCTACCACCAAAACCGAAAATTGGCCCTGGTGACATACAACGCACGCACATTGAGGACAGATGAGAAGCTAGTTGAGCTGGAAGAAGAGTTAAACAAGTTGCGGTGGAGTATTGTTGGTTTATCGGAGGTCCGAAGAGAGGGCGAGGACACGATAACCTTAAAATCCGGCAACTTGTTTTACTACCGGGAGGGCGAACAGCAGTCCCAAGGTGGTGTCGGATTTATCGTCCACAAGTCACTCATAAACAACGTTGTGTCAATCACTAGTGTGTCGAGCAGGGTAGCGTACCTGATACTCAGAATATCCAAAAGATATTCGCTGAAGGTCATACAGGTCTACGCACCGACCTCGGCATACTCAGATGATGAGGTCGAAGTTATGTATGAGGACATTAGTAGAGCCATACATACTTCCAAAGCACACCTTACAGTAGTTATGGGTGACTTCAATGCGCGATGATGAGTTGAGAGTGGGGCAATTTGGATATGGGCAGCGCAACCCCAGGGGTCAGAGGCTGGCCGAATTTCTGGAGAAGGAGCGACTCTTTATGATGAACTCTTTCTTCCAGAAGCCGTCTCATAGGAAATGGACCTGGATGAGCCCTGATGGTTTCACAAAAAATGAGATAGACTTCATCATGAGCACCAAGCGACAAATATTTAATGATGTCTCCGTGATTCACAGGGTAAAAACCGGCAGTGATCACCGAATGGTCAGAGGCACATTAAATATTAATGTCAAAATGGAAAGATCGCGTCTGATGAAGTCTACGCTCCGACCTTCTAATACACATATCCAAAACCCCGAGAACTTTCAACTCGAATTGTCAAACCGCTTCGAATTGCTAGACAGCAGCGCATCAGTGGACGAAATCAACAATAGGTTGGTAGAGACTGTCCATACGGTCGGGTCTAAGCATTTTAAGCCCCATCGTAAAAATAGGCCTCAAAAACTATCTGACTACACCCGAAACCTTATGGCTGAGCGACGTACCATGAGACTCCAAACCTCCGATGATGCTAAGTCCTATAGGCAGCTCAATGGACAGATATTGAAATCCTTGCGACACGATCTGCGGTCCTTCAACACAAGACGTATTGAGGAGACCGTAGAGCAGAACAAGGGCTCCAAAGTGTTCGCAAGAGCCGCGTCGATTGGGCAAAGCCAGTTGACGAAGCTGAAGACGGAGGACGGAAACGTAACGTCGAATAGGTCAGAGGTGCTCAGGGAGATAGAGAGGTTCTATGGACAGTTGTATACCTCAGTAGCTGAACCTATTGTTGACTTGGTAAAAGACCCAAGAGCCAAGCTAACCCGACACTACGCTGAAGATATCCCGGACATCAGCCTGTACGAGATTAGGATGGCTCTCAACCAACTTAAAAACAATAAAGCGCCGGATGAAGACGGAATTACCGCAGAGCTTCTGAAAGCGGGCGGATCGCCGGTACTTAAAGTCCTTCAGAGGCTGTTTAATTCCGTCTTGCTCGAAGGAAAAACGCCGGAAGCATGGAACAGGGGTGTAGTGGTACTTTTTTTCAAGAAAGGTGATAACACTTTATTAAAGAACTATAGGCCCATCACACTGCTGAGCCATGTTTACAAGTTGTTTTCGAGAGTCATCACGAATCGTCTCGAACGCAGGCTTGATGATTTCCAGCCTCCCGAACAAGCCGGTTTCCGGAAAGGCTTTAGTACCATAGACCACATACATACGCTGCGGCAGATTATACAGAAGACCGAGGAGTATAATCGGCCACTATGCTTGGCGTTTGTGGACTATGAGAAAGCCTTCGATTCGATCGAGACTTGGGCGGTTCTTAGATCTCTCCAGCGATGTCGCATTGACTATCGGTACATCGAAGTGTTGAAGTGCTTGTATAATAACGCCACCATGTCAGTCCGAGTACAAGGGCAGTGCACGAAGGCGATCTCCATAAAAAGAGGAGTAAGACAGGGAGACGTCATTTCTCCGAAACTGTTTACGACCACCATAGAGGACGCCTTCAAGCTCTTGGAATGGCGAGGACTTGGCATCAACATCAATGGCGAATACATCACTCACCTTCGATTTGCCGACGACATTGTGGTCATGGCGGAGTCGCTGGAAGATCTAGGACGAATGCTCGGTGACCTCAACAGAGTATCTCAACAAGTGGGTCTTAAAATGAACATGGACAAAACGAAAATAATGTGTAACGTCCATGTAGTACCCACCGCACTCACCGTTGGGAACTCTTCTCTTGAAGTTGTCGACGAATACATTTACCTGGGACAGGTAGTCCGGTTAGGTAGGTCCAACTTTGAGAGAGAGGTCAATCGACGAATCCAACTCGGCTGGGCAGCGTTCGGGAAACTGCGCAACATCTTCTCATCCAAAATACCTCAGTGCCTAAAGACTAAAGTTTTTAGTCAATGTGTATTACCAGTGATGATATATGGATCAGAGACGTGGTCTCTTACTATAGGTCTCATAAAAAAGCTCAGAGTTGCTCAGCGAGCTATAGAGAGAGCTATGCTCGGCGTTTCTCTACGTGATCGAATCAGGAATGAGGAGATTCGTAGAAGAACGAAGGTCACCGACATAGCCCTTAAGATTAGTAAGCTGAAGTGGCAATGGGCGGGCCACATAGCGCGAAGATCGGACGGGCGTTGGGGCAGAAAGATTCTAGAGTGGAGACCACGTATTGGCAAACGCAGCGTGGGACGACCATCTGCCAGATGGACCGACGATCTTGTGAAAATCGCAGGAAGTCGTTGGATGCAGGTGGCATACTGTAGGGTGGACAAAATGTAGTTTTTCTATAGAAAAGTTCCTTGTATCAGTCTGGGGACCGAAATTGTGTCCGGTATAATGGCCCCACCCCTATTACAGTGGCACCATACATTCTCAGCAATGAGTTGGTGTGTGCACACAGTACACCTTTGCTGCTCTCGCTTGGGGAATGTAGGCGTCCCGGTATGAGCAAATTTTTTATACGGAAATAACTGAATGTCAACGTTGTTCATTGAAATTGTAAAATATATGTCGTCAGATGACCAAACTAACTAGTACAAGAGCTCAATCTTCAGACTCAGACATGGGCGGGGTTAGGTTTCCAAACAGCTAAACACAATGATGGCCCATCAGTTATTTAATTACATAACTTATCCACATGAAACACAATATCAACCATTGAATTATCAAAAGGGCAGGACGACCATCGTCACCGACACGTCGTCCTCGCATCATTCTCCATGTTTTGTCCATCCTCCTAATTCAAAATACCATTGACTCTCGCGTTCCGTTAGCACTCGGCCGTAGCGCTGCCTAGTGGACGTCTCACGCACTATTTGCCACAGATAATAACCGCACCAACACGGCCAACCTGACATGCGCCCCAAGGACGTTTGGTTTCCTGTAATAAGTGGCGAGCCTTGCCTTGTCTTGAGCTGATACTGGAAATATTTCTATCTAAAAATTACATTTGACCTCGAGATCACTACGCGCCTTATTCGTCAATAGACTAACGAGACTAGGTAACTTTTTACGAGCTTTTATGTTCGTATGTCTGTCTATCTTTCTGGTTCAAATGTGATCCATTTTTCAACACTTTAGGTATTTTTTTTTTTTTATTAATATACCCGTATTTGATATATATAACAGCGTTTGACAATATAAAACCCGATTGAACTGAAATTTGGCAAACGTATGTAAGTTCGGTGACAATGCAATAGTATAGTACCATGGACCCAGCTCCACACCAGTCTCATGATGAATCTAAAAGGTGGCCATGGGAATATGTCAACTACACAACATAACCACTTCGAGTTTAGGCTTCTTAGATCGGTATGGACAAGTACTAAACCAGATGACGTCCATGGTCTGATAATGGAGATGGAGGGTGCACAATAGAACTTTCCAACTACTGAACAAAATATATAATAAATATATTATAGATCCATATATATTTTAATTGAGTTAGTAAGATTAAATATTTTTTTTTTTGCTATTTCTATCTTTGTTTCTCACCCAACTCGGATTTGCACCTGCTTTCACTAGTTTCTGCATCACCCAAAGGTAGACTGGCAGAAAATGCCTAAGGCATTAAGTCCGCCCATGTACCAACTGTGCATAAAGGATAAATAAATAAATAAATAAACAAAATCCAGCCGTATTTGGGCTCGTTGGAATTGTCTTAACGAGTTTTATAGATCCGGGCAACGGCCAGGGTCTGATGATGGAGCATGGGGATGGCCGACGGAACTACCCAACTACTCACCATGACCCCGACATATTAGAGCTCCTTGGACTTGTCTTGACAAGTACCATTGTTTACGTATTATTAAATTGTATTATTTTTAGTCTAATATAGCCTCGCTAGATGGCCCTCATTGCGACGCCCGGAATTGTGAATCGCGGTATTAAGTTTTTTATATAGTTCATATAATCATTAGGTTTTTTGTTTGGTATCTATCCATTGTGATCTGTCCTTACGAAGATCGTAAGTACAGATTACAGGGGACTGATTCTGAATCTAATTTTGATCACGGTATCCAACAGGGATAAAAACGTCGATGTCTTCATAAACGACTTTTTTTCTTTTCGAATTCCTTAAAATCGAACATTTTTACAAGAATAATCAATTTCATTAATCAGGTTCTAACACCGTGTTTGAGTGACAAAAGTAAAAAAGTAGTAAGGGACAGTGATTCCGAATGGCAAATAGTGTAAAATAAAGCATCTAAACGTTATTATAGGACCAACCCATCTCATCCCATCGGGTGTCGTACAAGGCGACTAAGGGGAAACTAGGGAATGGGCAGCAGCGTTCCCTTAACACTTCTACCATCAAAAACTGCGCTCGCCAACCCGCCTGCCAAGCGTGGCGAGTATGGCAAACACCCCCAATTTATTAAAATGGAAGATAAGAATAAAACCAGGCCCCTAGTCCCCGGCGGTCCTGTTCGTCCTGGCCACGGTAGCAGCTATGGTAACGACAGGACAAGGGGTGCTAAGAATCTCCGGCAGAGATTCGGCTACCACCAACATCGAAAATTGGCCCTGGTGACATACAATGCACGCACGTTAAGGACAGATGAGAAGCTTGTTGAGCTGGAAGAAGAGATAAACAAGTTGCGGTGGAATATTGTTGGTTTATCGGAGGTCCGAAGAAAGGGCGAGGACACGATAACCTTAAAATCCGGCAACTTGTTTTACTACCGGGAGGGTGAACAGCAGTCCCAAGGTGGTGTCGGATTTATCGTCCACAAGTCACTCATAGACAACATTGTGTCCATCACTAGTGTGTCGAGCAGGGTAGCGTACCTGATACTCAGAATATCCAAAAGATATTCGCTGAAGGTCATACAGGTCTACGCACCGACCTCGGCATACTCAGATGATGACGTCGAAGTAATGTATGAGGACATTAGTAGAGCCATACATACTTCCAAAGCACACTTTACAGTGGTTATGGGTGACTTCAATGCGCGGCTGGGCAAACGGGGCGATGATGAGTTGAGAGTGGGGCAATTTGGATATGGGCAGCGCAACCCCAGGGGTCAGAGGCTGGCCGAATATCTGGAGAAGGAGGGACTCTTTATGATGAACTCTTTCTTCCGGAAGCCGCCTCATAGAAAATGGACCTGGATGAGCCCTGATGGTTCCACAAAAAATGAGATAGACTTCATCATGAGCACCAAGCGACAAATATTTAATGATGTCTCCGTGATTCACAGGGTAAAAACCGGCAGTGATCACCGAATGGTCAGAGGCACATTAAATATTAATGTCAAAATGGAAAGATCGCGTCTGATGAAGTCTACGCTCCGACCTTCTTATGCACACATCCAAAACCCCGAGAACTTTCAACTCGAATTGGCAAACCGCTTCGAATTGCTAGACAGCAGCGCATCAGTGGACGAAATCAACAACAGGCTGGTAGAGACTGTCCATACGGTCGGGTCCAAGTATTATAAGCCCCACCGTAAAAATAGACCTCAAAAACTATCCAACTCCACCCGAAATCTCATGGCTGAGCGACGTTCCATGACGCTCCAAACCTCCGATGATGCTAAGTCCTATAGGCAGCTCAATGGACAGATACTGAAGTCCTTGCGTCACGATTTACGGTCCTTCAATACAAGGCGTATTGAGGAGACCATAGCACAGAACAAGGGCTCCAAAGTGTTCGCAAGAGACGCGTCTATTGGGCAAAGCCAGTTGACGAAGCTGAAGACGGAGGACGGAAACGTAACGTCGAATAGGTCAGAGGTGCTCAGGGAGATAGAGAGGTTCTATGGGCAGTTGTACACCTCAGTAGCTGAACCTGTTGTTGACTTGGTAAAAGACCCAAGAGCCAAGCTAACCCGACACTACACTGAAGATATCCCGGACATCAGCCTGTACGAGATTACGATGGCTCTCAAACAACTCAAAAATAACAAAGCACCAGGCGAAGACGGAATTACCGCAGAGCTTCTGAAAGCGGGCGGAACGCCGGTACTTATAGTCCTTCAGAGGCTGTTTAATTCCGTCTTGCTCGAAGAGAAAACGCCGGAAGCATGGAACAGGGGAGTGGTGGTACTGTTTTTCAAGAAAGGTGATAACACTTTACTGAAGAATTATAGGCCCATCACACTGCTGAGCTATGTTTATAAGTTGTTTTCGAGAGTCATCGCGAATCGTCTCGAACGCAGGCTTGATGACTTCCAGCCTCCCGAACAAGCCGGTTTCCGGAAAGGCTTTAGTACCATAGACCACATACATACGCTGCGGCAGATTATACAGAAGACCGAGGAGTATAATCGGCCACTATGCTTGGCGTTTGTGGACTATGAGAAAGCCTTCGATTCGATCGAGACTTGGGCGGTTCTTAGATCTCTCCAGCGATGCCGCATTGACTATCGGTACATTGAAGTGTTGAAGTGCTTGTATAATAACGCCACCATGTCAGTCCGAGTACAGGGGCATTGCACGAAGGCGATCCCCATAAAAAGAGGAGTAAGGCAGGGAGACGTCATTTCTCCGAAACTGTTTACGGCCACCTTAGAGGACGCCTTCAAGCTCTTGGAATGGCAAGGACTTGGCATCAACATCAATGGCGAATACATCACTCACCTTCGATTTGCCGACGACATTGTGGTCGTGGCGGAGTCGCTGGAAGATCTAGGACGAATGCTCGGTGACCTCAACAGAGTATCTCAACAAGTGGGTCTTAAAATGAACATGGACAAAACGAAAATAATGTGTAACGTCCATGTCGTACCCACCGCACTCACCGTTGGGAACTCTACTCTTGAAGTTGTCGACGAATACATTTACCTGGGACAGGTAGTCCGGTTAGGTAGGTCCAACTTTGAGAGAGAGGTCAATCGACGAATCCAACTCGGCTGGGCAGCGTTCGGGAAACTGCGCAACATCTTATCATCCAAAATACCTCAGTGCCTTAAGACTAAAGTTTTTAGTCAGTGTGTGTTACCAGTGATGATATATGGATCAGAGACGTGGTCTCTTACTATAGGTCTCATAAAAAAGCTCAGAGTTGCTCAGCGAGCTATGGAGAGAGCTATGCTCGGCGTTTCTCTACGCGATCGAATCAGGAATGAGGAGATTCGTAGAAGAACCAAGGTCACCGACATAGCCGTTAAGATTAGCAAACTGAAGTGGCAATGGGCGGGCCACATAGCGCGTAGATCGGACGGGCGTTGGGGCAAAAAGATTCTAGAGTGGAGACCACGTATTGGCAAGCGCAGCGTGGGACGACCGCCTGCCAGATGGACCGACGATCTTGTGAAAATCGCAGGAAGTCGTTGGATGCAGGTGGCATCGGATCGGTTACGCTGGAAAGCGATTGGGGAGGCCTATGTTCAGCAGTGGACAAGTATAGGCTGAGATGATGATGATGATGATGAAACGTTATTATAAGCTAATTGGTCAAAGAGGTCGTGCCTCAACTGCGCCAGACTGTAAATTTAGAGCGGTTGATGCTAAGATTCCGCTATTTGTCTCAAATGTTAGTAAAGAAACTAATGAAAATGATATTATTAGTTATATAAAAGAAAAGACAAATGGTATTGTGACTATAAAAAGATAAATATAAAGCAAACAAGAAAGTATAACGCATATAAAGTGTGTGTTTCTGAAAGCGACTTAGCGTTATTTTTAAATGATAAGTTTTGGCCTAATGATATAACTTTTAGACGTTTTGTGCATTTCATGCACAAATCAAAACCGGAACGGTATGTTAGTTAATTTTTATCACCCCTATGGATTTAAAATGTTAGCAATATTTTAATTTTATTAGCTTCAACTGTATATCGTTCAAGCGGTCAATTGACAATATAAGAAATACGAGTATATGTAAAATGTCTGACTTAGTAGCATTACAGGAGACATGGTTGCTTCCCCATGACATGCCGCTGGGTACGATTTCTGATAATTTTGAATACACGGATAAGTCAGCTGTTGACACGTCGTCAAGCCTACTGACGGGAAGACCTTATGGGGGAGTAGCCATGCTCTGGAAAAAAGGCATATTTGAAAATGTAACTATATTACAGTGTACAAGCGCCCGTCTGACAGCCATTCATGCTGTTTTCGGTGGCCGTTCGATTATTGTGTTTTTCGTTTATATGCCGACTGACTCGCTCGAAAACCTTCCAATTTTAACAGAGGTGTTAGGTGAAATAAGCGCTATTGTAGCCAGCAAGGATATTGAAATTTATCTTGGGTGACTTTAATGCCCATCCCCATGAATTATTTTATACTAAACTGAGTAACTGTTGATAAGATCAGTCTTGGACTTGTGCTGACGTAATCAACCTAGGCTTACAGTCCAATACGTACACCTTTGTTAGCGAGGCCCATGGGTGCAGACGGTGGATCACTGTGTCGTATCACTATCGGCTTGGCAAACCGTTGTTGAAGTGCGAGCTATAGAGGATGTTTTTGTATCGGATCGACCTTTGCTTGTTAAATGCGATATAAATATTGTAAAACCTAAGGTTCTGACCGGCGACTCGCGGCTTTTCCCACTGAGTTTACCGACTGCAGTCGAGGGCCATGCAGCTTGGAAGGTCATCAAATTCTTCTTCCTCTTCAGCCGAAATACGTCCACTGCAGGACAAAGGCCTCCCCTCAAGACCGCCACAACGACCGGCTTTGTGCTATACGCATCCAACTTCTACCCGCGACCTTCACGGTCATAAAATTATTATAACCGAAATGTTGGATACTATTGTGCATATCTTGTGTGGCGCAGCCGTCAGGACACCGGGAGACGTTGTAATAAACGTAATAAAGGCAGGGATTTATGTGGCTGGAACAAGCATGTTCGCGAAGCTCATCGGGCTGCCAGGCTTACATTTGAAATTGGATTGGATTTTACATAAGCGGCCAACTTCTGGCATCATTTACAGAGAAATGCATGAGTCTCGTAAAATCTCTAAAAGTCGTTTAAAGTGGTGCCAAAACAACCAAGAACAACTAAAAAATGGATATCTTAGCCAAGCATACATCAGCAAAACAGTTTGATAAATTTGGGAAGGCTACGGCAAAGCACGATATTAAGCCTGGCCTCCCGATGAGCGTGGGGGAATATAGTGAGCCACAACAGATTGCTAATATGTTCATGGAACATTTTAAAGTGTGCTCCCCAGTAGTTCCTTCTACCATGTTTATTGACTCTGAACCCGACGGCCAGGGACGGGAACCATTCGTTCAATTCTCTGCTAGTCAGGTACGAGATATCTTAAAGGGAATGACAGGCGGTAAATCTCCCGGACATGACGGGCTCAGTATTGAGCACTTGCGATACGCTGGAGTCCACCTATCGAGGGTCCTGGCTATGTTTTTTACAATGTGCATTAGTCACTCATTTATAGTACATGACTTAATGAAAACCATCGTAGTGCCTATTGTGAAGAACAGGACTGGTGACATCTCGGATAAAGAAAATTATCGCCCGATATCACTAGCAACAACAATTGCTAAGGTATTGGACAGTATGCTTGCTTCTTTATTAGACAAGTATCATAACCCTCATCATCGAGCTGAGCAGCAAGACTGTCGGTTGTCGGATAGATGGCGTTAGCATTAATAACATTAGCTACGCGGACGACATGGTGCTGCTGAGCCCAACGGTGGGGGGTCTTAGAGAGTTGCTACGACGATGCGAGCCTATGCGAATGTTCATGGACTTATTTGCAATGTAAGAAAAGCGAATCAATCGATCCTGTTTCTTACAAGGATTAAAAACTTCTACTGGATCAACCGAGATTGGAGCTCTGTACGTAATTCCGAAGTATCCGAAGATGAAGTGAACCGAACAAACGAAATTTCGGAATTTTGACAGCACTTCTTTCGCGATTTTAACCTCAATTATACGAAAACTAAAGAGGTAACTTTTTACTTTCGTAAATGTGAATTTTATAATTTTAGGTGTTTTAATTTAAACACTAGTGGTTTAGTGGTGATTTTGTTGATATCTAAAAGCAATAAATGCGTTCAAACTGGAATTATTTGGTGTTTTATAATATTATTATTGCTATTTCTAATATAGAGTACAAGCATACGAAATAGCACGCACTTAAATAGCCAAATAGCCTTTGTTGCCGTCCCTATACGTAAATTAACAAAATATAAAAATTGTTAAAACACAAAATAATAATAACAATATTTGTGGGCTCGAACTCACATCGATTTCTTATCGTTTGTCAGTTTATTAATGTTAAATATGATATTTCAGTTTAATGAATGTTCGCGAAATTTTGATACATAATATTCATAGTTCGCGTCTTTGTGTCATTATGACAAAAGGACATTTAACAATTTTACACGACTAACTTGGAATGTTCCTAAGTTACAATGTGTCTGATAAGAAACGAATGCCGTAATAAAATACTTCATTTATTACCAACTTTTTAGTAAACGGAAACATACTTCTCATCTGTCATTCATACACGAACAAATTCTATGGTACCCGACCGAAATAAATAAATCCGATACAACTTCATGGTAGGTACACGCGCATTACGTTCGTGTAATGTTCGGCTCCGAAGTTTCGGATTAAAACTTTCATGGTAGACCTACTGGTAAAATGAGAAATCGCCACAAACTTTTCCCGTAGATAGGATAGTTTTCTAAGACCGATTTCCTAATGCTACAATGGTTGAGGTAGCTGCCCTTACTGCCCCCTCTCAAAATTCTATCCTGTATATATTTTATGGTCAGGCATAACATAACTTCTTAATTTATGAATCTATTTTGATGATTCTTTTTACATTGACTTTTATTGGTATTAGATCTTGGGATTTGAAAATACACCAGGGAACTCCTTAACGACAAACAATACGAATGTGTAGATTGAGTTATTTTGAGTTTATGACCATTATATAGGTACCTTACTATAGAACTAAACAAAATATTAACGGACGCCAAAAAAGAAGGTTCACAATTAATCTGTATACATATTTTTTATGTATGTTTGACTTCGTTTATAATCCGATTTTAATGTTAATAACTAATTATGATAAAAAAATATTTTTTATTATAGTACATGCTTTTATTGTGTCAATACGATGGAGATATTTTACTAAGCCGAGGAGTTAACTTTGGCCTCCTTCCGGTTCAGTACCTGCTCGCCACCTAGGTATATAGTATTTGTCTAGATAAATCAAACGAGCGCAAATACGATAGAGTTACGTTATATATTAGGCGATTTTTTTTTATTATTTATTTAGTTGAAAAGTTTTTAGGGCCACTTAAAACTATAGTAGCAATCAAGACAAATCCAACAGGCTTAAACACGAAAATCGTTTCCAGTGCAATCGATTAGAATTAATTCAAAGATATATTTTGTTAAAACAAATCAACGTGCCTAGACCATAGTTCAGTCATTTCGACACTCGCCTATAGCGCCCAAAGGCCACCGAAAGCTTACGAACATATTTTCGCAAATTACTACAATTTGCGCTGAAACTGGCCGAAACCGAACCTAGTACGGAACTCTCAGAGCGCGAATCCTACTTGTTATTTCTATCTATCATCACGCCAGATCCCTTGCGGATTAGGCAGAGAGTACAAAGTTCCAACAAGTTCTTTCCTTACATACCTTATACACGCTTGCCGGTTACGGAGACTCTTGATTTGTCGTTTAGATAAGACTCGGTCTATTTGATCATGGTAAGATATTCTAGGTCTTCCCCGGTACCTACATCCTTCCACTTTCGCATTGTGTATCTGTTTTGTCATTCTTTCTTCTGACATTTTTTTTGTTTAATCCTTGATTACGCATAGATGGTGGAGACTCGCAGCTTGGGAATTTTCGTAATATCACCAAGAAATTTCTACTACTTACTCGTAATAACTACTAAAAATGCGTTACCATATTTTTATATATAATACTAGCGGCCCGTCCCGGCTTCGCACGGATATTTATTTTTTCGGACGGACGGTGGATATTTATTTTTTAAACATAAACTATGTTACTTAAGGTAAATGTAGCATTCTAATGGTTTGGACGGACGATTTAGCGCAGTGGTTAAGAGCTTAAGCCGCTCCGCCCACTGTGTCTAATAGTCGCGGGTTCGATTCCCGCACGGGACAAATCTTTGTGTGATCCACAATTATTTGTTCCGGTCTGGTTATTTGTGTATGTGAATTTTCATGTTTGTAAACTCACCCACGATACATGAATAAATCCTAGTGTGGGGCTACGTTTAAAAAAAAAATTCTGAAAGAATTTTTGAAGTGGGCCCAGTAGTTTTTGAGTTTATTCGTTACATACATACAAAAATACAAATCTTTCCTCTTTATAATATTACTAGCCGTAACCCGCGACTTCGCACGCGTTTTATTTATAATCTGACATAGGTACGTAGGACTTTTTTGAATAGCATTATTCTAAGACTGAAAAGACACCTCCATATTCAGTTTCTTTTAAATCCGTTCAGCCGTGTTAATATGGAGGAATAAAATCAACTATCCCCCAGAAATTTTGCATTTCCCGAGCTAAAAAGTAGTCTTAAACAATCTCAGAAAATTCCTCCATTTTCCAGTGATAGTCTATTTAAAATCGGTTCCACCGTTCTAGATATTAACACGGACAAACAAACATTTTATTAATGCAATATTAAGTACACTGGAAGTTGCAACATTATTTTGGCGTTTCCTTTGTCTGAATTGTCAAAACTATTATACAGGGTTGATGAAGTCGGTATGCGACGGCGTCCACGGTGATTTTGAATGTATGTTTTTTTCATTAAGCTGTATCTACCGTAAGATAAGCTCCTATGGAGCGGCATAGTCTTCAGTGACTAAAATCCTAAATAAACGTTAAAAAAAAAGTTTCGTATACTGAATAACTGCCTATTATAGAATAAATTTCACTCTTCTCGATAGTACTTTTAATGTTTTATTGTATTGACTTACAGCGCTATTAGAGCTAAAGTGCGATATATCAGCGTAAAGACGTGTATCGGTTCGTAACGGCCTAAATGCCAATAAAGCGGCACTCCCTTGAGTATCTTCCGAACTTTTCCCATAAAGGAGATAAGAACCCTTGGCTTGGGCGACTGATGTTTAGGAAGGGATAGATTCGTTCTTAACTGGAGCTTAATCCATTATCGATGTGATGTAAACTGGAAATTCTTAGTTTAATTTACATAGTAGGTAAGGGTAGATATTAATTGGGAGTAAAATACATATTTTGAAAGTCCGCCTTTCGCCAAGTATTGTATGCGCCCTACGTTTTTCGTTGTAAATTATTTTATACTTTTAAGTCTGTCTTAAAAACATGACATGTTAAAAATATATTGAAATTATTTAGTTATTTTTATATAATAATATTAGCTCTGTTAAGAAACTGTCCCACCGTTGGGCACGGGCCTTCTCTCAAACTGAGTGGGTTTTAGGCCATAGTCCACTATGCAGGCCCTGTCCGGGTTGGCGAACTTCACACACCTTTGAGAAACTCTTGGACAAGCTGGTTTCCTCACGATGTTTTCCTTCACCATTAAAGCAAGTGATAGTTAACTTTACGCACATGCTTTCGAAAAGACAGAGGTGCGTGCCTGGGTTTGAACCCGAGACCTCTGACTTTGCAGTCCAACGGTCTAATCAGTAGGCTATCACTGCACTAGTTATTTTAAGTCAGTTTTAAAAATGTATATTAAAACTGTATCATTATTTTTTTCTCAATGAATTATTAGATTTGTGTATTTTTATACTTTTTTGTTCGATTTATTATTTTCTGCTTTCTAATCTTGTTTGAATTTTTTTTTGTTTTTTATTATGCTTAACTAATTTTTGAGTTATTTTTTTAAAGTTGTGTTCCTAATTGGAAAGTTAGTGAAAAGTAGGTAAAAACCAATTTCCAAAACTACTTAACACAGAAATAACCAAATAAATAGGCAAGAAAACAAATTAGTAACACAAGGTGATAGAAAGAATTTGTACCTTAAAGAAATTACAAGTCAAAAACCCATCCCTGATTTCTGTTTACTTTGAAATCGTGAAGTCATTACCATCCCTACTTGGCAAACTAAACTTCGGAGGCAATTAAAGTTAGAAAATTGCTGACTAGACTTCATTAACTTACTGATTTTTGTTTAACTAAACATACCGGAGAGGGTTCAAATATTAAATGTACGGTTCAAATAAAATTTCCTTCGGAAACTTTTAGTTTGTGGGCTTAACGATTTTGTTACGAAATTGAGTCCGTGGATGAAAATTAAACAGAAATGATTTTAAATTTATATTAAATTTTTGAATTTTATCGCGGTTTACTTTATAGTTTTTGATTACTTACCGGTCTGACCCTTAGGTTCCACTAACTGTAAACTGAAAATTAATTTTAGTTTAACAATGCAATTGTATTCTCTCTATGTTAACTTTCAGTCAGTTACTTTCCTTTTATTTCTCTTTTTTGTCATTGATTTTTAAATATTACTTTTAATTTACCTATTTACCAAATTATCATAAAATGCGAATGTTGTACATACCTGTCATTAATGTGCATATCAGACTACATACATTACCAATTTCCTTATGAAATGTCTTATATGTATACTGTTGGTGTGTCATTTTAATAAATAAATAAACTGTACAAGGGAAGAGCTGCGTGCGGCCTCGGATAGCGCGATTGAGCTAGCCACTCAATAGGGAATATGCGTTTAATTCAAATAAGGGTCAAATATTTTTTTTTACAAACTTTATCGCATTAGAATAAAGTAAATAACTATTGAAAGTACAAAAAATGAGTGGGAAATTCAAAGTAGCTGGAACGCCACGCTATTGGTCAGATCGAATATGACGTCAAAGTCTACAATACAAATGTCAACAAGTGCATATTTGTTGGATGTTTGCTATTGAGTTAGTTTTATTGTTATTTTTTGTTGTCGATTTACACAAAGACAAAATTTTAGTTTAAATTATTTAAGTTAATCCTTACGTTAAAGTGATCTTCACAGCAATATAAACAAGTTGATGGAGATACCATGTCTCTTTTTCTGATTTTACACCACTTTCACCTTATGTTCGTGTCACCTATCGGGTGCATTTCTTATTGTATTTTTACACCAAGGCACAACAACACAGTGTTGTTCCATTGTATAATAGTCGCAAAATACTAAATAAAAATAAATTACAGAATAAAATACTACTACAGCTTTTCACTAATTGATTGTTATTATAGACTTTGACGTCACGCCAAGCGCGCAAAAATGGCGGGCGTTTAAAGTGCTCTTATCTGTTTGCTATCTTCAACATTTTTTTGCCCTTTACATTTTGTTTTTGACGCTTGATTTTTTTTGCAGTTGTATATTGCTGTAATCTATCGTATAAAAAAATACACGCATATTCCCTATTAGCGGGACAGATATGAACCATTGATATGAAAAGAAGACCTGCATACATGGCCCCGAGATGGAGGTAATCAACATTCGTATTTCGATGTTATTCCAGGGTTCCTGCGAGTTTCTTAGTTATATGTTCAGTCTGCCTTGTTTTTGACTACCTCGTTGGTCTAGTGGAAAAGCGCATCGCTTTGAGATCACGAGGTCCTGGGTTCAAATCCTAGATCGGACAAATGTAGTTTTTCTAACGATAACTTCCCAATAAGAGTCCGGAGTCTGGAATTGTACCCGATATATGGCAATAGGCTCGCCCCCTATTACACGGGACCTAACATCGTCGGCGAAACGTGGGTGTACTCCTCTGCCACCCCGCTTGGGGAATATAGGCGTGACGGTGTGTATGTTCAATCTACGCAGAATGAACTCACGAAATATGGTGAACTTAAAATAATCGAATAAACTGTGATCTGTCTATATCACCACGCCATTTCCATTGCGGGGTAGGCTGAGAGTACAGAGTTCCAACAGGTTATTTCCTTACATACCTCTCTGGCTTGTAAATGAAATAATAATCAAAAAACAAAATAAAATAGAAAAAACAATAAAAAAAATTTGGAAAATTTAGTCAAATTTACTATTATTAACTTATCTGAGGAAGTAAATTAATTACGATTATAATTACTAATCATATTGTCCAGATTGCTGTTACTTTTAGCGAGATCATTGTATTTTCGACAAATATGGGTAAAAAAGGATGTATTGTTTTTACAAGCTTTTATTTAACTTGAAATGTTATGTCTGTCTGTCTTTCCGCTTCAAATCTTGTGATCTATTTTTCGAGCACTTGCGGATATCTGATTGAGCTGAAATATGGCATACGTATGTAAAGCGAGTGACAACAATATCGTACCATGGAGCTGGTCTGATGACGGAGTCTGAAGGTGGCCATAGGAATATCTAAAATATACAACGTAACCCACTCGTGTTTAGGCTTGTTAAATTGGTATTGACAAGTACTATACAACCAGATAGTGTTCCGGGTCTCATGATGAAGAAGGAGGCTAATGTGAAAACTCAACTACTCAATAAAACCCACCGTGTTTGTCTTTAGAAGTACTTTTTAGACCCGGACGGTGTCCACGGTCTGGTGATGTACCCGGAAGGAAGCTATAGAAACTCCTCCTCTTAGATTTGCTATAAACACTTGTTTTTAAAAAGGTATTTTTAAATTAAAATTATTACATACATACCTGAAGTGCAACGATGTTTAGATGACGAGATTTATATAGCGAATCTTATTAGAGAATGTAAGTACCTACTTATTTACTTAATCCCAGTCTAGATAGGTAACATTTATTGTTCTTCCGAAGATAAAAAAGTAGGTCTAAATTACTGCAGTACAAATTGTGCACTTAGATTAAGTAATTACGTAACCCTAGATAATAGTTATAGTGTAACAATTGTTGGTAGATCATAAAAAAAGTAACATTCGGGTTATAGGACAGTTAAAATACGTTCCAATTATTCTTACCTAATTTTCTTCACTCGGGTATCGTAGCCATAATTATTAACTTATTAGTTGTTCTCTAATTCGTCTGTGCTTATAACGCAAACGTGTTCACAAGCACGCATTACCAAATTATCTTTTAGGTCCAATGGAAACATGAACATGGAAAATTATAATATTAACCTTATTTTGTCACCAAGAGTTGATAAATCGTTCTCAGCATAAAAGCTACAAGTACTAAGCGAACTGACTGTGAACGACTGAAACTCAAGTTTTCAGCTGAAGACGATCAATCATGCACATTTTGGCAAGCAACATTTTCGATAGTGTTAACGTTTAATATTATTTAATAGACCTTTTAGTCATACAGCTGTCAGCCCTTTAATAATTTTCATATTTTGCGCTAAGATTTTTTCGTGACCTTATTTTAGTGAGAACAGTACATTTTTTACCAACTTCAACAAGGAGGAGGTTCTTTGTTTGACTGTATGTTTTTTTATGTGTGTTTACCGATATTCCCCCAATTCTGGACAGATTTTAATGATATTTTTTTTTTACATTGGGTTTAGTATAGTTCTAAGATAGTCCTATTGTAATTGCATCGGTATTGCACCTTATACTTTGAAGATACACTAGGGAACTCCTTAACGACAAATGATACGAATTTGTAGAACGAGTTATTATAAGTATTGTGTTAATCATATAGATAGCCTACCATAGAACTAATCAGAATATTAACGATTCGTCTGTGTTGTTTCTATAACGTCTTTATTAATGAACAGATTTTGATGATTCTTTTTGCGTTGGGTTTATAAATGGGCGTATAGTTTCGAGGTGGTCCCATTGTAATAAAATCGGTATTGAACATATAACACAATTTTTTAAGATTTCGCCTTAAATCTTAAGATACCATAATACGTAAACTAAATCAATTTATAATAACGCTAAAGTGCTACTTTAAAAATCAATCATAGCCTCTCTCTAGGAACTAATTCGTGTATTTACACACATTAAATTCACATTCATGAACATCTATACCGAAATGGTACATTGCAGTTCGGGACAAACAGTAATAAAGTTTTATGGTTTATCCCGCGACAATGTAGTAAGTTGATTTAGAAACAATTAATGATTTATCAAAATCGACTTTCTTTTTCTATCCTCAAAAACTGTTAGATTTTACGAAAATATAAGTATGCAGAGTTGTGATCTTTAGTACAGGCTACAATTACACGAAATTTCATTGAAATCCATCAAACAGGTTTGGAGTCAAATGGCTTTTTAGAAATCCAATGTTTCGCTTATTTCCGTCTTTTCCAAAACAACATTTTGATTTTTCGGGAGAAATACCTATATAACGTGTTTACCAGCATTTTAAGGTATCCGAATGCGAAGTTTCATTAAAATCCACCTGGTAGTTTTTACGTGACGATGATTTATACCCTTGGACAGACAGACAAACAGACACGAAAGCCAAAAATTGTAGAATTGGCTTCTAAATTGATAGAATGATATCCCTGGGTTGTTATTTCCTAAAAATATTCCATGTACAGACATGATTTCCTTACAGTTTATTTATTATATGCAGTATGTATAGATGGGGTCTGTCCAAGAGCGTGCTCGTCGCGACCCCTGCCAGTCATTATGGCTGCAATCTTGGACCGAAGACGTACCGCAGTGCGGGCTAGGGCGTCCCCCCGAGGCGACGCGTACCGGCCCGCCCCCGTCGGTACGAATATAGGTGGAAGCGGCGATGGGGGCCGCCACCCATCACGCCGGGCCCGAACTGGCGAGTCGTGGGGTGCAGAGTGCCGAAAGAACCTGTTGGAACTCTGTACTCTCTGCCTACCCCGCAAGGGATCTGGCGTGAGGTTATAGTATGTATAGATATAGATGCTTAACTTTTCCATACAAACCGTTTGATTTCCTGAAAACTTAATTATTAACTATATTATCTGTCATATGAAATATCTCCGTGCTAAGTTTCACTGACATCTAAAAAGTAGTTTTGGAACAATTATTGATTTATCAAAATCGACTTTTTTTGTACTTTCCTCGGAAACTGTAGAATTTTTCGAAAATATAAGTATACAGAGTTGTGATGTTTTGTACAAGCTACAATTACACAAAATTTCATTGAAATCCATCAAACAGATATAAAGTAAAGTGTCTTTTTAGAAATCCAATGTTTTGCTTATTTTCGTCTTTTCTGGAGAAACCTTTTAATTTTTCGAAATAAATACTATACAACATGTTAGCAAACATTATAAGGTAGTTTTTGCGTGACGCTGGTTCATACCCTCCGACAGACAGTCAAACAGACACGAAAGCCAAAAATTGCAGAATTAACTTCTACATCGATAGTATATGTTGTTATTTCCTAAAAATATTCCATGTACAGACACGACTTCCTTACAGTTTTATTATATATATAGATATTTCTTTTAATTTACCTATGTACCAAATTACCATAAAATGCGAATATTGTACATACTTGTCATTGGTGTACATACCAGACTACCTGCTTTAGCAATTTTCTTAATAAATGTGTAATATGTATACTGTTGGTGTGTTTTTTTTAATAAAAATAATCTGTACAATGGAAGAGCCGCGTGCGGCCACGGATAGCGCGATTGAGCCACTCAATTAGCGGGACAGATATGAACCATTGACGTGAAAAGAAGATCTACATAAATGGTTCCGAGATGGACTGAGGTATTCAACATTCGTATTTCTATGTTATTCCAGGGCTCCTTTGAATTTCGTAGTTGTATGTTCAATCTACGCTAAATGAACTCCCGAATGAAGGTAAACTCAAAATAATCAAATAAACTGTGATCTATTTATATCATCACGCCAGTTCCCTCGCAAGGTAGGCACAGAGTACATAGTTTCAAAAAGTTCTTTCCTCCACTTTTATAGTTCGTCTTATACACGCTCGCCGGATACGGAGACTCTTGACTTGCCCTTTAGATAAACTGTGATAAAATTCAAAATATAGTTTTAGTTCATTTTATTAAGAAGTTTGTTAGATTTATTTATTTATCACTACATATTATAACACCAAGTCTCTCCGCCGCGTCTGTCTGTCTGTATCAACACGATAAACTCAATAATTACCAGACGGATTTTTATATGGCTTTCACCAATGGAGTGATTTAAGAGGAAGGTTCGTGTGTATAATTCACCCGTGCGAAGCCGGGGCGGGCCGCTAGTTTATCAAATAAAAAGTACAAAATAGCGCACAGTCATTTAACACTTGGTTTTAAGAAAGACTAGTTTCGAACTAGACAGTACACCTAACGATATGCATATAAACAAAATAATAAAGAAAAAACAATAAAAAAGAAAATTTGGATAATTCAGTCAAATTTACTATTATTAACTTATCTGAGGAAGTAAATTAATTACGATTATAATGACTAATTATATTGTCTAGATTGCTGTTACTGTTAGCGAGATCATTGTATTTTCGACACATACGGGTAAAAAAGGATGTATTGTTTTTACAATCTTTTATTTGACTTGCAATGTTCGTATGTCTGTCTGTCTTTCCGCTTCAAAACTTGTGATCTATTTTTCAAGCACTTGCGGATATCCGATTGAGCTAAAATTTGGCATACGCATGTAAAGCGAGTGACAGCAATATCGTACCATGGAGCTAGTCTAATGATGGAGTCTGAAGGTGGCCATAGGAATATCTAAAATATACAACGTAACCTCCCTCGTGTTTAGGCTTGTTTAATTGGTATTGACAAGTACTATACAACCAGATAGTGTCCCGGGTTTGATGATGAAGAAGGCGGCCTATGGAACAACCCAACTACTCAATATAACTCCTCGTGTTTGAGCTCGTTGGGTTTGTCTTTACAAGTACTTTTTAGACCCGGACGGTGTCCAAGGTCTGGTGAAGTAGCCGGAAGGAAGCCATAGGAACTCCTTAACTAAGCAAGTTTTTGCTAAAAAAGCTTTTTTTTAAAAAGAAATTTTTAATTTAAAATTATTATATGCATACCTGAAGTGCCAAGATGTTTAGATGGCGAGATTGATATAGCGTATTAAAACTTATTAGATAACTAGCTGTTTTCCGCGGCTTTGCACGCATTTATTTTGTAATTTGACATAGGTAGGTAGGACTTTTTAGGAAAGTATTTTTAGGGCTTAAGGGACACCTCCATATTCAGTTTCTTTTCAATCCGTGCAGCCGTGTTAACATGAAGAAATAAAAACAACTATCCCCTCGAATTCCCGAGCTAAAAATTAGTCTTAAACAATCTCTGAAAAATCTGGATATTAACACGAACATTTTTTTTTATTGTGTCCGTATGCGCATAAAATATGTTTTTTATTTCAAAATCACAAATCCCAAATCGATATTCCTGTGCGCTGTGCGGGGATCGTACCTGCGACTATTTGACAAAGTAAATTAAACAGTCTACATTTTATCGCTTAAACCAAGCCGCCTTTTTTGCAAAAGTATTTATAAATTCAACTTAAATATGAGTAAATTTTCGTTGTAGAACATTTTCAGCAGATTTCCAGGCTTCTAGTCACCTATGGAGAGGAAGAGAGAAAACGAAAGATTACTAGGTTTTTATTAAGTCAAAATATGATTAATATCTTTGGGCCTTCATGCAGGCCGCGTAAAACCCACCAAACGCATATTGGTGGGATTTTTTATACAATAGATAATATCGGCACGATCTAGTGTGTAAACAAAGTTATGTATTTCATATTATTATTTACGGTCTAAGATCACCTCTATCCTCACGTCAAATCCCTTGCAGGGTGGTAGAGAGTGCAGAGTTCCAACAGGTTCTTTTATTACAGACCTTTCTGGCTTTCTCCACTCTCATAGTACGTCTTATACACGCTTGCCGGTTACAGAGACCCATGACTTGGCCTTCGGATAAGACATGGTCTATTTGGTCATGGTAAGATAGTGGAGGTCTTTCCGATATCTACATCCTGTTCTAGATACACTATTAACTGACAGCGGCGTGGAACCATTTGACCATATGTGAATATGTTTAATTCGTTTTTATTAATTACGTTTTTTTACTATTAATTCTTTGCTGCTTTTTTAAATCATCGAAAATATTGCATATAATTTGTAAAACTTTAAAAAGTTCTGGTTCTACGTCCTTCCACTTTCACATTGTATATCTGTGTGGTTTCTTTCATATTAAATTTCTTTACCATCCGGTCAGCCGTTTTAGTATGAAGAAATAATAAATATCCACAGAAGTCGTGCTATTTTTCGAAAACAAAAGTGTTCTGTTTTATTTTACGATATAGGACACTTCATATAAAGTTTTAATTAAATTCGTTTGCCCATTTTAATATGAATAAATACCAGCTATGTCGCAAGAACCGTGATTCTTTTACGGGATAAAAAGTATCTCGAATATTTCAAGACCTATTTTGAAAGTGTTAATAAGATCCAGTTTGTGATTTTAGTATGAAGAAATATGTGTCCTAGCTAGATATCCCGGGAAGATCGTGTAGTGAATATATTCTATATTTTGTCAACTTCCACCAGACTTACTTCTCTATTAATTATCTCTATCACCGGGTTTAGTCTCAGCCCCACTTAGCCCGCTCAGGTGGTCTTTGTAAACTTCAAATTAAACCATAGTGCGATCTTATTCAACACACAACACTAACGACGTCTCACTAAAAAAAACATATACAAAACCTTTCTTCTCGAGAAGGATTGTCAGTTTATCTTTTTATTTTAAAATTATTGGTAAAATACTTTTGATATAAATCTTCCTACCCTGCCAAAGATTATAATCTAGCGTAATAATATCTAAAATCGGTACATTGCCAGCTAAGTACATAGCAAAGGTTTGTCAGTACATTTTGTGTTTGTCTTCTCGTAAGATATTAGTCGTAGTTAAAGTTTCGTATCCGGCCCATTCATCGTTAGTTCTCTCCAGAAGAGCAATCCTGAATGCATCATCAGTTCATGCATGTAATTATGTTCGAGTGTTTAAATGAACGTGTTTGAACAATTTTGAGTGAGTGCTTTTAACCACTGAAACTTTTTTCGTAGGGAGACGAACCTGAGTCCAATACAGTTCGGGGCAAACTGTAATAAAGTTTTATGGTTTATCCCGTGACAATCTAGTAGCTTTCTTTTTCTACTACTTTTCTACTACTTCCTTTATCTACTTTCTTTTTCATTCCTCAGAAACTTTGAAAATATAAGAATACGGAATTATGATCTTTTGAACAGGCTACAATTTCATTGAAACCCATCAAACAGGTTTGGAGTAAAGTGTCTTTTTAGAAATCCAATGTTTCGCTTATTTCCGTTTTTTTTTCTGGATAAACCTTTTGATTTTCCGGAATAAATAGTATATAATATGTTAGTCAACATTTTAAATTATCTGCATGCACAGTTTCATCAACATTTGCATGGTAGTTTTCGCGTGATGATAGTTCATACCCTCCGACAGACAGACAGACAGATAGACAGGTAGACACGAAAGTCAAAAATTGTATAATTGGCTTCTACATCGATGGTATGATGCCCCTGGGTTGTTATTACCTAAAACTATTCCATGTACAGACACGACTTCCTTACAGTTTTATTATATGTATAGATAGATGTATGGAAGATGGTGATAATGCTTTGTTTTAAGTACAAAAAAAGTATTAGGAAAAGAGACAAAAGAGAAAGAATATATACAAAATTGGAATTCTGTTGTATAGCTCGTAAAATAAATCGTTAATACTCATTGTTATGAATAAGACAACAATAATTATAAGATCCCAAAAAATATAAATTCTTAACACATAATCCTTTGAGAAAACACTTAACCAATTTTAATCCCATCATAAAGAACCCATTGTTAGAGATCTTTTTAAATATTTAGGGAGCACTAGAACCCTTGCTCATTTTAATGAAAACCTTGGAAGTGATATCATAGTCAAGATATTGTTTTAAGTGACTAAAATCTATATTAATATTATAAATGTGAAAGTGTCTCCGTTAGTCGAACGATTGCATCCTGAGAAAACGTAATTTTTATTTAAAAAAAAACTGAACGCAAACGAAGTCACGGTCAACGGGCATCAGTTAGTGTCATAGTAAACTTCAAATAAATTTAATAGTGAATCATCATAACGTGGATATGCCTCACTGCCGTTGTGATTTTGTAAGTAACAGTATTGTTTTATTTTTTCTTTGCCTTGATGGTCTAGCAGCACATGGTATGGCTGACAATCACAAAGATTTAAATCCTAGGTCAGAAAAATAGTGATTTGGGTTTTTACTATCGATATATTCTCAATTCAGTGCCTGAAACTCCGACTCGAAGTTAGAACACAAGATTTTATCAGTGTCATCATTACAACACGAACTTTTTCAAATATTGCTAAATAATGAAAGTTCTCTTTTTGCATTTTTCTATTCTCTTAATGTACAACAATTTTACCCGCAGGTACACCGCTGGCTTAACGCTCACGAGCAATACTTCCTAAATTCCGGCCGGATACCGAAACTTACCACGAGTTCTGCTTACCCCACGTACAAGAACCATACACCTCAAGACCAAAATGGACCGATGAAATACCAAAACGAGCCTCTACCGGTTAATGTGAAGAATATCCGGATAAAGTGTGCTTTAGGCTTGTCCATATGTGCTATGGCTATGGCTTGGGCATATGTCCACGATTGGGGCAATAATTACATCTTAAAAATTGCACTTCAATGGTAAACTGGTCGTAGACGTGATATTCTATGAGGTAAACACCACACACAATATCACTTTAAGACAATCATGGACATATGCCCTAGTCATGGACGCATAAAACAGGCAGACAAATAACGCATTCAGCCGTGTCCGACATAGTCCGCGGTGGCGATCAGTATCTCCCTATGATCGCGTGTGCAGACGCCGCACAGATTGCACGTGCAGAACGCAGGACGCGTTGGTGTGAACACGTCCATACAAATATTACTGCAGGGACTGATCGCCGCCGTGTACGCCATTGCGGACGCGGCTGGACGGGCGCGTTAGTTTGACCGTACCTTAGGTCAGTTCGCGAGTACGTTTCACATTGAAAAAAAGAAAAAACTAAAAATTTATTTTCTTAATTCAAAACGACTTCTGTTAAACGAGGTTTGTTGCATGATGGCGGCCGATAGACTTACTATGGTGTGAGTGTGCGCGTACTAGTTTCAGCTTGTACCTATGGTCTGTTTTTTCTTGATTGGACAATTATAAACAAATATTGCGTGACAAATATTGCGTGACAAATAAAGACAGTAAAATTTCTATAGTTTTGTCTGTTTTTGTTCACTTGCTTTTTGTCTAACTGTATTAATTGTAGTGTGTTTACTTGCGGTATGAAGAGGTATGTAAGGAAATAACCTGTTGGAACTCTGTACTCTCAGCCAACCCTGTAAGGGATCTGGCGTGCTGATATAGTAGTAGTAGTGTTTACTTGCCACACTATACTAATTCATATAATTGGCCTATTAAGAGACATTATACGCCAACTGAACTGCTATGGGGCTTCACTTTTTGTTTTGCAAGATTCCGTCCGTCTTTTTTATACGTCCACGGTGTTTGTTTACAAACTCAATACGAAAATTAAACTTTTAATTTTATAGAGTTTATTATCATTTCGAAATTCGATAAAATCACTGTATAAATTGCTTCCAAGTATAGTTAAGTTAGGCATAAGCACGAAATCGATATTGTATAAATTTTCTAAATAACATGATAGTAACAGCACGATCACTCGCTAGTGTCAAAGTTTTCGTGCTAAGCCCTCTGAAGACTGATGCTTCCTTAAGTATAGTATTAGTACCTAGATTGATTATATTTAATCAACATAAACTATTTATTTGTGTATGATACCTAATTATCCTAATTGTGATTATAAATCAACATATACTGCTGCATTTCCGGGTACATACCTACTTTTTCTCACAAATCGAAGTTTGTGGCTACTCGCTTTTGGCACCGATCAAACATCCACAAAAAGTAAAGTGGCAATCGGGACCAACGGTTTAACGTGCGTTTTGAAGGAAGGAGATGCTCGAAAATGAAATGCTACAAACAGTCACCTATCTCAAACTAACCGAGCCGTACGCAGTTTAACCTTGGTGACCGCTACAAAGAGGGCGGTGCCACAGCACTACTAGTGCAACTGATTTCCATCCTATAGACGCGTGAAAATAATTCGCATAGTTCGTCCTCCGCTCGCATAGTTCGTCTCATACATGCTCGCTGGTTACGTTTGACAGATAAGACACGGTATATTTGGTCTAGGTATAATTTGTGTTATCTTAAAAAGAGTATAAAAGAACATGGGTTTTCTCCTACCCAAAAACAGCTAGGTTGACCTGACACGCGAATGAAGCTGTTAACGATTAAGTTCCGTTAGACTTATTTATGTTTGTCCATGCGCAAAAAGTATATTACTTTCTCAAAGTATATCACAGCTCCAGACTCCGAACAAGTACTGAAAAAATATTAAATAGAAAACCATACTTTGTCCGATCTAGGATATAAACCTAGAATCCAAAATGATCGCTAACAGCTCTATGCGCTACTACACCAACGAGTAAGTCATACGTTATTATTAAATAATCTTGCTATCAATATTATAACATAAACCCGCTATCTCTTACAAATCAAACCAAGCGATAAGTCAACACATGGGCCGGGAGGGTAACTCGTCTTCATGACTTCCTAACATGGTTTTAGATTTTCACGAACTGTTGACCAGCCGAGACTTTAACGCAACGCTCCGGTGCCTCCGTTGAATCGCCTTTTATCAAACATCTCGGGTAAGCGATCCAAAGATACAAAAAGGAGATAAAAGAGACAAGATTACAAATTGAAAGTTAGTGTAACAATGGGCGGCCTTATTACTAATTGTGATCTCTTCCAGGCAACCTTTGGATGGAGAGGATCTGAATAAAACATAACATTTAGGGGTGTACTTAACAAACAAAGCAGCACAATACATAAATAAATCTGTCATAAACTACTTATTAATATAAAAATAATACATACTTAGGTAATGAATAAATAAATAATATCCAAATGATTTACAACACCAAAAACACATTAATACCATAAAACAACTAGTAACAGAAAATATAAATTATCCAGCTAATATCCAGTATAATTAAAGTAAATAATCCAGTTATTCAGTGTAGAACTTTTTTACATTATTTCTGAATATGTGAATTGATAAAGCACGCCTTATAGAGATAGGTTGTGCGTTCCACAATCGGACGGCTTTGACCGCAAAATAATTGTCGTAAATGATGCTAGAGTGTAGAGGCATTACGAGAGCCAAGTTATCTGATGACCTTGAAGAATATGAGTTGGAGAATCGAAGGAAATCGAAACGTTCCTTGAGGTAACTTGGGGAAAACGGATTAAACAAGATGTTGTACAAAATACAGAGGACATGAGTATTCCGGCGAATAACTATAGGGAGCCACTTGAGCTCAGAACGAAACTGTGATCATATTTGCGTAAGCCAAATATAAATGTTATACAAAAATTTTGGAGACTTACGTTTATTTAACTGATAATCGAGAATAGGAAGGAACAGAGATTACGCTAGAGCAATTTTAGTGGTAATCGGCAGAAAGTTTTGCAGCCTTTTAAGGGAACCTGATGCAGCGTAAAGTTTGCGACTGGTGACTTGCAGCTGACTAGCCCAACTCATACAGCGATCCATGGCTAAGCCTAAATTCTTAACATTTTCAGTGTACGGAATGGCCGCTCCATTAAAATTAATCTGCGTCCAATCTAAGTCCAGTGTACCTTTGAAATCAGGCGCAAACTGCCAGGAATTATTGCTTGGGTCTTAATGGGTTTAACTTTTAGGCCATAGCTTTTGCCTGACTCAATTACACGGAGCAGATCACTGATGATTATAGTACTTAAACATTCGTTTAATCTGTCCAGCGAAGAGTGAGAATAAATTTGATGATCGTCTGCATATAAGTGGTATGAAGAAGAAATATCGTGGGAAATTGAATTAATGAAAATTGCAAAAAGGCCCCTGTCTTGTGGTACTCCGGCTGACGTGTCATACCAAGATGAGGAATTCTCTTCAAGGCAAACCCGCTGCCGGCGCCCATACAGATACCTGTGAACCCATTCGACCACCGTTGGAGACATGTTAATCGAGCGAAATATAGCTAATAGAAAATCGACCGTGTTAAAAGCATTGCTGAAGTCCAACAATGTAAGCACAGTTAAGTTACCGTTTTCCATAGAAAAGCGGATATCATCGGTGATTTTAACAAGAATACTTACTGTGCTACGGCTCGAGGTTATGACAGAAAAGGAAATTGCTGGTTTGATTGTGAATGAGACGCTCAAAGACCTTAGAAAGAAAAGGAAGAATGGATATTGGACGATAGTTGGAGAAGGATTTATGATTAGGTTTCTTCATCATCATCATCATCATCATCTCATCCTATACTTGTCCACTGCTGAACATAGGCCTCCCCAATCGCTTTCCAGCGTAAGCGGTCCGATGTAACCTGCATCCAACGACTTCCTGCGATTTCCACAAGATCGTCGGTCCATCTGGCAGGCGGTCGTCCCACGCTGCGCTTGCCAATACTTGGTCTCCACTATAGAATCTTTCTGCCCCAACGCCCGACCGATCTACACGCTATGTGGCCCGCCCATTGCCACTTCAGCTTGCTAATCTTAAGGGCTATGTCGGTGACCTTGGTTCTTTTACGAATCTCCTCATCCCTGATTCGATCGCGTAGAGAAACGCCGAGCATAGCTCTCTCCATAGCTCGCTGAATAAAATGGGTTTCTTAGGTAGAGGAAATTATTTGAGTGTCCTTCCAAATATAAGAGCATTTGGCCCTTGTTATAGAGTTATTAAAAATGATACAGAGAATGGGAACGATAATGTCGATTATTGGCACTATCATATTACGACTTATACCGTGGCCACCAACGGCATTGTAGATTGACAGTACGATCTTTTTAACATGACAATCGGTTAAATATATACATAAATAAAAGGGAAGTAGTCTGGTGTCGGTATATTTGAAAGACAATTTAAAGTATTTGCTCTAGCTGAATCCTTGATATTAGACGAGGAAGAGAAGTGTAAGTTGAGGGAATTAATATTCAAATCATTCGAAATTCGAATGATTTGAGATTCGATTTCGAAAAGTATCGTGGCGTGATTTACCAACTCCAATAGACAGAAATAAATAGAATATTCCAAATTTTAGCTGGATCATTATTATCGACAGCTTCATGGATATGGCGGCGTAAAGCGTCCCGACATACCACATTGCAGCGATTTCGGGATTTAATATACGTCGCTTTATTTTCATCGCTAGGACGGCACTTGTACTATCCTTGGCCTTGTTTTTTTTGTCCATCATGAATATATATAATATATATATATATATATATATATATATATATATATATATATATATATATATATATATATATATATATATATTATATTATATATACTTTTGTTGTATATATATATATATTAATTATATATTTTTACAACAAAAGGTTCAACAAAAATAACTTTTATCCCCACAGGATTTGAAAACGGTTTTATCAGTCGTCAATACTGGCACGACTCACTTATCCGCTACGCATGTTCATAAACTACATTGCGAATTTTCAAATTGTCTTTAATGTATCTTAGTCTTCAACAAAGAGGATGACTCATTGCGAAAGATTTTTTTCCACTAATGCACTGTGACTGTTGGAATGTTTTTGTTTTTAGGATGCGGACTACGAATTAAAATACACTTTCTTCACTCGTTTCACTGTCCAAGTTAAGCCAACATATTAAAGCACTTTTTAGTCCTTAAACATCCTTTATTACACCTTTTAAGTTAAATTCAATTGTTTGAATTGGATTGTTTTATCACTGGAATTTTAAGATTTTTCCAAGATAACACTTGTACTTAGAGACACTGATCACTTTCAGTACGAAATTGAATTTATATAGGGAAATCTAATATTTTTTATGAGCAAATTATTCGAATCCGATGTTTATGCGGCGACAGCGCCATCTACTAATACTGACGTTTTAAAACAACTCTTAATTAACAACCATTTTATCCGCAGGTGCACCGCTGGCTGGATGCTCATGAGAAAAACTTCCCAAATTCCAGTAGTACCGAAACCCACCACGAGTTCTGCTTACCCCACGCACACGAAGAACCATACTCTTCAAGGCCAAAATGAACAAAACAAACACCAATACGAGCCTCTACCGGTTAATGTGAAGAATATCAAGATAAAGCATGCTTTGGAAGCACCTTACAGAATATCACTTTTAAGACCAGTGTACCGTTGAAGTGTAATTTTAAAGATTTTATTATTTATAAACAATATTAAACGTAAACCCAAATTATTTTATGCCCCAATCATGGACATATAAAAAAGGCGGACAAAAAATGCATCCAGCCGCGTCCGAGATGGTGTCCGCGGTGGCGACCAGTATATCCCTATGATCGTGTGTGCACATGCCGCACAAATTTCACGTGCAGAACGCAGGACGCGTTGTTGTGAACACGTCTATGCAAACATTACCGCAGGATTTGATCGCCACCATGGTGGCCATCACGGACGCGGCTGAATGGACGTGTTGGTTCGGTCGTACCTTAAGTCAGTTCGCGTGTACGCGAAACGCTGTCTGCGTTTCACCTTGGAAATTTCTATTTTCAAGATGAAACGGAGACAGCGTTTTAGCTCGTTATAGTAACAAACCTCGATTAACAGAAGTCGTGTTTGTAATTAGAAAATAAAATTTTATATTCTTCAGAATATAACATTTTATTTTCTCATTTTATGTTCTCTTTCTCAGAGGATTGTTGCATAATAGCGGCCGATAGACTTACTATGGTGTAAGTGTGTGCGTACTATGGTTTCGACTTGTAAGTATGATCTATTTTTTCTTAAGAGGGCCTTTTTTTCAAAACAAATATTGCGTGATAAGTAAAAACAATACAATTGATATGGTTCAAAATTCATTTCTGTGATTCATTTATTGGTTTCCCAACCCTTGCTCTTTGTCCTAACAGTGTCAATTTTAGTGTGTTTACTTGCCACACTATACTTGTTCATAAAATTGGCCTCTTAAGACAAAACAGACTTTATACGCAAACTGACTCATTATTGGGCTTCACTTTTTGTTTAGCAAGATTGAGTCCGTCTTTTTTATAGGTCCATGGCCCCAATTACATGTTACTTTAAAGTCAATACGAAAATTAAACTTAAATTTACATAGTTAATTATCATTTACATATCAGAAATTCGGTATCGAAATTAACTGCGAATATAAACTACTCATATTGAAAAATATTTTCAGAAGTGAAAGCGATAAAATTACCGTATAAATTGCTTTCAAGTACAGATAATTTTTGTAAAGTATAATATTCCCCAAGGGGGGTGTCACTTTGCTAACGGTATTAGATCCCAATGTAAAAGGGGGCGAGCCTGTTTCCATTTTACCGTGCACGATTCTGGAGTATGATCTTCGGACTATTACTGATTTAAAAAAAATCCTCTAAAAACCCCTGTACGACCTACTATCTGAACCTAAGACTTTATGATTCCCATCTGGATTTTACGATACTAGACTAACGAGGATGCCGGGAGGATAATGACGTTAAATAAAATGAAACTAATAAATAAAATACCCGAAGTGGTTGAAAATTGATAACAAGATTTAGACCAGAAAGACAGATGAACCTGAAATTTGTGTTCGTATAGACATACTACTTCAAAAGCTTCTAAAAAGTTACCTATAACTCGTTAGTCTATTCGCTTCGTTCTAATAATGTGCGTTTCGATCGCAAGGTCCTGTGTTCGAATCCCAAGTCAGAACAAATGTAATTTTTGGATATATCATATTTCAAGTATAGTTATGTTTTGTAATATATAAGATTCCCCATGCGGGGGTGTCACTTTGCTGACGATATTAGGTCCCAATATGATAGGGGGCGAGCCTGTTTCCATTTATCCGTGCACGATTCTGGAGTCTAGGCTTCAAACTACTATCAATAAAACAAACTATGACCTACCATTTGAACCTAGGTCCATATAATTGCCATCTGGATTATACACCACTAGACTAAGGAGGCATCGGTAGGACATTGACGGACGATTAAGCGCAGTGGTTAAGAGCTTGAGCTACTCCGCCCACTGTGTCGAATAGTCGCGGGTTCGATTCCCGCACGGGACAAATCTTTGTGTGATCCACGATTATTTGTTCCGGTCTGGGTATTTGTTTGTGAATTTTCATGTTTGTAAACGCACCCACGACACAGGAATAAATCCTAGTGTGGGGCTACGTTTAAAAAAAAATATGGGATAGGAATTCTTTCTGATTTTCAATGATCCAGTTTCTACATAATGTTACTGATCATTTGTATGTAAAGGTAAATAAGTATATTGTATTTAATTTTTTAAAAAATAAAAATTATAAAGTGCTCTTTAATTAAATTTTACATTTAAAATTGGTAAACTGATGTACTTTTCTAGCATAATAGTATAAACATAATACTTACATGTTCAATTTTACTTAAGATGGAACATCAATCTGTTGAGTTTTGAAAAGACAATTCTATGGAATAAAAATAAAAAAATTATAGTGTAATTTAGCGAAATAGTAAAGCTGGTAGAAGTGGTAGCAATGGTAGTACAAACAATTACAAAAAAAAAGCTGATTTAACTATTTATCTGCATATGATACCTAATTATCCTAATTATGATTATTAAATCAACATATGCTACTGCATTTCCCGGTGCATATCTACTTTTTCTTACAAATCGAAGTTTGTAGCCTCTCGCTATTGGAACCGATCAATCCACTAGCACATGAAGTGGTAATCGATACCAATGGTTTAAGGTCCTTTTCGAAGGAAGGAGACACTCGAAAACGAAATGCCACAAACAGACACCCATGTCAAACTGACCGAGCTGAACGGTGTTGAACTTTGGTGATCTCTACGAACACAGTGGTGCCAAAGCACTACTAGTGCAACTGATTTCCATCCATTAGACTCGTGAAAGTTGTCGCATTTCGTGTATCTGTATCACCACGCATGTTCCCTTGTAGGGTAGGCATAGAGTACAGAGTTCCGACAGCTTCTTTCCTTACACACCTCGCTGGATTCCTCCACTCTCATAGTTCGTCTCAAACACGCACGTCGGTTACGGAGACTCTTGACTCGTCCTTCAGATAAGACTCTGTCTATTTGGTCATGGGAAGATAGCCTAGGTATTATATAATAGATATAATTTGTGTTATCATAAAAAGAGTATATAAAAATAAAGGACATAAAAAGAGTATAAAAGAACATAAGTTCTCTCCTAACCAAAAAAATTACTTGTACTTAAAGTAAAAAAGGAATACTTATACCTACCTATCAAAGATCTGAAGCCTTTCTAATATATGCTAAATAGTTTACTTATTCCGACGGCATCTTGCCATCGATTTCCAGGGATCAGGGTCCCATATGAATCAACTTTATATTTTAATAGCCGATTCTGTTATTTATTCTGATCCATCGATTAATTATACAAATTTTGACAGCACCATAATTATATTAAAGACATGATATGTAACTCAAGTGATTAAACACCACTATAAAATATATGAAAATGCAACTGAATAGTTACAGATTTGATATAGAAAAATAATATCCCAGCTTTATTTATCAGTCTAACAGTGAACTGTTTATATTGAGTCATGCAATTTCTCTCACAAAATTCTAACACAAGTCATGACCTTATGTGGTTAGCAAAAGTTGTGAAAACGTCATTTGGGTGATGTTGACCTGTCATGATAATTAAGTAAATAACAAATTAGGACCGTTAGACGGATTTATGTTTGTCGATGCATAAAAAGTATATAATTTTATATTTAATTTAGATGTAAGTCACATAAACCACGACTATTTTCCTCAAGAGGGAGTGGCAGTGAAGTACCGTACGTAAGTGTATACCTATGTATAGTCGACGGTATTAGTTCCCAATGTAAAAGAAGGCGAGCTTATTGCAGACTCAATTCTAGACTCCGAACAACTACTGAATAAATTTAATTTTAAAAGCCTTTTTAAAAACTTTTATAACAAACACAACGAAAATGTCTTACTTAGTTGATAAGTTGCTATGGCTTCCTTCTGGCTCCATCATTAGACCTTGGATACCATACAGGTCTAAAGTACTCGACAAGACAAATCCAACGAACCTGTATACCTCGGGGTTATACTGAGTAGTTGGCTGCATCATCAGAACCTGAACACTATCTGGTTGTGTAGCAATTGTCAATACTAATCTAACAAGCCTAAGCACGAGAAAGTTACGTTGTATATTTCATATGTTCTTATGGCCACCTGCCTTTGAACCGAAAAAACAGACCGCCAGACATTCGAACAAGCAAGTTAAAAAGAAGCTTGTAAACATAAAAATAATTAAATAAACAACCACACTATGTCCAACCTAGGATTTGAACCAAGAATCTCTTGATCGCTAACGGCTCCATGAAGTACAAACCAACGCGATAGTTATACGTTGTTATTAAGTCATCTTGCTATCAATATTATTAAATAAAATTAAGTCAACACATGGGTCAGGAGGGTAACTCGTCTTCATGACTTTCTAACATGGTTTTAGATTTTCATGAATTGTTTATCAGCCGACACTTCAACGTGACCCTCCGGTGCCTTCGTTGGATCCCCTTTTATCGAACATCTCGGGTTAGGGATGCAAATATTTATGACGTCGGAAAACAAACATCCACAATTAGTATTAATTCGAGATGGGACATCTGGTGAAGTGAGGACATATGCGATAGATGTAGCTAATGTTTGTCCTACTAATACTACTTCATACTAATATTATAAATGTGAAAGTTTGTATGTTTGTTACTCAAGCACGCAAAAACACTTGGGTGAAATTTGGCACACAGACGGTTTATTTCCTGGATACATCCTGGACATTAGATACTTTTTATCCCGGAAAAATGTGGTTCTTGTCTAAAGTTAACACGGGCGAAGTTGCGGGCATAAAACTAGTTAGTAATATTTGGAAAGCAATAGTATCGACAAAAGTTATATATGATGGCTTGCCAGTTACATAAAAGGTGGCATTTCATCAAAAGACTAAACATCGTTCATCGTTTTGTCAAATGTAAATGGCTTTGATTGTTTAGCCACTGAAATTAATGTCGCCGTTTAACCGAGTGACAGCGATTTAGAATCCTGCACTCTGTCTACCCCAGAAGGGATTTGGCATAATTATAAAAATATATAAATACTTAATTTAGAGAGATCCTTCACAGAATCTGAACGGATAATAAACACCGTCACACCTATCATTCCCAAACAGGGGTGGCAGAGGTGTACCGAGTACACTTACTTTTCGCCGATACTGTTAGTTCACATGTAACAGGGGGCGAGCCTATTGCTATTGCCTATATTGCTATATTGCCCTATACCGGGCACAATTCCAGACTCCGGACTCATACTGAGAAGTTTTCGTTAGAAAAACTACATTTGTCCGACCTAAGATTTGAACCCAGGACCTCGTGATCACAAAGCAATGCGCTTCACCACCAGACCAACGAGGCAGTCCTTCACGGAAGAAATAAATTAATAATCAAAAATAGTATGTTTTGGATGCGGGCAGCGTAAAACTGGTCGTTGTGGCAAACTTAAGCCTTAAACCTGCAGTGGGTCCTTAGGCTGATGATGATAAGATTGAGTTCTTAGATTAACGCGAGTATTACACATGAAACAAAACTATTTTTCGGATTTTATCGCGGTTTATTTTTTATTTTTAAGAGCTCAAGACACCGTGAGCTCATTCAGCGTAGATTAGACCAACAAAAATAATGAAGAAGTTTGAGGGTACCCCGGAACAACTATGCCGTTTGGAGGTCTAACAGCTCAGACCTTCCCGTGATCATTGGAGCAACGTTTCAAGTGCTTTGCAGCTTTGGGAATAAATCAAAAGTAATCGTGAAAAAATTCAAAACATAGTTTTTTTCATGATGATGATAATGTTTTGTTTTAATCACAAACAAAGTTTTAATTCATAAGAGAACGCATAAGTAAAAAATTAGAATGTTGTTATATTGGTTGTAAAATAAATCGTTAAGACTCATTATTATGGATGGGACAATAATAATTTTAAGAACCCAAAAAATATAATAATTAGTAGGTACTAACACATTAGCATTAGTACCAAGTGATTAATATCTAATTATACTTCGTGCTTCATCCTCGAGATTAGAGAACAATTGTAGTTACGCATATTGACTCGCAAAAGTAGCTTTTATTTATATTTTTTACTTTTTTATACTAAAAAAGTTTTAAAACACTGGCAACCCAGAGTCTATCTACCAAATCGTTGGTGTTTCGAACCTCATTCGCATTTTAGTGCTCCGCTAGTCTACACTAACTTTCTCTGCGTTAATGTGCTGTCCTTAAAATTGTGAAATATGTCTAAAAGAACTCAAGATGAAGACAGTGACGAATATATTAGGCGTAACATGCCAAAAATTGAAAAGAAATAGCGCAGACGCAAGGAGCGTTTGCGCCGCCGCATAAGTTCGGACAGCAGCAGGTCGAGAGCGGAGAATTCATCGCCTGTGCTATCGTTACTCGAAGGTAATCTTTTGAATATTAATAATAAAAATATGCATAAATCTGAAATTCTAAATATAGCCTAAAGTGTATTGTGGGTAGTAATGCAAACCAATCATACAAATACGTATCTGAATGTACAAATACTAGTGCACAGTTGGCCAAATTATAGCCTGTCCTGCGCCTGGTGAATAATTTTGTACAGATACCTACCCACATGGAAAAATTTTATTTTTGTAAGCTAATAAGGGGTTTTTCCATATTATTTTTAACCTTTCTTTACGAAATAATACAAATACTTAGCAAACTATGCTTTGTACATAAATTTGTATTCGTAAATAAAGTCCAATTGCATTTGGCAAGATATGAAAGTGCACAATAATAAAATAATCATACCCTCTTTACGAAATAATACAAATACTTAGCAAACTATGCTTTGTACATAAATTTGTATTCGTAAATAAAGTGCAATTGCATTTGGCAAGATATGAAAGTGCACAATAATAAAATAATCATACCCTCTTTACGAAATAATACAAATACTTAGCAAACTATGCTTTGTACATAAATTTGTATTCGTAAATAAAGTCCAATAGCATTTGGCAAAATATGAAAGTGCACAATAATAAAATAATCATATTTTATGCACTACACTCCAGATGGCTATGAAGTTTCGTTAACTGATTCCATTGCTCGGAATGAACAGCTCGGCCCTCCCACACAGGATGTGGATTTGGAAATTGCCCCAGGACCGTCCGCACCTGTCTTTGCTGAACCAGAGGAATGTCTCCTTGATGACGAGATCTCCTAATTACTGGGTGCATCCCCCACAAGAAATAAGAAAATGGAGGATAACATGCAAAAAGATATTGCCTTTCGATGGGAACATATCGCAACATCTGGTCTTACAAAAGAAACTTGAAAAGAACTACTAGACAAACATTTGTTACATGGCAATTGCCCCAAACTTTCTGGTCCAATTTTAAATCCAGAAATAAAAGCTGCCATGTCAGACACCATGATAGGAAGGGATAAGGCCACAGAGAGTAAACAAAATCAAATTACCTCGGTACTCTCGTGCATTGGGGGAGCTCTCTCAAAAATGTTTAATTCTGTACATAAGGCTGCCTCAATTATAAAACGACTGCCCAGTTGCTTTGTGATTTACAGTTCTTATAGTCTATGAAAAGGAGAAGCCTTATATGTTTTTTAATTAAAAAGGACATTAAGACTCAACGCTACGAGACAGAAATCGATACTTACCTTCTTGGCAAAAAATTAGCAGACACCCTAAATGCAGCGAAAGCCATACGTAAGTCTGGATCTGAAATTAAAGCAACAAAACCTAAAGTCACAGCATCTAGAGTCCATACTCGTAATTTAAACTCGAGGCCTTAACTAGCGAACAGCAGGCAGCCAGTCAAGGGGAGGCAGGATCTTGCTCAACAGCAACAAATACCAAGCGTGCTACCGCCACCTGCTCCACAGCGTCGCTATTATTACTACGTCGCCTTTGCCGCCTCCACCGCCGCCGCCGCCACCGCAGCAGCCGTACAGGCAGCGCCCGTACAAATGTCTTTAGACCCGGTACGTTGCTCAGGCAGACTTTCCTTATTTTGTAATCAATGGTGCCATATAACTAATGACCCATCTTATCGTGGGTGCGAGGATACAGTATCCCCTGCCACAAACAAGTGGTTCAAAAGTATATCCCACAATTACTTAAATTATCAGCAAGAGACAAAGTTGACTATAAGGAAGCCATAGGGCACCTTCTGACCACTGGTGTTATATCCAAGTGTGTGCCACATATAAATCAATTTTTATCTATTTATTTTTTTATAAAAAAGATAAATGGGAAATCTCGGTTTATATTAAATTTAGAAGCTTTTAAACTCGAGAACCTTAGAACGACTTTAAAATTGATATCTAAAGATTATTTTATGGCTTCCTTAGACTTAAATAATGCCTATTTTTAGTATCAATAGATATAAGATACAGAAAGTACTTAAGGTTTAGATGGCAAGAGAGTTTATTTGAATTTAATGTATTGCCATTTGGGTTAAGCACAGTACCCTATGTGTTTACTAAGCTACTTAAACCTGCTATGTCCATATTAAGGTCATTAGGTTGACATGTGGGTTGACATGTAATGTTAACTATATATTTAGACGACGTCTGTTGTAAAACACGCACTTATCAGGAATGTCTGGATAACGTAGTCCAAAGAAACTCCCTTTTTGAATCTCTAGGCTTTATAATAAATGAAGAAAAGAGTTCCTTTATACCATCAAACGCACGTACGTATGCACGTACCTCGGATTTATCATTGACACCCAAAAATTTTACATATGTTTAACCGATACAAAAAGAGACAATATTATAACAGAACTAACTAGACTAAGTCGTAAACAGCGTTGTTCCATACGATATTTCACCGCTGCTTGTCCCGGTATCCAGTACGGCTGGCTCTATACAAAACAGCTGGAAAGATGTAAATATCTTGTTCTGTTGCAATCAGGCGATTACGACCAATTCATGAGTATTCCGACATATTTAAAAGGTGATATTAAATGGTGGATTAATTCTTTAAAGAGTGCCTTTAATCCAATAAGGGACGATATTTACACTTTAGAAATCTTTTCTGATGCTAGTAAAACTGGGTGGGGGGTGGCATGTGGCACAAACGGCCAATGGACTGCACACGAAGTCACTAAACACATTAATTTTCTTGAATTATTAGCTGCCATTTTTAGGTCTAAAAATATTCGCGTCACAATTAAGAGACTGTAAGATCCTGTTAAGGATTGCTAACGACTGCTATATCGTATATCAATCGGATGGGAGGAGTGCGTATTTCTTACTTTAATAAATTAGCAAAAGATATTTGAGGTTTCTGCGAAGATAGAAACTGATAATAGAAATTGGCTGAACGGAAGATAGAAATTGGCACAGCTTAAGCTTTTGCACACTGGCCTACGCAAGCTTGGTTCTCATTATTCAATAGACTTCTTTTATCAGAGCCTATTATTATTAAATCTATTAATAAAATGTTAACTTCCGCCCCCAGCAGTGCGTTGGCGATGCCGCAGCTCAAACTTATGGTCAGGAAATTATCAGGAAAGCCTTTTCAAGGCGAAGTGTACCACTCAATTCCTTAGATGTCATGCATCCTTATCGGATAGTTCGGTAGCACAATACGCCGTAGCCTATAGATGATGGTTTAGCTTTTGTGATACTAATAGCATAGATAATTATGCGTCAATTCCGAATCTTATATATTTCTTTACACCCTTTTTTTCCGTACGGGAGCTCACTATGGAACGCTTAATAGTTATCGTTCTGCTTTATCCTTAATTATAGGCACAAGGGTGGTCTCTGATGATCGAATTATTAGACAATATAAAGGCTTTATTTTTTTTATTTTATTTTATTTTTATTTTTATTTATTGAACAAAATAGACTCTGTCCACCTATTCCCAAGTACAAGATCACACGGGATACTGGTGTTGTACTGGACTTTCTACCTAATCTACATCCTAATAACTAGATATTCTTAGATCAGTTAGCTAAGAAAACCGTGTCTCTGTTAGCACTTATCAAGTCCCACAAAGCCCAGACTCTGAGTTTAATAAAAATTCAAAATATACAGTGCAGTACGGATCTAATTCGTATAAAGATATCAGACATAATAAAAACATCCAGGCATAACGTTTTAACAAGCAAAACCCGATATATGTCCTGCCAATACCTTATAATATAAGAAAATAATAGTGATTATTTATTTATTAGCATCAAAAAGCCTTACAAATCAGTAAGTAGTCAAACTATAAGCAAATGCATTAAGAGTACCCTAAACGAAAGTGAAATTGACACTTCTATATTCTCTGCCCACTCTACCCGGCAGGCTAGCACATCATAAGAAATACTGCCCGCTGGAGTGGAACATCCAATGTTTTAAAAAAATTCTACAATAGGGATATAGATAACCAAAATACGGATGATTTTGCGAAATTAAGTTTTTTATATAAAATAAAAAAATAAAAACATTCTGATAATATAATGTGAAGTACACATTCAATTAGTTATGTTACATTAAATAATATTATTTTAGTTTAATAAAAACAATTCCTATAGTGAATGAAACTAAAATATATCCATTTTATTTTTGAATGTTTCGCGATCTTTCAAGCTCTACAATTGTTCTCTAATCTCGAGGATGAAGCACGAAGTATAATTAGTGATTAAACGAACTTACCTTAAGTGACGTTCTATCATAATTATGCGAGGGCTTCATCCGAAGAGATTAGGACCCGCCCTCCCAAGATGGCCCTCAATAGCGAAACATAATTACCTGTTTGTTTTGTTGTAAATGGTTTGTTACAGGTTATTCCTCTGCATGTTCTACTTTAAACTAAATGAGGTTCGAAACACCAACGATTTGGTAGATAGACTCTGGGTTGCCAGTGTTTTAAAACTTTTTTAGTATAAAAAAGTAATAAATATAAATAAAAGCAACTTTTAACTATAGTGGAAGATTAGCGAGTCAATATGCGTAACTACAATTGTTCTCTAATCTCTTCGGATGAAGCCCTCGTATAATTATGATAGAACGTCACTTAAGGTAAGTTCGTTTAATCACTAATTCTATGACAATCTACTTAACTAATTTTAATCCCATCATAAAAACCCTATTAAGTACATTCATCCTAATTTGCTAACGATGCTTAATTAGCACCTTTGCGATCTCTATAAATATTTAGGGAATATAAATATTTGCTCATTTCAATAAATCCCTTCAAAGTGATATCATAGTCAGTGTTTTAAGTTTTATAACTGTGAAAGCATCTGTTAGTCTTTCCTTTTCACGCGTAAATCGTTGAACGATTGTATCTTAAGACGAAAACATAAATTTAATTTTAAAAAATCAACGCAAACGAAGTTGCGGGCATCAGTTAGTATCATAGTAAAGTTGAAATAAATTTAATAATGAATCATCATAACGTGGACATGCCTCACTGCCGCTGTGATCTTGTAAGTAACAGTATTGTTATAGTTTTTCTTTGAAATTGGACTGACTGATTGCCTTGATGGTCTAGCAGCGCATGTTATGGCTGGCAATCAAGAAGATTTAAATCTTAGGTCAGACAAAGGGTTTTCTTATCGATACATTCACAGTTCGGTGTCTGAAAGTCCGACTCGAGGTTAGAACATACATGCACTATACCAACGATTTGAAATATTGCTCAGTAATCAAAGTTTTCTTGATGCATTTTCCAATTCTCTTGATTTACAACCATTTTATCCGCAGGTACACCGCTGGCTTAACGCTCACGAGAAATACTTCCAAAATTCGAGCCGGATACTGAAACCAACTACGAGTTCTGCTTACCCCACGTACACTAAGAACCATAATTTCCAGGCCAAAATGTACAAAAGAAATTATACCAATACAAGCCTCTGTCGTGTAATGTGAAGAATAAGATAAAGCATGATTTGGAAGCACCTCACAGAATTTCACCTTTAAGACCAGTGTGACATTGAAGTGTAAGTTTTAAGATGTAATTATTCATAAACAATGTTAAACGTGAACCCAAGTTCTCATATGCCCCAATCAGGGACGTATAAATCAGACGGACAAAAAATGCATGCAGCCACATCCGAGATGGTGTCCGCGGTGGCGACCAGTATCTTCCTATGATCGTGTGTGCAGACGCCGCACAGATTGCACGTGCAGAACGCAGGACGCGATGGTGTGAACACGTCCATACAAATATTACTGCAGGAATTTATCGTCGCCGTGCACGCCATCGCGGACGCGGCTGGACGGGCGCGTTGGTTTGGCCGTACCTTAAGTTAGTTCGCGTGCAGATACGAGCTGAAACGCTGTCTGCGTTTCACCTTGAAAAAAGAACAGTAAATTTTATTTTCTCACTACAAACACGACTTCTGTTAAACATGGTTTGTTGCATAATGGCGGCCGATAGACTTACTATGGTGTGTGTGCGTGGGCATACAATGGTTTTAGCTTCTACGTATGGTCGAGTTTTGTGGGCACTTTTAAAAAAAAATATTGCGTGATATTTATACAATACAATTGATATGGTTGAAAATTCATTTCTGCTATTTATTTATTGATTTCCAAACCTTTTCATTTCCAAACAGGGGAACTGTTCGGGTTTGGGTCTGATCCAAATTTAATTAGAAAATATAATAAAGCTAACAAAATTGCATAAACGATACCATACCGCGGGGTAAATCGACGGTGGTGCCATCTCGTTTTGCCCTGAGAACTAATTAATTACAAATATTATCGAATATATATATATCACACCAACGGTATCGATTTTAGTGTTTTTACTTGCCACACTTTACTGGTCCATAAAATTGGCCTCTTAAGAAAAAAACAGACTTTATACGCGCACTGACTCATTATTGGGCTTCATTTTTGTTTAGCAAGATTCAGTTCGTATTTTTTATACGTCCATGGCCCTAATTAGACGTTACTTTACAAAATCAATACAATAATTGAACGTTTAGACTTAAATAGTTCATTATCATTTCCTTAAGCAATTCGATATCAGAATTAACAGCAAACATAAACCTCTCACATTGAGAAATATTTTCAGAAGTGAATGAAGTAAAGCGAGAAACCCACCGTTTAAATTGCGTTCAAGTATAGTTAAGTTTTGTATTTTCCATTACGTATAATATTTTCCAGGCGGGGGGGTCACTTTGCTGACGGTAATAGGTCCCAATGTGAAAGGGGGCGAGCCTGTTTCCATTTTACCGTGCACGATTCTGGAGTCTGGACTTCAAACTGCTTCTGAAAAAAAAATGCGACAACCCCTGTGTGACCTATCATTAGAATTTTTGAACCATTTGATTGCTATCCGGATTATACGCCACTAGACTAAGGAGGCAGTCGGTAGGACAATGGGATTCGAATAATTTTCTGATTCTCTGTGATCCAGTTTCTACATAATGTTACTGATCATTTGTATGGATAGGTCAATAATTATTTTGTATTTAATTTTATGAAATAAATAATATAAAAAAGTGCTCTTTAATTTAAAGTTTACCATTTAAAATTGGTAAACTCATGTATTTTTCTAGCATAATAGTATAAACATAATACTTACATGTTCGATTTTACTTAAGATGGAACATGAATCTGTTGATTTTTGGAAAGACGGTTCTATGGAATGAAAAGAAAAAAATATTGTGTATCTTAGCGAAATAGTCAAGCTGGTAGATGTGGTAGCGATAGAGTGTTATAAAACACCAACGGTAGCACTCATGAGCAGGCTCAGAAAACTCAATATGCACTCGCCAACCCGCATTGTAGCGTGGTGAGTTTTTTACGCCCTAACGCCCTCCACTCATGTTTTAAAAAGAGCAAATAATAGTTTAGTTAAGCGAAAAAATAAAGACCAAGACAAGAGTCTCCGTAACGGGCGAGCGTGTATGACACGTACTATGAGAGTGGAGGAAGTTAGAGATTTATGGTACGGCGTGATGATATAGATAGATAGATAGAAAAAATAAAGATGGTCCATATAATTAAACTGAAAGAGAAATCATTAAATAACAACTTAACTTGATAGGCTCATCAACCATGTCTTTTTTAAGTTCATCATTCGCGCCCTAATAGTTGTAATTTCATTTACCTTCACAAGGCAATAATTTCCCTCCTTTGATTTCTCTACACACAGCCCCAGTAACTTACCCGCTCAATTATCTTTAGGGATTATTCCATACATTTAATGAATGAATCGATTCCGAACTATTAACCGTGTCCGAAAATGGCGGCAACCGCATACAACTTCTGCCAATTAAGTTAACAGTTTAACTGTTTGCAGGATTTATTTGGGACTATGGGAAACTGGAGGAAGTTCGTTGAAGTGAGTTTTTATGTTATAAATTAATTTCAAATGATTAATGATTAGTAGATTCATAATAAATTAATGGACATATGTATTTACGCAAGAATAAAAACTAGAGACAAACTCAGACAATTATAAACTGACTAATACGGTACAATACACCTCCGTTACACTATTTTTAGTTTCACAATTAGTTTTATCTTCTTTTATGGTGCAATAAGTATAACTGCAGTTTTCATCATTGTTGAGCACAGCTCGTAGCACGAAGTTGATATCGGGACGCAAGCCATGCCATCCTTGTCTCCCTACAAATTTACTGAATAACATGAAACTAACAGCACGATTACTCGCTAATGTCAAAGTTTTTGTGCTAAGCCCTCTGAAAACTGATGCTGCCTTAAATAGGGTATTAGTAACTAGATTGATTATACTTAAATTGAATAAACCATTTAACTGTATACGATACCTAATTATCCTAATTATCATTAGTAAATCAAGATATACTACTGCATTTCCGGGTACATAATTAATTTATCTCGCAAATCGAAGTTTGTGGCCACTGGCTATTGAAACCGATCAAGCAACTACCACATAAAATTGTAATCAGGACCAACGTTTTAATGTGCTCTTCGAAAAAATTACATGCCAGAAACAGTCACCAATCTCACACTGACCGAGCCGAACGCTGTTGAACCTTGGTGATCTCTACAGAAAAGGCGGTGCCACAGCACTACTAATGCAATTGATTTTCATCCTATAGACCCGTGAAAATGATTGCATTTTGTGTATAATTTGTCTATCTATCCATATATCTATATTATTACGCTAGTTCCCTTGTGAGGCAGGCAGAGAGTACAGAGATCCAACAACTTCTTTCCTTACACACCTCTCTGACTTGCTCCACTCTCATAGTTCGTCTCATACACGCTCGCTGGTTACGAAGACTCTTGACTTGCCCTTTAGATAAGACACGGTCTAATTAGTTATAGTAAAATAGTCTAGGCATAATATAATAAGTATAATTTTTTATCATAAAAAGAGTATAATATAGAACATAAATAGAGTATAAAAGAACATAAGTTCTCTCCCAACCAAAAAAGTAACTTGTACTTAAAGTAACAAAGGAATACTTATACCTACCAATCGAAGATCTATAGCCATTCTAATGTATCCTAATCAGTTCAGTTATTCTGAAGGCATCTCGCCATCGATGTCCAGGGATCAGGGTCCCATATGAATCAACTTTATATTTTAATAGCCGATTCTATTGAAAAGGGTTCGGGTAATTTTTTCGGTTGATAGCTTTTTGGTTATGGCGTAAGTCATGATAACTGGAAATGATATGATGGCATATAAAATGATACTTTTTTCTGATATATCGATTATTTGTACATGTTTTGACAGCACCATCATTATGGTAAAGGCATGATATGTAACTTAGGGGATTATTCACCATTATGCGACTTAATAGTTACAGATTTGATCCGAATCAACATTGGATCCAACGTGGCTGTTAACAGAGGCAAGTTATAAAAAAACTATAGAAAAATAACATCGTAGCTTTATTTATCAGTCTAGCAGTGAACTGTTTATATTGAGTCATGCATTTCGCTCACAAAATTCTGTCACCTTATGTGGTTAGCAAAAGTTGTGAAAACGTCATTTAGGTGATGTTGACCTGTCATGATAATTAAGTAAATAACGAATTACGACCGTAAGATGGATTTATGTTTGTCGATGCATAAAAAGTATATCACTTTATATTTAATTTAGATGTCACATAAACCACGACTATTTTCCTCAAGAGAGAGTGGCAGAGAAGTGCTGTACGTAAGTGTATACCTATGTATAGTCGACGGTATTAGTTCCCAATGTAAAAGAAGGCGAGCTTATTGCAGCCTCAATTCTAGACTCCGAACAACTACTGAATAATTTTAAAAGCCTTTTTAAAAACTTTTATAGCAAACACACAACGAGAATATCTTAGTTGATAAGTTCCTATGGCTTCCTTCTGGCTCCGTCATTAGACCTTAGACACCATACAGGTCTAAAGTACTCGACAAGACAAATCCAACGAGCCTATATACCTCGGGGTTATACAGACTAGTCGGCTGCATCATCAGAACCTGAACACTATCTGGTTATGTAGCAATTGTCAATACTGATCTAACAAGCCTAAGGACGAGAAAGTTACGTAGTATATTTCACATGTTCTTATGGCCACCTTCCTTTGAACCGAAAAGACAGACAGAAAAACATTGGATCACGCAAGTTAAAAAGAAGCTCGTAAAAATAAAAATAATTAAATAAACAACCACACTTTTTCCAACCTAGGATTTGAACCAAGAATCTCCTGATCGCTAACCGCTCTATGAAGTACAAACCAACGCGATAGTTATACGTTGTTATTAAGTCATCTTGCTATCAATATTATTAAATAAAATTAGGTCAACACATGGGTCGGGAGGGTAACTCGTCTTCATGACTTTCTAACATGGTTTTAGATTTTCATGAATTGTTTATCAGCCGAAACTTCAACGTGACCCTCCGGTGCCTTCGTTGGATCCCCTTTTATCAAACATCTCGGGTTAGGCATGCAAATATTTATGACGTCGGAAAACAAACATCCACAATTAGTATTAATTCGAGATGGGACATCTGGTGAAGTGAGGACATATGGGATAGATGTAGCTAATGTTTGTCCTACTAATACTACTTCATACTGATATTATAAATGTGAAAGTTTGTATGTTTGTTACTCAAGCACGCAAAAACACCTCGGATGAAATTTGGCACACAGACGGTTTATTCCCTGGATCAACACATAAGATACTATTTATCCCGGAAAAATGTGGTTCTTGTCTAAAGTTAACACGGACCAAGTTGCGGGCATAAAACTAGTTAGTAATATTTGGGAAGCAATAGTATCGATTATAGTTATATATGACGGCTTGCCAGTTAAATAAAAGGTGGCATTTCATCAAAGACTAAACATTGTTCATCGTTTTGTCAAATGTAAATAGCTTTGATTGTTTAGCCACTGAAATTAATGTCGCCGTTTAACCGAGTGACAGCGATTTAGAATCCTGCACTCTGTCTACCCCAGAAGGGATCTGGCATAATTATAAAAATAGATAAATACATAATTTAGAGAGAACCTTCACAGAATCTTAACGGATAATAAACACCGTCACACCTATCATTCCCAAACAGGGGTGGCAGAGGTGTACCGAGTACACTTACTTTTTGCCGACACTGTTAGGTCACATGTAACAGGGGGCGAGCCTATTGCTATTGCCTATATTGCTATATTGCCCTATACCGGGCACAATTCCAGACTCCGGACTCATACTGATAGGTTTTCGTTAGAAAAACTACATTTGTCCGACCTAGGATTTGAACCCAGGACCTCGTGATCACAAAGCGATGCGCTTCACCACCACACCAACGAGACAGTCCTTCACGGAAGAAATACATCAATAATCAAAAATAGTATGTTTTGGATGCGGGCAGCGTAAAACTGATCGTTGTGGCAAACTTAAGCCTTAAACCTGCAGTGGGTCCTTAGGCTGATGGTGATAAGATTGAGTTCTTAGATTAACGCGAATATTACTAATAAAATAAAGCTATTTTTCGGATTTTATCGCGGTTTATTTTTTATTTTTAAGAGCTCAAGACACCGTGAGTTCATTCTGCGTAGATTAGACCAACAAAAATAATGAAGAAGTTTGAGGGTACCCCGGAACAACTATGCCTTTTGGACATCTAACAGCTCAAACCTTCCCGTGATCATTGGTGCAACGTTTCAAGTGCTTTCCAGCTCTTAAACAGTCGGGAAAGAACTCGTGAAAAAATCCAAAAATAGTTTTATTTCATGATGATGACAATGTTTTGTTTTAATCACAAAAAAAGTTTCAATGCATGAGAGAACGCATAAGTACAAAATTAGAATGTTGTTATATTGGTCGTAAAATAAACCGTTAAGACTCATTATTATGGATGGGACAATAATAATTTTAAGAACCCAAAAACTATAATAATTAGTAGGTACTAACAAATTAGCATTAGTACCAAGTAATTAATATCTAATTCTATGAAAATCTACTTAACTAATTTTAAACCCATCATAAAAACCCTATTTAGTACATTCATCCTAATTTGCTAACGATGCTTAATTAGCACCTTTGCGATCTCTATAAATATTTAGGGAATATAAATATTTGCTCATTTTAATAAATCCCTTCAAAGTGATATCATAGTCAGTGTTTTAAGTTTTATAACTGTGAAAGTATCTGTTAGTCTTTCCTTTTCACGCGTAAATCGTTGAACGATTGTATCTTAAGACGAAAACAAAACTTTTAATTTTAAAAAATCAACGCAAACGAAGTTGCGGGCATCAGTTAGTGTCATAGTAAAGTTAAAATAAATTTAATAATGAATCATCATAACGTGGACATGCCTCACTGCCGCTGTGATCTTGTAAGTAACCGTATTGTTATAGTTTTGCTTTGAAATTAGACTGACTGATTGCCTTGATGGTCTAGCAGCGCATGTTATGGCTGGCAATCAAGAAGATTCAAAATTAGGTCAGAGAAAGAGTGATTTGGGGTTTTCTTATCGATACATTCACAGTTCGGTGTCTGAAAGTCCGACTGAAATATTGCTCAGTAATCAAAGTTTTCCTGATGCATTTTCCTATTCTCTTCATTTAGAACCATTTTATCTGCAGGTACACCGCTGGCTTGACGCTCACGAGAAATACTTCCGAAATTCGAGCCGGATACTGAAACCAACTACGAGTTCTGCTTACCCCACGTACACTAAGAAACATAATTTCCAGGCCAAAATGTACAAAAGAAATTATATCAATACAAGCCTCTGTCGTGTAATGTGAAGAATAAGATAAAGCATGATTTGGAAGCACCTCACAGAATTTCACCTTTGAGACCAGCGTGACATTGAAGTGTCATTTTTAAGATGTAATTATTCATAAACAATGTTGAACGTGAACCCAAGTTCTCATATGCCCCAATCAGGGACGTATAAATCAGACGGACAAAAACTGCATGCAGTCACATCCGAGAAGGTGTCCGCGGTGGCGACCAGTATCTTCCTATGATCGTGTGTGCAGACGCCGCACAGATTGCACGTGCAGAACGCAGGACGGGATGGTGTGAACACGTCCATACAAATATTACTGCAGGAACTGATCGTCGCCGTGCACGCCATCGCGGACGCGGCTGGACGGGCGCGTTGGTTTGGCCGTACCTTAAGTTAGTTCACGTGCAGATACGAGTTGAAACGCTGTCTGCGTTTCACCTTGAAAAAAAGAAGAACAGTAAATTTTATTTTCTTACTACAAACACGACTTCTGTTAAACATGGTTTGTTGCATAATGGCGGCCGATAGACTCACTATGGTGTGTGTGTGGGCATACAATGGTTTTAGCTTCTACGTATGGTCTATTTTTTGTGGGCATTTTTTTTAAACAAAAATTGTGTGATATTTAAAGACAATAAATACAATTGATATGGTTGAAAATTTATTTCTGTTATTTATTTATTGATTTCCAAACATTTTCATTTCTAAACATTCCCCTGTTCGGCTTCGGGTCTGATCCAAATTTATTTCGAAAATATAATAAAGCTAACAAAATTGCATAAACGATACCATACCGCGGGGTAAATAGACGGTGGTGCCATCTCGTTTTGCCCTCAGAACTAATTAATTACAAATATTATCGATTATATATATATCACACCAACGGTATCGATTTTAGTGTTTTTACTTGCCACACTATACTGGTCCATAAAATTGGCCTCTTAAGAAAAAAACAGACTTTATACGCGCACTGACTCATTATTGGGCTTCATTTTTTGTTTAGCAAGATTCAGTTTGTCTTATTTATACGTCAATGGCCCTAATTAGACGTTACTTTACAAAATCAATACAATAATTGAACGTTTAGATTTAAATAGTTCATTAATAATAATAATAATACACTTTATTGTACACCAAAAAAACAATACAAGAAACAATTTAAATACAAAAACAGTACAAATGGCGGTCTTATCGCTTAAAGCAATTTCTTCCAGACAACCGTTGGAAGGAAAACAAATAAGAATAAAAAGGGCAGTTGGTGGTGTACACTATTGATAATAATTTACAATACACATATATATAATATAAACCTAGTCATATATATACAGACATTACAATATACACTATTACATACCACACACATATTATAGCTAACAGATAAAGATAAGTAGCAAATAATCATATTATTGACAGATAGTGACTCTTAACCATGTTTTTTAACGAAACCAACGACTTTGCACGTCTAACTGACACTGGCAATGCATTCCACAGACGGACGGCTTGAATGGTAAAGGATTTATCGAAGAAATTTGTGGAATGCATCGGCATTTTCAGTTTTAAATTTTCCGATGATCTCAGGAACTTCGAGTGTGGCTCATGAAGAAACTCAAATCGATCTTTGAGGTAAGAGGGAGTTATCGGATTATACAGGACACTGTACAGAAGCGATAGTATATGAGCATTCCGGCGAAGGCGAATTGGCAGCCACTTGAGCTTTGTACGAAATTCAGAGACATGGTCATATTTACGCAAGCCAAATATGAACCTTATACAAAAGTTTTGAAGTCGCTCGAGTTTATTAAGTTGCTGCTAAGGTCAAGATAGCTGGCGTCTGCATAATCTATTATAGGGAGTAGAAGAGATTATGCGAGTGCAATTTTTGTGGCAGTTGGAAGAAAATTGCGCAACCTTCTTAATGAACCTGCAGAAGCAAAAACCTTTCGGCTGAGCTCCTGCAGCTGTGGACCCCAAGTGAGATTGGTATCGATGTAGATCCCCAAATCTTTTACGCTTTTACTTACTGGTATAGTGATACCATTAAAAATAATTTGGGGAAGTTGCGACCAATTGATACGTGAAGTAAGTCTGGAACTACCAATAACTATCACTTGTGTCTTAGTTGGATTAACATTGAGGCCGTAGCACCCACTCCATTCACATATCTTAGATAAGTCATGATTCATAGTATTCACAGCTTCCGACAGCCTGGCTAATGGTGCCTGTGTGTATATTTGGAGATCATCTGCGTAAAGGTGGTATGACGAACGTAATTGATTGGGAATGGAGTTAATAAAACAGCGAAAAGTAAAGGAGATAGAACGCCACCCTGTGGTACACCGGCACTAGTGTTACACCAAGAAAAGTAAGTTTCATCGATGCGAATGCGTTGCCGGCGACCAGACAGGTAGTTACGAAACCAGTCAATTGCCGTTGGAGATATGTTAATAGAGCATAGGACTCCAAGCAAAATATCAAAATCCACAGTGTTAAAAGCATTGCTGAAGTCGAGTAGTGTTAGTATAGTCAAATTGCTATTTTCTATACCTAATCTTATGTCGTCTGTGATGTTCACCAAAGCAGTAACGGTGCTGTGACCAGGACGAAATCCTGACTGGAATGGATTAAGAAGGGAGTTCGTATTGAGAAATCTGCTGAATTGGTCGTGAACAAGACGCTCAAGAACTTTGGATAGGAAAGGTAATATGGATATTGGACGATATTCGGAGACAGATTTAGGATTGGATTTTTTAGGCAAGGGCGTTATTTGGGCTTCTTTCCAAGAGGATGGGAAATCTCCGCTAGATAGAGAGTAGTTAAAGATATGGCAAATGATGGGAAGGATTTCGTCAAGGATAGGGAGGATCATTTTGCGGCTGATACAATCATTACCGACTGCATTTGATGTGATCGATTCTACGCTCTTTTTAACACCACAAGCAGTAAATTGACTAAAATCAAAAGGTGAATAATCGGGTGTCGGAATGGATGAAAGATAGTTAAGCGTACTTAATTTCGTAGTCTTATCAAAGTTAGACGAAGTCGAGAAATGCTGATTGAGGAAGTTAATATCTAAATCTTTATGGAAGTTATCTTGACGAGATTTGCCGACCCCCATTGATTTAAGAAACTTCCAAACCTTTGTTGGATTACCATTTTGAACCGAACTATGGATGTGTTGGCGTTGAGCATCTCTACACACCTTGTTGCAGTGATTCCGGATGGCAATGTAGTTGATCCAATTAGAATCGGTGGATCTAGCTTTATACTTGGATTTCATTGCCACTTTTTTGTTCATCAATAACTTAATGTCTTTAGTTAACCAGGGTGCTGGAAGATGTTTAACTCTGACAGGGTGAATAGGAGCATGCAAATCATACAGCTGAATTAGCGTAGACGTGAAGATATTAATTTTGTCATCTAGTGTGTCTGCTAACAACAAAGGTTGCCAATTAATGCTAGCGGCATCTTGTCGAAGCCTGTCAAGATTAATGCCACTAAAATTACGCTGCAGAAGAATTTTAACTTTGGGCTTAGGTGGCCGAATTTTGTAAGAAATAAAAACTAAATCATGATAAGAGAAGGCGTCAGCTGAACACTGGCCATGCTTGGCTACATGTGCAGTTGAGGAAACAAATATAAGATCTAAAAGTGATGGAGTAGAATTAGGGAAATGATGAGTAGCATCAAGAGGAAGAATTGATAGGTTACAGGATTCAAGAACTGATTTAAGGTTGGAAGAACGAATATCGTTTTTCTGCAGACATGTATTAAAATCGCCCATTATAATGCTATGACTGTAAGAAGGGACAGCATTTTCCAAAAGACTCTCAAAGGAGAAAACGAAATAAATACGTGATGAGGGACAGTAGTATACACCGAGAAGTATTTTAGAATGGCAGAGCTCAATGTCTATAAAAAGATGCTCACCAGCGTTTGATGGAGGTGGTTGTGGCGATAAATCAACTACAGAAAAAGGAATATTTGAACGGAGATATATCGCAACACCGCCACCACCTCCAACTGAACGGTCGTTTCTGATTAGATTAAAACCAGGAAGAGAGTATAGCGTAGACGGAAGGCACGGTTTCAGCCAAGATTCTGAAACAAGGATTGCAGGAATATCCTTACAGTCAAAGCTTACCAGCATATCGGAAAAATGGGCCGGGATGCTTTGGGCATTAATATGAACCACATTAAAGTTCCTAGTAACATCAGAAAAGGTAGACGTGAGGGTATCAGTAAGAGATGGAACACTAATGAAACTGTCATTGTTGCTTTCTAAAGAGAAGAATGTATCGGTATCACTTTCACTCTCATGTTCTGTCATGTAAATTTAATAAATGATCAAATAATATATTAATATATAGATGCGTTTGAACAATTAAAATACAAATTATATGCCTAATAATAAAGTCTAACCAATTAAAATAAATAAAAGATAATGCAAATATAATAATACTAATAAATAAATATACCTGTAAATTACTCAGTAGTAAATAACCAACCCACCTGCCAAAAGTGCTATAGCAAACAGAGCTGTTTTATATTAATTTTTACAAATTATATAAAAATGGACAATATACATACAACAAATAACTCAAACATAAATGTCATCGAACCAATAAAAAAAAGGACAATTTTAGAACGAAACAGAACGTACCGATGTACGATTTTTGAACGAAAACAAATGATGAAATTTAGACGCAACTGACATTGACATTTAGGTTTGACATACTGAGAAACATTACTTTTAAAAACAAATTATAACTAGAAAAGAGGGTACAAAAACAAGGAAAAATGCGCGGAATACACAAAAAAGACAGAAATACTACACCTAATCCTTCATTTTTTTGCATTCACCCCTCGCTTGGATCGTGCTGCAGCCCCAGTGTTCGTCTTCGATGTCGTTGGGTTAACAGGATCCTGTGCAATACTGTTAATATCGGAAAGAGACTTTACACAATGTCGCGTCCCGTCCAGCCCAAGGACATGCACCTGGCCATCTCTTGTCCAGCACTTGGCGACACCGAACCTAGCTCTCGCAGCCATGAACAAGTCGTGGCGGGTCTTTGTGAGGAACTCGGAGATGGTGACCCCCGTACCCTTGAGCTTAGTCTTGACGAACCAGACTTTGTTGCGGGCCGCCACATCGTTAAACTTAACCAGAACTGGCCTAGCTGACTTCTTTGAAGCACGTCCCATCCTGTGACACCGGCGTATGTCAACTGTTTGAAAATCGCTCAAACCCAAACAGTCCCTAGCAAGATTGGCGATAACCTGTGTTGTATCCTCATTGACCTCTTCTGCGACACCGTGAACCAGCAGGACCTTTTTTCTGCCTCTCATTTCAATATTGTCGACAGTTTTAGCCAACATCTCTATCTGCAGTTGGAGGGCATTGAGTGTTTGTATAATAAAGGCACGAAATGATGTAAACTCTGCAGCCAGGACAGCAGTGGTTGATGTAGGAGTGGCAGAGGACTTCTGGAGCTCGCTTTCAAAGTCAGACATCTTCTTGTGAAACATTTCCGTCAGTTGAGACATTGAGTTCTGTAGTGATTCCATGGTGATAGTGTGTAATAGTGTTTCACAGTAAATATAGGAAATAACACTTGTAAGGCAAGTTATTAAGGTTAGTTATCAATTATATTCATTAATACTGTTTAAAATATGTGTATACAATTAATTTTAAATTAAATACAGAGCCAAATAGAAAACGTTGTACTTGTTTAACTACCCGAAAAAAAAAAAGAAAAAAAAAACCTGTTGGAACATTATCATTTCCTTAAGCAATTCGATATCAAAATTAACAGCAAACATAAACCTCTCACATTGAGAAATATTTTCAGAAGTGAATGAAGTAAAGCGAGAAACCCACCGTTTAAATTGCGTTCAAGTATAGTTAAGTTTTGTAACGCATAATATTTTCCAGGCAGGGGGGTCACTTTGCTGACGGTATTAGGTCCCAATGTGAAAGGGGGCGAGCCTGTTTCCATTTTACCGTGCACGATTCTGGAGTCTGGACTTCAAACTGCTTCTGATAAAAAAACCGCGACAACCCCTGTGTGACCTATCATTTGAATTTTTGAACCATTTGATTGCCATCTGGATTATACGCCACTAGACTAAGGAGGCAGTCGGTAGGACAATGGGATTCGAATAATTTTCTGATTCTCTCTGATCCAGTTTCTACATAATGTTACTGATCATTTGTATGGATAGGTCAATAATTAATTACATTTAATTTTTTGAAATAAATAATATAAAAAAGTGCTCTTTAATTTAAAGTTTACCATTTAAAATTGGTAAACTCATGTATTTTTCTAGCATAATAGTATAAACATAATACTTACATGTTCGATTTTACTTAAGATGGAACATGAATCTGTTGATTTTTGGGAAGATGGTACTATGGAATAAAAAGAAAAAAATATAGTGTAGTTTAGCGAAATAGTCAAGCTGGTAGATGTGGTAGCGATAGAGTGTTATAAAACACCAACGGTAGCACTCATGAGCAGGCTCAGAAAACTCAATATGCACTTACCAACCCGCATTTTAGCGTGGTGAGTTTTTAACGCCCTAACGCCCTCCCCTCATGTTTTAAAAATAGCAAATAATAGTTTAGTTAAGCGAAAAAATAAAGGTCAAGAGTCAAGGTCAAGACAAGAGTCTCCGTAACGGGCGAGCGTGTATGACACGTACTATGAGAGTGGAGGAAGCCAGAGAGGTATGTAAAGAGAGAACCTGTTGGAACTTTGTACTCTCTGCCTACCCCGCCAGAGATCTGGTGTGATGATATAGATAGATAGATAGAAAAAATAAAGGTGGGCCTTATAATTAAACTGAAAGAGAAATCATTAAATAACAACTTTACTTGATAGGCTCATCAACCATGTCTTTTTTAAGTTCATTATCTCCGCCCTAATAGTTATAATTTCATTTACCTTCACAAGGCAATAATTTCCCTCCTTTGATTTCTCTACACACAGCCCCAGTAACTTACTTATCTTTAGGGATTATTCCATACATTTAATGAATGAATCGATTCCGAACTATTAACCGTGTCCAAACATGGCGGCAACCGCATACAACTTCTGCCAATTAAGTTAACAGTTTAACTGCTTGCAGGATTTATTGGGGACTATGGGAAATTGGAGGAAGTTCGTTGAAGTGAGTTTTTATGTTATAAATTAATTTCAAATGATTAATGATCAGTTATTAGTAGATTCATAATAAATTAATGACCATATGTATTTACGCAAGAATAAAACCTAGAGACAAACTCAGAAAATTACAAACTGAATAATACGCGACAATACACCTCCGTTACACTATTTTTAGTTTCACAATTAGTTGTATCTTGTTATATGGTGCAATAAGTATAACCGCAGTTTTTATCATTGTTAAGCACCACTCATAGCACGAAGTCGATATCGTGACGCAAGCCATGCCATCCTCGTCACCCTACAAATTTACTGAATAACATGAAACAGCACGATTAATTGCTAGAGTCAAAGTTTTTGTGCTAAGCCCTCTGAAGACTGATGCTGCCTTAAATAGGGTATTAGAACCTAGATTGATTATATTTAAGTTGAATAAACCATTTAACTGTATACCTAATAATCATAATTATGATTAGTAAATCAAGATATACTACTGCATTTCCGGGTACATAATTACTTTTTCTCGCAAATCGAAGTTTGTGGCCACTGGCTATTGAAACCGATCAAGCAACTACCACATAAAATGGTAATCGAGACCAACGATTTAATGTGCTTTTCGAAAAAATTACATGCCAGAAACAGTAACAAAGGAATACTTATACCTACCAATCGAAGATCTAAAGCCATTCTAATGTATTCTAATCAGTTCAGTTATTCTGACGGCATCTCGCCATCGATGTCCAGGGATCAGGGTCCCATATGAATCAACTTTATATTTTAATAGCCGATTCTATTGAAAAGGGTTCGGGTAATTTTTTCGGTTGATAGCTTTTTGGTTATGGCGTAAGTCATGATAACTAGAAATGATATGATGGCATATAAAATGATACTTAATTCTGATATATCGATTATTTGTACATGTTTTGACAGCAACATAATTATGGTAAAGGCATGATATGTAACTCAAGTGATTATTCACCATTACGCGACAGAATAGTTACAGATTTGATCCGAATCAACATTGGATACAGCGTGGCTGTTAACAGAGGCAAGTTATAAAAAAACTATAGAAAAATAATTGTTTATATTGAGTCATGCATTTCGCTCACTAAATTCTGTCACGTCATTTGGGTGATGTTGACCTGTCATGATAATTAAGTAAATAACGAATTACGACCGTAAGATGGATTTATGTTTGTCGATGCATAAAAAGTATATCACTTTATATTCAATTTAGATGTCACATAAACCACGACTATTTTCCTCAAGAGAGAGTGGCAGAGAAGTACTGTACGTAAGTGTATACCTATGTATAGTCGACGGTATTAGTTCCCAATGTAAAAGAAGGCGAGCTTATTGCAGCCTCAATTTTAGACTCCGAACAACTACTGAATAATTTAAATTTTTAAAGCCTTTTTATAAACTTTTATAGCAAACACACAACGAAAATATCTTAGTTGATAAGTTCCTATGGCTTCCTTCTGGCTCCGTCATTAGACTTTGGACGAACCTGTATACCTCGGAGTTATACTGAGTAGTTGGCTGCATCATCAGAACCTGAACACTATCTGGTTGTGTAGTAATTGTCAATACTAATCTAACAAGCCTAAGCACGAGAAATGTTGTATATTTCACATGCTCTTATGGCCACCTTCCTTTGAACCGAAAAGACAGACAGACAGACATTCGAACAAGCTAGTTAAAAAGAAGCTTGTAAAAATAAAAATAATTAAATAAACAACCACACTTTGTCCAAGAATCTCCTGATCGCTAACCGCTCTATGAAGTACAAACCACGCGATAGTTATACGTCGTTATTAAGTCATCTTGCTATCAATATTATTAAATAGAATTAAGTCAACACATGGGTCGGGAGGGTAACTCGTCTTCATGACTTTCTAACATGGTTTTAGATTTTCATGATATGTTTATCAGCCGAAACTTCAACGTGACCCTCCGGTGCCTTCGTTGGATCCCCTTTTATCAAACATCTCGGGTTAGGGATGCAAATATTTATGACGTCGGAAAACATATATCCACAATATAGTATTAATTCGAGATGGGACATCTGGTGAAGTGAGGACATATGCGATAGATGTAGCTAATGTTTGTCCTACTAATACTAATTCATACTAATATTATAAACGTGAAAGATTGTATGTTTGTTACTCAAGCACGCAAAAACACCTTGGGTGAAATTTGGCACACAGATGGTTTTTTCCCTGGATTAACACATAAGATACTTTTTATCCCGGAAAAATGTGGTTCTTGTCTAAAGTTAATACAGACGAAGTTGCGGACATAAAACTAGTTAGTAATATTTGGGAAGCAATAGTATCGACTATAGTTATATATGATGGCTTGCCAGTTAAATAAAAAGTGGCATTTCATCAAAGACTAAACATCGTTCATCGTTTTGTCAAATGTAAATAGCTTTGATTGTTTAGCCACTGAAATTAATGTCGCCGTTTAACCGAGTGACAGCGATTTAGAATCCTGCACTCTGTGTACCCCAGAAGGAATCTGGCATAATTATGAAAATAGGTAAAAATATAATTTAGAGAGAACCTTCACAGAATCTTAACGGATAATAAACACCGTCATTCCCAAGCGGGGGTGGCAGAGGTGTACCAAATACACCTATTTTTTGCCGACACTGTTAGGTCACATGTAACGGGGGGCGAGCCTATTGCTATTGCCTATATTGCTATATTGCCCTATACCGGGCACAATACCAGACTTCGGACTCATACTGAGAAGTTTTCGTTAGAAAAACTACATGTGTCCGACCTAGGATTTGAACCCAGGACCTCGTGATCACAAAGCGATGCGCTTCACCACTAGACCAACGAGGCAGTCTTTCACGGAAGAAATACATCAGTAATCAAAAATAGTATGTTTTGGATGCGGGCAGCGTAAAACTGGTCGTTGTGGCAAACTTAAGCCTTAAACCTGCAGTGGGTCCTTAGGCTGATGATGATAAGATTGAGTTCTTAGATTAACGCGAGTATTACACATGAAACAAAACTATTTTTCGGATTTTAACGCGGTTTATTTTTTATTTTTAAGAGCTCAAGACACTTTGAGCTCATTCTGCGTAGATTAGCCCAACAAAAATAATGAAGAAGTTTGAGGGTACCCCGGAACAACTATGCCGTTTGGAGGTCTAACAACTCAGACCTTCCCGTGATCATTGGAGCAACGTTTCAAGTGCTTTGCAGCTTTGGGAATAAATCAAAAGTAATCGTGACACAATTCAAAAAATTGTTTTATTTCATGATGATGATAATGTTTTGTTTTAATCACAAAAAAAGTTTTAATGCATAAGAGAACGCATAAGTAAAAAATTAGAATGTTGTTATATTAGTTGTAAAATAAATCGTTAAGACTCATTATTATGGATGGGACAATAATAATTTGAAGAACCCAAAAAATATAATAATTAGTAGGTACTAACACATTAGCATTAGTACCAAGTAATTAATATCTAATTCTATGACAATCTACTTAACTAATTTTAAACCCATCATAAAAACCCTATTTAGTACATTCATCCTAATTTGCTAACGATGCTTAATTAGCACCTTTGCGATCTCTATAAATATTTAGGGAATATAAATATTTGCTCATTTCAATAAATCCCTTCAAAGTGATATCATAGTCAGTGTTTTAAGTTTTATAACTGTGGAAGCATCTGTTAGTCTTTCCTTTTCACGCGTAAATCGTTGAACGATTGTATCTTAAGACGAAAACATAACTTTTAATTTAAAAAAATCAACGCAAACGAAGTTGCGGGCATCAGTTAGTATCATAGTAAAGTTAAAATAAATTTAATAATGAATCATCATAACGTGGACATGCCTCACTGCCGCTGTGATCTTGTAAGTAACAGTATTGTTAAAGTTTTTCTTTGAAATTGGACTGATTGATTGCCTTGATGGTCTATCAGCGCATGTTATGGCTGGCAATCAAAAAGATTCAAAATTAGGTCAGAGAAAGAGTGATTGGGGTTTTCTTATCGATACATTCAAAGAATGCCAGCGGAAAGAATGACAAAACAGATATACAATGTGAAAGTGGAAGGATGCAGGTACCGGGGCAGACCTAGATTATCTTACCACGACCAAATAAACCAAGTCTTATCTGATGGAAAAGTCAAGAGTCTCCGTAACCGGCGAGCGTTATGAGACGAACTATGAGAGTCGAGCAAGCCAGAGAGGTATGTAAGGAAAGAACCTGTTGGAACTCTGTACTCTCTGCCTACCCCGCAAGGGATCCGGCGTGAGGTTATAGATAGATAGATAGACATTCACAGTTCGGTGTCTTAAAGTCCGACTCGAGGTTAGAACATACATACACTATACCAACGATTTGAAATATTGCTCACTAATCAAAGTTTTCTTGATGTTAGTAACAGTATTGTTATAGTTTTGCTTTGAAATTAGACTGACTGATTGCCTTGATGGTCTAGCAGCGCATGTTATGGCTGGCAATCAAGAAGATTCAAAATTAGGTCAGAGAAAGAGTGATTGGGGTTTGCTTATCGATACATTCACAGTTCGATGTCTGAAAGTCCGACTCGGGGTTATAACATACATACACTATACCAAAGATTTGAAATATTTCTCAGTAATCAAAGTTTTCTTGATGCATTTTCCTATTCTCTTGATTTACAACCATTTTATCCGCAGGTACACCGCTGGCTTGACGCTCACGAGAAATACTTCCAAAATTCGAGCCGGATACTGAAACCAACTACGAGTTCTGCTTACCCCACGTACACTAAGAAACATAATTTCCAGGCCAAAATGTACAAAAGAAATACCAATACAAGCCTCTATCGTGTAATGTGAAGAATAAGATAAAGCATGATTTGGAAGCACCTCACAGAATTTCACCTTTGAGACCAGTGTGACATTGAAGTGTAATTTTTAAGATGTAATTATTCATAAACAATGTTAAACGTGAACCCAAGTTCTCATATGCCCCAATCAGGGACGTATAAATCAGACGGAAAAAAAAAGCATGCAATCACGTCCGAGCTGGTGTTCGCGGTGGCGACCAGTATCATCCTATGATCGTGTGTGCAGACGCCGCACAGATTGCACGTGCAGAACGCAGGACGCGTTGGTGTGAACACGTCCGTACAAATATTACTGCAGGAACTGATCGTCGCCGTGCACGCCATCGCGGACGCGACTGGACGGACGCGTTGGTTTGGCCGTACCTTAAGTTAGTTCGCGTGCAGATACGAGCTGAAACGCTGTCTGCGTTTCACCTTTAATAAAAGAAGAACAGTAAATTTTATTTTCTCACTACAAACACGACTTCTGTTAAACATGGTTTGTTGCATAATGGCGGCCGATAGACTCACTATGGTGTGTGTGTGTGTGTGTGTGTGGGCATACAATGGTTTTAGCTTCTACGTATGGTCGATTTTTGTGGGCATTTTTTTAAACAAAAATTGCGTGATATCTAAAGATAATATGAATTTAGCATTATTAAATTGTGATGTTATTATACTTACCGAGACCTGGCTAAATTCTGATATTTTTAGTTCTGAATTATTTGATAATAGATTTGTAGTATACCGCCGAGATAGAGAAACATCGGGTTATAAGGCACAAAAAAAAGGTGGTGGTGTTCTTATTGCAGTGTCCAAAAAACTGAAATCTAGCAGAATTAGGGAATGGGAGAGCCATTGCGAGGATTTATGGATAACCGTGGATGTAGAAGAATTAAAATCTCCTTTGCGACTGGCCCTATGTGCTGTATACATGCCCCCTCCAGTAAATAAAATGATGTTCGAAAACTTTACCCAGAATTGTAACGCCCTTTCTGAGCAACATGATCGTCATACCATTATAGCAGGGGATTTTAACCTTAGTACAATAGATTGGGATATCATATGTAATGGAAACTATTCAGATGATACAGTTAAAATAACGAGGATTGGTCGGGACTTCTTGGATTTCATGTACTTGAATAACCTTAAGCAGTTCAATATTTGTCGGAATAGGATGGGCAGAACGCTTGATCTAATTTTGTCCGACTTGCCTTTCTGTAAAGTGACTGAATCTGTAATCTCCTTAGTTCCTCTTGATCAACTGCACCCCGCATTGATTTGTATTATCGAAACAGACGATGACATGAAACTCAAGTTAAATAGTAGATCAAAAAAATATAATTTCCATAAAGCTAATTTTGAATCAATTAATGATGAACTTAAGGCACTAGACTGGGAGAGGTTATTTTGTAATGTAAAAAGTCCTGATGATATGGTTGATTTATTCTATGAACAAATTAGACAAATTATAAAAAAACACGTTCCTCTATCTAACACTCATAAGGGTAAAACTCCTCCTTGGTTTACACAGGCTTTGAAACGGTCCTTAGCGGAAAAAAATAAATTGAGAAAGAGATATAAAAAGTACCGACATCCAATGGATCAAATTGAGCTTACATTATTAAAAACCCGCTGTCGTAACCTTGCCATTGCCAGTTATAACAACTATGTTAAGCACGTAGAGGATAACATACTACGGGATCCAAAATACTTTTGGTCATATACAAATGCAAAACGTGGGGGGTCCAGTCCATTACCGAATAAAATGATACATGCAGAGAGGATCGTTGAGGGCGGAGAGGAGATCTGCAATAGTTTTGCCTCCTATTTTTCCTCTGTTTATGAACTATCTAAATCTCCTACATATATTACACCTAGTCACCTAAAGAACATTGAAAGTAACAGTGATAACTTGTCAACCCTAACTATAAATTATAAATCTATGGTAACTAAGTTGAAATCTGTAAATGTTAACAAAGGAGCTGGCCACGACGATATACCTCCACTCTTCCTAAGTAAATGTGCCGAAAATTTAGCGGCACCTTTGGTCCTTATTTGTAACTCATCTCTTCACTTGGGTTTATTTCCGAAACAGTGGAAGATAGCTAGAATAGTCCCTGTACCGAAGTCTAACGATAACAGATATATTATCAATTATAGACCTATATCTGTATTGCCAGCTTTCGCTAAGGTTTTTGAGTCCCTTGTTTGTCCTGTAATACAATCTTATTTCAAAAAGTATTTATCACATCATCAACACGGCTTTGTCAAAGAAAGATCTACCTGTACTAACCTAGTCAGCCACACTGAAATGCTTATGAGCTCCATCGATGCACGCAAACAATTGGACGTAGTTTATACAGATTTCAGTAAAGCATTTGATAAAGTTCCTCACAATGTTCTATGTAGTAAACTCTTAATTTACGGCATAAGTGGTTCCGTTCTTAAGTGGTTAAAATCTTATCTTGAAGGCCGCCATTTCTATGTTGCCGCTAAGGGTTTTCGTTCCAGTCTACAAAAGGTTACATCAGGGGTCCCCCAGGGTTCACATTTGGGTCCTGTCCTGTTTAACATATTTATTAATGACCTCCCTTTATGTCTTCTTCACTCCAAACTATTTTTATACGCAGATGACCTGAAGATCTCTCGAGTTATTGAAACTTTTACCGATGTGGAAAAGCTTCAGAGAGACTTGAACTCTTTGATCGAGTGGTGTAATAATAATGGAATGGAGTTGAATGTCAACAAATGTTCGTTTGTCAAATTTTCAAGAAAACAAAATCTGATAATGTCACAATACCATGTCAAGGGAATTTTCTTACCGGAAAAGGATACAACCAAAGACCTAGGGGTACTATTTGATAGAAAACTCACTTTTGTTCCGCATATAAATAATCTAGTAAAAAAAGCATCACGAGTGTTGGGTTTCGTTTTGAGGACGGCAAAAGTTTTCAAAAATTCCAAAACTAAAATACACCTGTACAATACACTAGTGCGTAGTATGCTGGAGTATTGCAGCACAGTATGGAGACCACACTACGCAACTCATATGCTCAGATTAGAGAGGATCCAAAGATTCCTGTACCACCTAGCGTATGCAACCGGTAATACAAAGACAACAACATACAAATCTCGCCTTAAAAAATTTAAAATGACATCTTTGGATAGAAGGAGAGATATGATAGATTTAACCTTCCTATATAAAATACTTAATAATAAAATTGATTGTCCCGAACTTCTTTCTTGCGTATGCTTGAGGGTACCACGTCGTCCTCCTAGAAATCCCATAAAGCTACTTGATGGACCAATGCGTAGATCCGTGCTTGGATGTAATTCACCATTGGCCAGGCTGTGCAAGCTATGCAACGCAACTGACCAATCAATAGATATGTTCGAAATGTCACTTAAAAAAATTAAACTCTCATTATCGTCATGAACCTCAAACATCTGCCCATCTTTTTCCTTCGATCATCAAATAACATTCGATCATTAGATATAAGTCACTAGTTAATAAGATTAATAACTTAAGATTAGTAATTTTAATTTTTTAAGCATGTAGTGTTTACCTTTAAGTAACGGTGCGCTTAGTTTTACTATATTTTGAATATTTTATTAAAATGTAAGAGTGTAACTGTTGTTGGTGAACCAAAATAACAATAAAAAAAAAAAAAAAAAAAAAAAAAATAATAAATACAATTGATATGGTTGAAATTTCATTTCTGTTATTTATTTATTGATTTCCAAACATTTTCATTTTCAAACATTCCCCTGTTCGGGTTCGGGTCTGATCCAAATTTATTTAGAAAATATAATAAAGCTAACAAAATTGCATAAACGATACCATACCGCGGGGTAAATAGACGGTGGTGCCATCTCGTTTTGCCCTCAGAACTAATTAATTACAAATATTATCGATTATATACATATTACACCAACGGTATCAATTTTAGTGTTTTTACTTGCCACACTATACTGGTCCATAAAATTGGCCTCTTAAGAAAAAAACAGACTTTATACGCGCACTGACTCATTATTGGGCTTCACTTTTTGTTTAGCAAGATTCAGTTTGAAAATTAAACGTTTAGATTTAAATAGTTCATTATCATTTCCTTAAGCAATTTGATATCGGAACTAACAGCAAACATAAACCTCTTACATTGAGAAATATTTTCAGAAGTGAATGAAGTAAAGCGAGAAAATCACCGTTTAAATTGCTTTCAAGTATAGTTAAGTTTTGTAACGTATAATATTCCCTAGGCAGGGGGGTCACTTTGCTGACGATACTAGGTCCCAATGTGATAGGGGGCGAGCCTGTTTCCATTTTACCGTGCACGATTCTGGAGTCTGGACTTCAAACTGCTTCTGATAAAAAAAACAGCGACAACCCCTGTGTGACCTATCATTTGAATTTTTGAACCATTTGATTGCCATCTGGATTATACGCCACAAGACTAAGGAGGCAGTCGGTAGGACAATGGGATTCGAATAAATTTCTGATTCTCTCTGATCCAGTAACTACATAATGTTACTGATCATTTGTATCGATAGGTCAATAATTATTTTGTATTGAATTTTTTGAAATAAATAATATAAAAAATGCTCTTTTATTTAAAGTTTACCATTTAAAATTGGTAAACTCATGTATTTTTCTAGCATAATAGTATAAACATAATACTTACATGTTCGATTTTACTTAAGATGGAACATAAATCTGTTGATTTTTGAGAAGACGGTTCTATGGAATAAAAAGAAAAAATTATAGTGTAGTTTAGCAACATAGTAAAGCTGGTAGATGTGGTAGCGATAGAGTGTTATAAAACACCAACGGTAGCACTAATGAGCAGCCTCAGAAGACTCACTATGCACTCGCCAACCCGCATTGTAGCGTGGTGAGTTTTTTACGCCCTAACGCCCTCCACTCATATTTTAAAAAGGCAAATAATAGTTTAGTTAAGCGAAATAATAAAGGTCAAGAGTCAAGGTCAAGACAAGAGTCTCCGTACGAGGCATGCCTTTTAAGTTCTGTCGTTTCCATAGTTCCCGGAAATTTTGAATTTGGAACTGTTCTATATTCGAATGTGTTTAAATTTTGAATCTCAAAACAGTTGAAAGTATTAGGATTAATGCTATTGTTTAGTCACAGCGTCGATTGGAATCTGTCAGGTTACGTACGAAAATGAATCTTTCTAAGGAAAATGTTCGTGCAATAATTTTCTACAACTTTAGAAGAGGCCTGACACGGCTTCAGTGTTTTGAAGAGCTAACATCTGTGTTCAGTGATGAAGCCCCATGTCTGCGAACTGTCGAACGCTGGTATTTAGAATTCCAGCGTGGACATACTAGTGTTAGTGACAAATCTCGCGAAGGACGCCCAAAATACGCCTTCACTGAAGATAACATCATTGCTGTGAGACAACTTATTCTCGAAGATAGTCATGTGACGTATCGAGAGATAGAAGCTCAATTAGGCATCTCAGGGACAACCATTCAGAAGATCTTGCATGAAGCGCTTGGTGTGAGAAAGCTAGTTTGCCGTTGGATACCGCATCTGCTTTCCGACGATCACAAGGCGGCCCGCGTCAGATGGTGTAAGAAAACTCTGCAAAGGTTCAACCGAGGAGAGTCAAATCACGTCTACGACATCATCAGTGGTGACGAATCTTGGATCTATGCCTACGATCCTGATTCCAAACAACAATCTACAATCTGGGTCTTTCAAGACGAGCCAAAGCCGACTAAAGTTGTTCGTTCTCGAAGCACTTCAAAGAAGATGGCCACGTTCGTTGGAAAAACCGGCCATGTTGCGACTATTGCATTTGAAGATCGTAGAACCGTTAACGCAGAGTGGTATACCACAGTTTGTTTACCACAAGTCATCGCCGAACTTCGAAAATCTAACTCAAAGCGACGCATCATCCTGCACCACGACAACGCAAGCTCAAACAACGCTCGTCAAACGATTGAGTATTTGAAGCAGGAAAACGAAGAAATTCTTGACCATCCTCCATACAGTCCTGACCTAAGCCCTAACGATTTCTTTACATTTCCTAAAATTAAGAAAAGTCATCGTGGTCAAAGGTTCCTGTCCGGTGAAGAAGCAGTCGACGCTTTCAAGTCAGCCATTTTGAACACCCCCACTTTAGAGTAGAATAAATGTTATAATAACTGGTTTGAGCGAATGGAAAAGTGTTTTAAGCTACGTGGTGAATACTTTGAAAAACAATAAAAAGTACTATAAGGTTCTAGTTGTGTTTTTTCTTCAAACGACAAAACTTAAAATGCATGCCTCGTAACGATCGAGCGTGTATGGCACGTACTATGAGAGTGGAGGAAGCCAGAGAGGTATGTAAAGAAAGAACCTGTTGGAACTCTGTACTCTCTGCTTACCCCGCAAGGGATCTGGTGTGATGATATAGATAGATAGAAAAATAAAGGTGGTCCTTATAATTAAACTGAAAAATTCATCTTTAAATAACAACTTAACTTTATAGGCTCATCAAACCATGTTTTTTTTAAGTTCATTATCTCCGCCCTAATAGTTTTACCTTCACGAGGCAATAATCCTCCTCCTTTTATTTAACTACACACAGCCCCAGTAACTTACCCGCTCAATTATCTTTAGGGATTATTCCTAACATTTAATAAATGAATCGATTCCGAACTATTAACCAACTGTATCCGAAAATGGTGGCAACCACATATAACTTCTGCCGATTAAATTAACAGTTTAACTGTTTGCAGGATTTATTGGGGACTATGGGAAATTGGAGGAAGTTCGTCGAAGTAAGTTTTTATGTTATAAATCAATTACAAATGATTAATGATGAGTTATTAGTAGATTCATAATAAATTAATGGCCATATGTATTTACGCAAGAATAAAAACTACAGAAAATCTCAGACAATTACAAACTGACTAATACGCGACAATACACCTCCGTTACACTATTTTTAGTTTCACAATTAGTTTTATCTTCTTATATGGTGCAATAAGTATAACCGCAGTTTTCATCATTGTTGAGCACAGCTCGTAGCACGAAGTCGATATCGTGACGCAAGCCATGCCATCCTCGTCACCCTACAAATTTACTGAATAACATGAAACAGCACGATTACTCGCTAGTGTCAAAGTTTTTGTGCTAAGCCCTCTGAAGACTGATGCTGCCTTAAATAGGGTATTAGTACCTAGATTGATTATATTTAAGTTGAATAAACCAGTTAACTGTATACGATACCTAATTATCCTAATTATGATTAGTAAATCAAGATAAACTACTGCATTTCCGGGTACATAATTACTTTTTCTCGCAAATCGAAGTTTGTGGCCACTGGCTATTGAACCAAGCAACTACCACATAAAATGGTAATCGAGACCAACAATTTAATGTGCTTTTCGAAAAAATTACATGCCAGAAACTGTCACCAATCTCACACTGACCGAGCCGAACGCTGTTGAATTGATTTTCATCCTATAGACCCGTGAAAATGATTGCATTTTGTGTATAATTGTCTATCTATCCATATATCTATATCATCTCGCTAGTTCCCTTGCGGGGTAGGCAGAGAGTACAAAGATCCAACAGCTTCTTTCCTTACACACCTCTCTGACTTGCTCCACTCTCATAGTTCGTCTCATACACGCTCGCTGATTACAAAGACTCTTGACTTGCCATTCAGATAAGACACGGTCTAATTAGTCATAGTAAGATTGTCTGGGTATAATATAATAGGTATAATTTTTTATCATAAAAAGAGTATAATATAAAACATAAATAGAGTATAAAAGAACATAAGTTCTCTCCCAACCAAAACAGAAATAACTTGCACGTAAAGTAAATAGGAATACTTATACCTACCAATCGAAGATCTAAAGCCATTCTAATGTATCCGAATCAGTTCAGTTATTCTGACGGCATCTCGCCATCGATGTCCAGGGATCAGGGTCCCAAATGAATCAACTTTATATTTTAATAGCCGATTCTATTGAAAAGTGTTCGGGTAATTTTTTCGGTTTATAGCTTTTTGGTTATGGCGTAAGTCATGATAACTGGAAATGTAATGATGGCATATAAAATGATACTTTATTCTGATATATCGATTATTTGTACATGTTTTGACAGCACCATAATTATGGCAAAGGCATGATATGTAACTCAAGTGATTAATCAACATTATGCGACTGAATACTTACAGATTTGATCCGAATCAACATTGGAACCAGCGTGGCTATTAAAAGAGGCAAGTTATAAAAAAACTATAGAAAAATAATATCCTAGCTTTATTTATCAGTCTAGCAGTGAACTGTTTATATTGAGTCATGCATTTCGCTCACAAAATTCTAACACAAGTCATGACCTTATGTGGTTAGCAAAAGTTGTGAAAACGTCATTTGGGTGATGTTGACCTGTCATAATAATTAAGTAAATAACGAATTACGACCGTAAGATGGATTTATGTTTGTCGATGCATAAAAAGTATATCACTTTATATTCAATTTAGATGTCACATAAACCACGACTATTTTCCTCAAGAGAGAGTGGCAGAGAAGTACTGTACGTAAGTGTATACCTATGTATAGTCGACGGTATTAGTTCCCAATGTAAAAGAAGGCGAGCTTATTGCAGCCTCAATTCTAGACTCCGAACAACTACTGAATAAATTTAATTATAAAGCCTTTTTAAAAACTTTTATAACAAACACAACGAAAATGTCTTACTTAGTTGATAAGTTCCTATGGCTTCCTTCTGGCTCCATCATTAGACCTTGGATACCATACAGGTCTAAAGTACTCGACAAGACAAATCCAACGAACCTGTATACCTCGGGGTTATACTGAGTAGTTGGCTGCATCATCAGAACCTGAACACTATCTGGTTGTGTAGCAATTGTCAGTACTGATCTAACAAGCCTAAGCACGAGAAAGTTACGTTGTATATTTCACATGTTCTTATGGCCATCTTTCTTTGAACCGAAAAGACAGACCGCCAGACATTCGAACAAGCAAGTTAAAACGAAGCTTGTAAACATAAAAATAATTAAATAAACAACCACACTATGTCCAACCTAGGATTTAAACCAAGAATCTCTTGATCGCTAACCGCTCTATGAAGTACAAACCAACGCGATAGTTATACGTTGTTATTAAGTCATCTTGCTATCAATATTATTAAATAAAATTAAGTCAACACATGGGTCGGAAGGGTAACTCGTCTTCATGACTTTCTAACAAGATTTTCATAAATTGTTTATCAGCCGAAACTTCAACGTGACCCTCCGGTGCCTTCGTTGGATTCCCTTTTATCGAACATCTCGGGTTAGGGATGCAAATATTTATGACGTCGGTAAACAAACATCCACAATTAGTATTAATTCGAGATGGGACATCTGGTGAAGTGAGGACATATGGGAGCACAGATGTAGCTAATGTTTGTCCTACTAATACTACTTCATACTAATATTATAAATGTGAAAGTTTGTATGTTTGTTACTCAAGCACGCAAAAACACTGTGAAATTTGGCACACAGACGGTTTATTTCCTGGATACATCCTGGACATTAGATACTTTTTATCCCGGAAATATGTGGTTCTTATCGAAAGTTAACACGGGCAAAGTTGCAGGCAAAAAACTAGTTAGTAATATTTGGAAAGCAATAGCATCGACTATAGTTATATATGATGGCTTGCCAGTTAAATAAAAAGTGGCATTTCATCAAGAGACTAAACATCGTTCATCGTTTTGTCAAATGTAAATAGCTTTGATTGTTTAGCCACTGAAATTTATGTTGCCGTTTAACCGAGTGACAGCGATTTAGAATCCTGCACTCTGTGTACCCCAGAAGGGTTCTGGCATAATTATGAAAATAGATAAATACATAATTTAGAGAGAATCTTCACAGAATCTAAACGGATAATAAACACCGTCACACCTATCATTCCCAAACAGGGGTGGCAGAGGTGTACCGAGTACACTTACTTTTTGCAGATACTGTTAGGTCACATGTAACAGGGGGCGAGCCTATTGCTATTGCCTATACTGCTATATTGCCCTATACCGGGCACAATTCCAGACTCCGGACTCATACTGAAAAGTTTTCGTTAGAAAAACTACATTTGTCCGACCTAGGATTTGAACCCAAAACCTCGTGATCACAAAGCGATGCGCTTCACCACCAGACCAACGAGGCAGTCCTTCACGGAAGAAATACATCAGTAATCAAAAATAGTATGTTTTGGATGCGGGCAGCGTAAAACTGGTCGTTGTGGCAAACTTAAGCCTTAAACCTGCAGTGGGTCCTTAGGCTGATGATGATAAGATTGAGTTCTTAGATTAACGCGAGTATAACACATGAAACAAAACTATTTTTCGGATTTTATCGCGATTTATTTTTTATTTTTAAGAGCTCAAGTCACCGTGAGCTCATTCTGCGTAGATTAGACCAACAAAAATAATGAAGAAGTTTGAGGGTACCCCGGAACAACTATGCCTTTTGGAGGTCTAACAGCTCAGACCTTCCCGTGATCATTGGAACAACGTTTCAAGTGCTTTGCAGCTCTTGAACAGTCGGGAATAAATCAAAAGTAATCGTGAAAAAATTCAAAAAATAGTTTTATTTTATGATGATGATAATGTTTTGTTTTAATCACAAAAAAAGTTTTAATGCATAAGAGAACGCATAAGTAAAAAATTAGAATGTTGTTATATTGGTTGTAAAATATATCGTTAAGACTCATTATTATGGATGGGACAATAATAATTTTAAGAACCCAAAAAATATAATAATTAGTAGGTACTAACACATTAGCATTAGTACCAAGTAATTAATATCTAATTCTATGACAATCCACTTAACTAATTTTAAACCCATCGTAAAAACCCTTTTTAGTACATTCATCCTAATTTGCTAACGATGCTTAATTAGCACCTTTGCGATCTCTATAAATATTTAGGGAATATAAATATTTGCTCATTACAATAAATCTCTCCAAAGTGATATCATAGTCAGTGTTTTAAGTTTTATAACTGTGAAAGCATCTGTTAGTCTTTCCTTTTCACGCGTAAATCGTTGAACGATTGTATCTTAAGACGAAAACAACTTTTAATTTAGAAAAATCAACGCAAACGAAGTTGCGGGCATCAGTTAGTATCATATTAAAGTTAAAATAAATTTAATAATGAATCATCATAACGTGGACATGCCTCAATGCCGCTGTGATCTTGTAAGTAACAGTATTGTTATAGTTTTGCTTTGAAATTAGACTGACTGATTGCCTTGATGGTCTAGCAACGCATGTTATGGCTGGCGATCAAGAAGATTCAAAATTAGGTCAGAGAAAGAGTGATTGGGGTTTTCTTATCGATACATTCACAGTTCGGTGTCTGAAAGTCCGACTCGAGGTTAGAACATACATACACTATACCAACAATTTGAAATATTGCTCAGTAATCAAAGTTTTCTTGATGCATTTTCCTATTCTCTTGATTTACAACCATTTTATCCGCAGGTACACCGCTGGCTTGACGCTCACGAGAAATACTTCCAAAATTCGAGCCGGATACTGAAACCAACTACGAGTTCTGCTTACCCCACGTACACTAAGAAACATAATTTCCAGGCCAAAATGTACAAAAGAAATACCAATACAAGCCTCTATCGTGTAATGTGAAGAATAAGATAAAGCATGATTTGGAAGCACCTCACACAATTTCACCTTTGAGACCAGTGTGATATTGAAGTGTAATTTTTAAGATGTAATTATTCATAAACAATGTTAAACGTGAACCCAAGTTCTCATATGCCCCAATCAGGGACGTATAAATCAGACGGACAAAAAATGCATGCAGCCACGTCTGAGATGGTGTTCGCGGTGGCGACCAGTATCATCCTATGATCGTGTGTGCAGACGCCGCACAGATTGCACGTGCAGAACGCAGGACGCGATGGTGTGAACACGTCCATACAAATATTACTGCAGGAACTGATCGCCACCGTGCACGCCATCGCGGACGCGGCTGGACGGGCGCGTTGGTTTGGCCGTACCTTAAGTTAGTTCGCGTGCAGATACGAGCTGAAACGCTGTCTGCGTTTCACCTTGAAAAAAAGAAGAACAGTAAATTTTATTTTCTCACTACAAACACGACTTCTGTTAAACATGGTTTGTTGCATAATGGCGGCCGATAGACTCACTATGGTGTGTGTGTGTGTGTGTAGGCATACAATGGTTTTAGCTTCTAGTATGGTCGAGCTTTGTGGGCATTTTTAAAAAAAAAATATTGCGTGATATTTATACAATACAATTGATATGGTTGAAAATTCATTTCTGTTATTTACTTATTGATTTCCAAACATTTTCATTTCCAAACATTCCCCTGTTCGGGTTCGGGTCTGATCTAAATTTAATTAGAAAATATAATAAAGCTAACAAAATTGCATAAACGATACCATACCGCGGGGTAAATCGACGGTGGTGCCATCTCGTTTTGCCCTGAGAACTAATTAATTACAAATATTATCGAATATATATATACATCACACCAACGGTATCGATTTTAGTGTTTTTACTTGCCACCCTTTCCTGGTCCATAAAATTGGCCTCTTAAGAAAAAAAGACTTTATACGCGCACTGACTCATTATTGGGCTTCATTTTTTGTTTAGCAAGATTCAGTTCGTATTTTTTATACGTCCATGGCCCTAATTGGACGTTACTTTACAAAATCAATACAATAATTGAACGTTTAGATTTAAATAGTTCATTATCATTTCCTTAAGCAATTCGATATCAGAATTAACAGCAAACATAAACCTTTCACATTGAGAAATATTTTCAGAACTGAATGAAGTAAAGCGAGAATCCCACCGTTTAAATTGCGTTCAAGTATAGTTAAGTTTTGTAACGTATAATATTTTCCAGGCAGGAGGGTCACTTTGCTGACGGTATTAGGTCCCAATGGGATAGGGGGCGAGCCTGTTTCCATTTTACCGTGCACGATTCTGGAGTCTGGACTTCAAACTGCTTCTGATAAAAAAAACTGCGACAACCCCTGTGTGACCTATCATTTGAATTTTTGAACCATTTGATTGCCATCTGGATTATACGCCACTAGACTAAGGAGGCAGTCGGTAGGACAATGGGATTCGAATAATTTTCTGATTCTCTCTGATCCAGTTTCTACATAATGTTACTGATCATTTGTATGGATAGGTCAATAATTATTTTGTATTTAATTTTATGAAATAAATAATACAAAAAAGTGCTCTTTAATTTAAAGTTTACCATTTAAAATTGGTAAACACATGTATTTTTCTAGCATAATAGTATAAACATAATACTTACATGTTCGATTTTACTTAAGATGGAACATGAATCTGTTGATTTTTGGGAAGACGGTTCTATGGAATAAAAAGAAAAAAATATAGTGTAGTTTAGCGAAATAGTCAAGCTGGTAGATGTGGTAGCGATAGAGTGTTATAAAACACCAACGGTAGCACTCATGAGCAGGCTCAGAAAACTCAATATGCACTCGCCAACCCGCATTGTAGCGTGGTGAGTTTTTTACGCCCTAACGCCCTCCACTCATGTTTTAAAAAGAGCAAATAATAGTTTAGTTAAGCGAAAAAATAAAGGTCAAGACAAGAGTCTCCGTAACGCGCGAGCGTGTATGACACGTACTATGAGAGTGGAGGAAGTCAGAGAGGTATGTAAAGAAAGAACCTGTTGGAACTTTGTACTCTCTGCCTACCCCGCAAGAGATCTGGCGTGATGATATAGATAGATAGATAGAAAAAATAAAGGTTGGCCTTATAATTAAACTGAGAGAGAAATTATTAAATAACTACTTAACTTGATAGGCTCATCAACCATGTCTTTTTTAAGTTCATTATCTCCGCCCTAATAGTTATAATTTCATTTACCTTCACAAGGCAATAATTTCCCTCCTTTGATTTCTCTACACACAGCCCCAGTAACTTACCCGCTGATTTATCTTTAGGGATTATTCCATACATTTAATGAATGAATCGATTCCGAACTATTAACCGTGTCCGAACATGGCGGCAACCGCATACAACTTCTGCCCATTAAGTTAACAGTTTAACTGTTTGTAGGATTTATTGGGGACTATGGGAAATTGGAGGAAGTTCATCGAAGTGAGTTTTTATGTTATAAATTAATTTTAAATAATTAATGATCAGTAGTCGATTCATAATTAATTAATGGACATATGTATTTACGCAAGAATAAAAACTAGAGACAAACTCAGACAATTATAAACTGACTAATACGGTACAATACACCACAATTAGTTTTATCTTCTTTTATGGTGCAATAAGTATAACTGCAGTTTTCATCATTGTTGAGCACAGCTCGTAGCACGAAGTTGATATCGTGACGCAAGCCATGCCATCCTTGTCTCCCTACAAATTTACTGAATAACATGAAACTAACAGCACGATTACTCGCTAATGTCAAAGTTTTTGTGCTAAGCCCTCTGAAAACTGATGCTGCCTTAAATAGGGTATTAGTAACTGGATTGATTATATTTAAGTTGAATAAACCATTTAACTGTATACGATACCTAATTATCCTAATTATGATTAGTAAATCAAGATATACTACTGCATTTCCGGGTACATAATTAATTTATCTCGCAAATCGAAGTTTGTGGCCACTGGCTATTGAAACCGATCAAGCAACTACCACATAAAATTGTAATCAGGACCAACGTTTTAATGTGCTCTTCGAAAAAATTACATGCCAGAAACAGTCACCAATCTTACACTGACCGAGCCGAACGCTGTTGAACCTTGGTGATCTCTACAGACAAGGCGGTGCCACAGAACTACTAATGCAATTGATTTTCATCCTATAGACCCGTGAAAATGATTGCATTTTGTGTATAATTTGTCTATCTATCCATATATCTATATTATTACGCTAGTTCCCTTGTGGGGCAGGCAGAGAGTACAGAGGTCCAACAACTTCTTTCCTTACACACCTCTCTGACTTGCTCCACTCTCATAGTTCGTCTCATACACGCTCGCTGGTTACCAAGACTCTTGACTTGCCCTTCAGATAAGACACGGTCTATTTAGTTATAGTAAGATAGTCTAGGTATAATATAATAAGTATAATTTTTTATACTGTTGGAACTCTGTACTCTCTGCCTACCCCGCAAGGGATCTGGCGTGAGGTTATAGATAGATAGATAGATAGATAATTTTTTATCATAAAAAGAGTATAATATAGAACATAAATAGAGTATAAAAGAACATAAGTTCTCTCCCAACCAAAAAGTAACTTGTACTTAAAGTAACAAAGGAATACTTATACCTACCAATCGAAGATCTAAAGCCATTCTAATGTATCCTAATCAGTTCAGTTATTCTGACGGCATCTCGCCATCGATGTCCAGGGATCAGGGTCCCATATGAATCAACTTTATATTTTAATAGCCGATTCTATTGAAAAGGGTTCGGGTAATTTTTCGGTTGATAGCTTTTTGGTTATGGCGTAAGTCATGATAACTGGAAATGATATGATGGCATATAAAATGATACTTTATTCTGATATATCGATTATTTGTACATGTTTTGACAGCACCATAATTATGGTAAAGGCATGATATGTAACTTAAGGGATTATTCACCATTATGCGACTGAATAGTTACAGATTTGATCCGAATCAACATTGGATCCAGCGTGGCTGTTAACAGAGGCAAGTTATAAAAAAACTATAGAAAAATAATATCGTAGCTTTATTTATTAGTCTAGCAGTGAACTGTTTATATTGAGTCATGCATTTCGCTCACAAAATTCTATCACAAGTCATGACCTTATGTGGTTAGCAAAAGTTGTGAAAACGTCATTTGGGTGATGTTGACCTGTCATGATAATTAAGTAAATAACGAATTACGACCGTAAGATGGATTTATATTTGTCGATGCATAAAAAGTATATCACTTTATATTCAATTTAGATGTCACATAAACCACGACTATTTTCCTCAAGAGAGAGTGGCAGAGAAGTACTGTACGTAAGTGTATACCTATGTATAGTCGACGGTATTAGTTCCCAATGTAAAAGAAGGCGAGCTTATTGCAGCCTCAATTTTAGACTCCGAACAACTACTGAATAATTTAAATTTTTAAAGCCTTTTTATATACTTTTATAGCAAACACACAACGAAAATATCTTAGTTGATAAGTTCCTATGGCTTCCTTCTGGCTCCGTCATTAGACCTTGGACACCATACATGTCTAAAGTACTCGACAAGACAAATCCAACGAACCTGTATACCTCGGGGTTATACTGAGTAGTTGGCTGCATCATCAGAACCTGAACACTATCTGGTTGTGTAGTAATTGTCAATACTAATCTAACAGTCCTAAGCACGAGAAAGTTACGTTGTATATTTCACATGCTCTTATGGCCACCTTCCTTTGAACCGAAAAGACAGACAGACAGACATTCGAACAAGCAAGTTAAAAAGAAGCTTGTAAAAATAAAAATAATTAAATAAACAACCACACTTAGTCCAAGAATCTCCTGATCGCTAACCGCTCTATGAAGTACAAACCAACGCGATAGTTATACGTTGTTATTAAGTCATCTTGCTATCAATATTATTAAATAAAATTAAGTCAACACATGGGTCGGAAGGGTAACTCGTCTTCATGACTTTCTAACATGGTTTTAGATTTTCATCTATCTATCTATCTATAACCTCACGCCAGATCCCTTGCGGGGTAGGCAGAGAGTACAGAGTTCCAACAGGTTCTTTCCTTACATACCTCTCTGGCTTCCTCGACTCTCATAGTTCGTCTCATACACGCTCGCCGGTTACGGAGACTCTTGACTTTTCCATCAGATAAGACTCGGTTTATTAGATTTTCATGATATGTTTATCAGCCGAAACTTCAACGTGACCCTCCGGTGCCTTCGTTGGATCCCCTTTTATCAAACATCTCGGGTTAGGGATGCAAATATTTATGACGTCGGAAAACATATATCCACAATATAGTATTAACTCGAGATGGGACATCTGGTGAAGTGAGCACATATGGGAGCACAGATGTAGCTAATGTTTGTCCTACTAATACTACTTCATACTAATATTATAAATGTGAAAGATTGTATGTTTGTTACTCAAGCACGCAAAAACACCTTGGGTGAAATTTGGCACACAGATGGTTTATTCCCTAGATTAACACATAAGATACTTTTTATCCCGGAAAATGTGGTTCTTGTCTAAAGTTAACACGGGCGAAGTTGCGGACATAAAACTAGTTTGTAATATTTGGGAAGCAATAGTATCGACTATAGTTATATATGATGGCTTGCCAGTTAAATAAAAAGTGGCATTTCATCAAAGACTAAACATCGTTCATCGTTTTGTCAAATGTAAATAGCTTTGATTGTTTAGCCACTGAAATTAATGTCGCCGTTTAACCGAGTGACAGCGATTTAGAATCCTGCACTATGTGTACCCCAGAAGGGATCTAACATAATTATAAAAATAGGTAAATATATAATTTAGAGAGAACCTTCACAGAATCATAACGGATAATAAACACCGTCACACCTCTCATTCCCAAGCAGGGGTGGCAGAGGTGTACCAAATACACCTATTTTTTGCCGACACTGTTAGGTCACATGTAACGGGGGGCGAGCCTATTTCTATTGCCTATATTGCTATATTGCCCTATACCGGGCACAATTCCAGACTTCGGACTCATACTGAAAAGTTTTCGTTAGAAAAACTACATTTGTCCGACCTAGGATTTGAACCCAGGACCTCGTGATCACAAAGCGATGCGCTTCACCACCAGACCAACGAGGCAGTCCTTCACGGAAGAAATACATCAGTAATCAAAAATAGTATGTTTTATATGCGGGCAGCGTAAAACTGGTCGTTGTGGCAAACTTAAGCCTTAAACCTGCAGTGGGTCCTTAGGCTGATGATGATAAGATTGAGTTCTTAGATTAACGCGAGTATTATATTAACATGAAACAAAACTATTTTTCGGATTTTAACGCGGTTTATTTTTTATTTGTAAGAGCTCAAGCCACCGTGAGCTCATTCTGCGTAGATTAGACCAACAAAAATAATGAAGAAGTTTGAGGGTACCCCGGAACAACTATGCCGTTTGGAGGTCTAACAACTCAGACCTTCCCGTGATCATTGGTGCAACGTTTCAAGTGCTTTGCAGCTTTGGGAATAAATCAAAAGTAATCGTGAAAAAATTCAATAAATAGTTTTATTTCGTGATGATGATAATGTTTTGTTTTAATCACAAAAAAAGTTTTAATTCATAAGAGAACGCATAAGTAAAAAATTAGAATGTTGTTATATTGGTTGTAAAATAAATCGTTAAGACTCATTATTATGGATGGGACAATAATAATTTTAAGAACCCAAAAAATATAATAATTAGTAGGTACTAACACATTAGCATTAGTACCAAGTGATTAATATCTAATTATACTTCGTGCTTCATCCTCGAGATTAGAGAACAATTGTAGTTACGCATATTGACTCGCTAATCTTCCACTATAGTTAAAAGTAGCTTTTATTTATATTTTTTACTTTTTTATACTAAAAAAGTTTTAAAACACTGGCAACCCAGAGTCTATCTACCAAATCGTTGGTGTTTCGAACCTCATTCGCATTTTAGTGCTCCGCTAGTCTACACTAACTTTCTCTGCGTTAATGTGCTGTCCTTAAAATTGTGAAATATGTCTAAAAGAACTCAAGATGAAGACAGTGACGAATATATTAGGCGTAACATGCCAAAAATTGAAAAGAAATAGCGCAGACGCAAGGAGCGTTTGCGCCGCCGCATAAGTTCGGACAGCAGCAGGTCGAGAGCGGAGAATTCATCGCCTGTGCTATCGTTACTCGAAGGTAATCTTTTGAATATTAATAATAAAAATATGCATAAATCTGAAATTCTAAATATAGCCTAAAGTGTATTGTGGGTAGTAATGCAAACCAATCATACAAATTCGTATCTGAATGTTCAAATACTAGTGCACAGTTGGCCAAATTATAGCCTGTCCTGCGCCTGGTGAATAATTTGGTACAGTTACCTACCCACATGATAAAATTATATTTTTATAAGCTAATAAGGGTTTTTTCCATATTATTTTTAACCTTTCTTTACGAAATAATACAAATACTTTGCAAACTATGCTTTGTACATAAATTTGTATTCGTAAATAAAGTGCAATTGCATTTGGCAAGATATGAAAGTGCACAATAATAAATAATCATACCCTCTTTACGAAATAATACAAATACTTAGCAAACTATGCTTTGTACATAAATTTGTATTCGTAAATAAAGTCCAATAGCATTTGGCAAAATATGAAAGTGCACAATAATAAAATAATCATATTTTATGCACTACACTCCAGATGGCCATGAAGTTTCGTTAACTGATTCCATTGCTCGGAATGAACAGCTCGGCCCTCCCACACAGGATGTGGATTTGGAATTTGCCCCAGGACCGTCCGCACCTGTCTTTGCTGAACCAGAGGAATGTCTCCTTGATGACGAGATCTCCTAATTACTGGGTGCATCCCCCACAAGAAATAAGAAAATGGAGGATAACATGCAAAAAGATATTGCCTTTCGATGGGAACATATCGCAACATCGGGTCTTACAAAAGAAACTCGAAAAGAACTACTAGACAAGAACTACTAGACAATTTGTTACATGGCAATTGCCCCAAACTTTCTGGTCCAATTTTAAATCCAGAAATAAAAGCTGCCATGTCAGACACCATGATAGGAAGGGATAAGGCCACAGAGAGTAAACAAAATCAAATTACCTCGGTACTCTCGTGCATTGGGGGAGCTCTCTCAAAAATGTTTAATTCTGAACATAAGGATGCCTCAATTATAAAACGACTGCCCAGTTGCTTTGTGATTTACAGTTCTTATAGTCTATGAAAAGGAGAAGCCTTATATGTTCTTTAATTAAAAAGGACATTAAGACTCAACGCTACGAGACAGAAATCGATACTTACCTTCTTGGCAAAAAATTAGCAGACACCCTAAATGCAGCGAAAGCCATACGTAAGTCTGGATCTGAAATTAAAGCAACAAAACCTAAAGTCACAGCATCTAGAGTCCATACTCGTAATTTAAACTCGAAGCCTTAACTAGCGAACAGCAGGCAGCCAGTCAAGGGGAGGCAGGATCTTGCTCAACAGCAACAAATACCAAGCGTGCTACCGCCACCTGCTCCACAGCGTCGCTATTATTACTACGTCGCCTTTGCCGCCTCCACCGCTGCCGCCGCCGCCACCGCAGCAGCCGTACAGGCAGCGCCCGTACAAATGTCTTTAGACCCGGTGCATTGCTCAGGCAGACTTTCCTTATTTTGTAATCAATGGTGCCATATAACTAATGACCCATCTTATCGTGGGTGCGAGGATACAGTACCCTGCCACAAACAAGTGGTTCAAAAGTATATCCCACAATTACTTAAATTATCAGCAAGAGACAAAGTTGACTATAAGGAAGCCATAGGGCACCTTCTGACCACTGGTGTCATATCCAAGTGTGTGCCACATATAAATCAATTTTTATCTATTTATTTTTTTATAAAAAAGATAAATGGGAAATCTTGGTTTATATTAAATTTAGAAGCTTTAAATAAATTTATTAAAACTGAACATTTTAAACTCGAGAACCTTAGAACGACTTTAAAATTGATATCTAAAGATTATTTTATGGCTTCCTTAGACTTAAATAATGCCTATTTTTAGTATCAATAGATGTAAGATACAGAAAGTACTTAAGGTTTAGATGGCAAGAGAGTTTATTTGAATTTAATGTATTGCCATTTGGGTTAAGCACAGTACCCTATGTGTTTACTAAGCTACTTAAACCTGCAATGTCCATATTAAGGTCATTAGGTTGACATGTGGGTTGACATGTAATGTCAACTATATATTTAGACGACGTCTGTTGTAAAACACGCACATATCAGGAATGTCTGGATAACGTAGTCCAAAGAAACTCCCTTTTTGAATCTCTAGGCTTTATAATAAATGAAGAAAAGAGTTCCTTTATACCATCAAACGCACGTACGTATGCACGTACCTCGGATTTATCATTGCCACCCAAAAATTTTACATATGTTTAACCGATACAAAAAGAGACAATATTATAACAGAACTAACTAGACTAAGTCGTAAACACCGTTGTTCCATACGATATTTCACCGCTGCTTGTCCCGGTATCCAGTACGGCTGGCTCTATACAAAACAGCTGGAAAGATGTAAATATCTTGCTCTGTTGCAATCAGGCGATTACGACCAATTCATGAGTATTCCGACATATTTAAAAGGTGATATTAAATGGTGGATTAATTCTTTAAAGAGTGCCTTTAATCCAATAAGGGACGATATTTACACTTTAGAAATCTTTTCTGATGCTAGTAAAACTGGGTGGGGGGTGGCATGTGGCACAAACGGCCAATGGACTGCACACGAAGTCACTAAACATATTAATTTTCTTGAATTATTAGCTGCCATTTTTAGGTCTAAAAATATTCGCGTCACAATTAAGAGACTGTAAGATCCTGTTAAGGATTGCTAACGACTGCTATATCGTATATCAATCGGATGGGAGGAGTGCGTATTTCTTACTTTAATAAATTAGCAAAAGATATTTGAGGTTTCTGCGAAGATAGAAACTGATAATAGAAATTGGCTGAACTGAAGATAGAAATTGGCACAGCTTAAGCTTTTGCACACTGGCCTACGCAAGCTTGGTTCTCATTATTCAATAGACTTCTTTTATCAGAGCCTATTATTCTTAAATCTATTAATAAAATGTTAACTTCCGCCCCCAGCAGTGCGTTGGCGATGCCGCAGCTCAAACTTATGGTCAGGAAATTATCAGGAAAGCCTTTTCAAGGCGAAGTGTACCACTCAATTCCTTAGATGTCATGCATCCTTATCGGATAGTTCGGTAGCACAATACGCCGTAGCCTATAGATGATGGTTTAGCTTTTGTGATACTAATAGCATACATAGATAATTATGCGTCAATTCCGAATATTATATATTTCTTTACACCCTTTTTTTTCGTACGGGTGCTCACTATGGAACGCTTAATAGTTATCGTTCTGCTTTATCCTTAATTATAGGCACAAGGGTGGTCTCTGATGATCGAATTATTAGACAATATAAAGGCTTTATAGACTCTGTCCACCTATTCCCAAGTACAAGATCACACGGGATACTGGTGTTGTACTGGACTTTCTACCTAATCTACATCCTAATAACTAGATATTCTTAGATCAGTTAGCTAAGAAAACCGTGTCACTGTTAGCACTTATCAAGTCCCACAGAGCCCAGACTCTGAGCTTAATAAAAATTCAAAATATACAGTGCAGTACGGATCTAATTCGTATAAAGATATCAGACATAATAAAAACATCCAGGCATAACGTTTTAACAAGCAAAACCCGACATCTGTCCTGCCAATACCTTATAATATAAGAAAATAATAGTGATTATTTATTTATTAGCATCAAAAAGCCTTACAAATCAGTAAGTAGTCAAACTATAAGCAAATGCATTAAGAGTACCCTAAACGAAAGTGAAATTGACACTTCTATATTCTCTGCCCACTCTACCCGGCAGGCTAGCACATCATAAGAAATACTGCCCGCTGGAGTGGAACATCCAATGTTTTAAAAAAATTCTACAATAGGGATATAGATAACCAAAATACGGATGATTTTGCGAAATTAAGTTTTTTATATAAAATAAAAAAATAAAAACATTCTGATAATATAATGTGAAGTACACATTCAATTAGTTATGTTACATTAAATAATATTATTTTAGTTTAATAAAAACAATTCCTATAGTGAATGAAACTAAAATATATCCATTTTATTTTTGAATGTTTCGCGATCTTTCAAGCTCTACAATTGTTCTCTAATCTCGAGGATGAAGCACGAAGTATAATTAGTGATTAAACGAACTTACCTTAAGTGACGTTCTATCATAATTATACGAGGGCTTCATCCGAAGAGATTAGGACCCGCCCTCCCAAGATGGCCCTCAATAGCGAAACATAATTACCTGTTTGTTTTGTTGTAAATGGTTTGTTACAGGTTATTCCTCTGCATGTTCTACTTTAAACTAAATGAGGTTCGAAACACCAACGATTTGGTAGATAGACTCCGGGTTGCCAGTGTTTTAAAACTTTTTTAGTATAAAAAAGTAAAAAATATAAATAAAAGCTACTTTTAACTATAGTGGAAGATTAGCGAGTCAATATGCGTAACTACAATTGTTCTCTAATCTCTTCGGATGAAGCCCTCGTATAATTATGATAGAACGTCACTTAAGGTAAGTTCGTTTAATCACTAATTCTATGACAATCTACTTAACTAATTTGAAACCCATCATAAAAACCCTATTTAGTACATTCATCCTAATTTGCTAACGATGCTTAATTAGCACTTTTGCGATCTCTATAAATATTTAGGGAATATAAATATTTGCTCATTTCAATAAATCCCTTCAAAGTGATATCATAGTCAGTGTTTTAAGTTTTATAACTGTGAAAGCATCTGTTAGTCTTTCCTTTTCACGCGTAAATCGTTGAACGATTGTATCTTAAGACGAAAACATAACTTTTAATTTAAAAAAATCAACGCAAACGAAGTTGCGGACATCAGTTAGTATCATAGTAAAGTTGAAATAAATTTAATAATGAATCATCATAACTTGGACATGCCTCACTGCCGCTGTGATCTTGTAAGTAACAGTATTGTTATAGTTTTGCTCTGAAATTGGACTGACTGATTGCCTTGATGGTCTAGCAGCGCATGTTATGGCTGGCAATCAAGAAGATTCAAAAGTAGGTCAGAGAAAGAGTGATTGGGGTTTTCTTATCGATACATTCACAGTTCGGTGTCTGAAAGTCCGACTGAAATATTGCTTAGTAATCAAAGTTTTCTTGATGCATTTTCCTATTCTCTTGGTTTAAAACCATTTTATCTGCAGGTACACCCCTGGCTTGAAGCTCACGAGAAATACTTCCAAAGTTCGAGCCGGATACTGAAACCAACTACGAGTTCTGCTTACCCCACGTACACTAAGAAACATAATTTCCAGGCCAAAATGTACAAAAGAAATTATACCAATACAAGCCTCTATCGTGTAATGTGAAGAATAAGATAAAGCATGATTTGGAAGCACCTCACAGAATTTCACCTTTAAGACCAGCGTGACATTGAAGTGTAATTTTTAAGATGTAATTATTCATAAACAATGTTAAACGTGAACCCAAGTTCTCATATGCCCCAATCAGGGACGTATAAATCAGACGGACAAAAAATGAATGCAGCCACATCCGAGATGGTGTCCGCGGTGGCGACCAGTATCTTCCTATGATCGTGTGTGCAGACGCCGCACAGATTGCACGTGCAGAACGCAGGACGCGATGGTGTGAACACGTCCATACAAATATTACTGCAGAAACTGATCGCCACCGTGCACGCCATCGCGGACGCGACTGGACGGGCGCGTTGGTTTGGCCGTACCTTATGTTAGTTCGCGTGCAGATACGAGATGAAACGCTGTCTGCGTTTCATCTTGAAAAAAAGAAGAACAGTAAATTTTATTTTCTCACTACAAACACGACTTCTGTTAAACATGGTTTGTTGCATAATAGCGGCCGATAGACTCACTATGGTGTGTGTGTGTGTGGGCATACAATGGTTTTAGCTTCTATGTATGGTCGATTTTTGTGGGCATTTTTTTTAAACAAATATTGCGTGATATCTAAAGACAATACAATTGATATGGTTGAAAATTCATTTCTGTTATTTATTTATTAATTTCCAAACATTTTAACTGAACACGACCGAGACTGTCCCAATGTCTGTCCCCTGTTCGGGTTCGAGTCTGATCCAAATTTAATTAGAAAATATAATAAAGCTAACAAAATTGCATAAACGATACCATACCGCGGGGTAAATCGACGGTGGTGCCATCTCGTTTTGCCCTCAGAACTAATTAATTACAAATATTATCGATTATATATATATCACACCAACGGTATCGATTTTAGTGTTTTTACTTGCCACACTACTGGTCATATACTGGTCCATAAAATTGGCCTCTTAAGAAAAAAACAGACTTTATACGCGCACTGACTCATTATTGGGCTTCACTTTTTGTTTAGCAAGATTCAGTTTGTCTTTTTTATACGTCAATTAGACGTTACTTTACAAAATCAATACAATAATTGAACGTTTAGATTTAAATAGTTCATTATCATTTCCTTAAGCAATTCGATATCGGAACTAACAGCAAACATAAACCTCTTACATTGAGAAATATTTTCAGAAGTGAATGAAGTAAAGCGAGAAAATCACCGTTTAAATTGCTTTCAAGTATAGTTAAGTTTTGTAACGTATAATTTTCCCTAGGCAGGGGGGTCACTTTGCTGACGGTATTAGGTCCCAATGTGATAGGGGGCGAGCCTGTTTCCATTTTACCGTGCACGATTCTGGAGTCTGGACTTCAAACGGCTTCTGATAAAAAAACCTGCGACAACCCCTGTGTGACCTATCATTTGAATTTTTGAACCATTTGATTGCCATCTGGATTATACGCCACTAGACTAAGGAGGCAGTCGGTAGGACAATGGGATTCGAATAATTTTCTGATTCTCTCTGATCCAGTTTCTACATAATGTTACTGATCATTTGTATGGATAGGTCAATAATTATTTTGTATTTAATTTTTTGAAAGAAATAATATAAAAAAGTGCTCTTTAATTTAAAGTTTACCATTTAAAATTGGTAAACTCATGTATTTTTCTAGCATAATAGTATAAACATAATACTTACATGTTCGATTTTACTTAAGATGGAACATGAATCTGTTGATTTTTTGGAAGACGGTTCTATGGAATAAAAAGAAAAAAATATAGTGTAGTTTAGCGAAATAGTCAAGCTGGTAGATGTGGTAGCGATAGAGTGTTATAAAACACCAACGGTAGCACTCATGAGCAGGCTCAGAAAACTCAATATGCACTCGCCAACCCGCATTGTAGCGTGGTGAGTTTTTTACGCCCTAACGCCCTCCACTCATGTTTTAAAAAGAGCAAATAATAGTTTAGTTAAGCGAAAAAATAAAGGTCAAGACAAGAGTCTCCGTAACGGGCGAGCGTGTATGACACGTACTATGAGAGTGGAGGAAGTCAGAGAGGTATGTAAAGAAAGAACCTGTTGGAACTTTGTACTCTCTGCCTACCCCGCAAGGGATCTGGCGTGATGATATAGATAGATAGATAGATAGAAAAAATAAAGGTGGACCTTATAATTAAACTGAAAGAGAAATCATTAAATAACAACTTTACTTGATAGGCCCATCAACCATGTCTTTTTTAAGTTCATTATCTCCGCCCTAATAGTTATAATTTCATTTACCTTCACAAGGCAATAATTTCCCTCCTTTGATTTCTCTACACACAGCCCCAGTAACTTACCCGCTCAATGATCTTTAGGGATTATTCCATACATGTAATAAATGAATCGATTCCGAACTATTAACCGTGTCCGAAAATGGCGGCAACCGCATACAACTTCTGCCAATTAAGTTAACAGTTTAACTGTTTGCAGGATTTATTGGGGACTATGGGAAATTGGAGGAAGTTCGTTGAAGTGAGTTTTTATGTTATAAATTAATTTCAAATGATTGATGATTAGTAGATTCATATTAAATTAATGGACATATGTATTTACGCAAGAATAAAAACTAGAGACAAACTCAGACAATTACAAACTGAATAATACGCGACAATACACCTCCGTTACACTATTTTTAGTTTCACAATAAGTTGTATCTTCTTATATGGTGCAATAAGTATACCTGCAGTTTTCATCATTGTTGAGCACAGCTCATAGCACGAAGTCGATATCGTGACGCAAGCCATGCCATCCTTGTCACCCTACAAATTTACTGAATAACATGAAACTGACAGCACGATTACTCGCTAGTGTCAAAGTTTTTGTGCTAAGCCCTCTGATGACTGATGCTGCCATAAATAGGGCATTAGTACCTTGATTAATTATATTTACGTTGAATAAAGCATTTAACTGTATACGATACCTAATTATCCTAATTATGATTAGTAAATCAAGATATACTACTGCATTTCCGGGTACATAATTACTTTTTCTCGCAAATCGAAGTTTGTGGCCACTGGTTATTGAAACCGATCAAGCAACTACCATATAAAATGGTCATCAGGACCAACGATTTAATATGCTTTTCGAAAAAATTACATGCCAGAAACAGTCACCCATCTCAAACTGACCGAGCCGAACGCTGTTGAACCTTGGTGATCTCTACAGACAAGGCGGTGCCACAGCACTACTAATGCAATTGATATTCATCCTATAGACCCGTGAAAATGATTGCATTTTGTGTATAATTTGTCTATCTATCCATATATCTATATCATCACGCTAGTTCCCTTGTGGGGTAGGCAGAGAGTACAGAGATCCAACAGCTTCTTTCCTTACACACCTCTCTGACTTGCTCCACTCTCATAGTTCGTCTCATATACACTCGCTGATTACGAAGACTCTTGACTTGCCCTTCAGATAAGACACGGTCTAATTAGTCATAGTAAGATTGTCTATGTATAATATAATAGGTATAATTTTTTATCATAAAAAGAGTATAATATAGAACATAACCTAACCAAAACAGAAATAACTTGCACGTAAAGTAAATAGGAATACTTATACCTACCAATCGAAGATCTAAAGCCATTCTAATGTATCCGAATCACTTCAGTTATTCTGACGGCATCTCGCCATCGATGTCCAGGGATCAGGGTCCCATATGAATCAACTTTATATTTTAATAGCCGATTCTATTGAAAAGGGTTCGGGTAATTTTTTCGGTTGATAGCTTTTTGGTTATGGCGTAAGTCATGATAACTGGAAATGTAATGATGGCATATAAAATGAAACTTTATTCTGATATATCAATTATTTGTACATGTCTTGACAGCACCATAATTATGGTAAAGGCATGATATGTAACTCAAGTGATTAATCAACATTATGCGACTGAATACTTACAGATTTGATCCGAATCAACATTGGAACCAGCGTGGCTATTAAAAGAGGCAAGTTATAAAAAAACTATAGAAAAATAATATCCTAGCTTTATTTATCAGTCTACCAGTGAACTGTTTATATTGAGTCATGCATTTCGCTCACAAAATTCTAACACAAGTCATGACCTTATGTGGTTAGCAAAAATTGTGAAAACGTCATTTGGGTGATGTTGACCTGTCATGATAATTAAGTAAATAACAAATTAGGACCGTAAGACGGATTTATGTTTGTCGATGCATAAAAAGTATATAATTTTATATTTAATTTAGATGTAAGTAACATAAACCACGACTATTTTCCTCAAGAGAGAGTGGCAGAGAAGTACTGTACGTAAGCGTATACCTATGTATAGTCGACGGTATTAGTTCCCAATGTAAAAGAAGGCGAGCTTATTGCAGCCTCAATTCTAGACTCCGAACAACTACTGAATAATTTTAAATTTTAAAAGCCTTTTTAAAAACTTTTATAGCAAACACACAACGAGAATATCATAGTTGATAAGTTCCTATGGCTTCCTTCTGGCTCCGTCATTAGACCTTAGACACCATACAGGTCTAAAGTACTCGACAAGACAAATCCAACGAGCCTATATACCTCGGGGTTATACCGACTAGTCGGCTGCATCATCAGAACCTGAACACTATCTGGTTATGTAGCAATTGTCAATACTGATCTAACAAGGCTAAGGACGAGAAAGTTACGTTGTATATTTCACATGTTCTTATGGCCACCTTCCTTTGAACCGAAAAGACAGACAGAAAAACATTCGATCACGCAAGTTAAAAAGAAGCTCGTAAAAATAAAAATAATTAAATAAACAACCACACTTTGTCCAACCTAGGATTTGAACCAAGAATCTCCTGATCGCTAACCGCTCTATGAAGTACAAACCAACGCGATAGTTATACGTTGTTATTAAGTCATCTTGCTATCAATATTATTAAATAAAATTAAGTCAACACATGGGTCGGGAGGGTAACTCGTCTTCGTGACTTTCTAATATGGTTTTAGATTTTCATGAATTGTTTATCAGCCGAAACTTCAACGTGACCCTCCGGTGCCTTCGTTGGATCCCCTTTTATCAAAAATCTAGGGATGCAAATATTTATGACGTCGGAAAACAAATATCCACAATATAGTATTAATTCGAGATGGGACATCTGGTAAAGTGAGGACATATGGGATAGATATAGCTAATGTTTGTCCTACTAATCCTACTTCATACTAATATTATAAATGTGAAAGTTTGTATGTTTGTTACTCAAGCACGCAAAAACACCTCGGATGAAATTTGGCACACAGACGGTTTATTCCCTGGATCAACACATAAGATACTATTTATCCCGGAAAAATGTGGTTCTTGTCTAAAGTTAACACGGACCAAGTTGCGGGCATAAAACTAGTTAGTAATATTTGGGAAGCAATAGTATCGACTATAGTTATATATGACGGCTTGCCAGTTAAATAAAAGGTGGCATTTCATCAAAGACTAAACATCGTTCATCGTTTTGTCAAATGTAAATAGCTTTGATTGTTTAGCCACTGAAATTAATGTCGCCGTTTAACCGAGTGACAGCGATTTAGAATCCTGCACTCTGTCTACCCCAGAAGGGATCTGGCATAATTTTAAAAATAGATAAATATACAATTTAGAGAGAACCTTCACAGAATCTAAACGGATAATAAACACCGTCACACCTATCATTCCCAAACAGGGGTGGCAGAGGTGTACCGAGTACACTTACTTTTTGCCGACACTGTTAGGTCACATGTAACAGGGGGCGAGCCTATTGCTATTTCCTATATTGCTATATTGCCCTATACCGGGCACAATTCCAGACTCCGGACTCATACTGATAAGTTTTCGTTAGAAAAACTACATTTGTCCGACCTAGGATTTAAACCCAGGACCTCGTGATCACAAAGCGCTGCGCTTCACCACCAAGGCAGCCCTTCACGGAAGAAATACAGCAATAATCAAAAATAGTATGTTTTGGATGCGGGCAGCGTCAAACTGGTTGTTGTGGCAAACTTAAGCCTTAAACCTGCAGTGGGTCCTTAGGCTGATGATGATAAGATTGAGTTCTTAGATTAACGCGAAAATGAAACTATTTTTCGGATTTTATCGCGGTTTATTTTTTATTTTTAAGAGCTCAAGACTCCGTGAGCTCATTCTGCGTAGATTAGATCAACAAAAATAATGAAGAAGTTTAAGGGTACCCCGGAACAACTATGCCTTTCGGACGTCTAACAGCTCAGACCTTCCCGTGATCATTGGTGCAACGTTTCAAGTGCTTTGCAGCTCTTGAACAGTCGGGAATAAATCAAAAGTACTCGTGAAAAAATTCAAAAAATAGTTTTATATCATGATGATTATAATGTTTTGTTTTAATCACAAAAAAAAGTTTAAATGTATGAGAAAACGCATAAGTACAAAATTAGAATGTTGTTATATTGGTCGTAAAATAAATCGTTAAGACTCATTATTATGGATGGGACAATAACAATTATAAGAACCCAAAAAATAAAATAATTAGTAGGTATTAACAAATTAGCATTTGTACCAAGTAATTAATATCTAATTCTATGACAATCTACTTAACTAATTTGAAACCCATCATAAAAACCCTATTTAGTACATTCATCCTAATTTGCTAACGATGCTTAATTAGCACCTTTGCGATCTCTATAAATATTTAGGGAATATAAATATTTGCTCATTTTAATAAATCCCTTTGAAGTGATATCATAGTCAGTGTTTTAAGTTTTATAACTGTGAAAGCATCTGTTAGTCTTTCCTTTTCACGCGTAAATCGTTGAACGATTGTATCTTAAAACAAAAACATAACTTTTAATTTAAAAAATTCAACGCAAACGAAGTTGATGATGAATCATCATAACGTGGACATGCCTCACTGCCGTTGTGATCTTGTAAGTAACATTATTGTTATACTTTTGCTTTGAAATTAGACTGACTGATTGCCTTGATGGTCTAGCAGCGCATGTTATGGCTGGCGATCAAGAAGATTTAAATCTTAGGTCAGACAAAGGGTTTTCTTATCGATACATTCACAGTTCGATGTCTGAAAGTCCAACTCGAGGTTAGAACATACATACACTATACCAACGATTTGAAATATTGCTAAATCATCAAAGTTTTCTTGATGTATTTTCCTATTCTCTTAATTTACAACTATTTTATCCGCAGGTACACCGCTGGCTGGACGCTCACGAGAAATACTTCCAAAATTTAAGTCGGATACTGAAACCAACTACGAGTTCTGCTTACCCCACGTACACTAAGAACCATAATTTCCAGGCCAAAATGTACAAAAGAAATACCAATACGAGCCTCTATCGTGTAATGTGAAGAATAAGATAAAGTATGATTTGGAAGCACCTCACAGAATTTTACCTTTAAGACCAGTGTGACATTGAAGTGTAATTTTTAAGATGTAATTATTCATAAACAATGTTAAACGTGAACCCGAGTTCTCATATGCCCCAATCATGGACGTATAAATCAGGCGGACAAAAATGCATGCAGCCACGTCCACAATGGTGTCCGCGGTGGCGACCAGTATCTCCCTATGACCGTGTGTGCAGACGCCGCACAGATTGCACGTGCAGAACCCAGGACGCGTTGGTGTGAACACGTCCATACAAATATTACTGCAGAAACTGATCGCCACCGTGCTCGCCATCGCGGACGCGGCTGGACGGACGCGTTGGTTATGAGCTGAAACGCTGTCTGCGTTTCACCTTGAAAAAAGAAGAACAGAAAATTTTATTTTCTCACTACAAACACGACTTCTGTTAAACGAGGTTTGTTGCATAATGGCGGCCGATAAACTCACTATGGTGTGTGTGTGTGTGTGGGCGTACAATGGTTTTAGCTTCTACGTATGGTCGATTTTTTGTGGGCATTTTTTTTAATCTAATATTGCGTGATATCCAAAGACAATAAATTTGATATGGTTCAAAATTCATTTCTGTTATTTATTTATTGATTTCCAAACATTTTAACGAAACACGACCGAGACTGATGCAAGAGCGCCCCTTGTAATGATCTTGAATGAAACACCTGTTCGGGTTCGGGTCTGATCCAAATTTAATTAGAAAATATAATAAATCTATCAAAATTGCATATACGCTACCATACCGCGGGGTAAATCGACGGTGGTGCCATCTCGTTTTGCCCTCAGAACTATTATCAATTTTAGTGTCTTTACTTGCCACACTATACTTGTTCACAAAATTGGCCTCTTAAGACAAAACAGACTTTATACGCAAACTGACTCATTATTGGGCTTCACTTTTTGTTTAGCAAGATTGAGTCCGTCTTTTTTATACGTCCATGGCCCCAATTAGATGTTACTTTACAAAATCAATACGAAAATTAAACTTTTAGATTTAAATAGTTGATTTTACATTTCCTTCAGAAATTCGATATCGGAATTAAAAGCGAAAATAAACCTATTATATTGAGTAATATTTTCAGAAGTGAAATGAAGTGAAAGCGAGAAAATCACCGTTTCAATTGCTTTCAAGTATAGTTAAGTTTTGTAATATATAATATTCCCCAAGCGGGGGTGTCACTTTGCTGACGGTATTAGGTTCCAATGTAATAGGGAGCGAGCCTGTTTCCATTTTACCGTGCACCATTCTGGAGTCTGGACTTCAAACTGCTACTGTTAAAAAAAAACTGTGACAATCCCTGTGTGACCTACCATGTGAGCCAACGACCATATGATTGCCATCTGGATTATATACCACTAGACTAAGGAGACATCGGTAGGACAATTGGATAGGAATTCTTTCTGATCCCCTCTGATCCAATTTTTTACATAATGTTACTGATCATTGGTATGTATAGGTAAATAATTATTTTGTATTTAATTTTCCAGTCCACCTACGTGGACAGCAAGGCATGCGTACGGGTGGGTGGTAACATGTCACCTTGGTTTGACGTTAAAATCGGCGTCAGGCAGGGTTGCGTGTTGTCCGCTAGACTGTTTATAGTGTATCTGGATAAAAGTCTTCAAAGACTGTGTGCGATGACTAAAGGGGTAAAAATGGGTGAGCTAGTGATAAACCACCTATTGTATGCAGATGACGCGGTTTTGATAGCGCCAACAGCCACTGATCTGCAAACACTAGTCACAGTTATGAGAGACGACTGCATGAACAATGGCTTACATTTGAATGTGAAGAAAACCAAAATTATGGTTTTTGAACGGGAAGAAACCAGAACGAATGCAAGGATTGTGGTTGGTAACGATGTGCTGGAGCAAGTGAATGAGTTTGTATATCTTGGACGCGCCTTCAGTAAGGATGGGAAATACACCGCTGATATAGAGAGAAGAGTGAATGCAGGTAATAGAGTGAATGGTGCGATAGGAAGGCTACTTGGGAACCGGCACTTAAGCCAAAAGGCGCAGCTGGCCATGCATAACGGAGTGCTTGTCCCAACGCTGTTATATGGCAGTGAGAGTTGGGTATGTAAGAAGGAGAACGAAAGCAGGATAAATGCGGTCGAAATGCGATCTCTGCGGAAGATGTGCGGAGTCACGCTGACCGACCGTATTCGCAACAGCGTAGTAAGAAAGCGAGTAGGTATGAAAGATAGTATCGGTGTAAAGATGAGGATGCCAGAAGAAAGAATGACAAAACAGATATAAAATGCGAAAGTGGAAGGATGTAGGTGCCGGGAAAGACCTAGACTATCTTACCATGACCAAATAGACCGTGTCTTAGCTGAAGAGCAAGTCAAGAGTCTCCGTAACCGGCGAGTGTGTATGAGACGAACTATGAGAGTGGAGGAAGCCAGAGAGGTATGTAAGGAAAGAACCTGTTGGAACTCTGTACTCTCTGCCTACCTCGCGAGGGAGCTGGCGTGATGATATAGATAGATAGCTAGATACAATTTTTTGAAATAAAAAATATAAAAAAGTGCTCTTTAATTTAAAATTTACTATTTAAAATTGGTAAACTTATGTATTTTTCTAGCATAATAGTATAAATATAATACTTACATGTTCGATTTTACTTCAGATGGAACATCAATCTGTTGATTTTTGAGAAAACGGTTCTATGGAATAAAAAGAAAAAATTATAGTGTAGTTTAGCGAAATAGTAAAGCTGGTAGATATGGTAGCGGAAGAGTATTATAAAACACCAACGGTAGCACTCATGAGCAGGCTCAGAAGACTCACTATGCACTCGCCAACCCGCATTGTAGCGTGCTGAGCTTCTACGCCCTAACGCCCTCCACTCATGTTTCAAAAAGAAAAGATAATTTAGTAAAGCGAAAAAATAAAGGTGGTCCTTATAATTAAAAATAAAACAGAAATCATTAAATAACAACTTAACTTGATAGGCTCATCAACCATGTCGTTTTCAGGTTCATTTTCTTAGCCATAATAGTTACCTTTATGAGTCAATGATTTCTCTCTTTTGCTTTGACTACACAGCCCCAATAACTTACCCACTCATCTATCTTCTGGGCTTATAAAATTAACGATTATTCTATACATTTAATTAATGAATCGTTTCCGAACTATTATCCAACTGTGTCCTAAAATGGCGGCAACCACATATAAATTGTGCCAATTAAGTTAACAGTTTAACTGTTTGCAGGATTTATTGGGGAAATTTGAGTTAGTTCTCCGAAGTAAGTTTTTATCTTATAAATCAATTACAAATAAGAAATGATGATTTATTAGTAGATTCGTTATAAATTAATGGATATATTTATTCACGGGAGAATAAGAACTAAAGAAGTGCCCTTAAGGTATCTCAGTACGGGAAGCGGTGAAGACAAACTCAGACAAACTGAATAATACGCTACAATACACCTCTGTTACACCATTTTTAGTTTCACAATAAATTTTATCTTTTTATATGGTGCAATAGACATAACTGCAGTTTTTATCATTGTTAAGCACATCTCGTAGCACGAAATCGATGTCGTGACGCCATGCCATCCTTGTTTCCCTACAAATTTATTTATTTATTTAATTCTTTATTGTACACATATATTGACAAATAACAATTTAATAATTATTAATAAATATAATTGAATTTACTTAATTACATGAAAGTTACAGCACGATCACTGGCTAGTGTCAAAGTTTTTGTGCTAAGCCCTCTGAAGACTGATGCTGCCATAAATATGGTATTAGTACCCCAATTGATTATATTTAAGCTGAATAAACTCTTTATCTGTATATAATACCTAATTATAACAATTATATTATATGTTTCCTGGCACGCGTATGGAGTGGACGTATTGCTTGAGATACTGAAATTTGTCCTTAAATTCAAGATAATGTCTTTAAGGTGTAGTGGTTGTACATCGGTTATAAGAGACGAGCCATGTACCAAGTGTTCCGATGATAGTTGCAAGAAATTGTTTGATATAGATTGCCTTGGAATATCCATGGATGAGTTCACTCAAATAGAAAAAAAACAATGGGTGTGTCCGGACTGCAAATCGTTAAAACAAAAACCTAAACGAAGCGAAGATACACCTGCCCGCAGAACATCAGGAGTTGAAAACATCTCGACGACAAATGTGAATACTCAACGCGGCGGTCACGTATTAAAGAAATCGGATATATCACATTCAATGCTGAATGATAATGAATCCAAATTCTTAGGAGAATTTTAACAGTTGAAGGCTGAAGTGATGTCGCATCTGGATATGCAAGTGGATTTGTTTACGAATATCCAAGAAATGTGTAATAAGACTAAGTCGGATTTCCAAATAATACTTACTAAAATAAAGGTACTTGAAGAAAAAATAGACGCACTGCAATCACTTAAAAATCAAGTAACACTTTTAACTGCTCGTAATCAACAGTTAGAAAAGTTTCTCGACAACTGCAAACCTCTCTAAAACGAGATAAGAACTACCAACACCCAGAAGAAGACTACTGGGAGCGTTAACAATGTTGTAAGTGATACCCACAACGTAGAAATATCAAATGGGGCCACAAAACTAGAGAATATATCAGCTCCAATATTAGTACCAGCAGTGAAAGAGGTAGTAATGATACGGGAAAGGCAGTCATTAAACAGAGAGGATACGGGATTAAGGAAGGAAATAGAATTAAAAGAGGATGTTATCAAGGCAGATTCTGGTTGGGTAACAGTCCGCAGTAAAAAAGCAAGATTCAAAGAAAACAAGTGAAAAAAGGTCAGAATTCAGGTATTTCGGACTTGCTGGCTGTGGAAAGGAAGAGACACCTTCATGTATGGCGACTACATCCGAATACTACCGTGGAGCAAGTTATGCCCATGTAAAAAGTATATGCGGTATGGGAGTGATGACTAAAATTGAAAAAGTTAAGCACAGGTTAGACAGGGACTATGCTTCTTTTATCGTGGGTGTTCCAGAGAGTGAATACAATAAATTATGTAGCCCGGAAGTGTGGCCACTAAATGCAGAATATGCAGAATGGATTTGGTTTCGAAAATCACATAAAAGAAATCAGGAATAATGAAAAAAGCGTTAATATTCTCTATCAAAAGGGGTTTGCGAACGAAATTAAACCTTTTTTGTAGTAATATTGAAGGTTCAGAGGCGGATTTAATCGCTGTTACAGAAACTGGTTGTAGTGAATCTATACACAATGCAGAGTTGATACTAGTAGGATACAAGATAATAAGGTGTGACAGAGCGGATGGCAGAAAACAAGGCGGTGCGCTTTTAGTGGCCACACATGGATTTGATATACGGCAGGTAACAATACCGGGGAACGTTGTGGTTAATAACTCTACATTAGAACTGGTTTGTGCTACAGTGCATAAGGGTAGCAGATATTTGTTTTTATGTTGCGTTGTGTACATTCCTCCGAATAGTAACGAAAATGAATATATGATTTTATTTAAAATTATAGAACAATTATGCAATAAGTACAATAAAGTTGTGATTGTAGGTGACTTTAACTTATATTCATGTAATGAAAATGTAATTAATTATTATGAGTACTTTATATCATACTGTGAAGTTTCCCAAATGAATTACGTGAACAACTGTAATAACCGGCAGTTGGATTTAGTGCTAGCTTCATTGAGTGTACGAGAGGGTATACGGGTGTTGGAGGCGGACGAAGCGTTGGTGTCAGTTGATGCACATCACCCACCGCTATCTATATCTATACCGGTGGGAAGGCGTGCGTGCACAGATTCGCAAAATGGCATTTCCACACCTGCAGTTAAAACGAATAGTTGGAATGTTCGTAAAGCAGATTATAATTTACTATATTCCATGCTCATGGGTTACGATTGGGGTCCGATTTACAATATTCATTAACCAGAAGAGATTTTAGACTATTTTTATAATATAATAAGTAGCATATTTGATTATTGTATTCCAAAGAAAAAACAAAAAAAGAACGATAGTAGATACAACTATCCCATTTGGTATAATAACGATATTATTCGCGATATAAGAGTAAAAGCTAGGCTTCATAAACAGTTAAAAAAAACAGGGCTAAGAAGTGATTATGAATTGTTTGCGAGATATAGAACAACAGTGAAGGCTATGATTGAATCAGAACATAATAGGCATCAGGAAAAGGTGCAAATAAATTTAATAAATAATCCGAAATCATTCTGGGAATATATTAATACAAAGAAGGGAAAGATAAATCATAAACAGATTACGAAGGATGGTCGTATTTTGTCAGACTCAGAAGGTGCGCAAGAGTTTGCCCGTTTCATTCATTCTGTCTATAGTACGCAAAAAGCGAAACTGGATGTAAAGCCAGCTGTAGAAGCAATTGGTGGAAACTGCAGACGAGTACATATAGATGCGCTGACAGAGAGGCAAGAAAACGATGCACTAACACGTCTTAAGCCTAAAAGATCCGCAGGCCCTGATGGCATGGGGTCTGGCCATGGTCTTTATCATCAGGGATTGCCGGGCAGTTCTAGTGAAACCTCTTTTACATATATTTCATCATTGTATGAAGCCCTCCTTATTTCCGGATCGCTGGAAAGTAACTCGAGTAATACCAGTGCCGAAGGGAAAAGCAGGGTCGGAGGTGAGCGGATATAGACCAGTGGTCATTTTATCAACTCCTGCAAAGGTGTTTGAGTCGGTAATTTACAGGAGTGTCTTTGAACAGATATCTTCCTCATTGTCAGATGCGCAGCATGGATTCCGACCAGGCCGCAGTACAAACAGCAATTTGCTTAATTTCCTAGCGTATGTTGTGCCTCAAGTAGATGCGGGAGTACAAGTCGATGCCGCTTATTTTGATTTTAAAAAGGCTTTTGATATGGTTGATAATGACATGATAAAAATGGCGGCAGTCGGATGTACGCCTAAAGTGCTTGAATTTTTTGCCAACCACATGCGGGACAGGCGGCAATATGTTGAATATGGGGGGGTTAAATTCAACCAATACTATACCAGATCAGGAGTAAGCCAAGGTAGTAATTTGGGACCCCTTCAATTTACCATTATGATTAACGACCTGCCTGAAGTAGTCAAAGACAGTACATGCTTGCTCTTTGCAGACGACCTCAAACTGCTGTTAGCGATTAAAGATCGTAATGACTGTAAGCGTTTACAAGAGGACGTAAACAGGGTTGCAGAATGGAGTGTAAGAAATAATGCTCCGTCATTAGTTTTAGTCGCAAAAGAGTACAAGTACAGTATAAATACAAGCTGGAGAACGCTTTGATGGAGAGAACGGACGCAATGCGGGATTTAGGGGTACGCATGAATATTCGTTTGGATTTTAGGGATCATATCATAAACACTTGTAAAAGAGATATAGAATATTAGGTTTTGTACTTCGACAAGCAGGAAATTTTACAAACATAAAAGCTTTATATAATTCCTTGGTAAGATCTCAGCTAGAAAATAATTTTATGATATGGGCCCCGCATGAAACAAAATATGTATGTATGCTTGAACGAATACAAAATAAATTTACCAGATATTCATACTTAAGGCTATATGGGGTCTATCCTTTTTATCCCTTAATGTACCCAACCTTGTTTGTCTTAGGCATGGTTGGGTACAATAAGTTGGAAACAAGAAGAAGCTTAGGCCTTGTTGATTATATTTTTAAATTATTAAGAGGAAAAATATCTAACTCGGGGGTACTGAGGGAAATCAATATTTATGTCCCGGACAAATACATATGGCATAGACGAAGGCCGCACTTGTTTAAGGTGTCGGCCGGCAAGACCAATTTGCAGGGGAAAGCTCCAATGACCCGCGCCTTACGTACACTTAATAAAATTGCTAAGAAAATTGATTTATTTTCTTGCTCTTTGGGAGAATTCGAAAGAGTTACATTGTATACCATATGTTATACTGCATGAAATTTAATAACCACACTATCGCATTGGCTTATTCTGTTATGATTGTGCTGATGTTGTTGAAATAAATAAATAAAATAAAATATTTATTAACTTAACATATACTGCTGCATTTCCGGGTACATAACTACTTGTTCTCACAAATCGAAGTTTGTGGTCACTCGCTGTTAGAACCTATCAAGCAACTACCACATAAAGTGGTAATCGGGACAAACGGTTTAACATGCTTTACGAAGGAAGGAGACGCTCGAAAATGAAATGCTACAAACGGCCACCCATCTCAAACTGACCAAGCCGAACGCTGTTGAACCTTGGTGATCTCAACGAACCCGGCGGTGCCACAGCACTACGAGTGCAACTGATTTCCATCCTTTTGACTTGTGAAAATTATTGTATTTTGTGTATATCTATCTATATCATTACGACAATTTCTTTGTCGGGTAGGCAGAGAGTACAAAGCTCCAACATCATCTTTTCTTACAGACCTCTCTGGCTTCCTCCACTCTCATAGTTCGTCTCATACATGCTCGCCAGTAACGGAGACTCTTGACTTGCCCTTCAGATAAGACACGGCCTATCTGGTCATGGTAAGATAGTCTAGGTATAATTTTTGTTATCATAAAAAGAGTATAAAACCAACCGAAGATCCGAAGCCATTCTGACGTATCCTAATCAGTTCAGTTATATGAATAAACTTTATATTTTAATAGCCGATTCTGTAGAAAAGGGTTCGGGTAATTTTTTCGGTTGATAGTTTTTTGGTTATGGCGTAAGCCATGATAGTTGGAAGTGATCTATTGGCATATGAAATGATACTTTATTCTGAACTTACAATTATTTTTAAAACTTTGTAAAGTAACTTAAATCATTACTCACCACTATAAAATATATGAAAATGCGACTGAATATTCACGGATTTGATCCGAATCAACATTGGATCCAGCGTGACTGGCTACTAGCAGTGGTGTGTTATAAAAACTATAGAAAAATAATGTCCCAGCTGTATTTACCAGTCTAGCAGTGAACTATTCATACTGAGTCTTGCAATTTCTCTCAGAAACCTCTCTGTTAGCTGGCAAAAATGTTAAAAAAGTCATTTGGATGACGAGGACCTGTCATGCGAATTAAGTTAATAACGAATTAGGTCCTTTAAACCGATTTATGTTTGTCCACGCACAAAAAATACATTAGTTTCTATTTCATTTAGATTAAAGTCACATAAAGTACGACTATTTCCCCAAGAGAGGGTGGCAGAGAAGTAATGCAATAGAGGGCGAGCTTATTGTCATTATACCAGACACAATCCTAGACTCCGAACAACTACTGAATAATTTTAGTTTTAAAAAGCCTTTTAAAAACTTTTATAGCAAACACAAATCTTGCTTAGTTGAGGAGTTCCCATGGCTTCCTTGTAACTTCATTATAAGACCTTAGATGTCAAACGGATCTAAAGTGCTTGTCAAGATAAATTCAACAAGCCCAAACACCGCAGGGTTATATTGAGTAGTTGGCTTCTTCGTCAGACAAGCACTATCTGGTTGTGTAGTACTTGCCAATACTAATCTAACAAGCATAAGTCAGTTACATTGTATATTTCAAATTTTTTATGACCACCTTCTTTTGAACCGCAGACAGACAGACATACGAATATTGCAAGTTTAATAAAAGCTTGTAGAAATAAAAATATTAAATAAAAAAACACTCTTTGTCTGACCTAGGATTTGAACTTCGAATCTCGTGATTGCTACTCGCTCTATGCACTACTACACCAACGAGGTACATACGTTATAATTAAATAATCTTGCAATCAATTTTATTAAATAAACCCGCTATCTCTCAGAAATTAAACCAAGCGATAAGTCAACACATGCGTCGGGAGAGTAGCTCGTCTTCATGACTTTCTAACATGGTTTTAGATTTTCACGAACTGTTGACCAGCCGAGACTTCAACGTGACGCTCCGGTGCCGTTGGATCCCCTTTTATCAAACATCTCGGGTAAGAGATGCAAATAATTATGACGTCGCAAAATAAATGTTGTGGGTATAAATTCAAAATGAGAAAACTGGTGAAGTGATGACATATGGGATAGATGTAGCCAATGTTTGTCGAACTAATCTTACTTCCTACTAATATTATATATGTTAAAGTTTGTATGTTTAGATGTTTGGGTGTTTGTTACTCAATCACGCAATCGTTATTGATTTGGCACAGATATAGTTTATCACCTGGATTAACACATAGGATACTATTTATCGGAAAAATGAATGGCTCTTGTCTAAAGTCAACACGGACGAAGTCGCGGGCAGAAACTAGTTAGTAATATTTGGAACGCAATAGTTTCAACTATAGTTATATGTGACTCCCTCCTGTATAAGGTAGCTATGCAGTTAAACGGCTTGCCAGTTAAATAAAAGGTGATATTTTATTAAGAGACTAAACACCGTTTATCGTTTTGACTAATGTAAGCAGTTTGGATTGTTTAAACACTGAAATTAATGTCGCCGTTTAATTGAGTGACAGGGATTTAGAACCCTGCACTCTGTCTATCCCGCAAGGGATCTGGCGTGATAATAGAAATAAATACATACTTAATTAAGAGAGAAATTTCACAGAAGAATAATATGAAAATAAAAACCGTCACACCTATACTCCCCAAGCGGGGGTGACAGAGGTGTACTGAGTACACCTACTTTTCGCGGAAGATGTTAGGTTCCATGTCAAAGGGGGTGGCCTTATTGCCACTGCCATATACTATAAGGCCTATATTGCTGTATTGCCATGTACCGGGCTCCAGTCACCGGACTCATACTGAAAAGCTTCAGTTAGAAAAATTAAATTTGTCCGACCTAGAATTTGAACCGAGAACCCCGTGCTCATAATGCGCTTTATCACTAGACCAACGAGGCAGTCAACCTTCACGCAGAAATACATCATTGATCAAAAATAGTATGTTTTTTTTTTTTTTTTTTTAAAAACGTAGCCCCTCACTAGGATTTATTCCTGTGTCGTGGGTGCGTTTACAAACATGAAAATTCACAAACACAAATACCCAGACCGGAACAAATAATTGTGGATCACACAAAGATTTGTCCCGTGCGGGAATCGAACCCGCGACTATTAGACACAGTGGGGTCAAGCTCAAGCTCTTAACCACTGCGCTAAATCGTCCGTCAAATGGATTGATGATGAATGGATTTGGATGTGTGCAGCACAAAACCGGTCGTCGTGGTATTTTTTAGGGAAGCCTTTAACCTGCAATGGATGTTTAGGCTGATGGTGATTAGATTGAGTTCTTAGATTTAAGCAAATATATACATGGAATAAAACTGTTTTTCGAATTTTATCACGCTTTATTTTTATTATTAAGAGCTCGAGACACCGTGAGCTCCTTCTGCGTAGATCGGATTAAAAAATATAATTAATAGTTAGAGGGTACCCCGGAACCGTAATATATTAGATTAAATGTTAGAGGGTACTTCGGTGGCGCGGAGCGCTCAGCTGATTGTGAACGCAGTCCAGGGGGTGGACACTCTAGTACATAATAAATTGATGTGAATTTTTTAATATAGTGCCATCTATTATTTGCCGCTTAATTCATGTTTTACCTTTTAAGTCACTGGGTAGTGTTAGCAACGAATAAAAAAATTACAATAATTTATTATTATTTCTAATTTAAAAATATTGTGTTACTTATTATCAATAATGTTCGAATACACAAAAAGCAATCATTCAATTTATTACTTTTGGCTAGTCATAATTTTAAGAAAAATATAGTTGTAGAATGGCAATAATGGTTGTCCTGTCTCATTTTTTTTTTCACAAAATGGCGATTGCGACTTGCGTGTGCGCGTATTTGTAGTTTTCGTTTCATTTTGTGTTTAATTCATGAAATTTTACTACCGATCTGCGTTGAGTTGAATTTTATATTCCTCCGCGATCAGCACAGTAAAGTTTTACGGGATTGAGCATTGTTTACCCATTAATTACATAGTTACTGGATCTCGCGAAAAGACGCTTCTTATTTCTTGTTTTGTTTGTGATATTGTAATTATCATCATGCCTAGACGTTGTGCATTTGGATGCCCTTTCAGCTCTGGTAAGTTACAAATTACATTTTATTTGCGTAAGTAGGTATATACTAGATAGGCATATAATTTCAAGGGATAAATAGGTACAGCAAAACATTTTAGAAATATGTACGGTTTGATCAAATTAACAGTTAAAGTGTGTAGAATTAATGTGCACATTCGGTTTGAATATTTTTAGTAGAATATACTACCTACTTTACGGAATAAATAGTTAGTAGAATATCTTTATTTTGAATTCATTTTCGGTGTAAGAATTAGGGCTCAGTTTATATGTATTTTAAACTACAGCATTATTACCATGAAATGAATTGATATTTGTTACAAATGCCAATTCATTGTTATTATCGGTTTTATTTTTTTTTTATGATTTTAAACCAATTCACATTGTGACCGCATGGAAATACATGGTTCATACCTCAATCTCCCTCACCTTGGTTTGTGAGAGAAACCTTCAGATTTATGGTATTAATGTTTATATTGAATTTAATTAACTGCCTCTTTGGTCTAGTGGCCCTCCTGGGTTCAAATCCTAGGTCACACAAATGTAGTTTTTGTAAAAAAAAACTTCCCAGTATGAGTCCGGAGTCCTGGTATATGGCAATAGGCTCACCCCCTATGACATGGGACCTAACATCGTCGGCAAAACGAGGGTGTAATCAGTACACCTCTGCTACCCCCGCTCGGGGAATATAGGCGTGACGGTGTTGAATTTAATTTAGAGATGCATATTTTTTTTTTTTTTTAGGGAAAACATACAATTGCATAATACAGCTTAAACCAAATATCAGAATACAAACCAATATAATAATTATGCAACCAACACCATAATCCACACATTGACAAGAGTAGACAACAATGATATAGGACGGTAATTGGTTACGTCATTTTTAGAACCACTCTTAAAGATAGGAATTATGTTTGCAGTTTTCCAAGAGTCAGGAACTGTTCCTTCTCGTAAACTACGATTAAATAAAATAAATAAAGGGGTACTGATTGACTGGGCTGTATGTTTAAGAAAAGAAAGCATATGATAGTAAACGAGGTACCACTCGAACTTTAAAGCATATTGACTTTAATTTGTCTCGACTATAAGTTGTTTCTTATAAGAGTAAATGTTTTTTGTTTTATTTTTCAGGTTCTACCTATCATAGATTTCCAAATCTAAGAACCAATCCTGAGCAATTCAAGCTTTGGGTTGATGCAGTTGGTGGAAAATTGGAGAGTGAATCTGATTATGAGATTTTCATGAAAAAAGTAATCTGCGATAACCATTTCACCGAAAGTGATAGGAACCGGAACAAAAGATTAAATTGTTTAGCTGTCCCATCGCTAAGTCTACTTGGTAAGTAAAAAAATCTCAACTACTAGTATTTTACCATTCCTGCCAAAACAACACATACTAAAATTTTATTATTTGTTAGGTATTGAAAGTAATACTAATTAATTATTATTAGTCCTTAGTTTTTGTGATTGTAGTCATAGGCAAATCTTCATTTAATTTTATAGCAATAGCTAGTATCCACATAAAGCACGTTATTGTCTGTTAAACAAAAGATTGAACCAAGCAATAAGTGATATAGATATAAACTTTGTAAGCTTTACTTGTGTTAGTTATTTCAGTGAACCCTGAACAAATATATTTATTTGTATTCTGTGATGATATGATTGATGATGTCTACTGATATTTAGTACTTTCTTATTGTGATTTTATTAATTATTAATATAGTTTTACTGTAATTTCCAGGTAACATAAGTACAATTTCAACCACACCTGAACCTCATTTAAATTTGGAGCCTTCTACATCCACACAGGCAGTAAGAGGTAATTAAAATATATATATAATATTATGCCCTATGAATACCTGGTAGTTTTATCCATTATAATACGTAATTACTTAGTATATTAATTAGTAATTGTTGATGTATCAACCTATATATATATTACCTGCCCTAATCACCTACACTTGGCTTGGCTAATGTACATGTTATTAAGTAAATTGTTACTTAATAACATGTGTTAATTATATTAATGATTTGTGATTATTAACTGTGATAAATTGATTATTTATTGTCTGGTTTTAATGTCATTTTGATATTTATTTTTCAGATATATCAGAAACACTTTCTCCAGTGAAAGTCTTATCAATGCTGGAAACTGTGTGTCAGCCTAGTACATCAGATTTGATGATGTCAAATAAAAATACTGCTGAAATCATTACAGCAGAACATAATTATTTCAAAAACCAAAGCAAGCAAAATAAACGTAAGTTTGAGGATATAATTTTTAAATAATACCATATAGCTAAGCTTTTGTTTATAAGAGATTTTATCTGATGTATGTGTAATCTAATAGACCAACCCAATGGAAAAAATAGGCAACATTGTGTCTATCAACCATATGTCAATTGTACTGATTTAATTTCCTATTTTATATGTAACCTATACTACTTTGGATTGATGGTCATATAAAATATTGACCTAAGTTACTTATTTTTATGATATCAAAAGTGTAGGTGTAGATTTACAACAAAAACATAGCCATATAGGAAGCAAGAGGTCCATAATGAAATAACTTGTTGCAACTCTGCACTTCCTGCCTATTCCACAAGGTATTTGGCGTTATGATAGATAATAATCATAGCCATTATCTAACCTGACTAGAAACTATGGTCTAATTGTTAGACATTTTAGAACAGGTCACCCCAATACTGCAACAGGAATTTATGCTATATCAAAACTTCATGATTTATCTTCCACACCTTGGTTTCTTGATGAAAGAAAAATAACAGTTATAAACTTTTTATTGTTGTTCCACAGGATCAAATCCTAAGAGGTCAGTACCATGCATCCTTGTGAGTAAGTTGACGACTACAGAATTTGAACTTAGGAATCTTAAATTGGAAATGTGTAGATTGCGCAAGAGGAGTCACTCCTATAAAGCGAAATTAGACAGTGTTGAAAAAATTTACAAAGAAAAATCTTTCAAATTAATGTGTAACAATATGACCCCTGCTGCAAAAATACTTACTAAAATGCAATATACACAGACCAGTAAGAAGCCAAAGGGGCGTCGCTTTTCCATTGAAGAAAAAGTGTTGGCATTAACAATGTATAAGAAGAGTCCAAAGGGATATACACTTCTATCTAATTTTTTTACCTTACCATCAGCTAAATCTCTGAAAAGGCTTTTGTCTCAAGTTAAACTAGAGCCTGGACTAAATAAATCAGTTTTTTTCAAAATAAAAAAAACTGTGAAGGAGTTAGCACCAGAAGACCGCATATGCAGCTTAATCTTTGACGAAATGTCAATAACTCCTCAACTACAATATGATGCTGCTTCTGATAAATTGAAAGGTTTTGCTTATGTAAGTAAAACATTTGCTGACCATGCTTTGGTCTTTATGGTAAAAGGAGCAAAAAAGAACTATAAACAGCCAATTGCATATTACTTCACAAATTGCTTGAATAAATACCAATTGAAAAATATTATTAAAGAAGTAGTTGCATATGTAAATGGAACTGGGCTTAAAATCATTTGCACTATTTGTGATCAAAGTACGGTTAATGTAAGTGCAATTAATGAATTAGTACAAGAGACAAAAGAAATATATTTACGAGAAGGCAAACAATGGAGAGAAGATATAATTTTAATTAGAAAATCAAAAATAATACCTTTGTTCGATGTACCACATTTATTAAAAGGTATACGTAATAATTTGCTGACCAAAGACATGAAATACTTTGATTTCAATGAAAAGGTGGAGAAGGTAATTAAATGGGAATATTTTAAAAAAGTATATGAAGCCGACAAATCTTACGGTGAATTAAAACTTTTGCACAAGATTACGGATGAACATATATACGTCGAAAAAATAAAAAAAATGAAAGTAAAATCAGCCACTCAAGTGTTTAGCCACAGCATGGCTGTGGCCGCTGAGCATTTGACGGGCAGAGGTAATGTCCCCACAGAGTGCCGTCAAATAATTCACTTTGTAAAATTAGTTGACAATTTATTTGATTCCTTGAATTGTAACACATTTTCAATTACTGGAAAAATTTACAAAGGTTGTGTGAAGAAATATTCTCCCCACCATGATTTATGGGTAAAAGCCATTAAAATATTAAAAACGGTAAAATTTATTCATAAAAAAAATGACAAAGGTAAAATTTGCTTAATTGAGACATCCGCTATACCCTCTATAAAAAATTTTATTCGCACAATTGAAGGGATTCAACATTTGTGGAAGCGTTTGAATGAAACATATTCTTTTAATGCAATGTTTACACGTCATTTTAATCAGGACCCACTAGAAAATTTTTTTGGAAACATAAGGAGTTTAGGGGCGAGGAACACTGCACCAAATACTATTGCATTTGAAGGTGCCTATAAAGCATTATTGCTGAATAATTTTAACTCGCCTCATTCATTAAAAGCAAATTGTGAAAATGATAATAGTGCATGCCTAAATACATTAGATTTTTTTTTAAAAGAAAAAACTCCTTTTGTTTCTGATGATGAGGGATTACAATTTCTTAATAGAACTGACGAAAATAATGAAATTGTAATCCCTCATATTAATCTAAGCACTGATAGTAACGACGTTGGTCAGGGCAATTATGTATGTGGTTGGGTCCTTGTAAAATGCTTTAAAAATATATGTAAGGCGTGTCAAACTTGCAAAAAAGAATTATTAAGTGACACTAACAGGAAGTCAATAGATTATATTAAAGCTAAAGAATATAAAAGTGGGTGCAAGTGGTTGCATTATCCTTCCGAAGCAATAGAAAAATGTTTCATTCAGATTCAAAACATTGTTATAGGCATCCTAAAAAAAGATGTTCCTGAAAACAATTTGAAAAATAAAATAAAAATGTTCACAAATATATATGTTGATTTCCCATCCACTTGTGTAGAACATAAAAATGCTTTTAATGATTATTTTGAAAATATAACTATCAATGTTCTAGTATATAGCTGGTGCCGATCAATAAACAGAATTTTATCTGGCAAAATTACCTATTTAGATGGGGAGGATGAGTCTAAAACCGCTGCACAATTATATTATAATAAACATAAACATCATAAATAAACCTTGTAATTTCATTTATTCTGAATCACCTTTTTTCTAATTGTGTATTTTTGTGTAGATGTACATAGTTTAATTTATTTTTTGCTTCACTAATGTTTTTTTTGCTATATAAACTCGTTTATTGTAAGATTTAGAACAAGTATTTTTGTTCTAATTCGGATTTAAAACGAGTTACATAAATTATAACTTGGTGACGCAAAAAGTAAAAGAATTTAGGTACATCGATATAAAAATGCATCGTGCTATGGGTAGTAATTATATATATATATATATATATATATATAACGACACACACTATATATAGGTATGTAAACCTATAGCTAACGATTAGTTAAGGCGGCAAATAAGAGATGGCGCTAGCGGCTAAATATTATCATTTGACATTTCAAGTTTCCGTCGAGTGGGCTCTCTATACCAGTTTGTATATAGTACTCTGTGACGCAGTCCAATACACGTCTAGATTCGATACACGTCTTTTATTTATCAGTGGCGAACGCGGAAAATTACGGATTTCGGTGGAGTGATTTTCATATATTTTTAAATAAATTAAACGTTTATTATGTAGGTCGGAAAAATGCGGGAATTTGACATTAAAAACGGCAATTGGTCCGCCTATATGGATCGAGTGGAAATGTACTTTCTAGCAAACAAAATAACGGTCGATTTAAAACTGCCGACACTAATAGCGTTGATCAGGGAACAAGCTTACGAGTTGTTAGCTACTTTAGCTAGCCCGAAGAAGCCATCCAGCTTGTCATATGAAGAAGCAGTGAATTGACTGCAAACACATTTGCAGCCTAAACCATCAATATTGGCAGAGAGATATAGATTTCGACAGAGACGGCAGCTACCAGGTGAAACCACATCAGACTACGTGGCGGATTTGAAAAAAATGTCTAAATTTTGCGAGTTTAAGGCCAATCTGGAAGAAAATCTTCGAGACCAATTTGTGTGTGGGTTGCATAGTGAATTTATACGTCAGAGGTTATTTGCAGAGGATAACCTAGATTATAAAAGAGCGTTATCTCTGGCAAATACTCTAGAGGCAGCCGAGCGGAACGCCGGGGCCGTAGAAGGGACACGAAATCTCACCGAAACTGTACAAAAGTTGGAATTTAGTCAATGTTCAGCATGCGGGATCAGCGGACATCGGGCGTATACCTGCAAATATAAGGCAACAGAGTGTAGCTACTGCGGCAAGATCGGCCACTTGAGAAAACTATGCATGAAAAAAGAATATGATCAGTGCATAACTACAACCGAAGCAAAGCGAAGCGGTCGCTGCGGTCGAAAAAGGTCACATGGAGGACGCGTGACCGGCTCGAGCGGCGGCGGTGAGGGCTTGCGGCGCGGGCAGCGCGAAGAAGCGGTGCGGGGCGCACGCGGACACGAGCGCGGCCGTGGGGCAGCTTGGCGCGCGACGGCGTACTGGCTTAATGAACCCGCAGAGGCCGCGAGCTCCAACGGGGAACAAGAAGAATACGAAGAACCAATATACCAAATGTCTGTAACCAGTTATAGACCGGTGTGTATGACACTTTTGGTAAATGATAAGTCATTAAAGATGGAAATTGACACCAGGTCAGCAATGTCTTGTATTAAATCCACATATGTAAAAGAATTTACCTATTTAATTTTAAAACGTTGTTGATTAAAACTAAAATTTTATGACGGTTCTATTGTTCAACCACTTGGATATTTGGAAAACAATGTCAAACATGGGGAAATTAAAAAAAAAAAATTAGACTTATATGTTATAGATAACGGTACTACATATTATTGGTGATATCATAGTCAGTGTTTTAAGTGATTAATATCTATACTAATATTATAACTGTGAAAGTGTATCTGTTAGTCTTCCCGTTTCACGCGTAAATCGTTGAACGATTGCATCGTGAGAAAACGTAACTTTTAATTAAAAAAATCAACGCAAACGACGTTGCGGGCATCAGTTAGTATTATAGTAAAGTTAAAATAAGTTTAATAATGAATCATCATAACGTGGACATGCCTCAATGCCGTTGTGATCTTGTAAGTAACAGTATTGTTATACTTTTGCTTTGAAATTAGACTGACTGATTGCCTTGATGGTCTAGCTGCGCATGTTATGGCTGGCGATAGGTCAGACAAAGTGTGATTGAGGTTTTCTTATCGATACATTCACAGTTCGGTGTCTGAAAATCTGATTCGAGGTTAGAACATACATACACTATACCAACGATTTAAAATATTTCTAAATAATCAAAGTTTTCTAGATGAATTTTCCTATTCTCTTGATTTACAACCATTTTATCCGCAGGTACACCGCTGGCTTGACGCTCACGAGAAATACTCCCCAAATTCCAGCCGGATACTGAAATCAACTACGAGTTCTGGTTACCCCACGTACACGAAGAACTCTAATTTCCAAGCCAAAATGGACAAAGGAAATACCAATACGAACCACTACCGGGTAATGTGAAGAATATCCAGATAATACACGCTTTGGAAGCACCTCACAGAATATCACCTTTAAGACCAGTGTGACATTGAAGTGTAATTTTTAAGATGTAATTATTCATAAACAATGTTAAACGTGAACCCAAGTTCTTATATGCCCCAATCATGGACGTATAAAAAAGGCGGACAAAAAATGCATCGAAGATGGTGTCCGCGGTGGCGATCAGTATCTCCCTATGATTGTCTGTGCAGACGCCGCACAGAATGCAAGTGCAGAACGCAGGACGCGTTGGTGTGAAGACGTCCATACATATATTACTGCAGGGACTGATCGTCGCCGTGCTCGCCATCGCGGACGCGGCTGGACGGACGCGTTGGTTTGGCCGTACCTTAAGTGAGTTCGCGTGTACGTAAGAGCTGAAACGTTGTCTGCGTTTCACCTTTAAAAAAAGAAAGAACAAAATGTTATTTTCTCACTACAAACACGACTTTATTAAACGAGGTTTGTTGCATATTGGCGGCCGAAAGACTTACTATGGTGTGAGTGTGTGCGCGTAGTTGCGTACAATGATTTCAGCTTGTACGTATGGTCTTTTTTTACAAATATTGTGTGATAACTAAAGGCAATACAATTGATATGGTTCAAAATTCATTTCTGTAATTCATTTATTAATATCCCAATATTTCAACTGAACACGACCGAGACTGCCCCAAATGCGCCCCCTATAACGAACTCGAATGAAATAACTGTTAAGGTTCGGATCTGATACAAATTTAATTAGAAAATATAATAAAGGTAACAAAATTGCATAAAAGAAACCATACCGCGGGGTAAATTGACGGTGGCGCCATCTGGTTTTGCCCTTAGAACTAATTAATTACAAATATTATCGATTATCTCAAAATCAACCGTATTAATTTTAGTGTCTTTACATGCCACACTATACTTGTTCATAAAATTGGCCTCTTAAGCAAAAACAGACTTTATACGCGAAGTCACTTACTATAGGGCTTTACTTTTTGATTAGCAAGATTCCGTCCATCTTTTTTATACGTCCATGGCCCCAATCAGATGTTAATTTATAAAGTCAATACGATAACTACACTTCTAGTTATAAATAGTTAATCATCATTGCCTTAAAAAATTTAAGAATTAACTGCGAATATAAACCTCTCATATTAAGTAATATTTTCCGAAGTGAAATGAAGTGAAAGCGACAAAATCACTGTTTGCATTGCTTTCAAGTATAGTTAAGTTTTGTTATGTATAATATTCCCCATGCGGGGGTGTTACTTTGCTGACGGTATTAGGTCCCAATGTGATAGGGGGCGAGCCTGTTTCCATTTTACCGTGGACGATTCTGGAGTCTGGACTTCAATCTGCTACTGATAAAAAAAACTGTGATAACCCCTGTGAGCTAGGGCGTTTTTAAATAACAATTTAAAAATTGTTATTTAAAAACGTTTTCTCCGCCCCATACCATCCGGCCTCGAACGGAGCGGCGGAAAACGCGGTAAAGATATGTAAACGCACTATTAAAAAGGCTATTAAATCTAAAACGGATGTGCATTCTGCCCTGTGCCGGTTCTTACTAACTTACCAAAATACACAACATTACACAACTGGAGAGAGTCCGGCTAAGATGTTGTTAGGTCGCAGCTCGAGCATGCGTTTAGATTGTTTAAAACCAGACCAGAAAGGACGTGTAGGCACGCACCAAGCGCTGGTGATGACGACAGTTGGTGACTCATGTAGGAATTTTAATCCTGGGGATACAGTTTGGTTTAGAGACTTCCGTAGCTCAGATAAGTGGTTGCCAGGAACGATTGTACAGAGATTGGGTAATACGGATTATACCGTTAAATCTACCAATGGAAGTGAGGCACACAGACACTTTGACCAATTAAAGTAAAGAGTGTTAACTGTAAACGCAGAGTTGTTATATCGAACACCTAGTGTAATTGTTAATAAACCAGTAGAGGCAAGTAGACGGTCTCGACCTTCGTTTGTTTTCCCGACAAACAACGAGAAATCAACAGACGGACCGGTAGACGGTGCGGGGACAGCCGATGCGCTGTTACCTGATACGCAAAAGTCGGACGCAGTTGAAAATGGACCTACTTCAACCCCAACAAGCCCGGCTAAAGATATGCCCAATGTACGGGGGACAGGGGGTCATGACTGTGATGTATCCAGTAATGTAACAACACAACAACGCAATTTACAACGTGTACACAAACCCGTCAAAAGATATGGTATAGACGACATTTATAAATGACACTTTTCCTATTGGACAGCCTGTTGTGTTGTTCACATAAATTATAGTTATAATAAGTATATTGTAGTCTTAAGTATTTGTATTTTAGTGTAATTATCTTTAACATAGTTGGTTATTTCAAGGTGAAGGTGTTATATATTAGAATAAATATTAGAGGGTACTTCGGTGGCGCGGAGCGCTCAGCTGATTGTGAACGCAGTCCAATACACGTCTAGATTCGATACACGTCTTTTATTTATCAGTATGCCTTTCGGATGTTTAATAGCTTAGTCCTTTCCACGACTATTGGTGCGACATTTCAAGTGCTTTGCAGCACTTGAAACATCGAGAACAAATCAAAAATAAACCGTGATAAAATCCATAAAAAAATGTATTTCTTGATGATGATAATGTTTTGTTATAAGCTCAAATAAAGTTTATATGCATGAGAGAACACATAAGTACTCATTGTTATGGTTAAGACAATAATAACTTTTAGAACCCAAAAATAAAATATTTAGTAGGTACTAACACATTAGCATAAGTAGATATCAATTATTATCTAATCCTATGACAATATACTTAACTAATTTTAATCCCATCATAAAGACCCTATTTAGTATATTCATCCTCATTTGCTAACGATGCTTAATTAGCACCTTTGCGATCTCTATAAATATTAAGGGACCACTAGAACCGTTGCTCATTTTAATAATTCCCTTGGAAGTGATATCGTAGTCAGTGTTTAAAGTTATTAATATCTATACTAATATTATAACTGTGAAAGTGTCTCTGTTAGCATTTCCTTTACACGCGTAAATCATTGAACGATTGCATCCTGAGAAAACGTAACTTTTAATTTAAAAAATCAACGTAAACGAAGTTGCGGGCATCAGTTAGTGTCATAGTAAAGTTAAAATAAATTTAATAATGAATCATCATAACGTGGGCATGTCTCACCGCCGTTGTGATCTTGTAAGTAACAGTATTGTTATACTTTTTCTTTGAAATTAGACTGACTGATTGCCTTGATGGTCTAGCAGCGCATTATGGCTGGCGATCAAGAAGATTCAAATCTTAGGTCAGACAAAGTGTGATTGGGGTTTTCTTATCGATACATTCACAGTTCGGTGTCTAAAAGTTTGACTCGAGGTTAGAACATACATACACTATACCAACGATTTGAAATATTGCTAACTCATCAAAGTTCTCTTGATGCATTTTTCTATTCTCGTGATTTACAACCATTTTATCCACAGGTACTCGGCTGGCTTGACGGTCACGAGAAATACTTCAAAATTCCAAATTCCAGCCGGATACTGAAACCAACTACGAGTTCTGGTTACCCCACGTACACGAAGAACCATAATTTCCAAACTAAAATTGACAAAGGAAATACCAATACGAACCCGGTAATGTGAAGAATATCCAGATAAAGCATGCTTTGGAAAAACCTCCCAGAATATCACCTTTCAGACCAGTGTGACATTGAAGTGTAATTATTAAGATGTAAATATTAATAAACAATGTTAAACGAGAACCCAAGTTCTCATATGCCACAATCATGAGAATAATAAGAATCCCCAATCATAAGAATTCGATTTTTTTTCACTAATATTCCAATAGAGACAACAAAATCCTTAAATTGCTCTTCTTCCCTTGCAATTTCTTTTGTTTAAAGCAACATTACTCTTCGTCCGGTAAAGTTCGGGTTTGAGTACACTAATCCCCGGTCTGTTATCCAAGTCTTTAATGATTTAAAATTAAAAGTAACTGAAGACATATGGGGAATGTCGGTAAAAGTGTGTAAATCCATTATATACTGAGTTCTTAGATTTACGCGAATATTACACATGAAATAAAACTATTTTTTTCGGATTTTATCGCAGTTTATTTTGATTTTTAAGTTCCCGACGTTTCGAGTGCTTTGCAGCACCCATGGTCACAGGAAATCTATTATACATACAATCGCGCCACACTTAGCTGTTATTTTTAATATGTGCGTAGATCAAGGAGTCTTCCCGAATTTAATGAAATTTAGTAAGGTAATACCACTGTTCAAATCCGGCGATAGTAAAGATCCACCACAAGACCAACAACTACAGGCCAGTGTCTGTCCTGCCAGTGCTAAGTAAAGTGTTCGAAAAGATAATGCTCATGCAAATGCTAGATCATTTTAACAAACAACATCCTGCACGATCAGCAATTTGGTTTTACCAAAGGGCGTTGTACTACTGACGCCGGTGTAACTCTAATAAAGCATATCTTCGATGCCTGGGAGAACTCACAGGACGCCATTGGCATTTTTTGTGATCTCTCCAAAGCATTTGATTGTATGAAACATGAAACACTGCTGCTTAAATTGGAGCACTATGGTATCCATGGTAAAGCACTTAATCTTTTAAAATCTTACCTAGAGGACAGACAACAGTGTGTTTAAATAAATCAAACTAAATCTATAGACTCTTTAGATAAAGTGGGCGTTCCACAGGGATCGATACTGGGTCCATTCCTATTCTTAGTTTACATAAATGATCTACCTGAAGTAATTAAAAAGCGAGCGAAGATAGTGTTATTTGCTGACGATATCTCTTCGATTTTTAAAGTAGGTAGACATGTTAATAACTTTGACGAAGTAAATGACGCTATTCTTCAACTACATAACTGGTTTACATCCAACAATTTAGAGCTCAATAACAAGAAAACTAAATGTATAAGGTTTTCTTTGCCAAATGTAAAAAGTACCGTACATGATATTATACTGAACAATAAGAAACTTGAGTTCATCAATGATACATCTTTTTTAGGGATTACGCTTGACTCCAATTTACAATGGGTTCCTCATATTGAGAATTTAGGTAAACGGCTTAGCTCCGCTGCCTATGCCGTAAAGAAGATCAGACAACTAACTGATGTGGACACCGCGAGGATAGTCTATTTTAGCTACTTTCATAGTGTCATGTCTTACGGTATATTATTGTGGGGTAGGGCAGCGGACATTGAGTCTGTTTTTATCTTGCAAAAAAGGGCTATTAGGGCCATCTATAACTTGAGTAGTCGCGACTCTTTAAGAGAACTGTTCAAAGTAGCTAATATCATGACGGTCCCATGTCAATATATTTATGAAAACATTATGTATACTAGAAAAAAATTAGATCTCTTTAATCAGCTAGGTGATAGGCATTGCTATAACACACGACATAGAAATAAATTAACATTAACATTAACTGTCAAAAATTCACACGCCTTTATGGGGCACTGTGTTAGATTTTATAACAAAATTCCCATTGACGTCACTAAACTTAGTGAAAATAAGTTCAAAGCTTGTGTAAAACGAACACTTTGTAAGCAAGCTTATTATTCAATAGAAGATTATTTAAAAGATAAAAATGCTTGGATAGATGCTATTCCAGCTCCACTTGAGTCATGACAACCTATTCAACTGTTGTTAGCTAACATTTCCTCTCTTCCTTCTATTAATTTAACACAATATGTACTTTTTTTTTTATTATTCGCTTTTTTAACTCACCTGATGACCAACCTACATTGTTCTCCCATACCCCACAACAGAATGTAGATGAAAAAGTTTGTAATTTCTTATTTTAAAAGAGTAACCGTGGAGTTTATTGCCCTCCTTCTCCACAGGAATGACATTCCGAAGTGGCGTAGAGTCTTTGTTACTTTTCTGACGATTCATAAATACTGTAATGGTTTACATGAATAAAAAATATTCTGATTCTGATTCATGGACGTATAAATGCATCCAGCCGCGTCGGAGATGGTGTCCGCGGTGGCGATCAGTATTTCCCTATGATCGTGTGTGCTGACGCCGCACAGAATGCACGTGCAGAACGTAGGTGGAGGACGCGTTGGTGTGAAGACGTCCATACAAATATTACTGCAGGAACTGATCGCCACCGTGCACGCCATCGCGGACGTGGCTGGACGGACGCGTTCGTTTGGCCGTACCTTAAGTCAGTTCGCGTGTACGTACGAGCTGAAACGTTGTCTGCGTTTCACCTTTAAAGAAAGAATAAAAGAAAATTTTATTTTCTCACTACATACACGACTTTTGTTAAACGAGGTTTGTTTCATATTGGCGGCCGATAGACTTACTATGGTGTGAGTGTGTGTGCGTAGTTGCGTACAATGGTTTCAGCTTGTACGTATGGTCTTTTTTTTTAATAAAATATTGCGTGATATCTGAAGACAATACTATTGACATGGTTAAAAAACCTATCTGTTATTCATTTATTGATTTCCCAACATTTCAACTGAATACTACCGAGACTGTCCCAAGAGCGCCCCCTATAATGAACTCAAATGAAATAACTGTTTGGGTTCGGGTCTGATGCAAATTTAATTAGAAAATTCAAAAATTCAAAAGACGTCAAAGCGCCCTCTCTGCGCAGTGACACGAACATCGACCTCTGTATATTTAAATCAAATAAATTAGCCAAAGTGATTTTAAGACCAAAACAACCAGTGAAATACTTCAAGTGTGACCCAATAACCATCATAAAACGTTTGTACTGAATATTACTAGAGATTATTAGTGGTGATAAGAGTTTCTATCAGAGATAAGAGGTTATCACTTATGGTGATAAGAGAGTGAATGATGCAGGTAAGCTTATTGTAGATGTGTGTTTGGAAAGAGGTCTCCTTGTGTCCAATACAATATTCCAACACAAGGATATTCATATGTATACGTGGAGAAGAAATGAACAGAAAAGCATGATAGATTTGATCCTGGTAGATAACCGTCTCCGAAGTAAACTTCAAGATACCCGTGCATATAGAGGCCCCACTCTTGAATCGGACCACTATCTCGTAATTGCGCGGTTTAGTGGTTTGTTCAGGAAGTGGAGGCACTGGCGAGAGCGTATCCCCTTCGGAGGCTTTGAAAGAATCAAGGTTGAAAGGCTGCAAGATGAGAGCGTGAGGAGAACGTATGAAGACAGAGTCCGGGACAAGCTTTTGACAGCTGGTTCTTCGGACTCAAACACATTCATCTAAATGCTTGAATTGTCTGAAAGAGAGTTTGGTAGAATCAGCGAAAGAAGTATGTGGCTGCTCAAAGAAGCATAGCACAGCAAAAGGGGATGCATGGTGGGACACAGAGTTAAAAAGCTCTGTAGAAAGTAAGAAGAAAGCGTGGCAGGACTATGTCTCTTCTTTGAATCTAAATGACAGTATGACGGAGATGAAGAAAGAAATATACCGGCAATGCAAGAATGCCACCAAAACTTTAGTGAAAGAAAAGCGTGAAAGAGCTAGTGTGATTGAGGAGGAGAGGCTGACGAAGAACTTCGAGAATAACACCAAACTCTTTTGGAGCAAGGTGAGAAAGGCTCGAGGTGATTCGTCAGGCTCCAGAATGGAAAAGATAAAATCTAAGGATGGCGACATTCTTGCAGACACACAAGCTGTGCTAAACCGGTGGAGTGAATACTTTGGAGAAATGTATGAGAATGCCCCGGATGCTGGTGCCACAGACGAGCCCAGAGGCGAGTTTGCGGCACCAGAATCCACAGAGGACATCACTATGGAAGAAGTTGAATGGGCGATACGAAGTATGAAAAATGGTAAAGCTGCGGGAATAGACATCATATCTGCCGAGATGATTAAATATGGTGGAACTTGCGTCCGGGACGCTTTTTGGGTCCTCGCAAATCTTTGCTGGAAGACCGGTAGAGTCCCTACAGATTGGCGCCGCGCAGTCATAGTACCCTTGTATAAAGGCAAGGGCTCACAATATGACTGCGCCAATTACAGGGCCATCAGTTTGATCAGCTTGGCAGCTAAGGTGTATGGTAAAATTATTGAACGGAGAATGCGCGAGAAGTCCGATGGAGTGTTGTGTGAGGCACAGGGAGGTTTCAGGTCTGGAAGAGGATGTTCGGATCAAGTTTTCTCCCTCCGCAACATCGTAGAAAAGCATCTGGCAGTAGGCCGGAAGGTTTTCTGCGGTTTTGTGGACTTGGAGAAGGCGTTTGATAGAGTCGTGCGAAAGAGACTTTGGGACATTTTGCCAGAGTATGGTATAAACGGCACCCTGTTGGGAGCCGTCCAGTCCACCTACGTGGACAGCAAGGCATGCGTACGGGTGGGTGGTAACATGTCACCTTGGTTTGACGTTAAAATCGGCGTCAAGCAGGGTTGCATGTTGTCCGCTAGACTGTTTATAGTGTATCTGGATAAAAGTCTTCAAAGACTGAATGCGATGACTAAAGGGGTAAAAATGGGTGATCTAGTGATAAACCACCTATTGTATGCAGATGACGCGGTTTTGATAGCGCCAACAGCCACTGATCTGCAAACACTAGTCACAGTTATGAGAGACGACTGCATGAACAATGGCTTACATTTGAATGTGAAGAAAACCAAAATTATGGTTTTTGGGAAGAAACCAGAACGAATGCAAGGATTGTGGTTGGTAACGATGTGTTGGAGCAAGTGAATGAGTTTGTATATCTTGGATGCGCCTTCAGTAAGGATGGGAAATACACCGCTGATATAGAGAGAAGAGTGAATGCAGGTAATAGAGTGAATGGTGCGATGGGAAGGCTACTTGGGAACCGGCACTTAAGCCAAAAGGCGCAGCTGGCCATGCATAACGGAGTGCTTGTCCCAACGCTGTTATATGGCAGTGAGAGTTGGGTATGTAAGAAGGAGAACGAAAGCAGGATAAATGCGGTCGAAATGCGATCTCTGCGGAAGATGTGCGGAGTCACGCTGACCGACCGTATTCGCAACAGCGTAGTAAGAAAGCGAGTAGGTATGAAAGATAGTATCAGTGTAAAGATGAGAAAGGGTATGCTCCGTTGGTTCGGGCATATAGAAAGAATGCCAGAAGAAAGAATGACAAAACAGATATACAATGCGAAAGTGGAAGGATGTAGGTGCCGGGGAAGACCTAGACTATCTTACCATGACCAAATAGACCGTGTCTTAGCTGAAGGGCAAGTCAAGAGTCTCCGTAACCGGCGAGTGTGTATGAGACGAACTATGAGAGTGGAGGAAGCCAGAGAGGTATGTAAGGAAAGAACCTGTTGGAACTCTGTACTCTCTGCCTACCCCGCGAGGGAGCTGGCGTGATGATATAGATAGATAGATTATTAGTAAAAACATAAAGTGGATTAAACACATAAACGAGTATAGAAATTAATATCAAATGTTTACCGCAAGAAACAAAAAACACAAATAACAGACACGGCGAATTAAAATAAAGAAAAATGCTAAAGCAAGTAACCAAAATATTAAATATTAAATAATAACGAATCTAATTGTTTACGCGTAGACGCAGGTTGGCTTTGGTTTAAATGGACCTTTGGACCCTACACACTTACACTACAATTCACATTGGCCATTACCTTTGAAAGTGGACCTACATTTTGCATATATTAGTAATTATTAGATAGCGCTAAGGTAAATGGTACCACTGCCGTTGACGTCAAAGAGTCAGGCGTTCAAATCGTCCTAGTAATTTTCACTTTTTGTGGAACAAATAATATTTGAATTTATACTAGAACTACGTTACCAGGAATAAAATACAACTTACAACAAAGCCATAAATTAGTAACAAACTTGCATAATAGAAACCATACCGCGGTGTAAATTGACGGTGGCGCCATCTGGTTTTGCCCTTAGAACTAATTAATTAAAAATATTATCGATTATCCCAAAATCAACCGTATCAATTTTAGTCTTTACTTGCCACACTATACTTGTTCATAAAATTGGCCTCTTAAGCATAAACAAACTTTGTACGCGAACTCACTTACTATAGGGCTTTACTTTTTGTTTAGCAAGATTCCGTCCGTCTTTTTTAATCGTCCATGGCCCCAATTAGATATTAATTTACAAAGTTACTACTTTGTAACTACGTGATTAACTAATCACCATATTCTTAAGAAATTAAGGAATTAACTGCGAATATAAACCTCTCATATTGAGTAATATTTTCAGAAGTGAAATGAAGTGAAAGCGACAAAATCACTGTTTGAAGTGCTTTCAAGTATAGTTAAGTTTTGTAATGTATAATATTCCCCATATGGGGGTGTCGCTTTGCTGACGGTATTAGGTCCCAATGTGATAGGGGCAAGCCTATTTCCATTTGACCGTGCATGATTCTGGAGTCTGGACTTCAAACTGCTACTGATAAAAAAAATTGTAACTACCCCTGTGTGACCTACCATTTAAACCTAGGACCATATGACTGCCATTTGGATTATACACGGATAGACTAAGGAGGCATCGGTAGGACCATGGGATAGGAATTCTTTCTGATCCTCTCTGATCCAGTTTCTACACAATGTTACTGATCATTTGTATGTATAGTACTTTTTAATTTTAAATTTATCATTCAAAATTGGTAAACTGATGTATTTTTCTAGCATAATAGTAGTAGAGGGTTATAAACACCAACGGTAGCACTGTAGAGCAGGCAAAAAGAATCACTATGCATGCACTCGCATTGTAGCTTTGTAAATAACGCCCTCCACTATTATTTTAAAAAGAAAAAATAATAGTTTAGTTAAGCGAAAAAATAAAGGTCAAGAGTCAAGGTCAAGTCAAGAGTCTCCGTAACCGGCGAGCGTGTATGACACGTACTATGAGAGGAGGAAGCCAGAGAGGTATGTAAGGAAAGAACCTGTTGGAACTCTGTACTCTCTACCTAACCAGCAAGGGATCTGACGTGATGATATAGATAGATAGAAAAAATAAAGGTGGTCCTTATAATTAAACTAAAAGAGAAATCGTTAAATAACAACTTAACTTGATAGGCTCATCAACCATGTATTTTTTAGGTTCATTATCCCCGCCCTAATAGTTATACATTTACGAGTCAATAATTTCCCTCCTTTGATTTCACTACACACAGCCCCAATAACTTACCCGCTCAATTATCTTTAGGGCTAGTAAAATTAACGATTATTCCGTATATTTGATGAATGAATCGAATCCGAACTATTAGCCAACTGTGTCCGAAAACAGCGGGAACTGCATATAACTTCTGCCAATTAAGTTAACAGTTTAACTGTTTGCAGGATTTATTGGGGACTATGGACAATTGGAGGAAGTTCGTCGAAGTAAATTTTTATGTTATAAATTAATAGGAAATAATAAATGATGAGTTATGAGTAGATTCATAATATATTAATGGACATAGGTATTTACGGAAGAATAAAAACTAGACACAAACAGCCAATTACAAACTGAATGATACGCTTTAATACACCTCCGTTACACTATTTTTAGTTTCACAATTAGTTTTATCTTCTTATATGGCGCAATAAGTATAACTGCAGTTTTCATCACTGTTAATCACAGCTCGTAGCACGAAGTCGATATCGTGACGTTAGCCATGCCATCCTTGTCACCCTACAAATTTACTAAATAACGTGAAAGTAACAGCACGATCGCTAGTGTCAAAGTTTTTGTACCAAGCCCTCTGAAGATTGATGCTGCCATAAATATAGTTTACTACCTAAGATTGATTATATTAAAGGTGAATAAACTATTTATCTGTGTATGATACCTAATTATAATTATTAAATTAACATATACTATCTACTTTTTCGTATAAATCGAAATTTGAGGCCACTCGCTATTGGAACCGATCAAGCAACTAGCACATAAAGTGGTAATCGATGCTAATGGTTTAAGGTTCTTTTCGAAGGAAGGAGACGCTCGAAAACGAAATGCCACAACCAGACACCCATCTCAGACTGACCGAGCCGAACGCTGTTTGACTTTGGTGATCTCTATGAACACATCGGTGCCACAGCACTACTAGTGCAACTGATTTCCATCCGTTCGACTCGTGAAAATTATTGCATTTCGTGTATATCTATCTGTATCACCACGCCAGTTCTCTTGTAGGGTAGATAGAGCGTACAGAGTTCAAACAGCTTCCTTCCTAACGCCGCTCTGGTTTCCTCCACTGTCATAGTTCGTCTCATACACGCACGCCGGTTACGGAGACTTTTGACTTGTCCTTCAGATAAGACTCGGTCTATTTGGTCAAGGTAAGACAGCCTAGGTATTATATATATATAATTTGTGTTATCATAAAAAGAGTATATAAAAATATAAGACATAAAAAGAGTATAAAAGAACATAAGTTCTCTCCCAACCCAAAAAGAAACTTGCACTAGAAGTAAAAAGGAATACTTATACCTATCAATCGAAGATCTGAAGCCATTCTAATGTAGGATACATATATAATCAGTTTAGTTATGCCAAAGGCATCTTGCCATCGATGTCCAGGGGTCAGGGTCCCATATGAATCAACCTTATATTTTAATAGCCGATTCTGTTGAAAAGGATTCGGGTAAATTTTTCGGTTAATAGCTTTTTAATGATGACGTAAGTCATGATAGTTAAAAATGATATGATGGCATAAAAATGATACTTTATTCTGATTTATTCATTATTTGTATGTACAAGTTTTGACAGTATAATTATAGTATAGGTATGATATGTAACTCAAGTGATTAATAACCACACAAAATATATGAAAGAAAATTCTCTGTCACAAGTCATGACGTCACAAATGATGTAGTTGGCAGAAATGTTGAAAACGTCATTTGAGTGATGTTGACCTGTTATGCAAATTAAGTTAATAGCGAATAAGGTTCGTAAGACCGATTTTATTTGTCAACGCTCAAAATGTACATCACTTTCTATTTAATTTAGATGTAAGTCACATAAATCACGACTATGGATATATTACAATGGATTGAGCACCCTGCGAAAAAAACGTGATGACACTTAGAGCCCTACGTCTCTTTCTAAGTAGGGTGGCCAAACTTGGTGACTTGTTGACATATAATTAATGTATAAATCTCGGACATTGTTTATTGCCGTAGTTCTTTCTTTCTACGCATATACCACATTTTAAATGAGTAGTAGTCAAAGTTTTTGATTAAAATGCCTATTTTCTACTGACTGCTAACTGCACATTGTTTTTCAGAATCTGTAAATGCAGCTCCTAATATCGCAAAAATTAAGGATAGTCTCCTAGGGCCGTTTTTCAGTATCTGCAACAACGGTTGAGATAGCTGCCTCTACTGTCCCATCTTAATCCACCTGATTATAAAGACGATTTGAGAACCTTGTTCGTTTTGAACTCGGTAATAAATGGCTTACACCGTATTTAAATAGGTATAGTCTGTATTATAAATAGGTATAATCCGTATTAGTTCTACCTTATATTCACCGTATTTCATAGTAATGGGTGCCAGCGTGACATCAGGCTTCAGGTTATTGCTCTCACTCATCATTGTTTCTCGAGTTGTTTAAATCATAGAAAATTCAGTGTTGTGTCTGTGATTAAGAGTTTAATTTTCTTTAACAATATTTTGACAGTACTGAATCCCTTTAGGGTTATAAATTCATGATCACGACAGATTTTTCCAAGAGAGAGTAGCAGCGAATAATATATAGGATATAATATCGTCGACGATATATAGGTATATATCGTCGACGATATTAGATACCAATATCATAGAGGGCAAGCCTATAGTTATTATACCAGATACAATTCTAGACTCCGAACAACTACTAAATAATTTTAATTTAAAAACGCTTTTAATTTTTTTTTGTTATAAAACTGTGCAGCTCAAAACCGGTCGTTGTGGTAATCTTTAAGGAAGCCTTTAACCTGCAGTGGGTCTTTAGGCTGATGATGAAAAGATTGAATTCTTAGATAATCGCGAATATTACAAAACTGTTTTTTCGAATTTTATCGCGGTTTGTTTTTTATTTTTAAGACCTCAAGACACCGTGAGCTCATTCTGCGTAGATCGGACCAACATAAATAATGAAGAAGTTTGAGGGTACCCCGATACCACTATGCCTTTTGTACGTCTAACAGCTCAGTCCTTACCGTAACCCTTGATGTTGCAAAGCACTTGAAACGTCGAGATCAAATCAATAATAAACCGTCATAAAATCCAAAAAATACTTTTATTTCATGATAATGATAATGTTTGTTTTAAGTACAGAAAAAGTTTAAATGCCTGAGAGAACTCATACTACAAACTTAGAATGTTGTTATATAGGTGGTAAAATATCGTTGAGACTAATTGTTATGTATAAGAAAATAATAATTTTAAGAACCCAAACAATATAATAATTAGTAGGTACTAACACTAGCATTAAGCCGAAACAATTAACTACTACTAACTAATTTTAATCCTATCATAAAGAACCTATTATTTGCGATCTTTTTAAATATTTAGAGACCTCTAGAACCCTTGCTCATTTTATTAAAAAGGTTTTTAATAAAATGAGCAAGGGTTTTGTAGCGTGTCAACATTTATTATAATACATATAAATACACACATACATATATATTATACTTATGTTAAACTAACTACATACTATATTTACAAAATAATATTTATAATTATTGTTGATATCGATATCGTCGAAATTTATCGACTCAACCACATCACTAGTCTGATCCAGCACATAACCCTTATGTACGGCTCGCGGACTGCGCCCGCGCACCACGGGCATTTGAATGTCACGGCCAGTCAGGACCTTACTACGACGCGAAGCGCTTGTCTTTATTTTCTATGCTAACGTACACGCGGCTAGATTATATTTGCTTAATTACATGTTTCATCTTACATCTTCGCTTTGACTTTCACGCTATTGTAATACAAACTGTTTGCTGTTATCCTTGAACACTTATGTGCTGTGCTTTTCTTTTGTGCTTGTGCTTCTATCCTACTGTGCCTTCTGACTTTTATGTATTAAGATTATTGGAACAATATAATCCAAAACTGTAAGTGTGTTATTTATTTCACTAACTCCAAAGAGAAGATCCTAACTTTGGTACCTAAATAACCAAAGTTTTAAGGGATTAAAATCTATACTAATATTATAAATGTGAACGTGTCTCCGTTAGCCTTTCCTTTTCACGCGTAAACCGTTGAACGATTGTATCATCAGCAAACGTAACTTTTATTTAAAAAAAAAAACTTAACGCAAACGAAGTTGCAGGCATCAGCTAGTATTATAGTAAAGTTAAAATAAATTTAATCCTGAATCATCATAACATGGATATGCCTCACTGCCGTTGTGATTTTGTAAGTAACAGTATTGTTATATTTTTGCTTTGAAATTAGACTGACTGATTGCCTTGATGGTCTATAGCTAACGATCACGCAGATTCAAATCTTAATTCAGACAAAGTTTGACTGGTGTTTTCTTATCGATACAATCACAGTTCGGAGTCTAAAAGTCCGACTAGAGGTTAGAATCCAAGATTTTGTCATTGTCAGCTCCACCATGCACCATTACACTATACCAACGATTTTTAATATTGCTAAATAATTAAAGTTCTCTTGATGCATTTTCCTATTCTCTTGATTTACAACCATTTTATCCGCAGGTACACTGCTGGCTTGACGCTCACGAGAAATACTTCCTAAATTCCAGTCGGATACCGAAACCTACCACGAGTTCTGCTATCCCCACGTACACTAAGAACCATACTGTTTAAGGCCAAAATGAACAAAAGAAATACCAATATGAGCCTCTACTGGGTAATGTGAAGAATATCCAGATAAAGCACGGTTTGGAAGCACCTCACAGAATATCACCTTTAAGACCAGTGTACCGTTGAAGTGTAATTTTTAAGATGTAATTATCATAAACAATGTGAAAAGTAAGTTCTCATATGCCTCAATCATGGACACAAAAAAGGCAGACAAAACTGCATCCAGCCGCGTCCGAGATGGTGTTCGCGGTGGCGATTAGTATCTCCCTATGATCGTGTGTGCAGACGCCGCACAGATTGCACGTGCAGAAGGCAGGACCCGTTGTTGTGAATACGTCCATACAAACATTACTGCAGGAACTGATCGCCACCGTGCACGCCATCGCGGATGCGGCTGGACGGCCGCATTGGTTTGGTTAGCATTGGACCTTAAGTCGGTTCGCGTGTACGCACGAGCTGAAACGCTGTCTGCGCTTCACCTTGAAAAAAAAAGAAAATAAAATTTTATTTTCTCACTACAGAATGACTTCTGTTAAACGAGGTTTGTTGCATAATGCGGGCCGATAGATTTACCATGTTGTCTGTGTGTGCGTACTATGGTTTCAGCTTGTATGTATGGTCTTCTTTTTCTTATAGCAAACAATTATTGCGTGATAATTAAAGACGATACAATTGATATGGTTCAAAATTTATTTCTGTTAATCATTTATATTGATTTCCCAACGCTTGCTTTTCGTCCCAACTGAACACGACCGAGCTTGTTCAATGAGCGCCCCCTATAATGATTTTGGAACACCAGTTCGGGTTCGGGTCTGATCCAAATTTTATTAAGAAATATATTAAAGGTAACATAATTGCATTATAGACACCATACCGCGGAGTAAATCGACGGTGGCGCCATCTTGTTTTGCCCTTAGAACTAATTAATTTCATATATTATCGATTATCCCAACCACCAACCGTATCAATTTTAGTGTCTTTACTTGCCACACTACTTGTTCAAGCCATAGATAGACTTGTTCATTAAATTGGTCTCTTAAGAGGAAATTGACTTTATACGCGAACTGACTTACTAGAGGGCTACACTTTTTGTTTAGTAAGATTCCTTTCGTCGTTTTTATACGTCCATGGCCCCAATTAGATGGTTACTACTACATGTCAATACGAAAATTAAATTTTTACATTTAAATAGTTAATTATTATTTCCTTAAGAAATTCGATATCGGAATTAACTGCGAATATAAACCCCTCATATTTAGAAATATTTTCAGAAGTGAAATGAAATAAAAGCGACAAAATTACCGTATAAATTGCTTTCATGTATAGTTAAGTTTTGTAACGTATAAAATTCCCCAAGCGGGGGTGTCACTGACCTGTCGGTATTAGGTTCCAATGTGATAGGGGGCGAGCCTGTTTCTATTTTACCGTGCACGATTCTGGAGTCTTGACTTCAACTGCTACTTTTAAAAAAAAGGTGTGTCATGCCCCTGTTTGACCTACCATTTAAACCTAGGATCATACTATTGCTATCTGGATTATACGCCACTAGATTAAGGAGGCAGTCGGTAGGACAATGGGATTCTAATAATTTTCTGTTCCACTCTGATCCAGTTTCTACATAATGTTATTTGTATGTATAGATTAATAATTATTTTGTATCTGATTTTTCATAATAAAAAATATGAAGAAAGTGCTTATTTATTTAAAACCTTTTTAAGACTTACAATTTAAAATTGCTAAACTGATGTAATTCTCTAGCATAATAGTATAAACACAATACTTAAATGATCCATTTTACTTAGGATGGAACATCAATCTGTTGATTTTTGACAAGACGGTTCTACGGTATGAAAAGGACAAAAAATATAAAATAGTATATATAAAATAGTTCTTTAAAAAAATTTAACTCCACTTTAGGACTTATTCCTTCCTAGGGTATATATTGGGTGCGTTTACAAACATGAATATTCACATAACAAATACCCAGACCGAAACAAAGAATTATAGGTCACACAAAGATTTGTCCCGTGCGGGAATCAAACCCGTGACTATTCGACCCAGTGGGCGGTGCGGCTTAAGCTCTTAACCACTGCGCCAAATCGTGCGCCTACAACTTTTGACATTTCTTACTTTTGACAGTTTCTCAACTATAAAATAAAAATGATGTGCCTTGTCGTATTTAGAAATTAAAAGAACTATTATCAAAATTCGACATAGGTAATGTCTGTAGATATCACTTAGTGTAATTTCAGTATCACTTAGCTTCATTTCAGTATTCTACATAATCGGAAAATTGGCCCAGTTTTGCTAAATAATAAAATAGGCCATAGAGGTGAGATAACATGAAGATCAAAGTGCTTAGTTTTAGCAAACAACCAACTGATTTGACCCCTGCAACTTTGACATACCTTATTGTGCGAACAGTAAGATTGTAGGAACAAACCTTTATCACTCTCCTAGAGCCCCGAGGTTAGTTATCGGATTACGTGGGACCAAGGTGCACTAATTAATTATTAACACTTCTTAGGACAACAGGCAGAAATTATACTTAGAGTTCATAAGCTTTGGGATGTATAGTCAGCAATATAAGTTGCTGAACAGCATACAGCAAAAACATTAAATATTAATAAACTGTTTCTTATCTGAAGGGCAAGTCAAGAGTCACCATAACAAGCGAGTGTGTACAAGACGAACTATGAGAGTGGAGGAATCCAACGGAAAGAACCTGTTGAACCTTTGTATTCTATGCCAGATAGGCAGTATAGATAGATGTTAAAATAATATTTAGTTCAAGAAAAATAATGGGAAGAAACCAGAACGAATGCAAGGATTGTGGTTGGTAACGATGTTCTGGAGCAAGTGAATGAGTTTGTATATCTTGGATGCGCATTCAGTAAGGATGGGAAATACACCGCTTACATAAATACAAGAGTGAGTGCAGGAAACAGAGTGAATGGCGCGATGGGAAAGTTACTTGGGAGTCGGCACTTAAAAACGCGCACCAAAAGGCGCAGCTGGCCATACATAATGGAGTGCTTGTCCCAGCTGGGTATGTAAGAAGGAGAATGAAAGTAGGATAAATGCGGTGGAAATGCGAGCTCTGTGGAAGATGTGCGGAGTGAAGCTGACCGACCGTATTCGCAACAGCGTAGTAAGAAAGCAAATAGGTATGAAAGATAGTATCGATATAAAGATGAGAAAGGGAATGCTCTGTTGGTTCGGGCACATAGAAAGAATGTCCGAAGAAAGAATGACAAAACTGATATACAATGCGAAAGTGGAAGGATGTAGGTGCCGGGGAAGACCTAGACTATCTTACCATGACCAAATAGACCGGGTCTTATCTGAAGGACAAGTCAGGAGTCTCCGTAATCGGAGAGCGTGTATGAGACGAACTATGAGAGTAGAGGAAGCCAGAGAGGTATGTAAGGAAAGAGCCTGTTGGAACTCTGTACTCTCTGCCTACCCTGTAAGGGATCTGGCGTAATGATATAGATAGAGATAGATAGAAAAAAATAATACATTTGATACAATACAAAAGTGTGTAAACGAATCGAATTCCTGAGCACTTTAGAGACTTATTTCGCAATATACTGACGGTACATTAAAAGTTTTTTTGGTACAGAAAATGATGAACTCAATCCTACTTACATTAAGTTGCTGATAAGTTCGTACTGGGGGCTAAAACTTTCAAACGATAATAGGTTTGACAACTTTTCCTTTATTCCTTTCTATTTCATCACGTCAGATACCCTGCAGAGAGAGCAGAGTTCCTACAGGTTCTTTCCGAACAAATCTCTCTGGCTTCTTTCATTCTCATAGTTTGAGACTTACTCACGCTAACACAACATAACATTTCTATTTCATTTATGGTTTCTCTATAATGTTATCCAAACGAAGACCGTACGTTGCTGACAATATATTGTCATACGTTATTTTTACGCATCAGCTCTAGTTTACCTTCTACCCTCATTTTATTTTTTTCCCAGTATTTTTCGTAAATAGTCATTATTACAATAACATCGATAAAGTTTATGTTACTATATCATTATGGCTAGTAGGTACGTCTAGTTGTTGTGTTAACAATCCTGATACATTTTGTTATGTTTGTGGTGAATACATGCTAAAAGATCAGCGTAAATCAATAACAGACATTGTTAATCGTCTGTATTTTGCTTACTTCGGTATTGAAATTCGACAACAAGATAAAGTGTGTGCGCCTCATAGTGTATGTAAACTATGCGTTGAACATTTGCGACAATGGGAGAAAGGGACACGTAAGTCTTTGAAGTTTAGAGTGCCTATGATATGGCGAGAACAAAAAAATCATTATGACGACTGTTACTTTTGCATGACTAATATAGTGGGCATCAACAAAAACAATCGCCGTAAATGGAAATACCCTAATATTTCTTCAGCACAAAGACCTACTCCGCATTCAGAAAATGTTCCAATACCAGCTTTTCGCCAGGTAGTGGAGCAATCTCAGGAGGAAAAAGCTGAAACACCTATTTCTTCTCAAGCAGATGATGACTTTGAATACTGCGGAAACACATCAAATCCTAAGCCATTTTCGCGGAATGAGCTTAATGACCTCATAAGAGACTTAGATCGTTCTAAGGAACATGCTGCGCTACTAGCTTCCAGATTAAAAGAAAAATATTGCCTTTCCTCAGATGTTCGAGTATCTACATATCGCACGAGAGAACGACACTTATTACAGTTTTTTTCATCTGATAATAATTTTGTGTATTTCTGTAATGTGATTGGATTTTTGATATTCATGGGTTTGACGATCTATTAGTCCAAAAAAAAATAGGGCTGATGAAACAGTTTGTTAAAGCTCTCGACAGAAATGGTCTATGTTTTCAGTTTATTTCACAGAAATTTCATGGTTTAAGTATTGAAAAACTAAAAGCACTAATTTTGAGACTTCTATGATGATCTGGAAAGGCTTGCGTGGAAATCTTTGGTAGCAGTTGCACAAAATTTCCTCGGAAATCATAAGGCTGATAACTATGTAGAATTAGTAGAAGAAATGCTGGTTCGTTTCAAAAATTTAGGCAGTAAGATGAGTATAAAATTACACTCAATAGTCATCTAGATCAATTTCAACACAATTTAGGAGATTTAATTGAAGAACAAGGAGAACGTTTCCACCAAGACATAAAAACGACGGAGAATAGATACCAAGGAAGGTGGGACACCCATATGATGGCCGACTATTGCTGGAGAATCATGCGAGATTGCCCACGTCAGTCTCATTCTAGAAAATCACTTAAAAGGCAATTTCTTGATGTTTAATACCAATAAAATATTTTTTTTTTTTTTTGAAAACTGTATTTTTTATATCTCGGGAGCTCGAGCTGATAGAAAAAAACGGGTAACATTTTTGATACCACCATGTAAGACATACTTAAAATCAGGTCTAAAATCCCCGGCACCAAAATCGTTGTAGACCTGTGTAATCTTTCTAACATACTTTTTTTCGCCTCGGACCAAAATCTGTAGGCTATTCTGAGGACCCTGAATATGTAACCGGACCTAAAAAGAAACGTATTTAATCCGGTCGGGTAGGGTCGGGTATAAATTGTTTGAGCCGGATAAAATCGAACAAAATCCGGAGTGAGTCCGGTCGTATTTTACACGAATGAATAATTATAGTGTGCTTACACGTGTGTTTGAATATGGGTATGGGTATGGGTATGGTATATATCTTTTTAATAGTTGCCTCTTATGCCTTAGTAAGAAAGCGAATAGGTATAAAAAATAGTATCGGTGTTAAGATAAGAAAGGGTATTCTCCGTTGGTTCGGGCATGTTAGAAAAAATAATGGTAAAACAGATATACAATGCAAAAGTGGAAGGATGTAGGTACCGGGGAAAACATAGACTATCTTACCATGACCGAAAACCAAGTCTTATCTGAAAGACATGTCAAGAGTCTCCGTAACCAGCGAGCGTGTATGAAACGAACTATGAGTGTGGAGGAAGCCATAGAGGTATGTAAGTAAATAACCTGTTGGAACTCTGTACTATCTGCCTACCCCGCAAGGGATCTGGCATGATGATATAGTAGTAGTAGCCTCTTAAAAGCCTCTAAAGTACCTAGGTTGGGTCTGGTTCACCGAGACGAGGTTACACCGAGATCCTATGGCGGGCTCTTCGGAGCACAACACAGTTTCTAACAGACAATGTGGTTCTAACGGAGAGCCCTTCTCTAAAGTGTTGATGCCGGTTACTATGGGGTTTTAGTCGGTACTAGTCCTACATGCTCCACCAGCGAGGATGGTGAAAGTTCAGAAGGATATACCCTCGCAAAAAAAATTACATAGAGGTACGATTGACAAATATTAAAGATAATGAATTTCAATATCTTTTCGTTTGCAAGTTGTAATCAAAGTTCCGCTCATTATGTGTTTATCCAAGTGAGACGAAAACCATTTGTTTGTCAAAAATCCTTTTTCGTACAGCACATATTCAAGTGTTCCTACGAACTTTGTCAATTGTTAGGTTATCCCGAATTATTTTGCATCTGGCGCATTATTTGTGACGTTTTTACCACAGCCATTGGTCGGTCCAATCACAAAATGCAGCCTCATGCAGCAACCATAAGGCTGCATTTTATATGGACTCAAAATATGGAGTTATTATGTTGGTGATCATCATCATCAGCCCAAATTAGTCCACTGCTGGACATAGGCCTCTTCCAATGCGAGCCTCAGAGCCCGATCCTCGGCTTTATGCATCCAGTCCCTGGCGGCTACTCCATCTCGCGGGGGGGCATCCCACACTGCGTTTGCCCGTTCGTGGTCTCCACTCCAAAACCCGTCTGCTCCAACGGTTGTCTCTTATGCGGCAAACGTGACCAGCCCATTGCCACTTTAGCTTGCAGATTTTCAGAGCTATGTCGGTGACTTTGGTTCTATGCCGGATAGTCTCATTTCTGATTCTATCTAGTATAGAAACTAACAAGCAAAGCTCTCTCCATAGCTCGTGTGTCCACGGCTTAGCACGAAAATATTGACGTTGTTGATATGCCGTCCTTATCACACTACGAATTTACTAATAAACATGAACGTGACAGCACGATTTCTGTTTATTAGGTGTACATTCCATATTAAATTTTAAAGTAAGCAAGTCGTTTAAACATTTCCTTCCTAAGTTACTTTTGTCTAGCGGTAAGAATGTACGTCCTTTCACTCACTACATCATGAATACAACATTAGACAAATGAGTCGCAGGTATAAAAAAAGAAACTACAACAAACGGGCATATGCAAGTCCTAAAAATACCTATTATAATAACCAATGAAATAACAACTCCAGCATTAAATCCTTAACTCGGATCAGTTCTAACAAATCGCTAGTATAATTTTCTCAATAAAGCACGTAACGTTTTAATTGCACCATATTTTATTGGCGGGGCCCGAGGACTTTGATTAAAAACCTTTTGGGAATACCCAATCGTTAGTACGTGATTATCCCTTTGTAATCGAACGACCCTCATTGTATTATAGTAAGATGCAGTGACAGATTAGCCTCGCTTGACTGAATGTAAATGGTTTGTTTAAGGAGTGGGTTTGAGCGTTTGGAGACTATCTTTAGAGTCTCACTTCTGTGGCTAGAACTAGTGTAAAAAAATTATCAGTGGAAGAATTCCGTTGGCCTGTTATTCTTTCTATGATGAAGAATCAAGGAGACAGAGCAGGAAGACGAAATGATTCGAATTATATAACCTAAAGGTGTGGTGGTGGTAAAGGTCCTTGCAATAAAAATAGCAGTAATAGCCTAGTGGTTAGACCGTTGGACTGCAAAGTCAGAGGTCTTGAGTTCAAACCCAGGCACGCACCTCTATTTTTTCGTAAGCATGTGCGTATTAAAAATTAACTATCACTTGCTTTAACGGTGAAGGAAAACATCGTGAGGAAACCTGCATGCCTAAGAGTTTCTCGAAGGTGTGTAAAGTTCGCCAACCCGCACTGGGCCAGCGTGGTGAACTATGGCCTAAGCCCTCTCAGTTTAAGAGGCCTAGCCCAACAGTGGGACAGTTTATTAACAGGGCTAAAATTATTATATATATTACTAGCCGTAACCCGCGGCTTCGCACGCGTTTCTTTTGTAATTTGGCAAAGGTAGGTAGGACATTTTTGGATAGCATTATTAGAAAGGCTGAAGAGACACCTCTATATTTAGTTTCTTTTAAATCCGTTTAGCCGTGTTAATATGGAGATAGAAAAACAACTATCCAGTAACCTTGCATTTTCCGACCTAAAAAATAGTCTTAAACAATCTCTGAAATTTCCTCCATTCTTCAGTGATAGTCTATTTAGAATCGGTTGTGCCGTTCTGGATATTAACACGCACAAACAAACATTTTTTTCTATTGGGCCCGTATGCGCTTAAAATATCTTCTTTATTTTAAAATCACAAATCCCAAATAATTATGTCTGTGAGTCGTGTGGGATCGTACTTGCGAATATTTGACAAAGTAAATTAAGTTGTCTACGTTTTATCGCTTAAACCGAGTCGTCTTTGTTTTGCAAAAGTTTTTATAAATTCAGTTAAAAAATGAGTAAATTTTCGTTATAGAACAATTTCAACAGGTCGTCAGGCTTCCACCCGTGAAGAGGTAGAGGGAAATCGAAGGATTGCCAGGCTATTCTTTAGCCAAAATATGATTTTATGATTAATATCTTTTAGCCTTCATGCAGGCCGGTAAAAACCGATGAAATCCATGTTGGTGTGATTTTACCTACCTTGAAAGTTACCTATTTCATATTATTATTTCACGACTATGGTACTATATCATAACGTCAGATCCCTTGCGGGGTAGGCAGATAATACAGAGTTTCAACAGGTTCTTTCCTTACAGACCTTTCTGACTTCCTCCACCCTCATAGTTCGTCTTATGCACGCTCGCCAGTTACGGAGACGGAAGATACGGTCTATTTGGTCTGGGTAAAATAGTCTTGGTCTTCTCTGATATCTACATCTTTCGACTTTCGCAATGTATATCTGTGTCGTTTCTTTCATATTAAGTTTTAGTATGAAGAAATAATAGATATTTCGCAGAAGTCATGCCATTGTATGTATTGCTATGCTATATATTTTTAGAGAGAAAAAGTGTTTTGTTTTATTTTACGATGCAAGACACCTTTATATTAAGTTTCAATTAAATTCATTTAGCCAGCTATGTCACAAGAACCGTGATTCTTTTCGGAATAAAAAGTATCTCAAATATTATTTCGAGACCTAAAACATCTTGAAAGTGTTAGTAAGATCCATTCTGCCATTTTAGTATGAAGAAATAACGGCCATCCCGGAAGAACCGTGTTATATGCCGTGTGGAAGTTGACAAAATATTGTATATTCTGTCAACTTCCACCAGACTTATTTCTCTATCAACTATCTCTATCACCGGGTTCAGTCTTAGCCCCACTTAGCCCGCACGGGTTTTCTTTGTAAAATATAAACTAAACTGTAGTGCGATCTTATTCAACACACACCACCAACACCTTATCAAAATAAAACAATACCTTCCTTTTTAAGAAGGATTATTGTTTATTAATATTTATATTTCCAGAGAGATATGTTGGGAAAGCGCCTGTTGGAACTCTGTACTCTCTGCCTACCCCGCAAGGGATCTAGCGTAATGATGTAGATAGATTTATATTTTTGCAATCACAAATTTTAAAATCACAAATCCCAAATAATTATGCCTGTGAGTCGTGTGGGATCGTACTTGCGAATATTTGACAAAGTAAATTAAGTTGTCTACGTTTTATCGCTTAAACCGAGTCGTCTTTGTTTTGCAAAAGTTTTTATAAATTCAGTTAAAAAATGAGTAAATTTTCATTATAGAACAATTTCAACAGGTCGTCAGGCTTCCACCCGTGAAGAGGTAGAGGGAAATCGAAGGATTGCCAGGCTATTCTTTAGCCAAAATATGATTTTATGATTAATATCTTTTAGCCTTCATGCAGGCCGGTAAAAACCGATGAAATCCATGTTGGTGTGATTTGACCTACCTTGAATGTTACCTATTTCATAATATTATTAATTTGCGACTATGGTACTATATCATAACGTCAGATCCCTTGCGGGGTAGGCAGATAATACAAAGTTTCAACAGGTTCTTTCCTTACAGACCTTTCTGACTTCCTCCACCCTCATAGTTCGTCTTATGCACGCTCGCCAGTTACGGAGACGGAAGATACGGTCTATTTGGTCTGGGTAAAATAGTCTTGGTCTTCTCTGATATCTACATCTTTCGACTTTCGCAATGTATATCTGTGTCGTTTCTTTCATATTAAGTTTTAGTATGAAGAAATAATAGATATTTTGCAGAAGTCATGCCATTGTATATATTGCTATGCTATATATTTTTAGAGAGAAAAAGTGTTTTGTTTTATTTTACGATGCAAGACACCTTTATATTAAGTTTCAATTAAATTCGTTTAGCCAGCTATGTCACAAGAACCGTGATTCTTTTCGAAATAAAAAGTATCTCAAATATTATTTCGAGACCTAAAACATCTTGAAAGTGTTAGTAAGATCCATTCTGCCATTTTAGTATGAAGAAATAACGGCCATCCCGGAAGAACCGTGTTATATGCCGTGTGGAAGTTGACAAAATATTGTATATTCTGTCAACTTCCACCAGACTTATTTCTCTATCAACTATCTCTATCACCGGGTTCAGTCTTAGCCCCACTTAGCCCGCACGGGTTTTCTTTGTAAAATATAAACTAAACTGTAGTGCGATCTTATTCAACACACACCACCAACACCTTATCAAAATAAAACAATACCTTCCTTTTTAAGAAGGATTATTGTTTATTAATATTTATATTTCCAGAGAGGTATGTTGGGAAAGCGCCTGTTGGAACTCTGTACTCTCTGCCTACCCCGCAAGGGATCTAGCGTAATGATGTAGATAGATTTATATTTTTGATTTAAACCTTCTTTACCCCTACCCTGATAAAGAGTGTAATCTAGCATAATAATATCTTAAAACGATACATTGCCAGTTAAGTATGTAGGAAAGTTTTGTCAATTCATTTTGTGTTAGTCTTCTCATAAGATATTAATCGTCGTTAAAGTTTCGTATCCGGGCCATTCATCGTCAGAGTTCTCTCCGGAAGAAACAATCCTGAATGCATCATCGCTTCATACACGAAATCATTTTGAATGTTTATAACAAACGTGTATGAACAATTTCCACTGAGTGCTTTTAACTACTAAAAAGTTTTTCGTGAGGAGACGAACCTGAGTCCAATATGAATTCATAGAGGAATTCATGTGTAGGCACAATCACATAGTTTACGTTGTAACATTGCAGTTCGGGACAAACAGTAATAAAGTATCCCGCGACAATCTAGTCTAGCTTAAGTTGTTTTGGAACAATAAATGATTTATCAAAATCAACTCTTTTTTTCTTTCCTCAGAAACTGTTAGTTTTCTCAAAAATATGAATATATAGCGTTATGATCCTTAGTACAGGCTACAACTATCCAAATTTTCAATGAAATCAATCAAACAGGTTTGGAGTAAAGTGTCATTTTATAAATTTAATGTTTCGTTTATTTTTGTATTTTCTGAAAAAAAACCTTTTGATTTTCCGGGATTAATACTATTCAATATGTGTCTAACATTTTAAGATATCCGCGTGCAAAGTTTCATTAAAATCCGCCGAGTAGTTTTTGCGTTATAATGGTCCATAACCTTGGACAGATAGACGGACAGCCAAACAGACACGAAAGCCAAAAATTGTAGAATTGGCTTCTACATCAATAGAATGATATCCGTGGGTTGTTATTTCTAAAAGACATGACTTCCTTACAGTTTTATTTTATGTAGTATGTAGAGATAAATATGCTTTCCTTTTTCCTACAAACTGTTTGATTTCCTGAAAACATTAATATTAAGTATGTTGTCTGTCATATGAAATATTTCCATGCTTAGTTTTACTGACATCTGAAGAGTAACAATGAAAGATAAATAAAAATCGACTTTTTCTCTTTCCTCAAAAAATGTGAAGTTTTTCGAATATGTAAGTATACAGAGTTGTGATCTTTTGTACAGGTTATAATTTCACAAAATTTTATTGAAATCCATCAAACAGTTTATGAATAAAGTGTCTATTTAGAAATTTAATATTTTGCTCATTTTCGTCTTATTTGGAAAAACCTTATAATTTTCCGGGATAAATACTATACAACATGTTAGCCAATATTATAAGGTATCCACATGCAAAGTTTCATCAAAATCCGCCTGGTAGTTTTTGCATGATGCCGGTTCATACCCTCCGACAGACAGACAGACAGACAGACAGACAGACAGACAAACAGACACGAAAACCAAAAATTGTAGAATTGGCTTCTACATCGATAGTATGATACCCCTGGGTTGTTATTTCCTAAAAATATTCCATGTACAGACACGACTTTCTTACTGTGTTATTATATGTATATGTATGTATAGATTAAGGTGTGTCAGAATCGTAGTAGTGAATAATCCGTGCCTTGTTAGTGGAATAAAGGTGTGAATGTATGTATGTATAACCTTGATCAACTATAACGGGAGCTACTTACACTTGAGATCACTTTGGTAAATGTAGGTACGTTTTATAGTCTAATAGTAACTTATCACACGACTCCATTCATTTTACAGATTTAAAAAAGGTCGTTATTCCATTACGTACTATTCTTAGATTATAGTGTAAGTGTGTGTGTGTGTGTGCCTTTACAGCTTCACCGGACGTAAGGGCGAGCGTGCAACCACTACGCTCGAGCCAGAAGGGCAAGGCGCGACATACTCGAGGGCGCCTTGAAGAGGCGCCCTCGGTTAGGACAGTCGCTGTGGGGGGACGGGGTGCACTACTAAGTGCACCGGTCACCCGCCGGCTATGGGAGGAGATCTACGACTACGTCGTCGTCGCCCGTATTCTGAGCGGAAAGAATGGATGACGAAGCATCGGGGCCATCGGTGAGAACTTGTCGCGGCCGGCGGTGGCGGCAGGGGTCAGGAGGGGGGATCATAGTTGGCGGCGGCTACGATTAACGGATTCGCATGGGTAGATGCGTTCGCGAAGTGTCGTGTTGTCGCCTTTTTAATATAGGCGCGAATAGGTTCGCGACCTAGATCGGAGACCTAGATCGGAGACAGTATAAGTGTGTATATAGGCATTAATTTAGGAGACACAAATACCCGAGAATCTTTGTGGATCACACAAAATTTTAACTTTTGAGATAGTAGGAATATATATCTTTTGTACAAACCACTGATGGTAAATAACAGAGGCATTTAATAATATTCAACTCAACAATATCATCAGATTACTGAATGTAGTTGAAGTTTAACAGAGTAGTAGATTTTATACAAATTTGGAAAGAAAAAACAATATTACACAGCGGAACCACAGCCAAAAACATGTTTAATGAGCCTTTGTACAAGCAGGTCTATATCTCTATACCCAACTGATCCGGTACCGGTTAAACGAAAGACAAACGGGAAGTGATAGTGTAGTTTGTGGGAGTTAAGCCGGCCTAAGCCGGGATAATCAATGTCGTATAGGGATAGATAAGAGATAATTTATATCCGCCTATTGCGGGCTCCCTGTAGCGTAGGTGGGGTGACGATATTCGTAAGGCAGTGGGCAGGGATTGTAGGAGGAGAGTTGAAGATCGAGCTCAGTGGCGTGCCATGGGAGAGCCTACGTTCAGCAGTGGACTGATTCGAGCGGAAAAATAAGGTTGTTGGTGCGGATTTAGATTTCCAATATATTTTCTCAAGTGCAAGTTTGATTAACAGTGGATTTTACGAGACTATAAATACAACAATGAATGCCTACAATAGCGGTATTTCAAAATAAGTAGTATTATATCTTATTTTGATTAGCATATATGGACTAAGATACGTCATACGCACTCCGATAGGGATCTTTTTTTAAGTAAAAACGTACCCCAGCTCTAGGACTAATTCCTATGTCATGGATGTGTTTACAAACATAAAATTCACATACACAAATATCTAGACCGCAACAAATATTTACGGGTCACAAAAAAAAATTCTCCCGTGCGGGAATCGAACCCGCGATTACTCAATCCAGTGGGAGGAGCGACTTAAGCTCTTCCCCATTGACCAAGCCATCCGTCATTCCATTGGCCTTTGCCTTAATACTTTTACGTACCTAGTGATCCAATAGCTGTAACAGATTAAAGATTCCGTTAGGAGATAAGAACTTGTATTCCTCTGGAGATGGATATACCACCCCCAATAGATAAATTCACGTTGCTAATGCGTCACATGCTTCATAGTTTCATTTTCCGATCAACAGCTCCTGCATACTTCGTCAACGAATAGGTTCCTTTATTGTAGATGTTAGGTAGTGTTCTAACGCTCCATTATATCTTATAAAGCTCATCGAATCGTCAGACTCTCGATTAAAAACTAACTCGACTAAATCCAGCAAGATATAGCAATAGTTCAAACGAAACAGTATACTGATGCTTCTTGAGGCTTTAGAATAGAATAGAATAGAAAACTCTTTATTGTACACCAAATTATAAATAAACAATAATGTAAGGTACAAAACAATATAGGGTACAATTGGCGGCCTTATTGCTTATAGCAATTTCTTCCAGGCTATATAACATAGTAGAGGGCAGTTGGTGGCGTACATTCATTAAAATTAAAAGTAACTAATAAAAGTAATATATGTATATGTATATATATATATATATATATATATATATATATATATACACAAACACATACATATATACATATATACACATATACACACATATATATATGATATATATATACTAAGAAATAAAAAATACAATAATTTTTATATACAGTATTTACTTAATCATGACAGCGTCTCACTAGTGACAGCAGAGAGGAAGTGGTTCTTAACCATCGTTTTAAAACTAGCCAATGTCTGTGCACGTTTAATTGTCAGAGGTAATGCATTCCACAAACGGACAGCTTGAACTGAAAAGGATTTATCATAGAAATTTGTGGAATGCATGGGTGTTTTTAGTCTGAGATTCTCCGATGACCTTAGGAACCTTGAATGTGTTACATGGAGAAAGTCAAATCGTCGTTTGAGATAGGAGGGAGATGCTGGATTAAACAGGACGTTGTATAAAAGCGATAACAAGTGAGCATTCCGGCGAAGGCGAATTGGCAGCCACTTGAGCTTAGCACGAAATTCTGAAACATGATCATATTTCCGCAAACCAAATATGAATCTTATGCAAAAATTTTGAAGTCGCTCAAGTTTATTAAGTTGGCTCTCGGTGAGATCGAGATAACTGGCGTCTGCATAATCAAGGATAGGAAGAAGGAGAGATTGTGCAAGTGTAATTTTAGTGGCAGTGGGAAGAAAGTTTCGTAGCCTTCGCAATGAACCTGCAGAAGCAAAGATCTTGCGACTAAGATTTTGTAGTTGTGGACCCCACGTGAGATTTTTGTCAATATAAATCCCCAAATTTTTTACAGTGGTGCTTATTGGTATTGTGACACCGTCAAATTTAATTTGGGGAAGTTGGGACCAGTCGACACGTGTAGTAAACCTGGAGCTACCAATAACGATAGCTTGCGTTTTAACTGGGTTGACCATGAGGCCATAGCTTTTACTCCAGTCGCATATTTTATTTAAATCATTATTAATAGTATTAACAGCCCCCGACAGCCTGGCCAACGGAGCTTGTATGTAAATTTGGAGATCATCTGCATAGAGGTGGTATGAAGAACGCAATTGGTTGGAAATAGAATTAATAAAGACAGCGAAAAGCAAAGGAGATAAAACGCCACCCTGCGGAACACCGGCACTGATATTGCACCAAGAAGAGTAAGTATCTTCAATGCGAATGCTTTGCCGGCGACCAGACAGGTAATTACGAAACCAGTCAATCACCGTTGGAGATATGTTAATAGAGCATAGCACTCCAAGTAGAATATCAAAATCCACTGTATTAAAAGCATTGCTGAAGTCGAGCAATGCAAGTATAGTTAGATTACTATTTTCCATTCCAAGTCTGATGTCATCCGTAATATTTACCAGGGCAGTAGCGGTACTATGACCAGGACGAAAACCGGATTGAAAAGGATTAAGGAGACAATTCTTGTTCAGGAAATTACTGATCTGATCATGGATGAGGCGCTCAAGGACCTTGGATAGGAAAGGCAATATGGATATAGGACGATAATCGGAAAGGGAAGTAGGATTCGATTTTTTAGGTAACGGAGTTATTAGAGCTTCTTTCCATAACGATGGAAATTGTCCACTGGATGTGGAATGGTTTAAAATATGACAAATAATAGGTAGGATTTCGTCCAGGATAGGAAGGATCATATTACGTGTTATACAATCGCTGCCGACTGCGTTGGATGTGATGGATTCTATGCTCTTTTTAACACCACAAGCGGAAAATTGACTAAAAACAAACTGAGAATAATCGGGCACCGGAATGGATGAAAGATAATTTAATGTATTTAATTTTGCAGCCTTATCAAAGTTAGACGAAGAAGAGAAATGTTTATTAAGAAGATTGATATCTAAATCTTTAGAAATGTTTTCTTGTCGTGATTTGCCGATCTCCATTGATTTCAGAAATTTCCAGACTTTTGCTGGGTTACCGTTTTGGACAGAAGTATGGATATGTTGGCGTTGAGCATCTCTACACACCTTGTTGCAGTGATTCCGAATGGTGACGTATTTATTCCAGTTGAAATCTGTGGATCTCACTTTAAATTTAGATTTAAGTGCCACTTTCTTACTCATTAAGAGCTTGATATCATCGGTCAACCAAGGTGCCGGAAGATGTTTAACTTTAATAGGACGAATTGGAGCGTGTATATCAAATAACCGAATCAGTGTCGATGTGAAAATATCAACTTTGTCATCCAGTGAGTCAGACAATAATAAAGCCTTCCAGTCAATGCTAGCGGCATCTTGCCGAAGTTTCCCAAGATTAATACCACTAAAATTACGCTGCATGAGGATCTTTGCCTTGGCCTTAGGTGGCCGGACTTTATAGGATAAGTAGACTAAGTCATGGTAGGAAAAGGCATCCGCTGAGTACTGGCCATGTTTAGCGACATGCTCAGTGGACGACACAAAGATAAGGTCAAGAAGTGACGGAGTTGAATTAGGGGAATGATGCGTGGCTTGAAGTGGAAGAACAGACATGTTACAGGAATCAAGAACAGTGTGGAGACTGGAAGATCGGGAATCGTTTTTAAGCAGACATGTGTTGAAGTCACCCATTATGATGCTATGACTGTAAGAAGGGACCGAATTCTCTAGAATATTCTCAAAAGAAGAAAAGAAGTCTATACGTGACGAAGGACAGTAGAATACACCAAGAAGTACTTTGGAATGATGGAGGTCAATCTCAATAAAAAGATGTTCGCCAGCATTTGGCGGAGGAGGTTGCGGTGATAACTCTATTAAAGAGAAAGGCTTTATTCGGCTAGTTGTCAGAAGCACAATAAGACTCCGTGGGATGTCGATATTTTTGGCACAGCCTTAGCCAGATGGGCTTCTAGTAAACCTCAAGAACCTTCCAACTACCAGACAACAGCGTAGTCGGAAGTCGGTGTGATAGTCGGAAGGTCTTAAACAATGAAAAAAAAACAACTTTATTTGCACATTTGTCACAAATCCATTATAATTTTTAGGGACCTAAATATATTGTAATTGCTCTACTAACCTTAGGATATACAATTTAAGTATGAGATAATGGGAACTTTGGACGTGTGAGCTGGTTTTATGGGGCGAATTGCACTGTCCACCGTGCTATTGATCACTGTATTACAGTAAGACTGTCCCCTCAACCTTTATAACAATTAAATTAACTATAGTTTATTAATATTGCTTATGAAAGTAAACTCCTTGAACCTAAACTCACATTTATATAAATTTAAACTAAATGTCGGTACTTACAACTTATACTCATTATTGCCTCTAAAACTTCCTAATCTTATGCGGGTAGAACAGATAGATTTATAGTATAAGCAAGAATTACATGAATTATGGATTTGCGAGGAAAACGGGAATAGAATTAACCTATTTTTAAATAATTATATAACTTGTGTATAATATTTGTATGTTGAGTGTGTATGTAGTAAGTATGTAGATATTTGTAGTAGTCTTTCAGAATCTTTATAGTTCAACTGTATAAGAAGTTTTTCAATTTCAATTTTGCATAAGCGAATTGCTAGACAGCAGCGCATCAGTCGACGAAATCAACAACATGCTGGTAGAGACTGTCCATACAGTCGGGTCCAAGTATTTTAAGCCCTACCGTAAAAATAGGCCTCAAAAGCTAACTGACTACACCCAAAACCTAATGGCTGAGCGACGTACCATGACACTCCAAACCTCCGATTATGCTAAGTCCTATAGGCAGCTCAATGGACAGATATTAAAGTCCTTGCGACACGATTTACGGTCCTTCAATACAAGGGGTATTGAGGAGACCATAGAGCAGAACAAGGGCTCCAATGTGTTCGCAAGAGACGCGTCTATTGGGCAAAGCCAGTTAACGAAGCTGAAGACGAAGGACGGCAACGTAACGTCGAATAGGTCAGAGGTGCTCAGGGAGATAGAGAGGTTCTACGGGCAGTTGTATACCTCAGTAGCTGAACCTGTTGTTGACTTGGTAAAAGACCCAAGAGCCAAGCTAACCCGACACTACACTGAAAATATCCCGGACATCAGCCTGTACAAGATTAGGATGGCTCTCAAACAACTTAAAAACAACAACGCGCCGGGTGAAGACGGAATTACCGCAGAGCTTCTGAAAGCGGGCGGATCGCCGGTACTTAAAGTCCTTCAGGGGCTGTTTAATTCCGTCTTGCTAGAAGGGAAAACGCCGGAAGCATGGAACAACAAGTGTGGTGGTGCTGTTTTTCAAGAAAGGTGATAACACTTGATTAAAGAACTATAGGCCCATCACACTGCTGAGCCATGTTTATAAGTTGTCTTCGAGAGTCATCACGAATCGTCTCGAACGCAGGCTTGATGACTTCCAGCCTCCCGAACAAGCCGGTTTCCGGAAAGGCTTTAGTACCATAGACATACGCTGCGGCAGATTATACAGAAGACCGAGGGGTATAATCGGCCACTACGTTTGTGGATTATGAGAAAGCCTTCAATTCAATCGAGACTTGGGCGGTTCTTCGATCTCTCCAGCGATGCCGCATTGACTATCGGTACATCGAAGTGTTGAAGTGCTTGTATAATAACACCACCATGTCAGTCCGAGTACAGGGGCAGTGCACGAAGGCGATCTCCATAAAAAGAGGAATAAGACAGGGAGACGTCATTTCTCCGAAACTGTTTACGGCCACCTTAGAGGACGCCTTCAAGCTCTTGGAATGGCGAGGACTTGGCATCAACATCAATGGCGAATACATTACTCACCTTCGATTTGCCGACAACATTGTGGTCATCGCGGAGTCGCTGGAAGATCTAGGACGAATGCTTGGTGACCTCAACAGAGTATCTCAACAAGTGGGTCTTAAAATGAACATGGACAAATCGAAAATAATGTTTAACGTCCATGTCGTACCCACCGCACTCACCGTTGGGAACTCTACTCTTGAAGTTGTTGACGAATACATCTACCTGGGATAGGTAGTCCGGTTAGGTAGGTCCAACTTTGAGAGAGGTCAATCAACGAATCCAACTCGGCTGGGCAGCGTTCGGGAAACTGCGCAACATCTTCTCATCCAAAATACCTCAGTGCCTTAAGACTAAAGTTTTTAGTCAGTGTGTGTTACCAGTGATGATATATGGATCAGAGACGTGGTCTCTTACTATAGGTCTCATAAAAAAGCTCAGAGTTGCTCAGCGAGCTATGGAGAGAGCTATGCTCGGCGTTTCTCTACGTGATCGAATCAGGAATGAGGAGATTCGTAGAAGAACCAAGGTCACCGACATAGCCCTTAAAATTAGCAAGTTGAAGTGACAATGGGCGGGCCACATAGCGCGAAGATCGGACGGGCGTTGGGGCAGAACGCTTCTAGAGTGGAGACCACGTATTGGCAAGCGGAGCGTGGGACGACCGTCGAAGTCGTTTTTTTTTTAAGAGAAGAAAAATCGCAGGAAGTCGTTTTTTTTTTTTAAACGTAGCCCCACACTAGGCTTTATTCCTGTGTCGTGGGTGCGTTTACAAACATGAAAATTCAAAAAACACAAATACCCAGACCGGAACAAATAATTCACAAAAAGATTTGACGAACCCGCGACTATTAGACACAGTGGGAGCAGCTCAAGCTCTTAACCACTGCGCTAATGCAGGTGGCATCGGACCGGTTACGCTGGAAAGCGATTGGGGAGGCCTATGTTCAGCAGTGGACAAGTATAGGCAGAGATGATGATGATGATGATAAGTCACTAGTAAGATATCTTAATTGAGTTTGTTTCGAGACTTTATTGTACATGTATGGACCAAGATATCTGAGGAATCTTTTAGCAAATATTGTCTTATAATTAGCTGTAGAGTAAACTATATCTTTCCTTCTCCTAGTGGTAAAGTCAGGTGGTTTCTTGTGCTGCAATATGATAACATTTTTTTATAAATAATTTTCTTACAGTAAGAACAGCCATTTCAGAGTATAGGAGGTTAGTCAAAGTCAAAAATCATTTATTTGTTTAGGCCAATACATAAGCACTTACAAATGTCAAAATTATTCAATTTTTTACATCTACCACCGGATCGAAACGCGGCCTCCACTGAAAAGATCCGGCGAGAAACTCAGCGGGCTAGTCTTTTAACTTAATTTGTTCGGCCTTTCTGATAAACATTTTTTTCTCAAAATTGTATTATACAGCATTGTTTAATTTTGCTGATTGAGGAGGTGCTCAAACCCAATCTGTTTTATTGTCAAGATAATCCGAAATTTGGTAATACCCTTTCTAACACAGTCTAGCTTTGATTACCTTTTTAAATTTATTGATAGGCATGTTTTACATATCTACGGGTAATTTGTTGTAAAAGCGTATACATTGCCCTATGAAAGAATTACAATAAGACGAGTAGAATGTACAATAAGATCATCTTTGTTCCGTGTATTAACATGAGGAATGTCGCTATATTTTTCAAAGCTACTGATGTTCGTTTTAACATATAGAAGATTTTCATATATAAATTGTGAGGTAACAGTAATATTCTATTTGCAAAATTTTTCCTTACGGTAAGCTCTCGGGTTGGTTGGATATCTATGCCTCTTGAAACTTATTACTTTGGAGGATCAAACGCTGCGCTCTTTCAATATTAAATAGAATAGTCTTGGGCGCCTCGCCCGATACAGTTATAGCATATGTCAGTCTATTGCCATAATGCGAAATGTACGGACAATTTTATTTTGGGTGGACAAAAGTGGCAAATATTTTTAAATATGTATATTAGTTTACGGACTATAGAAGTCAGATTTGAGATGTGCTCTTTCCAGTTTAAATGTTACTGAATTAATGAAAATCGCGGATATATCTTAAAACGGTGGGAAGCTTTTATAGCGCTGTGGTATCTAGACATCGTTATACTAATGGTTATAAAGGTTTAATCAATAGATCAGTCCTGCTGTTCTTGGCAATAGAGAGGGCGTATAACCCCATTGGAGATATATGACCCACTAGTTTCTGCCCTCGACTTCAGCCGCGTTGACTAAATCTTACATTTTTCCGGGATAAAATGTTCCCTATATCACCATCACGCCTATATTTCCCACGCGGGGGTGGCAGAGGTGTACTGAGTACACTCACGTTTCGCCAACGATGTTAGGTCCCATGTAATAGGGGGCGAGCCTATTGCCATATACCGGGCACAATTCCAGACTCCGGACTCGTACTGGGAAGTTTCCGTTAGAAAAACTACACTTGTCCGACCTAGGATTTGAACCCAGGACCTCGTGATCACGAAGCGTTGCGCTTTGCCACTAGACCAACGAGGTTCCCTATATAATATGTGTTAATCCAGGTAATAAACTTATCTGTGTGCCAAATTCAATCCAAATCCGTTCAGTTGTTTTTGCGTGATTGAGTTACATAGATCTAAACATACAAACTTCATTTTCACATTTTTAATATTAGTTGGATTATGGCATTCATACCTTGGAGCGTCTTCATGGTAGTTGTCAAGCCCAGTACTGCTTCAAGCATTGTAGGTGGGTTTATAGGTAGTCACAAACTTGCCGCCACGAATACGCACTGGGTGCTTGTGGTACAACCTATTTTCTCTTACCTCGATTTGTGAAAGTCTTTACCCAGCAATATAGCTATAGGTTAGTATGATTCATTACTATTTATACAAGGTGTAACATAATAAACGCAAGACCTAAAAGTAGTTTGTTCTAAGTTGGTAACTGAATTGATTCCAACAATTTTTAATGTACCTTACATTTTTGTAATGTTCAAAAAATACTGTTTGTCCTTTAGCGCGCTATAATAAACTAAACTATATTCTTGATTCGAAGCAATACGGAGATTTCAAATTCATTTCTAAAAAGTATTTTTCAGTATTCGCACATACACGTACAAGTTTCACTGTTAATTGTTGTATAAAAGTGCTTAAAAGGGGGTAAAACATATTAAATTTGGAAAACTGGTTTTCGTATTCAATCTGTAAAGCAATTATCTAATCAGGGTGTATGAAGTCTTGTTTTATTTATGATACACCTTGTATATGGTATTCAGTGACCTGATTAATTATTGCCACTACAGCTACTTGTCACCGCATTGAGGTGCCACTTTTGATCTATTATCTATCGGCTACCTTTTCAATTCAAAGGTGGCTCAATCCATTCGTCTAAACTCAGAAACCACCTTTGACATCCTGTCACTTTTAAAGAATGTTACTAAAAAATCAACTAATTTTAATATACAAGGTGTAACATAATAAATCCGCGTTGAAATATTAAAAGTGAGCCCTCAGTCAGTACGGACACCAGCTACTTTACTCCACATAGTCAGCTACTAAACTAAAATTCACGCTCACAGCGACTTCGAAGTGCGATGCCTACTATCAATACTCCGACAGATCTTTGTCTTATGGTACGGCCAAACCAACGCGTCCAGCCACAACCGCGATGGCATGCACGGTGGTGATCAGCTCCTGAATTAATATATGTATGGAAATATTCACACCAACGCGTCGTGTGTCGTGCACGCGCTATCTAGGCGGCGTCTGCACGCGCAATCGTAGGGAGATACCAATCGCCGCCGTGATCGCCGCCGGGGACGCCACAGCGTTGGTTTGGACGTACATGTGCTAGTATCAATGCCGGGCAAACATTGCACAGGTCACGGTTATTTTCGTAAATTAGCTACTCTATTCATTCTGCCTTCAGCTAATAATCTCAAGATCTATTCATAGGGTTGTGCGACTGATAAATAAAACACAATATATAATCAGCAGTAATATTTTAAATTGCTTTGAATCACAATTTTGTAGTGTTTATAGATTATAATAATTACAAAGGAAGATTTTTTTTTTTTTGTTCAAAGTACACTTATCCAACAACTCGTCATCATGCATTCTCATGTCCAACATCTCAGATTTCTTAATAATATTAAATAATAATTAACAACATTGTTAATTATTTAACCCATATTTTGATAATAATTGCAATGACACTATTAAGATATTGTTGTATAATTGTGTGATCAACTAAAGAATAAAAATAATACAATCAGACAACAATAATTTAAAAATAAAACTTTTTTAAACTTTTCTTTGAATAATAAGACATAAATAAGAAATTTGATGTTTATTTGATCACAAAACTATACACAACACTCAATGTGCTATAAAAATAACTTCATTTATTATTCAGTTATATTTAATAACAGGAATAATTATATCTTTTATTTACACCAAACAAGGAATAAACTAAAAAATATAATTATAATATAAGAAATTAATAATTGGTGTCGTTTATTATTGCTATAATTTAAGAATGATGCATTTATTGCCTAGAAATAAATAGATAAGCCTAGTTTTAAAATAATTATAATAAAAATATGTTTTCTTTATATATTAACAAAAACTTTCTTGTGGAAACAGATATTCTAAGCTGTATATATAATGGACAATTAACAGTCACGCATCCCTCCATTTTTGGTGTTTTAGAAACCTTGAAACTGGCAGCACATAACAATATCTTACATTTGCTATTTATTTAAAGAAAACTTACATATAGCGCTTAAGATTGCATACAAACAATTCTTTTCTTTTTTCATAATTAGAAAATTATATAACATCATAAAATTCGCTATCAAACGCTCATAATCTATATAAAAATTATAAATAAAGCAATTATACTACTAGCTAGCTATAAAAGTGTAGGGTTGTGACGATTTTTGAAATTAGTTTCTATGATGACTAGAGTGCGACTAACAATGAATAACCTATACTTGAAATTATTAATTAGCATATATAATAAACTTTTAAAATTACTCATTATACTCTACAATAGGCAAATAAATCTAGAATGAAACACCATAACAAAAACTAAGCATAAAATTGTACCTAAATGTAACAGCAACTGTTAAAAAAGGTATGACAAAATTTAGACATAAAAAACAGATAGACAGTTTTAAATAATATATAGCTATTGAGTTCTTAGATTTACGCGAATATTACACATGAAATAAAACTATTTTACGGATTTTATCGCGGTTTATTTTTTTTATTTTTAGTTCCCGACGTTTCGAGTGCTTTGCAGCACCCATGGTCACGGGAGGGACTGAGGTGTTAGACGTCCAATAGGCATAGTTGTTCCGGGGTACCCTCAAACTTCTTAATTATTTTTGTTGTTGTTGGTCCGATCTACGCAGAATGAGCTCACGGTGTCTTGAGGTCTTGCAGTGTTATGCTTGGTTTTGGATTTGATTATATTAATTACCGGATCCCAAGACGATGGACGCACCCAGCCATCTTCTCTATTGAAATTAGGATGTTTTTTAATTTCAATAGCCTCGCGAACCATCCTTGGTAGGACTGCAGACGACATACTGCAGACTTCTTTGAGCGACGCTCAACATGTGAACATGTCCTTGACCGCACCCACCATAACATCAGATTTGATAGACCACAAATCCTCGTAAAAGAACACCGATTCCTACCAAGGTCTACCTAAGTTTATTTTGATGTAAAATCTAATTTACGCCATATTAATTTTTAAACCTCGTCACAGCCCTAAGAAGAAATAGCCTCTATAAAAAGTTACTTCAAACAAGTAACTTTGATCTAGCATTTATCAAATAAAACATTACAACTAATATTACACGCGAGTGTCAAAAAACCTTCAAAGTTATAATTAAGTGTCTAAGTGATATGCAATATACTTTAGGCAGGCTTATTATTTCATTTTGTTTAAATAAAAACATTTTGTTGAATTGTATCAAATTAGTCAAAACAATAAGACTTTACAAAAAAAATGTATAAGTCACATTTTACTAAATTGAAACAACCCACAAATGTAAGCAAGCTACTGCGGATGATTTACAATTTTAAATAATGGCATTTCTATAGAACTTATAAAGTTACCCTAAAATTATACATGCTTAAATCAAATTTTTGCTATATTTTTATCACATTATTGAAAAAAACGTGCCTTTGGCAAATAGCTTTCACTATATACGGCCCACCTTAAACAATATAAAAAAAATCCAACCATAATCTCACTAATATCTCATTCCAGTACCAGTTTGTAACAATTTCTATCATTTAGTCTTAGGAATACTTACTAAATATGAAGTTAAAATGTGTGAACAAGCTTCTTATAATATAATAATAAAAAGTATTAGTTAAACTTTTAGTTTTAAATTCTATGTATAGATTTCAAGTTTTTTTTTTATTATTTCATTATAATAATAGTAATTTATCTAACTATATCTACCTCTAGTGCACTATCTTTTAGCTGTGGTCAATCACTAAGCCTTTTGGTGAGTGTGCCATTCATATTTTCCATTTCTTATTGGTATTATGACAATGAGATCAACGGATATCTCGTAAAATATTGTTAAAATAAAAAATCGTGCTCAATTTAAACTCATTTGTATTTCATATGTAATTGACATCTATAATTATAGCAATATTCTGAAATAATAATTTCAGACAAATATTATAAAAAACAAACTTACTAACTTTTTACTGAAGGAAGAAAAACTGGCACATCTGACCAGCGGCACTAATAAGCGTCTATTATATAACTGTACTGTGACGATCGCATGGATATTAAAATACTCTCTTCTTTACAAATTGGAGGTTATTTCACCACAAAAATATTATTGCTTTCAGAGGTTCTGCGTTACTGTGAAAAATATTATATTTTTTACTTAATTTTCATCATTTTCTTCGTCCATCTCGTATTTATTAAAACATTATCAGCGCTCCAGAAGCAATCGTGCACGCTATCTAAAAATATAGTTATACGCATGACCACTAGCTAAACGAACTATTTCCTTCAAATAAAAACATTGAAATTATATAATAACTTTTTATGGAAAATTAATACATCAAAACTTTTGGCGCAATACATCTCGAAATACTGGTATTGTACCCGCCATCACTACATATACATATATAAATATAACATCTTAAAATTAGCGATCCAAAAATATGAAATATACGTGTTATATTCGCGCGCCCCCGGGAGCCCCACGTCAAGTCATCCGCGCCGGCGCGACTTACGACTGTCTCTGCGATTTACGACTTTTGCGACTTTTACCGTTTCGCCACCGGAGGGTGCAAAAGCCGTCACAACTGGACGGTTTTTCTCAATCCTCGTCGCGTGTTTATTTTCATCTTATCGAAATACAAAGAAAGGTTTATTCGCATCCGACAATCGCTCAAATCAAAACGACAGAAACTGATCGTTAGTTGCGAATCAACCCTTCTTCCACCTAGTTATTTCAACTCTGGGCCTCTCATAATTTAAATTAACAGGAATATATCGGAATGTACGAACACTAGAACGCAAAATTAAACAATCCTAAAATTGTTAAAACAACAAATGGAACGAAACGTCTTAATTTTTATGGAACATAATCGTAAATTAATAATTTCTATAGTCTAAAAAAACATGATATTTTTTTAGAAATTAATATACTATGGCCCTGCTTAAGCAAAGCGTCCTTATATCGTTCGTAACTTTTGCTTTATAAAAATACGAATCGAAAATATCTCGACTGTAGCACGTCTTCTTATGGTTAAGCTATGATTAATCTATTATTTCTTAAACTATAAACTTTACTATGTTTTTCACTACATTAAAATATCAGAGAATTCAGAAAGAGGGAATATTTAGGTTTTTATTTTCTATATTTAAATGGTGCACAACCTTATTTCTTCATGAACGCTAGGTAAGTAATGGCTTCAGCATAACGAGGATCTAACAAAAGTACGCTATCTAAAAACCTAATTGTAGATGTAGTTCGATGAAAATTCATTCAAGGATGTACTTACTGGAATAGGAACTAGGGGAGGAGGAACACAATCTTAAAGCACGCCTGAAATCAATACACATGTAAAAAATTACAAATGAATTAAATAGAAAACCAATAGAAACTTTGTTCAAAACGGTCGAAGGCCTTTCATAAGATTAGATCTAATCTAAAAAGAGTTTTAGTTCATAGATCATGTTCGATGATGTCTAAGGCTTCATCGTCACTGCGTCAACTAAATCAGTTAAAACTATTTAGGCTGGAATGAAACCTATCGTAAACTTCGACCGAAACTAACAGATAATTACTTTTTAATTTTTTTTGTCCTTAAATACGATAAAATCTCAAAATACTCACAGCTCGTCGGGTTTATTGTATTAAACTCTAGGTGCATCTACATTATAAGAACAGTGGCTTTTTTAATAATTTGAATTTGTACTTAACCTACATATTTTAAACTCCATTGCTGAAATCATCCGCTAAATAAAAATTCAAGTTATGACTCGATTGAAAGTTTCAAGCAAATCAACAAACCAAAGTGTTTATGTTTAAAGTTTTCATTATCAAATCGTTTGCAATTGACGTGAATCGCAAAAGCCAAACTTTAGATACACATCCATTATAAAGAGATATTAAGTAATTCCAATATCCTCCGCATGTTCATCATACGAAAATTTATCAGCCAAGACGTTGATGATCTAGGTTTAATTATTTTACATCCAATTTAGAGTTTTCAAAAATATGATTCCAATAAATGTTCTAAACAAATATCTCAAAAATACGTTATGAAAATATAATACAAATACGATAAAATTTATACTAAATATAACCCTGTCTATGACCTGAAGAGTTTCAAATAAAGAATAAACTGGAATCCAAACTCTGAACAAGTCATTTATAAGGAAAAATGGAGAGCTACCTTAAGTCATTACAAACAATCCTTAGATTTATTCGCAATAAATTCAATTCAATTAAGATGAACAAGTAGAATCAATAAGTCTCCTGATCAAATTATTTAGGTGATTTGGGCAAATAAATCTAAGCCCGTTATGAAGTGACGAAAAAAAAAGATGATCCAATCAGTGATAGTAAAAACCTTTCGTTTCTACGAAATACGATTATAAAATGAAAAGTTAAAACATTTTAAATAGACAAGGCCTGAGTTAGTTCACAACTCCGATAAGAAACCTGTTTCGAGAATGTAGCTTAGTTTTATGTTCAGACAGTTTACTCTGATAATGTAAAAGGCAGTTGGTGTGTATATAACCTACACGAAGTGAAACACACTAAAATAATATGTTCGAAGTTTTAACAAAAGTTGAAAATAACATGAAAATATATTTTGTAAGTAATTTAAAATCCAGATATTACAAATTGGCGAAATGTCTGGGTGCAGCCTATGCCCAATTATATTTTAAACAGAAGCTCAAGTAGTAGGTCTTCGTCGACGTTCATTGGCGATTCAGGTGCTAGGTAATCAACGATCCTAGAAGAAAAATATGATCAGTACTAGTTACTACTGAGTGTATTAACTAGAGAAAGAGTTACTGGGTTCATGGAATAACGCAGTTAAAAAAAAATATACTGCTTCCCATAATATTTACAATCGTGGAAGTTTGTAATTAAGAGCTTAATATTATTTTAGCTACTTATCGTTACGACAGTAAACTCACTTAAGATTGCTAACGATAAATGTGAATTTCATATTTTATCCCTAACGTGACTGGCTCCTATTTTAATCCTCCTAAGAGTCAGCAAATACCACAGGAGTAGCAAGGAGACTCTTTAAAAACAATTAAATAGAACTCTATACATTTCGACATGTGGCTGAAATTTATTTAACAAAATAAAAACACATTCAGCAGCTCTAAGACACAGAAAGCTTGAACGAGAAGCCGTATAACAAAGTGAGAAAAATTGACTTTATTTGCTACCGAATTAGTCTGTCTGCATTACCCCCAAAGATAATGTTTGTATATTTTATGAAGATAATATAATAAAATATGAAATTCACAAAGCAGATAATGCTGATAATCTATCAGCGGTAGCATTATCTTAAAAAGGTTTACCTATTGGGAGTGGGTGGTGTACTGATGATGTGCGGCAACGAGCTTCGGTGGGCAGCCGGCGATAGCCGGGCCACCCTCCCGTTTTCGGCTCGTGCGCTCTGCAACCTATGAAGAAGAATGTAAACGTGTTAAAGATATACAGATTTATCAACTTTGAGAGGAATTCGATCAAATTTTGTATTTGTGACAGTACTGGTGGTAGCTTAAACATTGTGTAACTGAGGTATACATTCGCTTGTAAAAGATTTATCATTGATAATGTTATATATCTACTTTATGTTATGACTTTTTTGTACACTTACGCTGGTTGTGAATTCCTCCCATGTGCTGTGTAGCGTGAAAATATAGTTAAATTCAACTTTAATGTAGACATTTTTGTAACTTATACCAAAACATTTTTATTTTAATTTAATAAGTTATATTAAGTATAAATTAAGTAGTAGAAGTATTTTGTATAGGTAAAGTTCTAACGAAACTTCAAAACTTATTCACCAAAGACATACTTATGCAAAGAAAAGTAAGCCTAACTTCCGACATACATTACATCTTCAAGCCTTGAAAATATATTAATATATTATTCCTTAAAAACTCGCATAAACACAAAACTCGAACAAAAACCCAACAGCTCTCTAATTTAGAACAACAAGTCTGAAAGTTTAACAAAATTCGTGTTCTGAAGATTCTGTTATCGCAAGGAGCAAACTTGGACCCAAATGATTTATCTATCCGAAGCAGATACCAAAGTTTGAAAAGCTGAAATGTTTCATTCATAAAGTAACGAAGTGATGCCGGCTTAGAATATTTGAAGGGGATCGGGTACAAGTCAGTGGACCAAAATTAATTTAATATTGACTGTTTTTGATTCGAAAATACGGTTTTATTATCGTGGCAAAGTGATATTGAATTGAACAACTTGAGCAAACGATGAACAAAGGATACTGATAAGAAATTTAGGTGTTATAATATGGATCTTAAAATCATTACATTTATTTTACTAATCTCAATTCTATGACTCTTATAATCATTCTTTAGGAAAAAAAATACAATGGATATTAAAAATATTAAGCAACAGTTAATTTCATATTTATGGTTATTTCAAAAGACATTAGGTCTCAATTTCATGAACAGTAAGCTTGTTACCATTATGCCGGGCACAATTTCATACCTCGGACTGTAACTAAGAATTATTAGATGGACAACCTTTATAGAATTTTGGCGTGTTAATATGGATGGATAGGAAACCCCAACAATATTTTATTTAACCTACGATTCAAAACCTGGACCCCGTGATCCTCAAATGTACTATACGCTACTGGACCTACGAAGCAGTTAATCTGAATTTATTTTATCCCTACATCCCGGATTTCGAATTGTGTACCCGGAACTAATACAGCAACTCCATTATGCAGTAACTAAATCCTCTTTTGAATGGGAAAAGGATATAAGAATATATTTCGACGCATTATATGGCGGGCAGCCACAATCTTACTCCCTTCTATACTTCTCATGAAAATAAACTTAATTACACAAGATATAATAAATTACTAAATGATTGTATAAGAACCTCAAAAAGATTGTATATAAAAACTTTATAAGTAGATCAAAGAACAAACGCAAGGCAACTTGGACGATTATTAAAAATAAACTGGACGAATACTATAATAGTAACAGCATAGACAACATAGCATAGAATGGGGAAATAAACTATGACGCAACACAAATAACTAATGCCTTTAATAAGCACTATATTACAGCGTCAAAAACTGAAACTAATCCTGAATACTCACAAATTGACTGTTTAAAATCTACAATATTTCTAAAACCCACTTCCGAGGAGGAAGTAATAAAAATAATAAAAGGACTTGCAAATACCAACGCTATGGGTTGTGACTCTATATGTACATATATTGTTAAAAATTGTGAAAACGATATTCCAAAAGTACTATCCCATTTAATAAATCTCTCGTTTATTCAAGGGATATTTACTTAAACTTAAAAATTCTATTGTGAGACCTCTCCACAAAAAGGACTCCAAACAAAAATTAAAGAATTACCGGCCAATCACACCAGATCCAGTTTTTTCCAAAAATGTTGAAAGTGTTATTCTACGTGTATCTGCATGTTATACAATTTTAAGATAAATTCAATATTATAGTTCCAGAACAAAATAGGTTTCAAAAGAGTAAAACTACCACTCTCGCTGCATTTAATTTATATAAATACATTACTGAAAATATTGACCGGAAAAATCGTGTTACAGATGTACTTTTTTAATATGAGCCGAGCACTTGATTTTGTAAATCATTACTATAACCTCACGCCAGATCCCTTGCGGGGTAGACAGAGAGTACAGAGTTCCAACAGGTTCTTTCCTTACATACCTCTCTGGCTTCTTCGACTCTCATAGTTCGTCTCATACACGCTCGCCGGTTACGGAGACTCTTGACTTTTCCTTCAGATAAGACTCGGTTTATTTGGTCGTGGTAAGATAGTCTAGGTATTCCTCGGTACCTGCATCCTTCCACTTTCACATTGTATATCTGTTTTGTCATTCTTTCCTCTGGCATTCTTTCTATATGCCCGAACCAACGGAGCATGCCCTTTCTCATCTTTACACCAATACTATCTTTAATACCTACTCGCTTCCTTACTACGCTGTTGCTAATGCGGTCGGTCAGCTTCACTCCGCACATTTTTCGCAGAGCTCGCATTTCTACCGCATTTATCCTACTTTCATTCTCCTTCTTACATACCCAGCTTTCGCTACCATATAACAGCGTTGGGACAAGAACTGCGCCTTATGGCTTAAGTGCCGGCTCCCAAGTAGCTTTCCCATCGCACCATTCACTCTTCTCTCTATGTCAGCGGTTTATTTCCCATCCTTACTGAAGGTGCATCCAAGATATACAAACTCATTCACTTGCTCCAGCACATCGTTACCAACCACAATCCTTACATTCGTTCTGGTTTCTTCCCTTTCAAAGACCATAATCTTGGTTTTCTTTACATTCAAGTGTAAGCCATTGATCATGCAGTCGTCTTTCATAACTGTGACTAGTGTTTGCAGATCAGTGGCTGTTGGCGCTATTAAAACCGCGTCATCTGCATAAAGTAGATGGTTCACCACTAAGTCACCCATATGTACACCTTCATTCATCGCTTTCAGTCTTTGAAGACTTTTATCCAGATAAAATATACTAGATATTATACACAGATATTATAAACAGTTTAGCGGACAACACGCAACCCTGCTTGACGCCGATTTTAACGTCAAACCAGGGTGACCTGTTACCACCCACCCGTACGCATGCCTTGCAGTCCACATAAGTGGACTGGACGGCTCGCAACAGAGTGCCATCTATACCATACTCTGGCAAAATGTCCCAAAGTCTCTTTCGCACAACTCTGTCAAATGCCTTCTCCAGATCTACAAAACCGCAGAAAACCTTCCGCCCCACTGCCAGATGCTTCTCTAAGATGTTGCGGAGGGAGAAGACTTGATCCGAACATCCTCTTCCGGACCTGAAACCCCCTTGTGCCTCGCACAACATTCCATCGGACTTCACGCGCATTCTCCGTTTAATAATTTTACCGTTTAATGTATATCATGACATATTATTAAATAAATGTGGTCGGTACGGGCTCCGGGGAAAGCACTCGAATGGATAAGTAGTAACCTCAAAAACTGAGTAGGTGTAATATGTAGAAATCGACCGAATTGATGAAAAACGTTCACTAGCCACATTCAAATCAGATTATTAAATTAACGTAACAGGAGTTCCCCAGGGAAGTGTTGAGGGACCTTTAGTTTTCTTGCTCTTTATTAATGATATACCAAAAGTAACCGCTCATCAGTGCACATTGTTTGCGGATGACTTATCTGGGGTCATGGCTGGCAAGAGAGAGGATCCCAATATACGGTTATTGAATCTCTAACAAACTGGTTAAGCAGTAACAAATTAAGTTAGCAAAGACAAAAATTGTAGAATTTGAGAATTATAAAGCAAACAACCAACATTTAAACATATCGTACGAAGGAATTATTCTATTAGGTATTATAGAATTATTGGGCATTATTCTAGACAGGCACTTCAGTTGTAAATCACACACACAAACTGTTAGTAACAAGATAAATAGATATGTATATGTCTGAGAAGGATACGAAGAACAGTAAGCTAAAGGGCCGCAATAACCGCCTATTACGGGTATGTACAATCTGTGTTAAGGTACGGTTTATTGTTGTGGGGAAACGCGACGATTGTTCATAGGGTGTTCCTGTCACAAAAAAAGTGTATTAAATTGATTGCCAACATAGGACCATTAGATTCATGCAGACACATATTTAGAAAGCTACAACTTTTAACATTAACTTCACTTTTTATTTTGAAAGTTGCAATATTTGTAAGAAAACAACCGCGTTTATTTCAAAAAGCCAGTGATTATAAGATGTATCTATCTAGAGATAAAACTAAACTATTATTACCGAGTTTTAGAACCTCACTACACCAAAATAAACTTCTATTATATGTGTGTAAAAATATTTAATAATATACCAAAATCCATAAAAAAAATGATAATGACTCATTTTAAAAATACATTGACTAAGTGGCTCATCGAAAAGTGTTTTTTATAATATTAAAGAATTTTCAGAAAATAAGTATCCTTGGAGCACGGTAATCTCAGCTATTATATAATTCATTAACACGACGTATTAATTATTGCATCTACTGCTGACATTCTACTATGGGCATTATGTGTATAATTTTATTTAAAATGTGCCAATTATCTATGTTAAGTATGTACTATTACTATTGAACTGAAAATTATTTATATGAAATATTTAAAATCATTGCAATGTGAATAATAATTAATGTTAGATTTTATAAGTATGACAAATTGCATGCCGAGTTCTCGGCGAAACATGTAGCACTGTAACACTATTAGAACGTACATCCTTGTATAACACCATGTTTCAAGCAATAAATGATTTATCTATCTATCAATCCTGTACTTAATATTTCAGTAAATGGAAACGCGTGGATTTTGTAAGCGAGAGATTTGCCTTAACTTAAGGCATTTAGTTTAATTATGGAGTTAAAAGTTGAGCTAGAAGCTTAAAGGCAATTTAAATTTAAATGTAACTTAATTAAGTAATGAGATACTTAATTCGAAGTCTGAGAAAGAATATCAAAAAATCATCAATAGCAGTCCGGAGTATGAAGTTGTCCCTAGTGATATTATCAGCGATAAGTTTGTACATAGTACGTCTCTGCCATCCCGACTTGGAAAATGTACAAGTGACGGTATTCTAGGTGACTACTTCTTCACATACAAATGTGAAAGATTTTATAATAAATTAAGCAACGATTTAATCATACTCTCGACTTGACCTTGTTCGTGGGTTATTCCAGATCTCTTTCGCTTTTAAATTGGTAGGGACCAAGGTATGTTGGATCGACACGCTTTTAATGAGGGGTGACCTTTTGGAGTATGAGAGTTGGCAAAAGTTTTAATAAGATATAAAACTTGGCAGCATTGGTTACACTCCAATTTTATATTTGGTTATACTGACAATATTATATTACTGAAACGAATACATGCAAAAGTGTATCTTATTTAGTCCGTCAAAAATAATTAGGACCTTTTGCCTGAATTTTAGTTTCTAATTGTAATAAGGGAACATTTCTAAAGAATAATAAATCCACTTAAGAGCCGCTATTGCGGAATTCCCGTATTTTCTGCGAAAGGTATAAAATTAAGTAACTAAGTCAAACAAACTGTATAGGAGGCGGAGGCATTCGTAACGCTGGTTGGTTGCAGCGATCACTAAAGATAAGCTGCGTTCTTCTCGGTACACCTAAGATGGGTGACCGTTTGTAACATTTCCACAAACGTTAACATTGTTAAACCGAGTGAAAACTATAAACCCCTTGATATATTCCAACAGCGAATGGCCATATACCAGCGTCCACCAATCAGCAATGAGCCCGCGTGATTACATATGTTATAGTCGCTCTCATCGCGAAAAGTGACTAAATGTATTTGCTTAATCTTAGGGATACATAGAGGTGTGAATGATGACTCTTCCACTCAGTACGAGTGGAAGAGTCATCATTTTTGTCTATTCATGAGTGCTATAATGGTTTACATTAATAAGAAATATTTCGATTCTAATAGGCTGATTTATTGTCTTTTATAAAACAAAGACAATACACAAACAAGGTGGAAACCAGTCATCAATTTTCCCAAAGAAAACGACGATCTTAACAAAGCGTAACATTTACAAATAACGTACCTACAAAAGGGTGTTCAGTGTAGTGGAAAATTACGTACATACCGGTAGATAAAAGAAAGTTCTGATCCAATTATATACGGGATAGATAAAAGGCTGTTGTAGCCATTGAATTGAACGAACTAAAGAAAACACTGTCTTTTGTAGCAAAACTTAGAACGCATAACTTTGGGTCAAGTGCTTGCATTCTTGCATATATGCCTTAATTTATACTTAGATACTATTTAGATGACTCGAAAAACGTAAGATTATCTACTAGATAACCTGGTGAACTTCGTCCCACCATAAACGCCACCCATTGAAAGTAATCCAAAGTGGCAATTCTCATACAAAATTACATACCAATTTAGATTTTTTCTATTTTTCGGCTGTTCCTCTGGGGGTTTCCTAAACCACCCCCGTATTCAGGCGAGCAATATAAAAAAATATTCAAATTCGTTGAACCATTTCCGAGTTTTTGCGAGACTAACGCGCGTTAATGTTTATAAATAAAAAATATGGATGTGAACATAAACATCCCCGCTAACTCCGGAGTCATCATGTTAGCTGCCATTTTTTATTCGAAGATGCTTTTCTAGTAGTATACTAATAATATAATCAGAAATAACGTTATATTGACACTAGATTTGTCCCGTGCGGGAATCGGATCCGCGACTTTTCAACCCAGTGGGCGGAGCAGTATAAGCTTAACCACTGCGCTAAATCGTCCGTCTAATCCGTATCCGTCCGTATAATTATTGTTAGGTAACATACCTTTTTTATTTAATAAGTAGTATAAATGCATTAATTTTAAAAAATCGCTTGCCAAATCATTCGAACGAATTAAAAAAAAAGACAAACTTTGATCTGTAATTTTATAACAATAGATATCAATTGACAGGTTCAAAGATAAAAATCAAATTTGTTAGTAAACCTCACGTTTGAAATTATTGGAAGACTTACAATAGTTTTATTAGAATTTAGATTGATCCAAATAGAGTTGCACACATTCTTAAATACAATCTTTAATGTACCCAATAAAGCAAAATCTGAAACTAGTCGTTTTTAATTTCGCCAACTGAATTGATTTTATGTTTAATATGTGACTTAAAAAAACATAAATAAGAAAAATCACTCTCAATCATACCAACCGGTCCTTAGTATCCTCTATAATTTTACTATAATTCCAAGCAACTTGGTTACGGCTACAATTAATTTGTATATTATTTTTTTAAGGTTTTTGGTAGTGGGTATTGGTAGTTAACTCTTTCAAACGGGAAGAATGTTTTTCTTGTTAAATTTGTGACGCAATAATCCGCTCGTGTTGCTTAAATGATTTTTTTCATTGAGCAAAATACATATTTTTTATTTACGTCAACCATTACAGTATTTATGAATCGTCAAAAACGTAACAAAGACGAAGAAGGGCAAGGAACTCCACGGTTACTCGTTTAAAATAATATCAATATTTAGGGTACGTTAGATTACCACGTAATCTGGTAGTTGTTAAAGACAATATGTAAGCATTATGGGCGGCTTAATAAGTTTCACCACACTGTCCCCGTGGTGGAGTATGACCTTATCTCTCTCACCTTGGTTTGTAAGAGAAAGCCTTTGCCCAGCAGCGGGACAGTATAATACTAGCCCTGTTAAGAAACTGTCCCACCGTTGGGCACGGGCCTCCTATCAAACTGGGAGGGTGCAGGTTGGCGAACTTCACACACCTTCGAGAAACTCTTAGGCATGTAGATTTCGTCATGATGTTTTCCTTCACCATTGAAGCAAGTGATAGTTAATTTTTATTATGCACATGCTTTCCAAAAGACAGAGGTACGTGCCTGGGTTTGAACCCGAGACCTGTGACTTTGCCTTCCAACGGTCTAACCACTTGGCTATCACTACTGTGGGACAGTGTAAGCTGATATTATTAAGGTACTTTCCATTGACTGTCTGTTTCAAACCCGAAGGACCAAATTACATTTGTGTAATGAACATTATCTTTTATTTATATGAGCCCATGAAGAAATAGTCAAAGAAATATTTGTACCGGAATACAGCCTGTATTCTCGTACAAATATTTCTTTGAATCGTTTGTTTTCCAATAAAGGAAATTAATATTTATTTAGTTTCCTCTGGGAGGATAAAGGTGGATGTATTAGTGTATCCTATTTTATTATTTACTATCGTATTTGGAAGCCTCGGTAATATCGTTAAAGAAAATTGCGGTGGAATATTTATTAGAACGGCGAATCTGCCTAATAGAATAGATCTATTTTGCTAGCTTTATTTTGCTTCCGGATAGGTGGAGCTTATCCTTTATCAAGGTTTATTAGAATAGGTTATTTTGTACTAACTTCGCGTCCGCTCTCTGTCGGCGCAGGCCGTGTCCCGGGGTGTGGTGGCGTTGGCGATAAGTCTGGACATCGTCAACGCCTTTAATTCCCTGCCTTGGGGTGCGATCCTGGGGGCGCTGGAACATCATCGCGTCCCCCCATACCTGCAGGCCGTGGTCAGGGACTACTTACGCGACAGATACGTCCAGTACATCGGACAGGGCGGTACATTGCACCGGAGGGAAGTGTCTTGCAGGGTTCCGCAGGGGTCCGTGTTGGGCCCCCTCTTATGGAACCACGCCTACGATGCAGTCCTGCGTGTCGATCTCCCCCCCGGTGTCAGCGTCGTATGTTACGCTGACGACACACTGATGTTGGCCGAGGGGGACACCTTCGAGAGGACCATAGGGCTCGCCGAGCTTGGGGCAGAGGTCGTCGTCGCCAAGATCCGCGAGTTGGGCCTAGAGATAGCACCTCATAAGACTGAGGCGTTATGGTTCCACAAACTGCCAAGGAGCAGGGAACCGCCCGACTCGTGGGTTCGCGTTAGAGACTCGCCAGTCCGGGTGGGGAGGTACCTAAAGTACCTAGGGCTCACCCTGGACAGTTGCTGGGGCTTCGAGGAGCACTTCGAGCGCCTAGTCCCCCGAGTCGAAAGGGTAGTGGGTGCTATGCACAGACTGCTGCCCAACCTTGGGGGACCGTCGGAGGAGGTGCGCCGCCTCTACGGGGGGGTTGTGCGATCGGTGGCCCTCTATGGGGCGCCCGTGTGATCACACCGACTGTCGGGCGTCCGGCGCCGGCAGCAGGATGAAGATTCAGAGCCTGCAGCGCAAGATGGCCATCCGTATCGCACGAGGATACCGTACCATATCCTTTGAGGCGGCAACACTTTTGGCGCGCTTTCCGCTGCTCGACATCCTGGCGGACATGGACGCGAGGGTCTACGACCAGACTCGCGGCGTTCGTCAAAGCGGCGAGAGCGTGCCTGCGCTCGAAGAAGTGAGACGGCGGGAACGACGGCGCGCTCTGGAGGAGTGGCGCGCGAGGCTCAGTCAAGATCATATCGCACGCAAGCGCGTCGTCCAAGCTATCCTACCGTCCTTCGAAGCCTGGCACCAGCGGAGGAGAGGGCGAGTCACCTATAGACTTACTCAGATAATCACCGGTCATAGTTGCTTCGGTGATTATCTGAGGAAGATCGGACGCGAGGCGACGACAACCTGTCACCACTGCGGTGGGGACCAGGATTCCGCCCAGCACACGCTTGAAGAGTGCCCGGCGTGGGCCTCCGAGCGGCGGATCCTGATCGACCGGATCGGACCGGACCTCTCCCTGCCGGCAGTTGTAGCGGCTATGCTGGCAGGGAATTCGGCGTGGGGGGCCGTATCCTCCTTCTGCGAGACTGTGATGTCCCAGAAGGAGGAGGCCGAGCGGGATCGGGAGAGGGCCGAACCTGCTCGACGAAGGCGACGGCGCCGGGGCGGAGGCACAGCCCGCCCAGGCCCCCCAGCCCAATAGCCCGGGGCTTAAGAATACGGGCTAACTCGCGTCCCCCGCCGTAATATCTGTCGGGGGACCCCCCCCCCCCCCCGCATCAACATCATCATCATCAGTTGCGGACGCAAGGGGCGGGGGCCCTGAGCGTCCTTCACGAGCAACCCCGAGGAGGACGGTGGCGTGGTGTGGCCCACGTCATCGTGAGCACCGCGTCGGTGCGGGAGGGAGCATGTCATCAAGTCTCCCTCCGATGGCGGGCTCTTCGGAGCGAGGCACAAGAGGGGCACCGGTGCGTTCCATACGGAGATCCCGGAGCCCCTCCAAAGTGCTGGTGTCGGCCACCCTGGGGTTTTTAGTCGGTAGGAATCCGACACGACACGTTTTTACTCAAAGACTATTAAGTAAAATGTACACTTATATGGTTTTTGACACGATGATTTTAATAAACCGACTTGTAAAAAGGAGGAAGTTCTCGATTCGATTGTATGTTTTTGTATGTATGTTACGCGATTATTCTGCCAATTATGAATCGATTTTGATAATTCTGTTTGCATTGGGTTCAGTATAGCTCCAAGGTGGTCCCATTTTAATTTCATCGGTATTGGACCTTGGACTTGGAAGATACACCAGGGAACTCCTTAACGACAAACAATACGAATGCGTAGATTGAGATATTATGGGTATTAAGTCACTCCTATAGGAACCCTGCCATAGAACTAATCAGAATATTAACCGACTTCAAAAAAGTCGACAATTTGTCTGTGTTTTTTATAACGTCTTTATTTATGAACTGATTTTGATGATTCTTTTTGCGTTGGGTTTAGTATAGTTTCGAGGTGGTCCCATTTTAATGAAATCGGTATTGAACTTTGGACTTTAAAGATATATCAGGGGGCTCCTTAACGGCGAACAGCACGAATGTATAGATTCCGTTATTATGGTTATGATATCAATCCTCTAGGTATCTTGCTGTACAACTCAGCAAAATAATTTAATATAGGTATATAAATATTAATAAATAATTCACTTGTAACAAAAAATAAAATAAAAAATCTTTTAAAAAAAACCGACTTCAAAGACCACAAAATATTTTTTTTGAAGTCGGTGCCAAGTAACCGACTGCAATAATTTAGGTTGGTTTTTTTTTTTTTTTAAGTATTTTTTTCATACTTGTTTGTGTAAAGTGATGTTTATTTATATGATTCATTACACACTTGGTTTTGGTTGAATATCGATGTGGTGTCGAATGATGTAAGTTTTTCATATATAAAACTATTTAAAATGGGTTCATCTGCGGTATACATGGATAATTATATCAATTTGCACCATTTTTAATATATTCCTGCTGATCCTGTAAAAGGGGTTAATTCAAGTTGAAATAGTAATGCAAAAGAAAAAATTGAACAATCAGTTCAGTTCACTTTTGACAATTGGAAATATATCATCTTACCCATTCTTAATTCTGAACAATACTTAGTAATATTAATATGCACAAAAATTAACTTTCTCATTTTAAGCCTTAGGAATATTGGGATCAGGTTGAAAAATAGCTTATTTTTCTGATGCATAATGTGCAAAAATATCCAAAGTGCTATAACTCGAGCTGTATCACCTTTCACTGCAGGTACAGATATACGTCCATCTATCCCTGCCATCAACACGGTTAATAGATCAAATTTTTTACTTGTTTTCTGATAAAACCATACTAGTTCCAGTATTTCAAGTAATCTAGACACCTCAAATTATTATGGAGGCAGAATTTGGTAACAAAAAGTTGAGAAATTTCTTTCCAAGAAGTTTTTACCTTTTTGCCGTTCTAGATCGGCAAAAATAATTCGTGATCCATTATTTACATAAGTAATCTTTGACGTAAATTATAATCTAGAAGCTACGCCCAGTCGTAATTTCACGCCGCATATAATAATATCAGCCTATACTGCCCATTACTGGACAAAGCTCTTCTCTCACAAATCGAGGTGAGAGAGATTAGGTGATACTCCACCACGCGGACCCAGTGCGGAATGGCGGAGGCAGGTTTGTGGCCACCTGCTGTTGGAACTTATCAAGCCGCCTTTTAAGGCTTTCAACTCGGCTTAACGACTACCACATTAAGAGGTACCCGGGACCAACGGCTTCACGTGCCTTCCGAAGCACGGAGACGCTCGAATATGAAAATGCCACAAACGGTCACCCATCTCGGGCCGACTGAGTCAACCGCTGCTTAACCTTGGTAATCGGTAAGAGTACCGCGGTCGCACAGTGCTACGAGCGCCTCAAAAACTGAAGAAATATCTTTCCAAGAAGTTTTTACCTTTTTGCCGTTCTAGATCAGCAGAAATAATTCGTGACCTATTATTTACATAAGGCATCATAGACGTAAATTATAACCTTAGAATAAATATAATCCAGAAGCCACGTCTAGTCGTAATTGCACGCCGCGCGGTGAAGCTAAAAATTCAACAAACGTCCCGCACTCACCGCGTAATTTTGACCGCGCCGAAAGATTACCACTTTTTTGGGGTAAATGTTGATGATGATATCAACTCTTAACTTGGCAACAGAAAAAAACATTGCTTTTAATATAATTTTGGCATGATTTGCTTTAAAACTGCGAGCGTGAGCCTTTGCTTAATGTGAGCCTTTGTATAAAGGCAAGGACTCAAAATATGACTGAGCTAGGGTGTATGGTAAAATTATGCACCGAAGAATGCGCGAAAAGTCTGATAGAATATTGTGCGAAGCACAGGGAGGTTTGGTCTGGAAGAAGACATTCGAATCAAGTTCTCTCACTCCGCAACATCGTAGAGTAGCATCTGGCAGTGGGTCGGAAGGTTTCCTGCAGTTTTGTGGTTCTAAAGAAGGCGTTTGACAGACTTTGAGATATTTTGAGTATGGTATAAACGGCACTCTATTGCGAGCCGTCCAGTCCTATGTGGACAGCAAAGCATGCGTACGGGTGGGTGGTAGCATGTCACCCTGATTTGTTGAAATCGACGACTAGCAGGGTTGCATGTTGTCCACTAAACTGTTTACAATATATTTGGATTAAAGTCTTCAAAGACTAAGCAATGAATGAAGGTGTACAATTTTACCTAGTGGTAAACCATCTATTATATGCAGATGACGCGGTTTTAATAGCGCTAACTGCCACTGATCTGTAAACACTAATCACAGTTATGAAAAACGAGTGTATGAACAATGGCTTACATTAATGTAAAGATATCCAAGATAATGATTTTTGAACAGGAAGAAACCTTATTGAATGTAAAAGCTTGGATGCGCCTCCAGTAAGGATGGTATATACACCGCTGACATAGAGAGAAGAGTAAGTGCAGGGAACAGAGTGAATGGTGCGATGGGTAAGCCGCTTCGGAGCTGGCACTTAAGCCAAAAGGCGCAACTGGGCATATATAACGGAGTGCTTGTCCCAACGCTGTTATATGGCGGTGAGAGCTAGGCATGTAAGAAGGAGAATGAAAGTAGGATAAATGCGGTCGAAATGCGAGCTCTGCGGAAGATGTACGGAGTCAATCTGACCGACCGTATTCGCAACAGTGTAGAAAGAAAAGGTGTAGGTATGAAAGATAGTATTGGTGTAAAAATGAGAAAGGGTATGTTCCGTTGGTTCAGGCATATTGAAAAAATTTCGGAAGAAAGAATGACGAAACAGATATATAATGCGAAAGTGGAAGGATGTAGGTACCGAGAAAGACCTGGACTATCTTACCATGGCCAAATAGACCGTGTCTTATCTAAAGGGCAAGTCAAGAGTCTCCGTAACCAGCGAGCATGTATGAGATGAATTATGAAAGTGAAAGAAGCCAGAGAAGTATGTAAGGAAAGAACCTGTTGGAACTCTGTACTCTCTGCCTACCCCGCAAGGAATCTGGCGTGATGATATAGATAGAAAAAATTAAATAAAACGTCTGCTTATTGTAGTTTTGTAGGAAAAGCTTGTATTATATATAATAGATTTCCAAATAAATTCAAATCGTTTAGATATATATCAGCGGTATTACAACACCAAATTTATTTCAATTAAGAATGATGAATATTTCAAACAATATATATAAAAAATTGCTACAAAATTTACGAAATAGAGCTAAGCGCTTCCTAAAAACCGTGTCTATTAACTTAAAATAACATTCCAACCAAAATGTTTATAAAAAAATAAACAACATTAATTTTCATTATTACAAAAACTTTCCAATTTGTAATAAAATAATTAAACAAAAGATAACAAATTGAAATTTTCAAGATACGAATCTATTGACGGGGCTGGTGAACTAAATAGTTCTTATTCGCTGTTAAATTGCTCATCTGTTTTTTTCGGATTCGTCATGAGAACATGCATGGGGGAATAAGTGCAAGTATCTTGTTAGATCTTAAAGAGCGATTGCCAATCTAGTATCAAAAAAGAAAAACAAAACGCTCAACCACACCCGTTATAATAAAAAAGCAAAGTTTACCTCTTTAAAAAAATGTGTATTAATATAAACATAACACACACACAGCCCGAAATACGCAACGTATCATATTTGACAGGAGTCTCCGTAACCGGCGAGCGTGTATGAGACGAACTATGAGAGTAGAGGAAGCCAGAGAGGTATGTAGGGAAAGAGCCTGTTGGAACTCTGTACTCTCTGCCTTCCCCGTAAGGGATCTGGCGTGATGATATAGATAGATAGATAGATAGATATCATTTTTGTGACGCCAGTACTAAGCGTAAAATTATCAATGACTTGTATTATATATGATACATCAACTTTACTGAACAATAAAAAACATAAGCGGCTATCAAAAAAACACTATCACAACATAATTGTTCATCCCTTCTTTCGTGAATACATACAAATATTCTCAAAAATATCTATAGATATTCAAATAATATTATTAAACTCATCGGTCGTTGAAACACGACGGACTTGCGCGATGCCTTTTTGATGATAACTGATATGAGTGATGCTTTAGACACCGGTTTATATTTTTGTCTCTTTCTTAATTAAAACATGGATCTTTTCCAGTTTTAGAAAAATCATATTTTGAAGCTGTAATATTTTTTGTTATACAATGTATTACCGATGTTACGAAATCGAGTATAGAGTTAAAATCATTGCTGCGGTAACGTGTATTTTTATGTATATTAAACTCAAGAAATAGATATACGTAGTAATTTAATGTAGGGCAAAATATAATTTCATCATCTTAACTAAATGTTAAAGTTGCGCTCAATATTCAAAACAATTTCAAAAGGCAATTTTACTATCCCAAACTAGGTTACTACTAGCAAAACTCATCTAAAAATTATATAATATTTTCGCAGGCAGGAACAACACAAGACGGCATAATTTAATTTGACACGCGCAGAGCTGGTTATTTCGCACTACAGTCATGGAGTAACTATTCCCACCGCGGGTAGTAATTGATGCTACAATTTGAAAACATTATAAAGTTTTATTGTGTATAATAAAATATTATTTAGGTACTGTTGTGGCCCAACAGAGTCTCACATCTGAAGTATAATTTACTCTTGTTTATTCATCGTCTAAACACATGATTTGAATTCGATGACAAGACCGCTAATAGCATAGCACTTCATTTTATATGGTCTTAATATTTTCTGGTGCTGTTAAACGTGGTGTTTACTTCAAGGTATTTGCCTTTAGTATAATAATAAAAATAATATCAGCCTATACTGCCCACTGCTGGGCATAGGCCTTCTCTCACATCGAGGTGAGAGAGATTAGGTCATACTCCACAACGCAGACCCAGTGCGGATTGATGGAGGCAGGTTTGTGGCCACCTGCTGTTGGAACTTATCAAGCCGCCTTTAAGGCTTCCAACTCGGCGTAACGACTACCACATTAAGTAGTAGCCGGAACCAACAGCAAGCACGGAGACGCTCGAATTTGAAAATGCCACAAACAGTCACCAATCTCGGGTCAACCGAGTCGAACGCTGCTTTACCTTGGTAATCGGTAAGAAAACCGCGGTCGCACAGCACTACAAGCGCCTCACACCGCCTTTAGTATTAGCAAGTCACAAATTCACCACCATCAATAATCAAAGTTGCATGCTAAGAATATAAACCCCCAAAATTGTAATTTCAAAGAGGAAGTTTAGGTACTAATCAAAACTTACTTGATTTTCGACTGCCTCATGAACTGCTGAATCTTTCTTGCCGCTTGATTTTGACGTCTTTGCGAATATGTCCTCCTGTATGTTTATATTTAATTAATATAATTTGTTAAAACAAGCTTGGTAAAATAAGGAACTTTTTACAACACAGTTATGGATAGTATATTTAGAAAACTATTTTACATTGCGTAACAATCCCCAAGTCTTGTATCAATATTCTATATTTCACAAGCTGGATTCCTACGACAAGGAATGGCATCAGCTTGCACTGGACCGGGACATGTGGAATAAGGAAAGGGAGGCCTTCGCCCTGCAGTGGGACAGTGTAGGCTTATAATAATAATAATATTTCACATATAATTCTAAGTTTGAAGATGTTTACTATGTCTTCAGTGAGTAGGAATAGGTATATATTATGATATAATAAAATACTTTTATATAAAAGGAAAACCGACAGCAAAAATAAATATTTGAAGTTAGTGCCAGGGAACCGACTTAAAATATTTTTTTGCTTTTTGAAGTCGGTTTCCCTATGTCAAAAACGATTATTATTTTACAATTTTAAGTGATGAGTGAATTAACTATTAACATTTGTTTACCTATATTATGTTATTCTGCTTAGTTCTATAGTAAAGTACCTACAGGATTGACAGAGCACCCATAATAATAAAATCAACAAATTCCCGTTCCGTCGCAAAGGGGTCCCGTGATGTACATTCAATATCCAGGGTTCAATCCCAATAAAATTAAAATGGGAACGTCAAGCTGACCGACCGTATTCGCAACAGCGTAATAAGAAAGCGAGTAGGTATGAAAGATAGTATCGGTGTAAAGATGAGAAAGAGTATGATTCGTTGGTTGAAAGAATGTCAGAAGAATGAATGACTAAACAGATATACATTGCGAAAGAGGAAGGACATAGGAACCGGGGAAGACCTAGACTATCTTCCCATGACCAAATAGACCGTGTCTTATTTGAAGGGCAAGTCAAGTCTCCGTAACTGGCTAGCCTGTATGAGAGTGGAGGAAGCCAGAGAGGTTCGTAAGAAAAGAATCTGTTGAAACATTGTACTCTCTGCCTACCCCGCAAGGGAGCTGGCGTAATGATATAGATAGACAGAATATTTTATTAATGTGCCCCGATAGTGTTTCTAGGCGTGACTTACTTGATGGGCGTGGCAGCGAGGCGGCGTGCACGCATCGAGCGGTACCCGCGCTGTATCACCGTGGCCGCCGCGTGCATTTGCTTCAAGTACGCGAACTGGATAACACAAGTTTGCATTATCGGATATAAACAACCTTATATCTACTACCATGAATCCTACATTGAAGAACAACGGATATTAGACCTAGGTAATTTTCTCCCAATATATTTACATAATATATTACTTATTCTATTCTTATAAACAGGATTTTGTTCAGAAGTGGGATTCTAGAAGTAGATTCATTGCCTTATTTCGTAGCCACCTAACAGTAGGCTACGAAATAAGGCAATGAATCTAAAAGACATTATGTGTTACAAAGGTATGTATTAATTCAAAAATCATATTTTCATCATCTGAAGATGGACGTCAAAATCATCTGAAGACGAACGATTTATCGCAGTGGTAAAGAGCTTAAGCCGCTCCTCCGCCCACTGTAATATTCGAGGGTTCGATTTCCGTACGGGACAAATCTTTGTGATCCACATTTTTTTTTCGGTGATATCTGTGTTTGTGAATTTTCATGTTTATATGCGCACCCACGACACAGGAATGAATCATAGTGAGGGGCTTGATTTAAAAAAAAAACTAAATCTAACCGGCGTGATAAAAGATGAATCTAATTTTGTGACAGGCTGTTGATAGTTTTTTAAAAGGTGTTTCCTCTTTTAGTTATATATCAAAATCTTCATTAGATTGACACAAATTTTTGGATGTAAATCTCTCAAATCATGTTTCACTGCTGGGCAAAAGTCTTCTCCTCGAAAATCGAGGTCAAACTCACGCGGACCGAGTGCGGGTTAATGGGGGAAGATTTTTGGCCGCCAATAAGGCTTCCAGCTACTTTAAACGACTACCACATTATGATACAAACAGCCCAATGATAAACCAGCGCTGCTTGCTTAAGTAGACAGCATTATGCTGAGTAGGGTCCAGTTTTGGAACGAGATCATGCATATAATTAGCAGCGTTTGTTAGGTAATGCATGTAATGTATCGGACTCGTTGCAAAATAAATTTTATTTTTTCCTTCATTCTTTTAGTCAGAACCAACGACTTAACTTGCCTTCCGAAGAATTAATCGCTAAAGCATCTACTAACATACTTTTGTATCATCCGTAGCTCAAATTCGTCTACTGCAGGACACAACAACTAGCCAACCGTCTTTGTGGTCACTAGGTCTGGTGATCTTTACCTTAGTCTTGACCTGTGCCTATCTTGTATTACATATTCCACACCTTCCGCTATGTAGTTGGTCGCCACTCAGAAACCTTTCTGCCCTAAAAGCTTTATACACAGCAAGTTTCTACCCGCGACTTCGGCCGCCTTGACTTTAGATAGAAACTTCATATTTTTCCGGAATAAAAAGTATCCTATGTGTAAATCAAGGTGATACACTATATGTGTGCCAAATTTCATCTAAATCCGTTCAACCGTTGACGGACGATTTAGCGCAGTGGTTAAGAGTTTAAGCCGCTCCGCCCACTGTGTCTGATAGTCGCGGGTTCGATTCCCGCACGGGACAAATCTTTGTGTGATCCACAATTATTTGTTCCGGTCTGGGTATTTGTTTGTGAATTTTCATGTTTGTAAACGCACCCACGATACAGGAATAAATACTAGTGTGGGGCTACGTTTATTAAAAAGATAAGAAGATAAAAGATAAGATAACCATTTTTGCGTGAATGAGTAACAATGATATAAACAAACTTACAAAAATCTAAACATACAAACTTTCACATTTATAATATAAGTAAGATAGTACACAAACCTGTTTATATCTCCTGTAGCAATTCTGTATGGTGATAGCGGCTGCGGCGGCTCGGCGTTGCAGTTGGCGCCCTCTATACTGGCGGTATGCTTTTTGTATCGTTATGGCTGCCGAGTAAAGCTCGCGTTGTTCACGGTCTGTGGGAAAATTGGGCTTTTGTATATGGAAAATACAAGAGACAGGTGTGTAAACAGGTAGTACCGTAACTGAAGAGGGTAATAATAGTTAGTAGTATTAGTGGTTGTAGTTATCAAAATATATACAAACTGTAACATAATAAACGCAAGAGTAGTTTGTTCTTAATCGGTAACTGAATTGATTCCAATAATTTTTAATGTATTTAAATTTTTTTCTAAACTTGCAAAAAATGCTTTTACTCCTTCAGTGCGCTATAAAAAAATTAATTTATTCTTAATCCAAGCAATAAGAAGATATAAAATGCATTCCTAAAACGTATTTCTCAAAACGCACACATACAAGTACAAGTTTCATAGTTAATTGGGGTATAAAAGTGCTTAAAAAAGGGTAAAAACCTTTAAATTTGGAAATTTGGTTTTCGTTTTGAATTTATGAAGCAATTCTCTAATCGGAGTGTCTGAGGTCTTGCGTTTATTATGTTACACCTTGTATAGACGAATTGAGAACGTCGATTGAGACGGAGACGATTGAGAAGAACGTTGCGATACAAATGTGTTCTAGTGCGATCAAGTCTTTATGGCTTCGTACAAAGGTAGAAAGTTTAAAGGACGGTTTTGTAACCAAATGTCTTACCGTTAAGCGTAAGGTTGGAGAAATGTGTGGTAGCGTTAAGGAATTCCTGCAGTGTAGCCGACGGCGTCGTAGAGTGTGAGGAGTGGGAGAGGGGGCGTGGGGATGGCGGGGGAGGGGACAGAGCTGCAGATCCTGGGGACACTGAGCCAGATGAGCATGGAGTTGAACCGCCGCAGTACCTTGAACAAAATACCAAAGTTAATTTAGAAAACTAGAAACGTAAGCATAATATTGGACTAAATAGTGTTCAGTATTTAGTCCAATATTATGTTCAGTATTTAGTTCAGTATTTTTATAGCAGACAGGATAACTGATCTGTATTGTTTTAATGCACCCATAAATAAAAATTCAGCTACGCAATCGACTACATGTTAGTTGTAGATACTTAGACGGGAATTGTAAATTGTTAAATACAACAATATATCCAATTAAATTATTTTAAAAAGTATGTAGATGACAAATGTTTTTTTTTTTTTTTTTTTTTTTAAATAATAAATTTATTTATTTCCAAAAAATAGACTCATGCAAATCCTTAAAAACTAAACATTAGACAAAAGGTACATGAGAAGCTAGAGTTACTGGTGCCTTCCACACTAGGCAAGGCCTGTCTCGTGGAGGCGAAGGTGTATCAAAATAATGTTATACATCATAAAATTGCCGCGATCGATACAGTCAACAAAACGTGACGTCGTATTATGATGATGTTGTTAGTATATAGAAATACCTTTTTACATAAACTAGTCAACTTTAACAAGTAATAAAGTACGATGGTATTATAAAACATATGTGTCTTACAATCTATTAATCTAATCTATTAAGACTTACAATCTATTAATCTCTTAACTCTAAAAATAACTAAGGAACTCCTGTTAATAAATATAAATATGCTCAAAATTGTGCTCGACGTATACGATCATGTTTAATGTGTGTGTATGTGTGTGTGTGTTTGTGTGTGTGTGTGTGTGTGTGTGTGTTTGTGTGTGTGTCTTTGTGTGTGTATGCGTGTTTGAATGTGCGTGTGAGTACTAGTACGCGTTAAAATTTTTGTGTGTACTTAAAATTTTTGTGTGTACTTAAATTTTTGTGTGTACTATATTATACAGGTACTAGTTCTTTGAGCGTGTATGAGACGAACTATGAGAGTGGAGAAAGCCAGAGAGGTATGTAAGGAAAGAACCTGTTGGAACTCTGTACTCTCTGCCTACCCTGCAAGGGATCTGGCGTGATGATAAAGATAGATAGATAGTTCTTTGAGTGATCAACATCAAAATATATTTTATTTTATTATTAAAAATACGCTGTGTTACGCCCATTCTTGTATCTAAATTCATTTAGAAACGAGAATTTTATATACACAAAGGCCTAGACAAAAACAAATAATTGTAGGTTAGGCAAAGATTTTGTCATTATTGTTAAAATTAGTAGAAGAAATCATATTTCACCTGTAAGTGTTATCACAGAACTCGAAACTAAACTCGCTGTTGAAGGTGGTAGTCTCATCGAGGAGTGGGGTCATTAGTGTATCTTCGCCGCCGCTACCGCCACCGTCCAGCCCGCACCCGGAGAGCAGGGACGAGCTCTCATTCTAAACCACGTTATATAAGACATTTAAAAGACAAACAGAGACATGCGTTCAACGGAAATATAGAATTCTTACTGGCGGTAATCCTATTGCCTTTTCCGAGAACATTTTGTTCTTCCAGTTACCATCATAGTAGAACAAAATGGCTTGTACATGTAAATATTATGGGTCCAGATAGAAAAATTAAAAATCATATAACATTCCTCACGGAGCCTCTCAAGCAAACTTGTTTGAGAAATATTAAATGTACCGCGGATCTTTTGAAATGATTTTCATAAAATGTCGACGTAGCATATCCTTAATGTCCCTGATTAAACATTATGGGATAAAAGCCGTGATGATTCTAATATAAAAAGCAATATATTTAATTCATGTGTAAGACGTGCTTTTGAGATCAATCTGCATTGATTCTAAAAGCATCCAAAACTAATCGGTTTGGTAAGTGCTAAACCCTGCGGTTAACCACTAACCAAACCGATAAGTTTTGGGTGCCATACATATCGCCATATAAAAAGTATTTTCCTGCTTTCTACAGCATTAAGCTCAAACGAGCTTTTCAATATATAAGCAAAATAATATCTTGCTTGAACTACCGATATATCTTGCTGCATTTAGCTGCTTTTTCATCCTGCTGTAATACAATTTCCGCTGAAAAAGTCATAAAAATACTTTTACTTATTACAGTATCTACATGAAATATTTACCTTTATCCTCTCTGGCATGGCGGCAATTATTTGCTCTGCCAACGTAAATACCCGGTCATCCTGCTCCCCTGAAACATTTTTGTGAAGTGGAAACATGGATATTATAAAACTTTTAGTAATAACATATTTTTTAACACGCTTTTTTGCTTTAAACTGAACTTGTTTAAGACTTATTAAATTAAATACTACAATTTGCTTTGATTTATCAAACTGAGCTGTTCCTTTGTGGAAAAAACATGTTATCCTAAATAAGTTCAGAAGCAATTATGAAGAGCAAAATGGTACGTCATTTATTAGCTAAGTTTGTCGTCAAATTCAAAAATAAGATAACATTAAGTATCATGGTAATTTTAACTACATACATTGAGCTGACATTGAACGAGATAAGAAAAGAAAGTGCATATGAATGACGTAAGATTCAAACACAAAAACGAAACGTTGCTATAAATTCTGTTTACAAAGATATCATCCAGATAAAATTCCTGAGACCCCATTATTAAAATTTAAAATTTGCTTATTTTAAGAATCTATTTCGGCACCGTTTTCCGACGTCGATCCAATTACAATTTGAAAACAGTTGCCCGATACATAATTATAGGGGTCTTTTATAGTATAAAAACTTGGAAGTAACCGCAGGTCAAATTCAATCCTGTAAAAATGATTTATGATATTATAAGTGTAATTAATTTTGAAGCAAGGTGTGATAATGCAATTTTAAAAATGAAAATGATGTAGTAAGATCTGGTGAAAATTTTGAGTTTATTTAACCAGTGTCATATCGCTTACCTAACGATGTGACATTAGTAGAAATTCACTACACATAAAAAGCTTCTAAATACCATCATGCCAGCGTAATAGCGATCATGCAGTGTTGATACTGTCACGTTAATGTTTGAAACAAGTGTACTGACTGAACAACGTAGTCTTGTGTACTGAGGTTGGAAATTAGTAGCCAATCGATTTGGTTATAATAGTGATAGTGGATAGACCGATACGAACCACTGAAAGCGACATCGAAGGACAACATCGAGTAAACTAAACCGAGCCTTGTTGTAAAGATTCCTTCGTTTGATTTAACAAGCCTTGGGTTAAGCTATAACTCAAAAGAAGGATATAATGATAATATTAACTTTAAAACTGGAGGTTGTATTTTTAAGGTTAAAGCATGTTTATCGAATGAACATAATAACCCCCGAAATTTTGGTAAGGTTAAAGTCGGTTTAGTTAAGGATACTACAAACACCAAAACACTCTGGGAGCAAATTTGCTCAATTGGAACAAAAAGTACAGAAGAAACTACAAGTGGTCTACCGACATACAGTGATCAAGAGCTACAGACTGGCGACAAGAGGGAGACAAAAGATATATAGACAACATTTGTTAGAAGAAGAGGGAGGCAATGCAACTACTACAAATACAACATTGACGATAGGAGCTGAGGTATCGATGCTGCGACTCGAAATGGTATAGAAAGATTGTGTAAAATATTTTTGCCAATGTTTTGGAGAGAATGTTCAATAGTTTATTATATAAAATAATGTTGAACCCAATAACATTGAAATTTGGTTTTCTGAGAAATTAAATTTAAAGAAATCTCGAAAGATATTATGATAAAAATTAATTAGAAATCACTTGGCTTAAGAGCTTGATTTCTACAAAAAAAATTTTTTCATTCTTCAAAAATTTCTGAATATTTCGAAAATGATGTACTTAATAACGTTCGTACGCTTTAAGTTTTCATATCATTGACGAACACCAATTCGTATGCTGTTTAAATTTTACAATTGACGAATACCAATTCAAGAGTCCTTTTAAGGGATATTATAATTTAGGAGACATTTTCAGTTCGTCTATACCGTTCGAGGCGTGGCCGTCGCCGGGTGCCGGGTGACTGACCTGCGTGCGGCGGGCTGGCGGGCGGCGAGGCGTCGGACAGCGTCTCAACGTCTATGAGCGGGCTGGCGGCGCGCCGCGGAGCCGTCTCGCCTGCGGAACCAGCGGTCCACTACTCCGCCGTACCACGCGCACTGCTACGTGCTACGCGCTACGAGCTACGGACTTCGCCGTAGCCGGTCAAACCAGAGTTCCTAACCTGTCCCTATTGATACATCGTGTGTACGATGGTCTATCATTGCCCATTGATTTAGTTAAAGTATTGTTTTTTAAGTATTATCTCTAACAATTACTAGTTAAAGCTTAGTATTTACCCTAAAAATTCCATTAGAGAATGCGTTAATCTTTCTGATGCAAAAATATTACCGAAAAATGACAAAATTACTTTTGGAAAAACATTGAATGTATTCGAAAAACCATCTGCTAATATTGTTATGCAATCTCAATTAATATACATTTCACTGCTAAGTATTTTCCATTCTAAAACATCCTTTTATGAGTAGCTAGTATACCATAGCATATCTTATTGGGAATAAGTTATTATACTAGAGTATTTTAGTGCTCTCAGGGTAAGGAACTCATTCGTTTGACCTATTTGACCGTTGACGACGTCGAAACACAATAACCATATTTTAAACCGAAATATGAAACCCAATCCAAGGTTAACCTTCCGAATGTCAGCCGCCGTGCCCATGTAAATTAACCAGCAAATGAAAAATGAATCGACTATAAAACGAAGCAATGTGGTGCGGGTACTTACAAAGAGCCAGATCCATGCGTCTTCCGATCTTGGAGTCACCGAAACTGTCCTCTGAAGTATCGGAGTCAAGTGGCAAAGACATGCTGCGTTCCCACCTGAGGATGTGGAAGAAGAGATCGTCGCTATCAGTACCAAAATTCATAAGTAACGTTTTAGGTACGTTAAAAAAAAAAAACAGTGATAGCCTAGTGGTTAGACCGTTGGACTGCAAAGTCAGTCGGTCAGTCTCGGGGTTTGAACCCAGGCACGCATCTCTGTCTTTTCGAAAGCATGTGCGTATTAAAAATTAAAAACGATCACTTGCTTTAACGGTGAAGAAAAACATCGTGAGGAAACCTGCATGCCTAAGAGTTTATCGAAGGTGTGAGAAGTTCGCCAACCCACACTGGGCCAGCGTTGTGGACTATGGCCTAAGTCCTCTCAGTTTGAGAGGTGGCCCGTGCCCAACGGTGGGACAGTTTCTTAACAGGGCTGATATTATTTAGACGACATTAAGAACAATTACTAAGTGTATACCACCCAAAAGCCATCCACTGCAGAACCAAAGCCTCCCCAAAGATAGCCACAACGACCGTCTTTTTCCTGTACACATCCAGCTATTAACCGCGACCTTCAGGTCATCGGCCCATATTTCTAGCCCCCCCCCCCCCCTTATCTCTATGGAAAGGTGGACGACTTTTTTAACTGGTACAGACGAAATAAAACAACATAAATGTGAACGACAATATCAGTCTTACGAACAGGAGATTATTGAGATTCGTTCTTATGTTTCGGATTTAAATCGATTTCGATTCAAGATACACATTTTAAATTAGGCAATTTTTGTTGGCCAACGCTATATGAACACTTACCTAGCAGAGGAACTGCTCTCAGACTTATCTAAAGCGGAGCTAGACCGAAAAGCGTCGGCCATGTTGATACCGCTGTCTATCGAAGGTCTCTTGACCAGGTTGCTCTCTAAACTACCAGCTCGACCCTTCTGGGATAAACTGGAATTGAAAAAATATTTATTTAAATAAAGAATGTAGCGTCAACGACATGTTTTCTGAGTTGCATGTTTTATATTCAATATCTTTATCTTTTTCTGGATCTCGCGTTATGATATCATACCTCACAAACAAAAGGGTGCAAAAATAGTGTTTTGAAAGTTTGAAAATATGTACCTCCTAAGCCAAGGCTTTTAAATGTCATAATTTATATACAGATATAATAGTACATTATTCTATTTTTTTAAGTAATTCAAGTGCATATATTATTGATAGTTTTAAGTTTATTAGTACTTCTATACAGTCAGGTGAAATTTAATAATTTCTTAAATTACACACAATCAATACAGTATTCATCATGATCATCTCAGCCTGTACTTGTCCACTGCTGAACATAGGCCTCCCTAATCACTTTCCAGCATAACCGGTCCGATGCCACCTGCATACAATGACTTCCTGCGATTTTCACAAGATCGTCGGTCCACCTGGCAGGCGGTCGTCCCACGCTGCGCTTGCCAATACGTGGTCTCCACTCTAGAATCTTTCTGCCCCAAGGCCCGTCCGATCTACGCGCCATGTGGCTCGCGCATTGCCACTTCATCTTGCTAATCTAAAGGGCTATGTCGGTGACCTTGGTTCTTCTACGAATCTCCTCATTCCTGATTCGATCGCGTAGAGAAACGCCGAGCATAGCTCTCTCTATGGAGAGAGCTACTCTGAGCTTTTTTATGAGACCTATTGTAAGAGACCACGTCTCTGATCCGTATGTCATCACTGGTAACACACACTGACTAAAAATTTTAGTCTTAAGGCACTGAGGTATTTTGGATGAGAAGATGTTGCGCAGTTTCCCGAACGCTGCCCAGCCGATTTGGATTCGTCGATTGACCTATCTCTCAAATTTGGACCTACCTAACCGGACTACCTGTCCCAGGTAAATGTATTCGTCGACAACTTCAAGAGTAGAGTTCCCAACGGTGAGTGCGGTGGGTACGACATGGACGTTAGACAGTATTTTAGTTTTGTCCATGTTCATTTTAGGACCCACTTGTTGAGATACTCTGTTGAGGTCACCGAGCATTCGACCTAGATCTTCCAGCGATTCCGCCAGGACCACAATGTCGTCGGCAAATCGAAGGTGAGTGATGTATTCGCCATTGATGTTGATGCCAAGTCCTCGCCATTCCAAGAGCTTGAAGGCGTCCTCTATGGTGGCCGTAAACAGTTTCGGAGAAATGACGTCTCCCTGTCTTACTCCTCTTTTTATGGGGATTGCCTTCGTGCACAAAACTAAAGCACTAAATCTACTAAAATCTTACTTAGGAGGAGATAGACAACAGTGTGTTCAAATAAACGAAATGAAATCTCTAGGAGCTTTAGTTAAAATGGGCGTTCCTCAGGGATCGATACTGGGTCCGTTTCTATTTTTGGTATATATAAATGACCTGCCTCGAGCAGTTGAGGGGCGGGCGAAGGTAGTGTTGTTTGCTGATGATACCTCTTTGATCTTTAAAGTAGGTAGACATGTAAATAACTTAGACGAGGTAAATGACGCTATTCTTCAACTACATAATTGGTTCACATGCAACAATTTAGTGCTTAATAACAAGAAAACTAAATGTATACGGTTTTCTTTACCGAATGTGAAAAGTACTGCATGTGATATTATACTTAATAACGAGAAAGCTGTATCATTTATAAACTTGCGTTTATAAATGATACAGCTTTCTTAGGGATTACGCTTGACTCTAAGTTGCAATGGGGCCCTCATATTAAGACTTTAGCTAAACGACTCAGTTCCGCTGCCTATGCCGTAAGAAAAATCAGACAGCTTACTGATGTGGACACCGCGCGGTTGGTCTACTTCAGTTACTTTCATAGTGTCATGTCTTACGGTATATTATTGTGGGGTAGGGCAGCTGACATTGACTCTATTTTTATCTTACAAAAAAAGGGCTATTAGGGCCATCTATAACTTAGGTAGTCGCGACTCTTTGAGAGAATTGTTTAAAGAAGCCAATATTATGACGGTCCCATGTCAGTATATTTATGAAAACATAATGTACACACGGAAAAATTTAGATCTATTTAATCAGCTAGGTGATAGGCATTGCTATAACACGCGAGATAGAAATAAATTGGATCAACCGCATTTTCGTCTGTCTAAAATTCACACGTCTTTCATGGGGTACTGTGTTAGATTTTATAATAAAATTCCACTTGTCGTCACTCAACTTAGTGAAAATAAATTCAAATCCTGTATTAAATGTACGCTCACTAAGCGAGCTTACTATACTCTTGATGATTATTTAAAAGATAAAAATGCTTGGATAGGTGATGTTCCAGCTCCACCAGAATGTGGATAACATGTTCAGCTATTATTATTTATTATTCCCTCTCATCCTTCTAGTAGTTAAATAACATTTATCATTTTTCTTCCTCATTTCTTTATCTGTAAATGAGAGAACCATGTAGCCATTCACATGAATAGTTTAACTTGGTTAATTTAATTTAGACTCACCTGATACTACATTGTTCTCCCATGCCCCACAACAAAATGTAGATGGAAAGATTGTAAAAATATTATTTTAAAAGAGTAACCGTGGAGTTTCTTGCCCTTCTTCTCCACAGGAATGACATTCCGAAGTGGTGGTAGAGTCTTTGTTACTATTTTGACGATTCATAAATACTGTAATGGTTTACATGAATAAAAAATATTCTGATTCTGATTCTGATTCTGCACTGCCCCTGTACTGGGACTGACATGGTGGCGTTTACTATACAAGCACTTCAACACTTCGATGTACCGATAGTCAATGCGGCATCGCTGGAGAGATCTAAGAACCGCCTTAGTCTCGATCGAATCGAAAGCTTTCTCATAGTCCACAAACGCCAAGCATAGTGACCGATTATACTCCTCGGTTTTCTGTATAATCTGCCGCAGCGTATGTATGTGGTTTATAGTACTAAAGCTATCCGGAACCGGCTTGTTCGGGAAGCTGGAAGTCATCAAACCTGCGTTCCAGACGATTCGTGATGACTCTCGAAAACCACTTATAAACATGGCTCAGCAGTCTGATGGGCCTAAAATTCTTTAGTAAAGTGTTATCACCTTTCTCGAAAAACAGTACCACCCCTGTTCCATGCTTCCGGCGTTTTCTCTTCGAGCAAGACGGAATTAAACAGCCTCTGAAGGACTTTAAGTACCGGCGTTCCGCCCGCTTTCAGAAGCTCTGCGGTAATTCCGTCTTCGCCCGGCGCTTTGTTATTTTTCAGTTGTTTGAGAGCCATCCTAATCTCGTACAGGCTGATGTCCGATGTGTGCGTGTGTGTGTGTGTGTGTGTTTGTGTGAGTGATGTACGCTGTTGGCCGCAAGGCCTTTAAAGCTTCACCGGACTTAAGGGTGAGCGTGCAACTACTACGCTCGAGCCAGAAGGGCAAGCGGCGACATATCCGACGTTACGTTTCCATCCTCCATCTTCAGCTTCGTCAACTGGCTTTGCCCAATAGACGCGTCTCTTGCAAACACTTTAGAGCCCTTGTTCTGTGCTATGGTCTCTTCAATACGTCTTGTATTGAAGGATCGTAAATCGTGTCGCAAGGACTTCAATATCTGTCCATTAAGCATAGCATCATCGAAGGTTTGGAGCGTCATGGAACGTCGCTCAGTCATGAGGTTTCTGGTATAGTTCGATAGTTTTTGAGGTCTATTTTTACGGTGGGGCTTAAAATACTTGGACCCGACCGTATGAACAGTCTCTACGAGTACCAGGCTGTTGTTGATTTCGTCCACTGATGCGCTGCTATCTAGCAATTCGAAGCGGTTTGCCAATTCGAGTTGAAAGTTCTCGGGGTTTTGGATATGTGGTCGGAGCGTAGACTTCATCAGACGCGAACCTTTCATTTTGACAATAATATTTAATGTGCCTCTGACCATTCGGTGATCACTGCCGGTTTTTACCCTGTGGATCACGGAGACATCATTAAATATTTTTCGCTTGGTGCTCATGATGAAGTCTATTTCATTTTTGGTGGAACCATCAGGGCTCATCCATGTCCATTTCCTATGAGGCGGCTTCTGGAAGAAAGAGTTCATCATAAAGAGTCCCTCCTTCTCCAGGAATTCGGCCAGCTTCTGACCCCTGGGGTAGCGCTGCCCATATCCAAATTGCCCCACTCTCAACTCATCATCGCCCCGTTTGCCCATTTGAAGTCACCCATAACCACTGTAAAGTGTGTTTTGGAAGTATGTATGGCTCTACTAATGTCCTTATACATAACTTCGACGTCATCATCTGAGTATGCCGAAGTCGGTGCGTAGACCTGTATGACTTTCAGCGAATATCTTTTGGATATTCGGAGTATCAGGTACGCTACCCTGCTCGACACACTAGTGATGGATACAACGTTGTTTATGAGTGACTTGTGGACGATAAATCCGACACCACCTTGGGACTGCAGTTCGCCCTCCCGGTAGTAAAACAAGTTGCCGGATTTTAAGGTTATCGTGTCCTCGCCCTCTCTTCGGACCTCCGATAAACCAACAATATTCCACCGCAACTTGTTTATCTCTTCTTCCAGCTCAACAAGCTTCTCATCTGTCCTCAACGTACGAGCGTTGTATGTCACGAGGGCCAATTTTCGTTTAAGTGGTAGCCGAATCTCTGCCGGATATTCTTAGCACCCCTTGTCCTATCTTTACCATGGCTGCTACCGTGGCTAGGACGAACAGGACCGCCGGGGGCTAGGGACCTGGTTTTCTTCTTTTCTTCCATAGTATTGATTGTGGGATTTGCCATACTCGCCACGCTTGGCAGACGGGTTGACGAGCGCAGTTTTTGATCGCAGAAGTGTTAAGGGAACGCTGCTGCCCATTCCTTAGTTTTACCTTAGTCGCCTTGTACGACACCCGATGGGATGAGATAGGTTGATCCTATTCTAAGCCGGGAACCACACGGCCTAATACAGTATTATTTTTAAATAAAACAGGAATTGGTATTAAGTCTAACACACAATTCAAACTCAAACTCAAATAATTTATTTTGTATAAGCCCTGCGGGGGCGCTTACAAATAGTCAATTCACATTTTTTTTAAATCTAATTTAACTACAAATCTACCACCGGATCGGAACGCAGCCTCCACTGATAAGATCCGGCGAAGAAACTCAGCGGGCTTGTCTTTTTTTATTTAATTCTCTCCCTCTTTTTTCTTATATATTTTTTTTTATCATACTGTGTGAATACAATGTTTAGGTTACAATTAAATAGCTGACACTCTAGCTCTAGTGTGATGCCGTACGACCGAGATATGAGACTAATGAAGTTATTTATAAAGAGCGTCTGAAGGATTCCAGATGGACCAGTCCCCACAAGCAGCACCCGTTCACGAGTATGACTACTGGAACAGCCATCACTCCTCTCGACCATATTGGGGGGAAGGCAGTGACCCGCGTCAGACAGCCACCGCAAGCAAAGACATTATAGTGAGCATGACCAAACCAGAACCCCAGAGACGGTGGTCAAATAGGGTCTACAAAGCAGCAATACCTCAAGCTCGTCAGGCACAACACGCTACGCTTTACCATAATACGCTTACATATACGCTTTAATTTCAAAATAAAAATTAAATAGCAATACTAAATAATATGGCACTTCAATTCCACGCGGTCTTATCTTCTATGTAAGCCGAGATTTTGTAATATGCTTTCTTATATAATTTAGTCTTGATTAAATGGCAAATCTCGAATATCGTGGGGAAGTTTGTTAAAAAAAAGTATACACTGGCCCATGAACGAATTGCTGATTCTGTGGAGGCGCATGACATGTACAGCGAGATTGTTTTTATTCCGAGTATTTACAGTATGGGTGTCACTCAATTTTTCAAACTTGTTGATATTCTTTTTTGTATATAACAAGTTTTCATATATAAATTAAGGGTATTAAGTCGAAATAATACTGTATAAAATACTTAAATTTAAACGATTTTTATCCTAAGCTAACCACGAACCTGTCGTAACTTGAATTAATACGAGTGACGTCTACGATCGCCGAGCAGCAGCTGAGGCAACTCAAATGCGTCCGCTTGATGGGTGCGTGAATGAATCAAGTGAACGGTAAAAAAATATTTTTTTTGCCATATCTCGATAACTATTTTTGTTAAAATTGCCACTGTTTGACCAAATATTAGAATAAAAAAAAACTATTTTTCAAAATGCTTAATTAACAAATTGCCATTTTTTGAGTTAATCCCATTTTGTTTGCAGCATGCGATATAAATACAAAATCTTCCAATAACAGATCAGCGAAATGTGGATACACTATGACGGACGATTTAGCGCAGTGGTTAAGAGCGTAAGCCGCTCCGCCCAGTGTGTCTAATAGTCCCGGGTTCGATTCCCGCACGGGACAAATATTTGTGTGACCCACAATTATTTGTTTCGGTCTGGGTATTTGTGCGTGTGAATTTTCATGTTTGTAAACGCACCCACGACACAGGAATAAATCCTAGTGTGGGGCTACGTTTTCTTTTTTAAAAAAAAAAAAAAAACTAAACTATGTCTATATCCTTCCACTCCAACCAACGATTTGTGCAGAATTAAACCTGAGTTTATCCAATATAATCAACTGGTTGATCTGATACTTAATTGGTACATCTCCGACCTTTTGGAAACAAAACGAGCGCACGAAAAATTTGTTCTTTTATATTGCGAGAAGTAGTTTTTTGTTACTAGCATTATCAGAATCCTTTCCTTATCCTTCAAGTTGTCTTTTCTTAGTTTACATGCTGGATCTTTGTGGCCCGTACTATGTACTATTATTATCATTTTGGTTGTTATTTGTGTATTAGATGAGAATGCTCACCTATGTGGCCTAAGAAATACACCGTCTTTTGGTGGTGGGTGTATTCTATCTAGCAGTGCAGCCAGGTTTAAATGTCCTGCCCGTCTTGCAGCGGCAGCAGCTCTTCGTGCGCCAGCTTCAAGCCGCGTGCCGGCGCTCCAGCGAGCCAATACCACTGCTGTCTCCACGTGTCCTGCAGCACTCGCCAACATCTGTACACAGAATAATCATGAAGGACCTACCACGATCGACCATTTATCAAGCGGGAGAGTGACAGTGATGCAATACTTTACTAATGAATAATAAAGAAAGGATATATTGAGCGTGAGCTCGGAAATAAACGGCGTATGTACGTCATCATTTTCTAATAAAACTACACTGAAACAAAAAACTGCTTTACAAGAACTTAGCTACAATAATTTGCTGTCTCTTAGTAGATTTTTTTGATTAGTTTTTAAGCATTTCGCGTTCAAATCAGAAAATTTAATACAATGGAGATGACTTTAGATTTTTTTCTATCGAGAAAATTTCGTTTAATCGTATATTCCTTTTACCAGATTCTATAATATTGAGTCAAAAATCATATTTTAAATATGAAGTGTCTAATCAACACGTTTTTTCGCTGTAGCCCCTTAACTAACTAAGCCAAGTGAGACGTATTACAGGATGTATATATAAGACCCATTTATCAGACAAGGAATAGTCACTTTCACGTATGTATGTATACGTCTGTTTATATAATTATGTTGTTTATTTATTCCTCCTCAAGTCCATGTAGTCATCTCTGAGGTCACCGTTTTTATAGGTCCTACTGAATACCAGCGCTTTACCATAGTTAATAAAACTTCGTGGTGCAGCAATATGCTGAAGCAGTATCCTGCTCAACCGCACACAACCTCTTATGATTGTAAATGTGTATTTTGTTTTATTTATTTATATTCGTTTTCTGTGTGCGTGTGGTTGAATAAATGTCTTTTCTTTCTTCTTTCTTTTGTCTTCTTTATCGTCGGCGACGCATAAGAACCTCGTAAATCGTTTTTTTTTTCGAAAATAGGTTCATTTTTATATAGTTAAAAAAGTGCATATCGCATAACCAGAACGCACCCAATTTCAGTATGATAGTTCATTAGGCCATCTATGACTGTCGTAAATCGACAGTCTATCTAAGAAGTCTGCCATTTTGAAATAAGAGACTGTGCAAGACTGTCGGGGTGTGCACTTCTTTTTAGACACTTACGAGGTTTTTACTCGTCGCCGACGATATATAGTCGGCTACATAAGTCTCTCCATCATCCATCATCAATCTAAAGACGTCTACGGAAGGAGAAAAACCCTCTCGGTCGCTATGATAACTGAATTTCTCAACCAGTTCCAAAAGAGGATTTTTAAATCTTTCTTGGCAACTAGTCACTGCCTCCAAACATCACAACGACGACCGGGAAGTCAGTTATTATGAAATCATTTAATCATAATCAAAAAGGTTTTTAATTTGATTTTTGACCTGTTTTGAACAAGATATTTTAAGCTTAGAGATATTTTAAGCTCTCTTTGTCCATACCCATAGCAATGGCAAACTCAAATTGTGTTTCAGAAGCGACGCCCAAGGATGTGTGAGATATAAAGATTATCCTCCTTTTAACATAGTTGCATAAAAATCATAATATTGTTCTAAACTTTTTAGCACATCCTTTATGGAATACAAAAATAAGCATTCCAAAATACGGAAAGAGACAAAACTCACCAACGGCGTACAATTGTCGTTATCTCTAGCTCCCAAATTGACTTCCTTCTCTAATGCCAGACTGCTATCATCCTGCTGCCACCTTAGCAGCACAGTGGTTAGCTTCGTGTACCCAAGAGCTGCGGCCAGGTGCAAGATAGTGGACCCATCTTCTCCAGGTTCCGTTGTGAACCCTTCAGACGTGCCTGACGAACGAGCGCTGAGGGTGCGACAGAAGGAGACTAGACGCTCCTCGAATTTCGGGTTTGAGTATAATTGGACGTCTTCTAGCTGAAACGTTGAGCAGCATATATTTAATAAGTTAGTCATTCGGACACGTATCTTTAACAGATAGTGAATTATAGGTAAACGCCCAAAACTCAAACCAACAATTTGAGCCAGACGCTGACTCAATCTGAACCCGATATTAATTCGGCGATCATGATGAGTAAGTACGTAAATACAAACAGATGTAAGCGTCCTCGTCAAGCAAACTCCCCACAAAGTGAGGCTGCCGCAAGCTCGAAAGAACAAACAAATAGTGACCAAGTTTCCTACATGTCACAGTCTTTAGCAGAACAGACAGCCTTAATGACCAAGCTAGTGGCCGATATAGGGGAAATCAAGCTCCAAAACTCCCAAATACAGGCGTCTAACGTTCTAGTGAGTAAGACAAACGAAGAGATCGTGCAGTCAATGTCCTTCATGAATAAGCAATTTGAGATCATGAAGAAAGAGATCGAAGATTTAAGAAAAGAACGGCAGGAACAACAAAAGTACATTGGAAACCTGGAAAAACGAATACTGGACCTTCAACAAAAATCACGTCCCTCGGCTATTGAAATCCGGAATATCCCGCAAGGAAATAATGAAACCAGCTCCAGTCTTATGAAAACAGTCTGTAAGATCAGTGAAGTGGTGGGAGCGCCAATCAATGAATCAGCCTTCCGCGATATATATCGCCTACCTGGAAAAACACCTGGCACTACCTCTACCCCTCGCCCGATTATTGCAGAACTTATGACGGTGCAATCAAAACAATGTATGATATCGGCTGTAAGAGCCTTTAACAAAGAAAAAGGAAAAGAAGGAAAAATAAACACTGCACTCTTAGGTATACCAGGTAAATCTTTACCAGTTTATATAGCTGAAAAATTGCCTTCCAGCACCAAAAAACTGTTCTATCAAGCTCGCGAATTTGCCAAAAACAAAGCTTATAAATTTTGCTGGGTATCAAATGGCAATATTTTCTTGCGTAAACGAGAGGGTGATAAACAAATCTTAATTCACTCAGAACATTGTCTCCACGACCTTGATGACAAAAGTATTTGACTATTTCGATTGTATTTTATTTGCATGTCTACAATACTACTTATTACTTTTATACGTTTAAGAAAACGTTATTCAAATCTACATCACATACTTTACTACTCAAGATACACCTACCACACGATACACAAAAACTTTCAAACATACATACAAATAATCTATCATTCCTTAACATACATAAATAGTCCTATTCATACACTTCTTCCACAAGTTATTTATGAACGATGTAATTATTTGGTTATATTATCTAATACAAATGGCTACTATAAACAAGATCAATGATGAACTTGATCTCCCCGATCCAGGGAATTCCTTTAATTTTAGTCCTGAGGACTGTTTAAACCATATTAACATTTCCGATAGCAATATATCCCTATTACACATAAACATACGAAGCGTAAATAAAAATTTCAATCATTTACAAGTCTTATTAGATTTGACTAAAATTGACCTGGATGTTATAATTTTGACTGAATGCTGGCTAAGTAAAGCCAGTAGATTACCACCTTTAGTTGGATATGAGGTTCACTCAACAATTTTCAACTCTAATCAGAATGATGGAATCATGATCTACACAAAACTAGGTTTACAAAATACCGTATGGGAACCTAGCTTTAAGGGTGGAAACTGTCTTGTATGTCAATTAGACAAGAAACTCACGATTGTTGCTATATATCGCTCCCCATCATTTAACTCCAGAGATAATTTTGATGGCTTTATATCTAGCCTAAGTGATGTCTATGACAGCGTTTCCTCCTGCCCGAACATTGTACTTGTGGGCGACGTAAATATTGACCTTAGGCCAGGAAATAGAAATGACCGCAGTCTTGAATACCTAACACTAAATGCCTCCCACGGACTCGTTCCAACCCATCTGTTTCCCACTCGGCTAGAAAATTGTATTGATCATATTCTCCTAAAATCCAATTTTCCAACTACCTCACTTGTTTTAGACTCATATATTACCGACCATAAACCCGTCCTACTTACTGTAGCAAATGCCTACCCAGTACGGAACCTGTCTTACTTTATCACGCGACTAAATCACGAAGCTATTAATTTAGATCTAGAGCATGTGGACTTCACTTTCATATACCACAATGAAGATGTTAACACATCCATGAATAAATTTATACAAACAATAACTACGATAATAGAGAAAAATGCAAATAAAATTAAGATCCCTAGGCAGAAAAGAATTATAAAACCATGGATAACTCCTGGCCTTTTAAAATGTATAAAAAATAGGGATAAAATGCACATGAAAGTTAAAAAAGCACCTGACAATTTAATTCTCAAAATAACCTACTCACGCTATCGGAATTTCTGTAACAACTTACTTAAGAAACTAAAAATATCTTATGAAACCAGTGAGCTTGAACAAGCTAAAAACAATCCTAGAGCACTGTGGAAAACAATAAAAAAAAATAACCAACACCCGAAAAACGCATACTAGCCCTTCTCAGCTGTTAAGAATCCGAGAAAACCCTAAATCTTCCGTAAATGAAGTATGTTCTTTTTTTAGCAACGTGGGTAAAAACCTAGCGTCTAACATTGGTCCCCAAGATTGCGCCATACCAACTCTAGCCAACACTGTATCGCCCTCTGCTGGGTGCAATACCCTTAACTCCCCTGTCTCTTCACTAGCACTATTAGAAGTGGATGAAACAGAAGTTAATTCCCTTGTACTCCAATTACGCAATGGTGCCACCGGTTGGGATGGGATCTCCTCCCAGACACTGAAAAACTGCCGACATATATTGGTACGGCCAATAACCCATCTTTTCAACCGTTGCTTACAGACAGGTGTGTTTCCGGATGCACTTAAAAAAGCAATTGTACATCCTATTCATAAGGGTGGGAACAGATCTTGTGTCGATAACTACAGGCCAATATCAGTTCTGCCTGCGCTCTCTAAGATCCTCGAAAGAATTATCAACAACCGTCTAAAGACCTTTCTAGACAAACACAAAATAATTGCTAATAACCAGTACGGTTTCCGGACAGGGTTCTCAACAGAGGATGCCGTACTCGATTTTACGCAATCTGTGGCCAGAAACTTAGACAACAAAGTAAAATGTTTGGGGATGTTTTTAGATCTTTCTAAGGCATTCGACACGGTTTCTGTTCCTATTCTTATTTCAAAGCTAGAACGTATTGGTGTGCGTGGCCTGCCTCTAAAAATCTTTAAAGATTACCTAAATCATCGTTTCCAGTGTGTCAAGATTGACTCATACCTTAGCGATGATGAATTGGTGACCCACGGTGTCCCCCAAGGAAGCGTATTATCTCCAACCCTGTTTCAGGTCTATGTCAATGACCTGTGCGCGATGAATCTTCCAAACTGTAAGATTTACGCTTATGCAGACGATACCGCGATACTCGTTTATGGACCTACTTGGGATAGTGTAAAAAAATACGCGGAGTCAGCTCTATACAAAATAATGAAGTGGCTTAATGTAAATCTACTCTCACTTAACTTACAAAAAACCACCTACATGCCCTTCATAATACGACGTAATACCATACCGTCCAACACCTTCGCAATAACTGCTCACTCATGCCAAAACCCCTGCATACCTTGCACTTGCCCGACTCTCACTAGAACTGATTGCGTCAAGTATCTGGGAGTTCAGATAGACAACGGACTAAGATGGGACAAACACATTGATGCCCTTACAACAAGAACAATACGCCTTATACATATATTTAAATCTCTCAGAGAGTCCGCCAATTTTGACACACTAAAGATGGTTTATCTTGCATTGTGCCAATCGATTATTGGATATTGTATTTCCGTATGGGGAGGAACAACAAAATCTAACCTTCTTAGAGTGGAGAGAGCACAAAGAGCCATCCTTAAAGTAATGACACGTAAACCCTATAGATATCCAACATCAAAACTGTACTCCGATTGTAAGGTGCTTACTGTCAGACAGCTCTTCGTGCTCCAATTAGTCCTAAGAAAACACGCGAGCTTGCCGCCGTCAGACCCCAACAAACGAATAAAAATCCCACAAGCCTACAAGCACAAAACTACTTTCGCCAAACATCACTTCTACATTCTTAGTACTCACATCTATAGGAAAATTCATAAACAACTAAACCTAATAAACCTAAACACTCACGCTGTTAAATCAAAAGTAACAGAATGGCTACTACAGAAAGACTATATGTCTACGGAGTTCCTACTAACTTACATCGCATAATAGGACGCACTATGAATGTATAAGCGCACAAACACTCTGCACACACACACGCACACACCCACACACACACGCACGCGCGCGTGCGCTCTCGCACTCACACACACACACACACACACACACACACACACATCATAAATTGTAATGGTAGACCTTTACCGTTCACCAGTTGCATTAAATCAAGCTACTAAATACCTTTTAGCCGAACACTGTCTCTTAAAATACAGGTTAATCCTAGTTTAAGAGGCAGAGTTTTTACATTAATTGAATACAGATTTTCTGCAACCTATTTTCAGCATAGAAATGTAACATACTCGTATTTAACCTCTTAGTTTTAACGTTAGTTATCACAACCTGACTTGGTAAAAACATCAAGCTTCTGTGCCATGTATCTGTATTTTTGGTTAATAAACTATTATTATTATTATTATTATTATTATAGGTGCATGGCAAGCAAGTTTGATCCTAATAATGACATTATTAGGATCACATACGTTGTTTCAGTTGATGTAGCCTTTTGTTAATTTCCTAAATAAAGATTATTCTATTTTTTTTATTAAAACGTAACCCCACACTAAATTTTATAGGTAGCCTAACGACTACCACATTAAGTGGTAACCGGGACCAACGGCTTAACGTGCCTTCCAAAGCGCGGAGACGCTTGAATATGATAATGCCACAAACGGTCACCCATCTCAGGCCGACCGAATTAAACGCTGCTTAACCTTGGTGACCGGTACACAGAACACCGCGGTTGCACAGCGCTACGAGCGCCTAATATTGACCAATAGCAATTTATTTAACGATGTTAACAATGTCTTTGCGGAAACATTATATCCTGGGTATGCTCCGCTGGTTCGGGCATATAGAAAGAATGTCCGAAGAAATAATGACAAAACTGATATACAATGCGAAAGTGGAAGGATGTAGGTACCGGGGAAGACCTAGACTATCTTACCATGACCAAATAAACCGGGTCTTATCTGAAGGACAAGTCAGGAGTCTCCGTAACCGGCGATCGTGTATGAGACGAATTATGAGAGTAGAGGAAGCCAGAGAGGTATGTAAGGAAAGAGCCTGTTGGAACTCTGTACTCTCTGCCTACCCCGTAAGGGATCTGGCGTGATGATATAGATAGATAGATAGATTATTATATCACTTGCTATCTGCAATATTCAGTCCGTAAAACACTACAATGCGAGCTAACTATATACCTTGGACTATTGTTTCTTTTATAACTCAGTATATAAACATCGAGATAAAAAATACACATGGCCCTACCATCGTTAGATATTTTAATAACAGCTGTGCTGTAACCCGCGGTATAGTCCGCGTGATATTTTAAAAACATGTTATTAAATAAAAGTAGCCTAAGTTACTCCTTATATGCGCTTTTTACCACTGAAAGTCCGTAGTTTCGGAGATTAGTCAGAACAAACAAACAGACGGACGAACAAAAATTTTCAAGTTACAAGTAACTTAAGTATACTTTTATATACTTTTAGTAAAAAGCTGTTATTTTAACATTACAAACAGATTTTTCAATTATATTTATTTGTATTCTTACCTGGCTATTAATAAGAATTCTTACCTGGCTATTATCATCAGCTGGCTCAATCTTCATCTGTAGCCTACCCTGCAGCCGGTGTAAGCGCTGCATCAGCGAGAATCGCCTTAAATCCAGCGAAGGCAACGGCGCCGATGCTGGAGACGAGGGCGCAGGCGCCGGCCCGGCCTTGTACTCGAAGACAACTGTATCTGACACTACGCGACCACCTTTTGCCACTTGCAGCGCTGCTAAGCCTGCTTCGTGAGCTGAAATTATGTGAATGTACTGGTTCGGGCTTATAGAAAATTAATTAATTGACTGCCTCGTTGGTCTGGTGGCAAAGCGCATCGCTTTACGAACACGAGGTCCTGGGTTCAAATCCTAGGTCGGACAAATGTAGTTTTTTATCGAAAAATTCCCAGTATGAGTCCAGAGTCTGGAATTGTGCCCGGTATATGGCAATAGGCTCGCCCCCTATAATATGGGACCTAACATCGTCGGCGAAACGTGGGTGTACTTAGTACACCTCTGCCACCCCCTCTGGGGAATATGGGCGTGAAGGCGTTTTTTTTTAAATTAATTTATGCTGCTATATGAAATTCGCGTTGAGGGCATTTTGTTTTACGAACTGCGAAAAAATATTGATCATAGACTCCTCTTTAAACAAATTATACACAGTGGATTTTTAAAATGGGGCAGTAAGGGCAGCCACCTCAACCGTTGTAGCTACAGTAAAACGGTCTGCGGAGACTATTCATAACTCTTTGCACGATTTCGTAAAAAAATGTAGTCAGCAAGAAAATGGGAAATTTACTCAAAAATTTGTTTGATGCCAAGGGATCCTGTTTCTAATAAGGATCAAAAACCTCTATTGGACCAACTCAGGTTGGAGTACTAGCAAAGTCAAAAATCGCAAAATACTTTTCCCATATATTTTGTAGACACTCTTTTTGATGACAATCGATCCTATTTAAGGATCAAAAACTTTACCGGCGATGTAAGGTCCCAATGTAATAGGGAGCAAGTTGCCATATTCTATATTGTCATTGCCTTTACCGAGAAGCTCCAAACTCCGGAGTGCTAGTAAGTATTTTTCAATAGAAGCACCCCAATGATACTTCGTCGCATCCTGGCAATCACAAAATCCTCGTTTCGATTCTTATACCCAATCTGCCCACTTCCGCGTGAAGTGAGGGAAGTTAGTCTTATAAACGCTGCACTCTACTTCGAAATCTTTTTGCAATTAGGGGAAAATAATTTTGGTAAAAACCAAAGGATGAAATCTAAAGAAATATATAAAACACAAATAATGTAAGGGTTTTATGTCAGGAAACCCATGGGAAAGGTATTTTATAAATTGTCTTGGGCATATTTTTATATAATCGTTATAATATCGGGTAAAATATAATCTTAAGTCCGGAGTTTTTAAAAACATAAGAGAAACACAGCGAGTACGAAGAGAGTATGTGAACAGTAGTCGCTGCCGCAGCACTGCTTACTGCTCTAGGTAAAGTGGTGGTAGTTGCAGTATATGAACTGGTAATAACGAATCAAAAATTGCGGCAGCCAACCAACGGTGTTTTTTTTTTATATGTTTTACCAACAATTGTTTACACTAATACAATTTAAGAATACATGTGTCAAGAACACTTTCAGCGCAACAATTACTTAAAGGTAAACACCGCATGCAGTAATAGAAAGACAGCAGACAAATAAATTGAAGTCAGTATAAGGTTTTATTTTATTTTTTATTTTTATTTTTAATATAAAACGTAGGCCCACACTAGGATTTATTCCTGTGTCGTGGGTGCGTTTACAAACATGAAAATTCACATACACAAATACCCAGACCGAAACAAATAATTGTGGATCACACAAACATTTGTCCCGTGCGGGAATTGAACCCGCGACTATTAGACACAGTGGGCGGAGCGGCTTAAGCTCTTAACCACTGCCCTTAATCGTCCGTCATAATAACATAGGCGTCACAGATAACATAGGCTTTTCGATTAAGGTTATTTAAGATTTAATACAAGTTGAAAACAAACCTTTGCTTCCTTAAAGAATCAAAGTGTAAGTCAATTTTATCACTACACTTGTTCAAAATCTTGCACAACCTTGCACGGGGTGAATTGGCACCTAAAACAGTTTTCCTTAACGGTGGACAAAGTGGCGTGATAGAGTTGCGAGGTATTTTCTACGGGACCCGAAAATTGAAAAGGTGTTAAATAATATAATGAAAATTGTAACAAACCTGGACAGTAACACCTAAGAAGGCCGTTCTGCACCAATATCGAGGGTACTGGAAAGTTATCGAACAGTACGGTATACTGGTCTGAAGTATCATTCCACGGGCCAGCCACCAGCACCTTGGCACCACCCTCAGGGTACGCCCACTCGGGGGAGTAGTCCGTAATACTGAGTGCACCCTCGCCGCTACATTCTGTTTGCATTTTATCATTATCTTCGGCCGGTGGAGACTTGTCGCACAAAGTCTGGGAAATAATGTAAAAGAAAACACTAGAACTTTTTCTAAAAATTTATACATAAATATATTTTAGTTTCATCTGGACGCATCAAGTGTTTCGAAAAGCAGTAAGTGCATATATATGACAGTGGAGGAGATTCATATCTCCTCCATCGGCCCCTAAAGGCACTTGCCTTTAAAGACAAAAATTGCTAGGACTTTAATTTAGGCAGCAAATTTTAAAATGTGTAGGTATTTAACTAAAATGTTGGTGTAAAGCCTAATTTTTGTTAGTATTCTATTTGTAGTCTCAAGATCATTGCAGCCTTATTAAGCCGCAAGTACTCCTTGGATTTATATTACAATGCACACGAAGACCTTATTGATTATGTTTAAATCAATGCGATCTTGCCTTCTGTAATCCGTGAATATGGCACTCGGTGCCTGGCAGCCTTTACAATGTGAATGAACAGACACAATAGGTATTGTATTTCAATAATCTAAACGATAATCTTGTAAAAAATGTTACCTATTTCACTTACCACAGGATTAGTCGATATAGAACTGGGATCCAGCACTTCCAATTCAGGAAAATCTCCTAACATATCAAAAGCGTCCAAATTCACAAACACATTATCATCAACTCCATGTGTGGGAGATGCCACAGCCTCACAACTATCTATAAAATCCATCGTGTCTATCCCAGAGACCATCACATTAGCTGTGTCTGTTGACCTGACACCGTTCCTATCTAGTTCACACGTTGGCATATTGGCCGACAACGTCTTCTGAATATCTTCATGCGACAGCTCAAGAGTCTCATCAAAGAACCCATTAGAACCTAAATTTCCGTCAGTACCGAGAAGCACCAAAGTATCATCACAGTTATCCGTCAAAACTTTACTTTCTAATCTTTCAACTAAGTCTGGATATCTTGATGGAGTCGCGGGCGCGCTTGCGATCATCTGATTCCTACTCCGTGGCTCCATTTTAATTTTTCTATCAAAATCAATGTTAATCTTCTCCTCTCGAGTTTCAATTTCAAATGTAGAATCGGAATTTTGTATGCACGAAGATGGCTGGCTATCTGGTAGCTCTCTTTTTAAAACAAAAGTTGGTTTGTACTGTTGCCGGTACCTATCTCTGGGTTCCTCGCATACGAATGACGTCACTGATAGAGGTGATACTAAGGACGAATTCTGTTGACTGCCGTTGCTCGTTCCGTTCAGTATGAGGAGACCACCACCACCCTGGATTTGACCGAGGGACAAAAGTAAAGGAGACGATTGTGGAGCGGATCTATGATCTCTAGTGTATTGTCTTGGTGGATGAGACATAGGTCTTGGTGAAGGGCCTGTGGTTGAGGATACTTGGTGGTCCGAAGGTGGCGGTTTTGCCGCGTGGATTCTCCGTAATGGATGGGCACAGGTCCTTGAGTCTTGGCAAGTTGAATCAGGGCACCCGCATTCCAGCTGCCTCGCTAGGGCTGCGGCTCTGGCCGCTCTCTGCTTCTCCATCAGCTGTCCAACGATAGCTTCCACGGTTTCAGCCGTCTGGAACATTTTTCCCTGAATTTGAGTTATAGTGACACTCTGTACGTAAGATTAAATTTTAATAATTATACTCACCGATATTTCCAATTCATTGTTGATGTCTGGGTCATCTTCGCTGAAGACTGAAACGAAAATATATAGCTTGTCAGTGTTGAAAATTACATATCATAGCGGGATTGGATGTTATTACTATAGATGGGATATCAATAAAATGCTTATCTGCACTAAAAGTTCACTGAGTGATATCATTTTTATGACTGCTATAAATATACCAGTAAATAATTCAAAATATCTGTTAATCCCTACATTTATTATTAAGTTTAAACGACGGCTTGGTTTAGTGTTAGAGGGTAGGATTTTCAGCTCACTGAATCGGATAGACGCGGGTTTGATCCACACAAAGTGTAAAACTTTATCTATCTATCATCACGCCAAATCCCTTGCGGGGTAGGCGGACACACTTTATCTGACCTACAGTGATGTTTGATTCGGTTTTGGTATGTTAATTTCACGGTTATTAACGCATCTGTAACACAATAATAGTTTCAAATACACGACAATGTCTCATAATAAAAACAAACTAGGTTTAAACAACCTCATAATAGATGTAACCATTTATGTAACTGGAACCAAAATCATGCTAAATAAATATATTTATCCATTATTATTTTACTAGCCTACTTTACTGTCTCACTCCCGAGTATTTGCACAGTTGTAGATCCATTGCTGTTACCCAAGAACATTAAAATTCAAAAATAACTATACGAAATACCAACATAAAAATCCAGAATTAATAACGAGCGGAGCCCTAAATTAACATTGGCATCGTTATTCCAATCAGATAGGATTAATAACCGCGGTGCATAATTGATATTTGCTATCGTTTTCATAAATATTCAGCTTTCGAATGGAAACTTTCCGGGTCCCAATTTAGCCGTAGTGATTTAAATTTTTCGAGGACCAGTTGAAAAAAAAGGTATGTAAATAGAATTGTGAATTCTTTTTTATTGCTTGCTGCGTTTCGAACAGTGATAATGTAGTGGTGACTAAATAGACCGTGTCTTATCTGAAGGGCAAGTCCAGAGTCTCCGTAACCGGCAAGCGTGTATGAGTCGACCTATGTAAGTGGAGGAAGCCAGAGAGGTATGGAAGGAAAGAACCTGTTGGAACTTTGTACTCTCTGCCTACCCCGCAAGGGATCTAGCGTGATGATATAGACAGAGATAGATGTTGTGGTTTAATAAATACTAATATTATAAATTCGAAAGTAACTCTGTCTGTCTGTCTGTTTGTCTGTCATCTTTTCACCCCCAAACCGATGAACAGATTTGGATCAAATCTGAGAAGGAAATAGATTTTATCCAGGGGAAAGCAATAGGCTACCTTTGCCTTGAAAAAAAAACTTAAATGTCTGAAATTCACGCCTGAAGATAACGCGAACGAAGTTACGGGTGCAACTAGTAGTTATATAAAAAACGTTGCAAAAGTTACAAGAAAAAAAAATCAATTTTGGTTGCCTATTATGGGATCACCCTAGTAACACGAATAATTTTCCCAGCATTGCTTTTCAATTAGGGATCTTCTAATGACTGCCTCGTTGATCTAGTGGCAAAGAGCATCGCTTTGTCATCACGAGGTCCTGGGTCGAACAAATGTAGTTTTTCTAACGATAACTTCCCAGTATGGGTCTGGAGTCTGGAACTGTGCCCGGTATACTTCTATAGGCTCGCTCCCTATTACATGGGACCTAATATCGTCAGCGAAAAAGAGGGTGTAGTCACTATACCTCTGCCACCCCCGCTTGGAGAATATAGGCGTGACGGTGGATCCTCTTATCTAAATGGCTCTCAGTGGGTTTTTAACTGGTTTTATTCAATGGAAGTAGTTAGTGTTCCAATTCGGTTGAAGATTTAAAACATGATAAGTGTTTTATTGCCTACTGTTTTTTATTTAATAAGTACCTGATCTTCGTAAGTATTTATAAACTTAACTGTGGTTGACATCAGTTCAGTTGTTTTAAAGTCTTTGTGTGTTGTACAATAACATTAAGCTAAAGGCATCGTGATATTGGTACATGGTTATATCGTTTGCTAAGCGATGGTATTTTAAGCCGTTGCATTTTTTTAGCTTCACATCTATAAGTATGTCACGGTTTATATTTTTAATCCAACCGTTTAAATGATAATAACGGAAAAAAGCCTTTATTCAATTTAATAACGGAAGCAATCGAACCGATATCAACCATAATTCGCTTGATAAATGCTAATGAATATCAAGTTTAAAAAACGCTTTGATATTAAATTCATCTGTTTAATATCTCATAATGGTACAGCCAAACCAACGCGTCCAGGCGCGGCCGCGGTGGCGTGTACGGTGGCGATCAGCTCCTGCAGTAATATTTGTATGGAAATGTTCACACCAACGCGTCCTGCGTCCTGCACGCGCTATCTGGGCGGCGTCTGCACGCACAATCATAGAGTCGCGGCCGCGGCTGAACGCGTTGGTTTGGCCCTACCTTAACATCGCTCTTTTTGAAAGAAGACTTTGACAAAATGTATAAAGTCATCATCATCTCAGCCTATACTTGTCCACTGCTGAACATAGGCCTCCCCAATCGCTTTCCAGCGTAACCGGTCCGATGCCACCTGCATCCAACGACTTCCTGCGATTTTCGCAAGATCGTCGGTCCATCTGGCAGGCGGTCGTCCCACGCTGCGCTTGCCAATACGTGGTCTCCACTCTAGAATCTTTCTGCCCCAACGCCCGTCCGATCTACGCGCTATGTGGCCCGCCCATTGCCACTTCAGCTTGCTAATCTTAACGGCTATGTCGGTGACCTTGGTTCTTCTACGAATCTCCTCATTCCTGATTCGATCGCGTAGAGAAACGCCGAGCATAGCTCTCTCCATAGCTCGCTGAGCAACTCTAAGCTTTTTTATGAGACCTATTGTAAGAGACCACGTCTCTGATCCATATATCATCACTGGTAACACACATTGACTAAAAACTTTAGTCTTAAGGCACTGAGGTATTTTGGATGAGAAGATATTGCGCAGTTTCCCGAACGCTGCCCAGCCGAGTTGGATTCGTCGATTGACCTCTCTCTCAAAGTTGGACCTACCTAACCGGACTACCTGTCCCAGGTAAATGTATTCGTCGACAACTTCAAAAGTAGAGTTCCCAACGGTGAGTGCGGTGGGTACGACATGGACGTTAGACATTATTTTGGTTTTGTCCATGTTCATTTTAAGACCCACTTGTTGAGATACTCTGTTGAGGTCACCGAGCATTCGTCCTAGATCTTCCAGCGACTCCGCCACGACCACAATGTCGTCGGCAAATCGAAGGTGAGTGATGTATTCGCCATTGATGTTGATGCCAAGTCCTTGCCATTCCAAGAGCTTGAAGGCGTCCTCTAAGGTGGCCGTAAACAGTTTCGGAGAAATAACGTCTCCCTGTCTTACTCCTCTTTTTAAGGGGATTGCCTTCGTGCACTGCCCCTGTACTCGGACTGGCATGGTGGCGTTATTATACAAGCACTTCAACACTTCGATGTACCGATAGTCAATGCGGCATCGCTGGAGAGATCTAAGAACCGCCCAAGTCTCGATCGAATCGAAGGCTTTCTCATAGTCCACAAACGCCAAGCATAGTGGCCGATTATACTCCTCGGTCTTCTGTATAATCTGCCGCAGCGTATGTATGTGGTCTATGGTACTAAAGCCTTTCCGGAAACCGGCTTGTTCGGGAGGCTGGAAGTCATCAAACCTGCGGTCGAGACGATTCGTAATGACTCTCGAAAACAACTTATAAACATGGCTCAGCAGTGTGATGGGCCTATAATTCTTCAGTAAAGTGTTATCACCTTTCTTGAAAAACAGTACCACCACACCCCTCTTCCATGCTTCCGGCGTTTTCTCTTCGAGCAAGACGGAATTAAACAGCCTCTGAAGGACTTTAAGTACTGGCGTTCCGCCCGCTTTCAGAAGCTCTACGGTAATTCCGTCTTCGCCCGGCGCTTTGTTATTTTTGAGTTGTTTGAGAGCCATCCTAATCTCGTACAGGCTGATGTCCGGGATATCTTCAGTGTAGTGTCGTGTTAGCTTGGCTCTTGGGTCTTTTACCAAGTCAACAACAGGTTCAGCTACTGAGGTATACAACTGCCCATAGAACCTCTCTATCTCCCTGAGCACCTCCGACCTATTCGACGTTACGTTTCCGTCCTCCATCTTCAGCTTCGTCAACTGGCTTTGCCCAATAGACGCGTCTCTTGCGAACACTTTAGAGCCCTTGTTCTGAGCTATGGTCTCCTCAATACGCCTTGTATTGAAGGACCGTAAGTCTTGTCGCAAGGACTTCAATATCTGTCCATTGAGCTGCCTATAGGACTTAGCATCATCGGAGGTTTGGAGCGTTATGGAACGTCGCTCAGCCATGAGGTTTCGGGTGTAGTTGGATAGTTTTTGAGGTCTATTTTTACGGTGGGGCTTAAAATGCTTAGACCCGACCGTATGGACAGTCTCTACCAGCCTGTTGTTGATTTCGTCCACTGATGCGCTGCTGTCTAGCAATTCGAAGCGGTTTGCCAATTCGAGTTGAAAGTTCTCGGGGTTTTGGATATGTGCATTACAAGGTCGGAGCGTAGACTTCATCAGACGCGATCTTTTCATTTTGACATTAATATTTAATGTGCCTCTGACCATTCGGTGATCACTGCCGGTTTTTACCCTGTGGATCACGGAGACATCATCAAATATTTGTCGCTTGGTGCTCATTATGAAGTCTATTTCGTTTTTGGTGGAACCATCAGGGCTCATCCAGGTCCATTTCCTATGAGGCGGCTTCTGGAAGAAAGAGTTCATCATAAAGAGTCCCTCTTTCTCCAGGAATTCGGCCAGCCTCTGAACCCTGGGGTTGCGCTGCCCATATCCAAATTGCCCCACTCTCAACTCATCATCGCCCCGTTTGCCCAGCCGCGCATTGAAGTCACCCATAACCACTGTAAAGTGTGTTTCGGAAGCATGTATGGCTCTACTAATGTCCTCATACATAACTTCGACATCATCATCTGAGTATGTCGAGGTCGGTGCGTAGACCTGTATGACCTTCAGCGAATATCTTTTGGATATTCTGAGTATCAGGTACGCTACCCTGCTCGACACACTAGTGATGGACACAACGTTGTCTATGAGTGACTTGTGGACGATAAATCCGACACCACCTTGGGACTGCTGTTCGCCCTCCCGGTAGTAAAACAAGTTGCCGGATTTTAAGGTTATCGTGTCCTCGCCCTCTCTTCGGACCTCCGATAAACCTACAATATTCCACCGCAACTTGTTTATCTCTTCTTCCAGCTCAACAAGCTTCTCATCTGTCCTCAAAGTGCGTGCGTTGTATGTCACCAGGGCCAATTTTCGTTTTTGGTGGTAGCCGAATCTCTGCCGGAGATTCTTAGCACCCCTTGTCCTGTCGTTACCATGGCTGCTACCGTGGCCAGGACGATCAGGACCGCCGGGGACTAGGGGCCTGGTTTTCTTCTTTTCTTCCATAATAGTGATTGGGGGGATTTGCCATACTCGCCACGCTTGGCAGGCGGGTTGGCGAGCGCAGTTTTTGATCGCAGAATTGTTAAGAGAACGCTGCTGCCCATTCCCTAGTTTTCCCTTAGTCGCCTTGTACGACACCCGATGGGAAGAGATGGGTTGGTCCTATTCTAAGCCGGGAACCACGCGGTAATGTATAAAGTAACGAACACAAAACATCAAAATGAATCTTTAACTACATCAATGCTTTAACATTAATTAACTCGACATTTAGATTTCAAACTTCTTATTGAGGAGATTCTTGTATATTCAAAGAAACAGATATACTTCTTAGTACTTATTAACTTCTACTTCGTATAAGTGATTGTTAATTACAAATAATGGAATTAATTAAAAGTTGCGCCAGACATCTTCGATTCATTCATGGTAATTAACCAACTTGAAAACCCAGAGCATAATGCTTATAAATGCTCATGACCGCATCGACCTTACCCCGGTTTAAGTGAAAATTTCGAATTCTACCCGTTGAGTTGACGAGTTGACAGTCGGTCAGTTTCTTCACTTTATAATGCGATTCTGCAATCACTGGTACTAAATATCATATACACATAATATCGTGCATTTTGATCATTACAGAAAGTAGTTCGTTCTAGATTGGTAACTGAATTGATTCCTGCTATTTTAATTTTTTTTTAATTTGCAAAAATGCTGTTACTCTTTTCGCGCGCTATAATAAACTAAATTTATTTTCGATTCAAAGCAATACGGAGATTTCAAATGCATTTCTAAAACGTATTTCTCAATGCACACATACACGTACAAGTTTCATTGTTAATTGGGGTATAAAATTGCTTAAAAAGGGGTAAAAATGTTAAATTTGGAAAACTGGTTTTTGTACTGGATTTGTGAAGCAATTATCTAATTGAGGTGTCTACGATACTATATGATTATGTAGTTAATTTGATTACTTTAAAAAATTATACGACGAGAGGTTTGGAATGAGGATTGGGATTAGGCGTGATGATATAGACAGATATGAACTCCAAATGACTTATAATACTTTTAAAATATTGTTTCGTACAAAAACCTTTTCATTAAATTCTTATCTGTAGACTTATTCAAATTTATGTTGATCCACAGTCGAGATGTAGGTGCTCCCTCTTTCTCATTTAGGGATCTTATAATTTTATTCATAAGGTGTCTATTTGGATATAAGTAAACGAGAGTTATTATATTTTGATAGAGTTCATTGTAGCGTGTCTTGTGATGATTTAGAAATATCACGAAGAAAATATTTGTTGAAAAGATTAGTGTTGCATATTTAGTCCATAGATATTTAATTATATCAGATTATACTGTCCCACAGCCGGGCAAAGGCCTTTCTCTCACAAATCGAGGTGAGAGATATTAGGTCATTCCACCTCGCGGACCCAGTGCGGACACGTGGATGCAGGATTGTGGCCATCTGCTGTTGGAACTTATCAAGCCGCCTATAAAGCTTCCAACCGTACTGCACGTAACCGTACTGTTCCAACGGTACTGGGTCCGTTCCTATTCTTAGTTTACATAAATGATCTACCTGAAGTAATTAAAAATCGAGCGAAGATAGTGTTATTTGCTGACGATACCTCTTTGATTTTTAGAGTAGGTAGACATGTTAATAACTTTGACGAAGTAAATGACGCTATTCTTCAACTACATAACTGGTTTACATCCAACAATTTAGTGCTCAATAACAAGAAAACTAAATGTATAAGGTTTTCTTTGCCAAATGTAAAAAGTAATGAGTTAGTCGTTAAGCCAAATTGGAAGCCTTATACGCGGCTTGAGTAGTCCCAACAGTAGGTACTCAAAAACCTGCCTCTACCAATTCACACTGGGTCCACTTAGGGACTGAAGTATTACCAAATATCTCTCACCTAGATTTGTGAGAGAAGCCTTTTTTCCCAGCGGTGGGATAGTATATTATGCTGATATATATCACCTGCTGTTTGAACTTTTTAATCGGAGCAGATTGCTCTTGAAACTTTTCAGTGAAGGCAGATATTCAACCGCAGTTGGAACTTTGCAAGTCAATACGGTCCATATGGCTCCATTTACATTCAAAAGGATTGAAAAGTTCTAACAGCAGGTGACCTTAAACCTGCTTCAACAAATCCGCACTGGAACCTCATGATGGAGTATAACTCTAGATTTGTAAAGGAAGGCCTTTAATTAGCAGTGGGCCAGTAAAGGTTAATTTATTATTATCATACTCAAAGAAATAACTGAGAACCAAATAGACCATGTCTTATCTATAGGGCAGGTCAAGAGCCTTCGTAACCAGCGAGCATGTATGAGACGAATTATGAGAGTGCCTGAAACCAGAAAGGCTTGTAAAGAAAGAATCTGTTGGACCTCTCTACTCGCTGCTATTCCACAAATGTCTGGCGTGACGATATATAAATAGATGATGAATAAGGCTCATACCGTAGCACACTCCTGAGCTTAATAGTCTTAAGATGATAATAATACTCACACATAGGCTTTAATTGGCTGACCAGCTCATCCTTCGTCCACTCCTTCTTGTCAGCCCATAGGGCGAGGCTCGGAGCCACCGTGGCCAGCTTGTTGTCATCAGGGTATGGCACGTTCAGGTAATGCACTAGGACTATGTCTGGGTTCTGAAAGTGAAAGACCAGGAGGTTTGTTAAAAGTCCTAAACTTTTTGAACGTCTCTCTTCCATAGAAGTCAGATATCGTGCCTACTACGTAAACGTCTTTACACATCGTGACACGTACGTCGACGTTCGACGTCTATTCCCCAAGCGGGGGTGGCAGAAGTGTACAGTGTACACCCACTTTTCGCCGACGATGTTAGGTCCCATGTAATTGGGGGTGAGCCTATTCCCGTTTTATCGGGCACAATACCAGAATCCGGAACGATACTGGAAATTTTTCTATTTTGTCCGTACTAAGATTAAAACCCAGGTTCACTACGCACTACTACGCGCGTTATTTGCCATTAGACTAACGAGGCAGTCACTATTTGGAAATAAATAATTGTACACCAACTTTTTTAACTTTTGTGTACCATACGAATGCTAAGTAACGACGACTGAGTGCTTTGAATCTTATTTTTGGATCACAAAATTATTGTCTTTCGTTTTTTTCACTAACTATCGATTGGTCTCGTTGTAAGATATTATTAATTTTTATTTTTATCCCTTAGTTAGATTTTATTATTATGTTTTAACGTCCGTGATGTAACCAAACGGCGCAACGGAAGACAGGCGCTGATTGCTTAAGTACCCAGCATAATACTGAGTTGGGTCCGTTTTTAACCGACTTCAAAAAGGAGGAGGTTCTATGTTCGTCTGTATGTATGCTTTTTTATGTATGTTTACTGATATTTTCGTCAATTGTGTACCGATCTTGATGATTGTTTTTCCGTTGGGTTCAGTATAGCTCCAAGCTGGTCCTATTTTAATTTCATTGTTTTTGGACCTTGGACTTTGAAGAAACACGAGGGAACTCGTTAACAAAAAACAATACGAATGTGTAGATTGAGTTATTATGATATATATCCTACTATAAATCTAAGCAGAATAATATAATAATAAAGTTAGATAAATTTTCATATTTAATTAAGTAATCAAAAAAATATATAACTTTGAAAAAAAAAGTAAACTGACTTCAAAAAGCGCAAAATTAAGATACCTTTTTTTTTTTTTTTTTTTACGGGGGGAAATGCGCATACCCCCGGGCCGAGGGCACGGCCCGGGTGGTTATGTGGGGCTCGCACCCACTAAAACCCCCCGGCGTCCTACTGCCCTTCTGCCGGGCCACAGGAATCGTCACTGGCATGACCTCTGTGGCACCGGCGGGCTCGGTCCGCAGTTAGGCGCGGACCTCGACAAATGTAGGGGTGCTAGTCGTTCGATGCAGTTGGTTATTTGGCACCGACTTCTAATATTTATTTTTTCTTTTTAGTAAGCTTAGGCATCTTAGCTTTGGGATGTTTGAAGTCGGTTTACCTTTTTAATAAAGTTATTGTATCGAGGTTATGTACCTAATTACCTACGATTCTTAATAGATGTAATATATATAATAGATTAGATAGATATAGATTTTTCTTAATAGATTTTTCTATCATGTCATTGTCACGGGTGGCAGAGGTGTATCATGTACGCTCACATTTTGCGGGCAATATTAAAGTCCAATATAACAGAGGCAGTCCTATTTTCATTAAACTAGAAAAATCCGGACTACAACTGAGATTTTTAAATAAAAATACTAGGTGCACTTTTTCCGACCTAAAATAAGAACCAAAGACCTCGCGATAGCTCTCTCAACTATTTGCCACTAGACCAACAAGTCGGTGATATACATATGTACATACATATTTATTAATCTTCGTACCTAATAACTTACAATGGAAGACATTACCTACTAGGAGGTCATAAACATCGTTATCTAAATAGGTCTAGCTTTCCGTCTTCATTAGCAGCAAGACAAAACAACCGACAACTATTTATGTCGCCCTAGTCTATATGCACACTGAATAAATTAAGGCAATAAAAACACTACGGTGACAAACGCCCGAGAACTTTCAAGTATAAACTTTATAAAATTTATATCGCACTAACTAGCCCCAGCAATATAAATTACACTACGAATAAAACAAAAACGCATTTGTAAACGTTAAAGGTTTGGTCAAATAGCCGACGGCGTGCAACGTGAGCGCGATGGAAGCGCTCGGCTACGGTCGGTTGACGTTGTGTTTGCCGTCGCGCCGAGTGGGGCTGCGCTGTGTGGCGTCTCCCGTACATTTCAGTACATTACAACTCCCCAAGCCGCGCCACCGTCGCGCTGCATCGGCTATGTGGCGAGACCTTCAGTGATATATGAAATACAAAGCAAGGAAACAAGTAGATATAAAAAATACACGACAAACTACAACAAAGTGCACTCAGTGAGGCATAAACAAAACGCAACATCCAAAACTACCAGTAAATCGACTCCAGCGCAGTTAAGCTCGGTATAAAAATAAGTAATACACAATATTTTAATTTTACCATCGCGAATAGGGAATGTAAAACGGAGAGCGCCGTAATAACTAACCATTTGTCTTCAAAATGGCGGCAATAAACATGGCGTCATTATTTATGTAATGGCCGCCCGTACAGGGTTGCCACTCGACGCGTTTTGCGCTTTATTATTGTTGTGGCTTTTCATTAACACGTCGTTAAGAGTGCACGATGTAACACATGACTAGTGGATATTTTATATTAAGTACTCGTATAAAGAGTTTTATGAGTCTGATAATTTATGTGAAGCTTGTGCTTATTACAAACAAATGGGTCTTCCATTATTTGTGTACCATTTATAAAATGGTGCACTGTATATAAATGGTTCTGGAGTTAGAGTACATACTTTATGTTGAATGTGACTTTAAGATTACTGTTTTCGTAATAATTTTAGAGTATTGTCAATATTTTGCCAAAGGTGTGAGATTATTCGCTGAATAATAATAATAAATAAAAATATCTTCATTGTGTTTTTACGTGTGAGGCTTATTTCTTCGCACAAGCCTTTCGTAGGACCGGGAAATCGTGACCCTTAAAGAGATACACTATAACATTTACACATACTGATTGATATTGCTTACCATATTATAGTATAAAATGTACGTTGGTATTAAATATCAGCGTTTATCGAAATTTTATATCTTTTACTCACAAAGTAACAGAGAGAGAAAGAGAGAGAGAGATTACTTAAAACAGTGATGAATATAATTTCGTTCAACTTACGTATAATGCTTCCATTGTACATAAATTATTAAGAAATCTTTCCATAATCGCAATTAATCTATTAAAGATTGACAATGTATACTTTTTTTTGGACATCTAAGAGCTAAGTAACTACAAAATATAAACTCAATTAAACGTTCACACTTAATACAGTACGAAAAGTATTATACACGCTCAAAGGGCACTACAAAAGACAAGCTCGCTGAATTTTTCTTCGGATCTTCTCAGTGGAGGCCGCGTTCCGATCCAGTAGTAGATTAGTAGGTAAATTAGATTTAAAAAACTGACAATTTGAGAGTGCCGCCGCAGGATTTATATAACATATATGATTTAGTTTAAGTATCATCATTATATCTCCATTGTATCTTGTTTTCATACATAAAACACTCTCAATTTGAAACTCAACTTCGACAGCCCTACATTTTTCTATAAGCCGAAGTCGAAAGTTAGTTGCAATTGTATAAGCTTAACGCGATCTAACGGTCTCGCTGGCGACAGGAAATAAAAGAATAAAGTTCTAGTTAATACAACATACGAAATATATCTAATATAACCAACGAAATGGCTACTTTTTGAAACAATTTCGTTTGTAATTTTATATATTTTTGTTGAAAATTGTCAAAAGAGGGGACATTAAGAAAGTAATGGATAAAGATTGTTTTTTATTCTACGTTATGTTTAACCCGACGAGCGTATTGTTAAAATTTCGAAGACCGACCAAAATTCTTACTTAAGGTACGGCCACACTAACGCGTACAGCCGCGTCCGCGGTGGTGTCCCCGGCGGCGATCACGGTGGCGATCAGTATCTCCCTATAATTGCGCGTGCAGATAGCAGCTTATGACTTACGGGGCTGAGACGTGGCCACTCACAGTGGGACTAGTCCACAAATTCAAAGTCGCACAGCGGGCTATGGAGCGAGCTATGCTCGGCGTCTCTTTGAAGGATAAAATTCGTAACGAGGTAATCCGACAAAGAACCAAAGTTACCGACATAGCTCGCAGATTCAGTAAGCTAAATTGGCAATGGGCTGGTCACATCTGCAGAAGGACCGACGGCCGATGGAGCAAGCGTGTCCTAGAGTGGAGACCGCGACTTGGTAAGCGTAAGGTAGGACGGCCCCCAGCTAGATGGACCGACGACCTCAAAAAGGTCGCTGGGACAGACTGGATGCGGAAGGCGGAGGACCGTGTGCAATGGCGCGTGTTAGGAGAGGCCTATGTCCAGCAGTGGACTGCGATAGGCTGATTGATTGACAGCGGCTGCAGGACGCGCTGCAGGAGCTGATCGCCGTGCACGCCCACGCGGACGCAACTGGACACTTTGGTTTGGCCGTATCTTAAGACCGTGTTTATTTTATTTAGTATGTTTAATATACTTGTTCTTTATGTATACCTATTAGTAAATTATTAAAAACCTAGAAAAACCTAGTGATTAAAGAATCAGCATAAATTAACGACTGCCTCGTTGGTCTGGTGGCAAAGCACATTGCTTTGTGATCACGAGGTCCTGGGTTCAAATCCCAGGTCGGACAAATGTAGTTTTTCTAACGAAAACTTCCCAGTATGGGTCCGGAGTCTGGAATTGTGCCCGGTATATGGCAATAGGCTCGCCCCCTATTACATGGGACCTAACATCGTCGGCTTAACGTGGGTATACTCAGTACACCTCTGCCACCCCCTCTGGGGAATATAGGCGTGACGGTGTTTTTTTTTTAGCATAAATTAAACGTAAGACCCTTAATTTTAAATTTTTAATCATAACAAAACAAATTACAATAGTTTTTCATCTTATACTCGTATGAGTAATTATACTGAATTCTTAGATTTACGCGAATATTACATATGAAAAAATCAAAAATAAACCGCGATAAAATCCGAACAAAATAGCTTTATTTTAATAACACTGAAATTATTTATCTTGAAAAACAACGCAGTTTTCTATATATAAATGTTGATATCACTAGTAAAAAACTGTTATTTTTTTTGTTTTGTGACTCTTTTTTAGTTGAGAACATTTTGCATCTCCTTATCAGTCTAGGTATCTATTAGAAGGTTTCCTGAACAATATCCAGCATGACCTAGAATTATAATAACATAAAAAAGCTGAAGCAGCCTCTGGCCAGTAAGATTCCAATGTAATAGGGGACGAGCCTATAGCCATAATACTCGCCACAATTCCATTGGATGTATAAGTTTAAAAAAATTATAATTAATTCTTCAAAACTGGAACTTGGATTTCTGTATTGAATTTTAAAGCGAAAATCTGATTGAGTTGTGACGTCCTACATGATATAAGTTACACGTTGTATATATTATTTTGATAGTATCTCTATCTATCATTATTATCACGCCAGATCCTTTGCGGGGTAGGCAGAGAATGCAGAGTTTCAACAGGTTCTTTCCTTACATACCTCTCTGGCTTCCTCCACTCTCATACTTCGTCTCATACACGCTCGACGGTTACGCAGACTCTTGACTTGGTAGTATTCTCATATATATATTGGTAGACCTTGAATTATTATCAGATACCTTCAACGATTGGTCGATTGGGACAGAAACGATTGGCAATTATCCTCGAAGCTATCCGTAATAGCCGGCGCCGTTGCCAAGTCCCTTGGCAGAACTGACCGGAAAACTTGTTCTCGAAAACAATTGGCATCGCCCAATCATCGGATTTGGACGGTTTTGGAAACGCAAGTTTCTACTTCTAATGAAAATAGCTTGGCCTGACAAAACTATCCGTTTGATTTTTCTTTTTTTAGTTAAGCTGCTCAAGTAGTCGTACTCGTGTTCACGAGTGCTGCTTGTGGAGATTGATTCACTAAGAATCCTCTAGCTTTTCATTATAACATATATTTCAAAATATTATTATTAGTCTTATATCTCAGTTGTAAGGCATCGCACTGGAGCTCGATGCCATAAATGATTTTGTATAATATGAAAATGTATGTATCTATACAAAAATAGATGAAAAAAATTAATGGAGATTTAGACAAAAAAGACAAGCCTGCTGAGTTTCTCGCCAGATTTCTCAATGAAGCTGCGTTCCGATCCGGTGGTAGATTAGTAAGTAAAAAAAATATGTAAATATGGCCATTTGTAAACACCCCTGCAGGGTTTATGCAAAATAAACGATCTGAATTTGAGTTCGAGTTTGATTTGTTTGTTGTCCTGGCTAAAGCAAGAGCTTTAGCCGGGACAAATCAAAATCGATTAAGAAATCACTGGACCAAGCTGTCCATCCAGGCTTTGTCAGATCGTTGTCTCATTTGTTACTATTGTATCCACAAACAACATTATAATGAAATAATAATAGAGAAAATTATAAAAAATATAACAATGCAACAACAAGGTTTGAACCTTGACCAAGACCTTGTAACCTAAAACATCCTCGTGAATCACTTATCTATTAGTGAAATCATCATTATCATCATCATCAATCAGCCTGTATCTACCTACTGCTGAGTGTAGGCCTCTCCTCTATTACGCCATTCCTTCCGGTCCTGTGCTAGCCTATTCCACAATTTTCCGGCCACCTTCACGATGTCATCACTCCATCTGGCTGATGGGCTGCCTCTAGGCCTGCGCCCTTTGTTGGGCCACCACTCTGTCACAGCCTTGGTCCACCTACTGTCATCCCGCCTCATCAAGTGTCCTGCCCATCTCCACTTTAACCTAGTGATCCGTTTACCAACATCTTCAACTTTCGTCCGCCTTCGGATTTCTATGTTAGGTATTCGGTCGGCAAGGGAGATGCCCAACATGGCTCGCTCCATGGCTCTTTGTGCCACTCTGATTTTATATAGGCTGCGCTTTGTAAGCGACCAGGTTTTGGCACCATAAGTGAGGATGGGCAGGACACATTGATTGAATGCCTTGGTTTTCAGACACTGTGGGATTTCGGCGTCAAATATGTTGGCAAATTTACCATAGGCAGCCCAACCTAGCTGAATACGTCTAGAGAACCAAGCGACACTGCGACATTCGCCAAGTGGAACGTTGACTGTATTAAGGTTGATGGGTGCATCGTTAATGAGGACTATCTGAATATAAGTATACATATATGTGTCTCTCAATTACTTACAGCCCAATATGCGGCAGTGAACAAAGAACTGGACATCAGAACAGGTAAGCACAAGAATAACAGTGGCAATGGGTAGGGGTAGATAATTAACCAGAATGTATATTACATAAACTTTACATCCTCGCACTGCTCATTTTCATGTCCAATCCCGATCACACTACCGCGTAAGTGGGCTGAGTGTAAATATATTTATAGATCCAGTATCTAGCAGACAGTGGTCGCAGACTAAGATGGATGGACGGCTCGGTTCTCTTTAGTAACAGATTCTGAGCCAAACGATAAATAATGCCCCAGATAAATATATTCTTGTACTACTCCTATTTAGGAGTCACTTATTATGAAATCGCCCAATCCAAATAATTGGGCGATTTGTCATTATTTTCGTCTTGGACATGTTCATACTGAGGTATTAGTGAAAACCGAATGAAAAGTTGTATAGTTGTTTCTAAGATTACAGTCAGCTGAAATAATATGAAAACTCTTTGCGAATTTCAAATGTGACTTTTAGTGTAAATAGGGATTCATTAATCACTATTTGCACTAAAAATCACATCAACAAACTTAGTTACACAAATCAGCTGTTCTTAAGTGTACACAAATCCTTTCTGAGCAATATTCACTCAATTTAATCACTATTCACCCCAAAAATCCTTTTAAAATTATGCAAATATTACCAACTTATTGCACCAATACCGTCACGCCTATATTCCCCAAGCGGGGTGGCAGGGGTGTACTAGTAGACCGCCGAAGATGTTGGGTCCCATGTAATAGGGGGCGAGCCTATTGCCATATACCAGGCACAATTCCAGACTCCAGACTCATACTGCAAAGTTTTCGTTAGAAAAACTACATTTGTCTGACCTAGGATTTGAACCCAGGACCTCATGATCACAAGGCGATGCGATCTTATTGCAGTTGATTGTAATAACATATTACAAATAAGGAGAGCGATTGGGGAGGCCTATGTTCAGCAGTGGACGGGTATAGGCTCTTGACATATGACTGATACCTATGTCATAGATGTGCACGCCTCTGCCGCACTTCGCCCCCCCCCCCCCCCTTCCTCGCGTAGGGCAACACCGGCCACGGCGCGGCGGCGTTTATTAGCGAGTATCTCGAAGTTTTTTGTAGATATTGATATGTTCTTAAATATTGTAAAACATTTTTTTTCTATCATCAATAGTTTCCGCAGCGCATGCGATGAAAGACATTTTATGGCTAGTTTTTTAAACCTTGGGTTACATTATTGCAGTTTTAGTAGGGCTCTTTATTTTTTCTAGTAATAAATATAGCCTATGTTACTCAGGGATAATGTAGCATTCTAATGGAGAAAGTATGTTTGAAATCGGTCCAGTTGTTTTTGAGTTTATTCGTTACATACATACAAAAATACAAATCTTTCCTCTTTATAATATTAGTATAGATAGTATAGATGACTATATATACAAATTATAAATAGTGTCGAAAAGCGTTTTCCATATGGTCGCGACCCGGCACTGGGCCACGAAAATAAAAGACCGGGTCGCAGCGTTGACTCATTGTTTACAGTCAATCATACTCGTTTATGATCAAGAAACGTGTTGGTTTTGTGTCAACACGAACGCTCGCTCCGCTCTTGCACTGAGGAGTGAGTGGTGGCCGTCACGCATCCTGCGTAGCTTTTGTTTTACACGCCCTGCGCCTCGCGTATAGTTCCCGTCCGCATTTCCGCTACCACATGGTCCATACATTGAAATGTGTTTTTTTTATTTATTTTTCCTATATGCACTAGGAGGGTTAAAAAACTTGTGGTAGGTTACGAAGGGTAGAGATTAAAATAACTGGGCCAGGGCATAAAGTTTGGAAAAGCTGGTATAGATAAATATCGCAAGAGGTCTCCACGCAATAGACCTGGCTAAACCGGCAGGTTAAATCCACCTTAAAATAGACCTAGCTTAAACTACCAAATATGGAACGGTCCATACTCAGCAGGTTCGGGCTGATTGGACAGCCCGACTGCGTGGACGCGGCCGGAATCTTAAGCGGGCAGGCCTTTATTACGTAAACACCGTGACCTGAAATTGGTGGCATGATTGGATTAAAAATGTTATCGGAAAATCGACCTTTTTATGTAGTGGATCTTTTTTAGAGTTCCATATCGGAATCGGTAAAAACGGGACGCGCTTTTTTATTGTCTTTTCGACGTTTACTATTCTTTCTCAGGAACGGATCGTTTCTGATATGTCTGAGGTACCGTGGCAGTGTAAATAATTTAAGCCCTATGTCAATGCAATATAAAAAAATCATCAAAGCCTTATAAGGTATATATTTTCATTGATTTAGAATCATGAAATTTCTCTAGAAGCAAGCTTTCATAGTAAAAGTAGCTATAGGATTTTTTTTTTATTTAGATAAAAAAACACCGTCACGCCTATATTCCCCAGAGGGGGTGGCAGAGGTGTACTAAGTACACCCACGTTTCGCCGACGATGTTAGGTCCCATGTAATAGGGGGCGAGCCTATTGCTATATACCGGGCACAATTCCAGACTCCGGACTCATACTGGGAATTTTTCGTTAGAAAATCTACATTTGTCCGACCTAGGATTTGAACCCAGGACCTCGTAATCACAAAGCGATGCGCTTTGCCACGAGACCAACGAGGCAGTTTTTTTATTTAAATCATCAAAAAAGTATATGCAAATCAATTTACAATGGGGCGAGCCTGCTGCTATAATTCGTCATATAACTTCACGTGTCTTTTAATTATTTCAACTTCTATCTAACAAATTATTCTTACTTCCTTATCATTTTCTAATGGCGAAGGAAACATCATGAGGTTACCTTCATAATTGAAAGAATACTAAAATGATGAAATAAAAAACAACAAATTAAAAAAAAAAGAAATCCCTCAGACATAGGCGTCCTAACGATATTTTTTTATTTCTGCCGGGTGATAAAAGAATAAAGATATCAAAAAAATTCTAGAAAAAGTGCTATTAGTGTAGTAGTAGTAATGCTATTTAAACCATCTAGGGTTTAACTAGCATTTTTCATTTCATTTCATTTCATTTCATTTTTCATTTCATTTCATTTCATTTCATTACTAGGCGTATGTTGGCGTGTTGGCTCAAAATCTATTTTGAAATTACAAGTTGAGCGTTTTACCAACATAACTATCACTACTTAAAACCCATTACACTAAGTTACCCTTTAAACCTTTTACAATTAATCCGTCTAAGGGAGTTCATAGACGAGCGACATATAATTGGAATATTGTTCACTATGAGGGCATTGATTACATCTGATTGGACAAATAAAACCAGCTTGGCGGAACTGGTTACCCTTGAGACGTCTGATACCCATTATCTCGACTACTCTCACCGCCTGTCGTCAGCTTCTATCAGAATTCATCGACGAGTATCGCCATCAACAGGCGATGACAGACATCAGAAGTCGTCGCGACATTAATCGCTCGTCTACAAAGTTTTGAAACCTCTTCACGCCCTACCAATTTTACCTAAGCGGATGCGCCTTAGATCAAGTAAATTATCTAGTTAAATATTAACTTTGTCGAATTGAACTATCGGATTAAGAAGATTATAGAGGGTGGGGGAAGGATGATTTGTTATACCTTTGTAATAAAGGCATGAAGTACATCGTATGGTCATTAAATCCCGTGACAAAGCGGCAGAAAGGTTAATATGTGGGCGTCACCATTTCTACACCAAATTCCTGAATTTTGTAAGTACCTAGTATCCAAGAAAAAAGTAATATCCGTCATACCTGGGCAATATAGAGATAAAGTAACATTTGAAAATCGTTAATTTCTCCGACTAATTCAGAATTCTTAGCTTTAGAAAACGGATTAACCAAAACTTTGGGTACCTACGGAATTTGTATTACATGAGAACGACTCGCACTTGGTTATTAATAAACAAATAAATCTTTTCATTAAAATGATTACAAAAATGTTACAACCTTTCCAACTAAAACATAAATTAGAGATATACGAGGACTTGACAATTTAAATCAAGTTACAAGTAAGTTACATCCAATATAAATAACTCGGTAAGTAGGGCGCTGGTAGCGCTGTGGTACCGCGATGTTTGTAGCCATCACCTTACTAAGGGTAAGCAGCGGTCGGCTTGGTCTGTCTACAAAGGGTGACCATTTGCGACATATTGTTAAGCATATATATGCTCTGGAAAGCATTGAGCCTTTGATCTCGGTGGTAACTGAAACCAACAGTGGGACTGACTAGAAGTAACAATTAAGCCAAGTTTGAAACCAACTTGCGGCGATTATGGTCCGCTAAATTCCAACAGCAGGCTACAAACCTGCCTCCACCAATCTGAACTGGGTCCCCATGGTGTATTCCTGTGCTCTCTGTCCTCGATTATGAGTGAGGGCCCTTGGTCAGGAAGACAGTATAAGCTAATTAGTTATTAGTAAACTAAGTTGTTATTTTACATCTTCAAAATAGCCCGTCTGTCCTCAACACGTCGAAGTACAAATCGACACCTGTTACACTGGCAAACAATGCAACTACAGCCAATCAAAAATTCAATTACCGCCGACATTTGGACGGCGGCGCCGCGGTGGCATTTCGCTAAATGTCATATTATAATGGCAACTGGATTATTTTTGCGTAGCTTCCGTGAATTTATTAGGCCGTATCGTATCATTGCATATAGCATTTCAGAAATAAAAAGATCGAGCTTCAGTTTGCATTAATTCCATTTTTGAAGGAAGATGTTTGCCCGGCAGTGCAAATACATGCAAATCCGCGAAAATTCTTATCGTCTGTACACCTCTGTCAGCCCCCGTTTGGGGAATGTAGGCGTGACGGTATTATTTCTGTCACTACTGCTTCTGACTCCTTTGTTCAATGGTGCATAATGCGTCTGGTGACCCGAGACCCTGGTGTTGATCTAGGTGAGACATTTTGTCTCTCCTAGGATTCACTTAGGTTTGAAAGTCGTTGAGTGAAATATCGAAAATATACATTTTTCATGTTTCATTCTCCGTTTTCGTTTTGTACTTTTTCCATCTTCCATTTCATTCATTTCCCTAGACATGATTTATCTCTCGGTTTTTCTCTTCACCAATTAGCAAGTGTTAATAGCACAAACGATTAAATACACTTTAAAGTAAATACATGTACTCATCACTTAAAACTATTGAATTAATAACTTTTTAAAAAAGGGAAACTGACTTTAAAAATTTAATATTAAATATTTGAAGTCGGTGCCAAATGACCGACTGCACTGACCGACTTCAAATATTTCTTTTTGTTATTAGAAGTTGGTTTCCCCTTTTAAAAAAGTTATTTATTTTACAATTTTAAGTTGTGATTAATTTCAATATTTATAGTTATATACCTACACTATATTATTTTTCTTAGATTTACAGTAAGATACCTACAAGATTGACATAATACCCATAATAACTCAATCTATACATTCGTATTGTTTGTCGTTAGGACTTCCCTGGTGTATCTTCAAAATCCAAGGTTCAATACCAATAAAATTAAAATGGGACCACCTCGGAACTATACTTGTGGCAGGATTGCTACATACTGAACTCAACGCAAGAAGAATTATCAAACTCGGTCCACAATTGACGTAAATATTGGTAAACATACACAAAAAAATACATACAGACGAACACAGGCCCTTATCCTTTTTAAAGTCGGTTATAATAATACTCTGGACTCTGGACCTAACGCTTGTAAGATGAGCGGTCTATCATTTTTTAAGGTAGCCCCACACTATCATTCATTCCTGTATCGTGGGTGCGTTTCCAAACATGAAAAACAAACACCTAGACCGAAGTAAATAATTGTGGGTCACACACAGATTTGTCCCGTGCGAGAATCGAACCGGTGACTCTTCGACGCAGTGGGTCGAGCGGCTTAATTTCATAACCGCTGCGCCAATTCGTCCTTCAAATCAGTTAATTATGATATCACTGCGTTATGTAATGAATAGTATTACCTAAGTAATTAACAATCCTAGTTTACTACCTAAAGATCACTAAACTCGAGTTTTCACTGCAAGTGTGAGAGTGTAAAATATTAATTTTTCATTTGGAAAGCAGACCTCGCAATGTTGTGACCTGCGGTGCTTTGGTTGCATATTTGATTGTAATGAAGAGAGTTACTGTCCAACTGAGTATATTTTCTATGTATCAGCTTAGTTATAGTGTAGCGCTGGCATCTCTAAAGATGCCAGCGCTACACTATAACCATAGTGCAGTAATATGTTGAGGCAGTCCTGTTTAGTCCCACACAACTTGTGCCGTACTTTACATAACTGTCTATTTACTCTGTTCTGTAGTGTGTTAGTCATATTAATGTTTTTCTTACTTTCTTTTTTTCACTTCTCAGGCTTCGTCCATTCTCATAGTTCGTCTTCTTTTTACCTTTTTTGTATAGTATTAAAGTTAAGCTCACGACTTCCTAAATTTTCAGTGTCTGATTTTAGTAAACGAAGTACATGACATTCAAATCTCTCAATGGCTATACATGTTGAACCCATGGTTCCTCGCTATCCCTGTAAAGGACCAACAATGGACCGCAAAAACCCGATATTTTTTAAAGAATACACTATTAAATATCATTATTTATTACACATTATTAAATAGTAATAAATAAAATACTCTCTCTCTCAGCCTACCAAGGGATCCGGCGTGAGCATATAGACAGATATTTAAAATAAATCACCAATTCATCTATCTTTAGCCCCAATAAGAAATCACAACTCAAATCAACCTCGGCAAACCTCCGCAAAGATTTTCAGTCTAAAAATCCGATAGCCCGAATAAAATCCATTAATATCTATAATATTGAAACGTTTTCAGTTGAAAATATATCACGAAATATCAGTGGCGGATCTCACCCGCGGTTTCATCAGTAAGATATCAAAGAGTCGTATTTCAATATCTCATTTTTCAGTTCTGAGACGGTGCATCGAATGTTCTGGATTCATGAAAAATGTTTTCAGCCGTTGAAAGATTGCCGTATATCAATTTCGAAGACGAAGGTGGGCTCCGAGATTTAGCGAGTAATGGATAAGAACATTAGTAGGGAAAGCTTTTGAGAAATCTGTTTTATGTGTTATAGTTCAGTTCAGTGTTATGAATTTGGATAGGTAAATTTAGGTCGTCATATTTACAAATTTACTTGAACGACGATTCGGCGCAGTAGTTCAGAGCCTCTCCGCCCACTGGGTCGAATAGTCGCCGGTACGATTTCCGCACGGGACAAATCTTTGAGTGACCTACAATTATTTGTTTCAGTCTGGGAACTGGTATATGTTACGTGCGCTGCCTACACCAAAACCGCTGAAAAGCGTAATGATGATACCATTTGCGTCATTCGCCGTTATTGCACAACGGGGACATTGCTGAGTCGACGCCTCGTGTTGCCGTTGCCGCTTACCTAAAGGCGCAATAGCAAAAGTGCTGATGTAGCTTCCCACGCCGATCGCCATCGACCATGTTGCCAGGGCACTTCGGTACCAGCATCGACCGAACTTAGACATAAGCTTTTAATGTATTAATTTCAATTATTTTAATTTATTCTTTTTATCATATATTTGGTTTTTTTTAAGCCTGTCGGCTGTGACTAACATAATTGGCGCAGTCGGAAGGATATTCAAGTCAGTGCGTGGCGCGTTAGAACTACCAAAATCGTTGTTCTGCTGACTCCGCATAGTCACTGGCTGCACTTTCAAGTGCTTCGTCGAATATCCTGAATCTACGAGCCACAGCTGCAGGTGTATTCAGAAATCAATACGCGAAGAAGACCAAAGAAGTATGAGATACATGTAAGTGCTTGAATCTTTCTCAAGTGTTGCTTCCTATCCCTTTCAAAATTTTCCATCCAAGGAAAACTGGGGAGACAACTGTCTCAAATCGACAGTTACATAGACATAGTAGGTTAGACAAAAATAGGAGTTTAGAATTAGAAGATTTAGGTTTAGATAGATTATTTTACAGTGCAAATATGGCTTTAGACCCCGACACTATCTATAAGGCCTTGCGCCCAGTGCCGGAATTTGATGGTAATCCTAATATACTTACAAGGTTTATACGAATTTGCGACCAAATCGTAACTCAGTATATGAAAGATGGGGCGGAACATCAACTATCAAATTTATGCCTTATAAACGGCATACTTAACAAAATCGTCGGTTCAGCCGCGAGGACTATTAATTCGAACGGCATACTGGAATCTTGGTTAGGTATACGAAACGCTCTAATAAACAATTTTTCCGACCAGAGGGATGAGACAGCCCTATATAATGACATTGCTAGGCTTACCCAAGGAACTAGCACCCCTCAGGAATTTTATGACAAATGCCAGACCCTTTTTAGTACCGTGATGACTTACATTACGTTACATGAGTCCGTCGCTACCACTATCGAAGCGAAACGCGAGTTGTATGAACAAGCATACGTCAGAGGTCTTAGGAGCCTCTAGGGTCACGAATTCGTTGTATGAGACCCGAACCTATAGAGAAGGCTCTGGAATTTGTCCAAGATGAGTTAAATGTCATGTACCTACAGCAAAGAAACGAGGGCGTACCGGATAAGCGACCGCTTCCAGGTCCGCAGCCCAGCGCTCAAGCCTTTAAACCGACAGGTATGGTTCAGGCGCTACCTAAATTTAATATCCCACAGGCAGGTCCCAGCTGGCAGATGCCCACGCAACAGCCATACTGGACACCAGCATTTCGTTTTAGTCAACCCCCGTCGAGACCTAACATGCCGAACCGCACTCAGCAAATGTTCCGAGCACCCCCGCCGAATTATAACGCCCGGAGTAACGTATTTAAATTACCACCCCGAAACAATCAACCCCATTATACAGATCCCAAAAATATGAGTGGCGTCAGTCATTACGTAGCAAAACCGTTGCCACCAAATATTTCAGGTCATGATTGGCGTAAGTCAGGAAACCCACCACCTAGTAATTACTTTAAAACTCGCGAAATGAATTATAACGAAATTTCAGATTATAACGAAGCGAATTATTATCCAGATAATTACCGCGATATTCCCCTAATCCATTACGACTATAATCATTATGATAATACTGCCGTATACCCCGACTATCATTACGACTATGACTATGATAGACAGAACGACACCGCATACTATGACGTCCTTGAACCGCCACAGTCTGTGAGTAACGTACCGGATTTTTCCCAGGACATCCCCAAAACCGAACCAGAATAGAGCTTAATTTGCAAACTAATAAAGAGCTTCGATACATTCAGATATCGGAACCCCCGCTCAAATTACTTGTAGATACCGGTGCCAACCAATCTTTTATTAGCCCGGAAGCTGTTCAAAAATGTTTTCCACACGTACCCTTAAATTTAGACCCCTTTGAGGTAACGAACTCGCGAATAACTAGCGTCCATGAATATTCTATCACTATCCCCAATTTCCCCGAATTTAATAGCTATGATAATGTGAAATTTTCCGTCTATAAATTTCATAATCATTTTGATGGATTACTTGGGCTAGATGTTTTAAACCACTGTCAAATCGACTTACGAAGTAATTTTTTGATTACCGAATACGCGTCTATACCCATGAAATTTTATCGATGTAGGAAAATTAATAGGCACGAAACAATGCCAGCTAATAGTTCGAAGTTAGTTAACGTTTCTATTTATAAACCCGACGGAGATGTACATGTCGAGGAACAGATCATGTGTAATTGCATAATTCATGAATGCATTACCAAGGTCACGGATCACTCAGGTTACGTAGAGGTAGAGAACCCGACTAATTACGATATTACCATTTCCTTTGATAAACTTATCCACCCATGGCAAGTACAATTATTCAATTCCGAGTGCACGCGCACTGAACATAAGCCAGAGCGTGCCCGCGAAGTACTATCACGTTTACAGTTAGACCACTTAAACGCCGAAGAGAGGGCAAATATTGAAAATGTATGTAGTAAATATGCTGACGTATTTTATGTTGAGGGCGAACAGTTAAGTTTCACTAATAAAATTAAACACCGCATTAAAACAACGGATGAGGTACCAATATATACCAAGAGCTACCGCTATCCGTATGTTCATAGACAAGAAGTTCAGGACCAAATCATTAAGATGTTAGACCAAGGTATTATACGACCTTCAGACTCAGCCTGGAGCTCACCTATATGGGTTGTACCAAAGAAATCAAATCGATCTGGACAACAAAAATGGCGAATAGTTGTAGATTATCGGAAATTAAACGAAAAAACGGTGGATGATAAGTACCCCATCCCCAATATCGCAGATGTACTTGATAAGCTTGGCAGGTGCCAATATTTCTGCACCTTGGATCTCTTTTCTGGATTTTTCCAGGTCGAAATGGACCTTTGCGATATCCCTAAAACCGCTTTTAATGTCGAGCACGGACATTACGAATTTTTACATATGCCGATGGGATTAAAGAATTCTCCATCCACTTTCCAACGGGTAATGGATAATGTACTCCGCGGCCTACAAAACGAGATCTGCTTAGTCTATCTTGACGATATAATAGTCTTTAGCACATCCCTTCAGGAGATGATGGTTAATTTAGAGAAAGTTTTCACGAGATTGCGCGAATTCAATTTCAAAATCCAACTAGAAAAGTCTGAATTTCTAAAACTAGAAACACCGTACCTAGGACACATTGTTAGTAGGGAAGGCGTGAGACCAAACCCTGAAAAAATTTCAGCTATTCAAAACTACCCCATTCCAAAAACCATTAAAGAGATAAGACAATTCTCAGGACTTCTCGGGTACTACCGAAAATTTATCCCTGACCTAGCTCGAATAACTAAGCCAATGACTAAATGCCTGAAATAACGTGGAAAAATTACGTTAGATTCCGAATATATCGAGTGTTTTGAAAAATGTAAATCCCTGTTAACAAATGACCCCATTTTGCAGTACCCCGACTTCACTAAAGAGTTCATCCTAACAACAGACGCTTCTAATTTGGCATTAGGTGCCGTACTTTCTCAAGGCCCTATTGGATCTGATAAACCCGTAAGTTATGCCTCTAGAACCCTTAACGAAAGTGAGATTAATTACAGCACTATCGAAAAGGAACTCAAAGCCATAGTCTGGGCCACAACATACTTTAGACCCTATCTTTTCGGTCGAAAATTCAAAATTATTACGGACCATAAGCCCCTCCAATGGTTAATGAATCTTAAAGACCCAAGTTCCCGTTTAACCCAATGGAGACTACAGCTCAGTGAATATGATTACACTATAGTCTATAAAAAAGGCAAGTGTAACACAAATGCAGACGCGTTATCTCGAGTCGAAATTAACAACGAAGAGACCGATTCGATGATAGCTAATCCATCTGAGAAGCCCCTTTCACATACAAGTTCTACCACTGCCAATGCTCATACCAGTGCTGAAAATCCAATTCTGGAAATCCCTATAACTGACGAACCCTTAAATAAATTTCATCGACAGATATGTTTTACCATAGTAGGAGATTTCAAACGTAGACCAACTGCCACTAAACCATTCGCTACACATACTCGAACCTTTATTCAAGTCTCAGAATCAACTTTAGAGCAGGATGTCGTTAATGCTTTCAAGGAATTCGTAAACCCCAAGGTCAAGACCGCCCTTAAAATTACACCGCCGTTAGGTATGTATGGCCCCTAGTCCCCGGCGGTCCTGTTCGTCCTGCCACGGTAGCAGCCATGGTAACGACAGGACAAGGGGTGCTAAGAATCTCCGGCAGAGATTCGGCTACCACCAAAACCGAAAATTGGCCCTGGTGACATACAACGCACGCACATTGAGGACAGATGAGAAGCTAGTTGAGCTGGAAGAAGAGTTAAACAAGTTGCGGTGGAGTATTGTTGGTTTATCGGAGGTCCGAAGAGAGGGCGAGGACACGATAACCTTAAAATCCGGCAACTTGTTTTACTACCGGGAGGGCGAACAGCAGTCCCAAGGTGGTGTCGGATTTATCGTCCACAAGTCACTCATAAACAACGTTGTGTCCATCACTAGTGTGTCGAGCAGGGTAGCGTACCTGATACTCAGAATATCCAAAAGATATTCGCTGAAGGTCATACAGGTCTACGCACCGACCTCGGCATACTCAGATGATGACGTCGAAGTTATGTATGAGGACATTAGTAGAGCCATACATACTTCCAAAACACACTTTACAGTGGTTATGGGTGACTTCAATGCGCGGCTGGGCAAACGGGGCGATGATGAGTTGAGAGTGGGGCAATTTGGATATGGGCAGCGCAACCCCAGGGGTCAGAGGCTGGCCGAATTTCTGGAGAAAGAGGGACTCTTTATGATGAACTCTTTCTTCCAGAAGCCGCCTCATAGAAAATGGACCTGGATGAGCCCTGATGGTTCCACAAAAAATGAGATAGACTTCATCATGAGCACCAAGCGACAAATATTTAATGATGTCTCCGTGATTCATAGGGTAAAAACCGGCAGTGATCACCGAATGGTCAGAGGCACATTAAATATTAATGTCAAAATGGAAAGATCGCGTCTGATTAAGTCTACGCTCCGACCTACTCATGCATATATCCAAAACCCCGAGAACTTTCAACTCGAATTGTCAAACCGCTTCGAATTGCTAGACAGCAGCGCATCAGTGGACGAAATCAACAACAGGCTGGTAGAGACTGTTCATACAGTCGGGTCCAAGTATTTTAAGACCCACCGTAAAAATAGGCCTCAAAAACTATCTGACTACACCCGAAACCTCATGACTGAGCGACGTTCCATGACGCTCCAAACCTCCGATGATGCTAAGTCCTATAGGCAGCTTAATGGACAGATATTGAAGTCCTTGCGACACGACTTACGGTCCTTCAATGCAAGGCGTATTGAGGAGACCATAGAGCAGAACAAGGGCTCTAAAGTGTTCGCAAGAGACGCGTCTATTGGGCAAAGCCAGTTGACGAAGCTGAAGACGGAGGACGGAAACGTAACGTCAAATAGGTCAGAGGTGCTCAGGGAGATAGAGAGGTTCTATGGACAGTTATATACCTCAGTAGCTAAACCTGTTGTTGACTTGGTAAAAGACCCAAGAGCCAAGCTAACCCGACACTGCACTGAAGATATCCCGGACATCAGCCTGTGCGAAATTAGGATGGCTCTCAAACAACTAAAAAACAACAAAGCGCCGGGTGAAGACGGAATTACTGCAGAACTTCTGAAGGCGGGCGGATCGCCGGTACTTAAAGTCCTTCAGAGGCTATTTGATTCCGTCTTGCTTGAAGGGAAAACGCCGGAAGCATGGAACAGGGGTGTGGTGGTGCTGTTTTTCAAGAAAGGTGATAACACCTTATTGAAGAACTATAGGCCCATCACACTGCTGAGCTATGTTTATAAGTTGTTTTCGAGAGTCATTACGAATCGTCTCGAACGAAGGCTTGATGACTTCCAGCCTCCCGAACAAGCCGGTTTCCGGAAAGGTTTTAGTACCATAGACCACATACATACGCTGCGGCAGGTTATACAGAAGACTGAGGAGTATAATCGGCCACTATGCTTGGCGTTTGTGGACTATGAGAAAGCCTTTGATTCGATCGAGACTTGGGCGGTTCTTAGATCTCTCCAGCGATGCCGCATTGACTATAGGTACATCGAAGTGTTGAAGTGCTTGTATAATAACGCCACCATGTCAGTCCGAGTACAGGGGCAGTGCACGAAGGTGATCCCCATAAAAAGAGGAGTAAGACAGGGAGACGTCATTTCTCCGAAACTGTTTACGGCCACCTTAGAGGACGCCTTCAAGCTCTTGGAATGGCAAGGACTTGGCATCAACATCAATGGCGAATACATCACTCACCTTCGATTTGCCGACGACATTGTGGTCATGGTGGAGTCGCTGGAAGATCTAGGACGAATGCTCGGTGACCTCAATAGAGTATCCCAACAAGTGGGTCTTAAAATGAATATGGACAAAACAAAAGTAATGTTTAATGTCCATGTCGTACCCACCGCACTCACCGTTGGGAACTCTACTCTTGAAGTTGTCGACGAATACATTTACCTGGGACAGGCAGTCCGGTTAGGTAGGTCCAACTTTGAGAGAGAGGTCAATCGACGAATCCAACTCGGCTGGGCAGCGTTCGGGAAACTGCGCAAAATCTTCTCATCCAAAATACCTCAGTGCCTAAAGACTAAAGTTTTTAGTCAATGTGTGTTACCAGTGATGACATATGGATCAGAGACGTGGTCTCTTACAATAGGTCTCATAAAAAAGCTCAAAGTTGCTCAGCGAGCTATGGAAAGAGCTATGCTCGGCGTTTCTCTACGTGATCGAATCAGGAATGAGGAGATTCGTAGAAGAACCAAGGTCACCGACATAGCCCTCAGGATTAGCATGCTGAAGTGGCAATGGGCTGGCCACATAGCGCGAAGATCGGACGGGCGTTGGGGCAGAAAGATTCTAGAGTGGAGACCACGTATTGGCAAGCGCAGCGTAGGACGACCGCCTGCCAGATGGACCGACGATCTTGTGAAAATCGCAGGAAATCGTTGGATGCAGGTGGCATCGGACCGGGTACGCTGGAAAGCGATTGGGGAGGCCTATGTTCAGCAGTGGACAAGTATAGGCTGAAATGATGATGATGATGATAGGTATGTATTCAATTATCCCGATTATCCAAAAACATTTCAAAAATTCATCTATGAACCTTGTCCTTACAAAAGTCGAACTAGAAGATGTAAGAGAGTACTTACAGCAACAGGATATCATTAGGCACTATCACGAAGGGAAAACCAATCATAGAGGTATAAATGAATGCTACTTATCCTTATCGCATAAATATTTTTGGCCCAAGATGAAAGAAGAAATTACTAAATATATAAATGAATGTACAATATGCGGACAGTCCAAGTATGATAGGAATCCAATCAAACCCCAATTTAATATCGTACCCCCTGCAATTAAACCCCTAGAAATAGTACATTTAGATCTATTCACAGTTCAAAGTGAAAAGTACATAACCTTTATGGATGTGTTCTCTAAATATGGAGAAGCATATCATTTGAGAGATGGTACAGCTGTTAGCATATTACAAGCTTATTAACCTATTCCACACATCATGGTCTCCCACTAACTATCGTTACTGATAATGGCACTGAGTTTAATAATCAGCTGTTTTCCGAATTTATCCGATTACATCAGATCATTCACCATAAGACCCTTGCTCACTCACCCAACGATAACGGAATAATCGAGCGATTCTATTCTACCCTGTTAGAACATTTACGTATCCTGAAACTGAAACAGAAAGATGAGTCGATAATTAATTTAATGCCTTACGCAGTACTAGCATACAATAGCTCTGTACATAGCTTCACTAAGTGCAGGCCACATGATTTAATAAGAGGACATTTTGACCCTCGAGATCCACTCGAGATTAAGCTCACCGAACACCTTATGCAGCAGTACATTTTAAATCACCGAGACCAAATGAAGTCTGTGTACGAAATAATTAACGAGTCTTCACTTGCTAATCGTACTAACTTAATAGAAAATCGCAATAAGGATAGGGAAAAGGAAGTCGAATATCAGCCAAATCAGCAGATTTTCGTACGCAATCCTGTAGCTAGTAGACACAAAACCGCACCCCGCTATACACAGGATACTGTTTTAGCGGACTTGCCCATTCATATTTATACGTCCAAAAAGAAAGGCCCCATTGCCAAAAATCGTCTTAAGCGCGTTCCTAAGTCGTCCAAATTGTTGCAGATTAATCCTGACGACAGCCCTCCATCTGACCCAGGCGGCCGAGATAAGACTTGAGAGCATGGATAATGGACCCGGACTCCTCCCATTTAATTTAGGACCGACTAGACTCATAACTCACTATCATACCTTTATACAATACCTTAATCTCTCAGATATCGAGTTTAGACTTAATTCCGTAGAATCACAGTTAAAATCATTCGAATCCACTCTGGATAATAATACGTTAGTTTTATATGAATTACAAACTAACTACCTTTCTGATAAATTAAATAAAATCCGCGATCAAATTACCAGCCTTGAGCCCAACCGCGCGAAAAGAAGCTTACTTAACGGATTAGGATCTATTATAAAAAGTATCACTGGTAATTTAGACCATTCAGATGCACTAAAGTACGATTCCGCGATTAGAACCTTAGAAAATAACGAAAATAAGATGGCATCTGAACTGAACAAACACATAACTCTTAATAAAGAGTGGATGATTCAGCATAATAGTTTATTAGACCAGATTGTCGAAAATCAAGCGAAAATAAACGATACCTTAGATTTACTACTAAATAAGAAACCCTTTCTTATGAAATAAATTTATTAAATTCGCTCAACTTTTATCTATAATCAGCGAAAATGCTGAAGATTTACATTTAAGATTATTAGAAATAGAGGATAGCTTAGCATTTGTACGTGCATCGAGCACACATCATAGTATGATAAGTTTAAAGGTCTTAAGAAACATGATCGATAGGCTTATATCTTTATATGGAAAGGATCAAGTATTAGAATCTGATATAAGGGAATATTATAAAATAATTAAACCCGGTTATTATTTCATAGATAAGAGGATAGTTTTTATATTTAAGATACCAGTTATCTCCCCAGACACGCTCCAATTGTATAGATTAGCAATCGTTTCTAATAAAGCCTTTCAGACTTTTATCCCACCACATCCTTTTCTAGCAACCAACGGGAAAGCATTCATGTACATGGAGGCTGAATGCCCGAAGTTCAATAAGCATCATATCTGTGAGGAAACTGGAAATAATCACCCGAAAGAACACCCAGACTGTCTACAAAGTCTCATTCTCAGCCAAACCGTGGACAAGACGACTAAGATAGTACTTACTGGACAAGCACTGGAGCAACTAGACGACCAACACTATACTCTTATTTTCTCCAAGCCAACAAAAACGGAATTGAGATGCGGACGTCAAGAATTTATCACGCTACACGGAAACTATCTTGCAACCATACCCCGAAAATGCTCCCTGCAAGCTGACGAAATTACAATCTTTAATGAAGAAAATAGAATCAAGGGCCAGCCGCTAAAGATAGCCGAGATACCTAAATACGAGATGAAACCATCAGCCGCTGTCCAGCATATCAGACTTAATTCTGTAAATCTGAGAAGTCTGCAGAACTTAGAGAATAAAATCCTGTTACAGCAGCCGTCCGAGCTGGACCCTATTCAAGTCGACGATGCAATCTATCATACGACTATCCCTTTTTATGTCGTACTATCAGGAGCTCTTATACTTGCAACTGCAGTCATCGCACGTCACTATCACCAACGAGCGAACCCGAAAAGTAAGAAGCTGTCCAGAGACGAAATCTACGCTGTTCCTGAAAAGCCTGAAGGGACCACCCCAGCAACATTCTCGCTCAAAGTTCTCCAATAGTTGCTGTCTTAAGGGGGGAGGTGTTACGTGCGCTGCCTACACCAAAACCGCTGAAAAGCGTAATGATGATACCATTTGCGTCATTCGCCGTTATTGCACAACGGGGACATTGCTGAGTCGACGCCTCGTGTTGCCGTTGCCGCTTACCTAAATGCGCAATAGCAAAAGTGCTGATGTAGCTTCCCACGCCGATCGCCATCGACCATGTTGCCAGGGCACTTCGGTACCAGCATCGACCGAACTTAGACATAAGCTTTTAATGTATTAATTTCAATTATTTTAATATATTCTTTTTATCATATATTTGTTTTTTTTTAAACCTGTTGGCTGTGACTAACATAATTTATATGTAAATGTTCATGTTTGTAAACACACTGTGTTTACACAGGAATAAATCCTAGTATGTGGCTAAGTTTTTTTTTTTTTAAAAAAACGAGAAGCCAACAAATGTAGTAATTTAAAGTGATTTTTACTACAATTAATATTTAGAAAATTACGAGAGTAGAGGAAGCCACAGGGTCATGTAAGGAAAGAACCCAGTGGAAGTCTGTACTCTCTGCCTACCCCGCAAGGATTTAAGCCAACTACCGTGATTATATACATACCTAGATAGATAGATGCAGTTAATACTTCATTAAAATATTGATAATAGCTGGATAAAGGCAGTCATCGTGATTGAGGGATGCTTTGTCCTGACATTATCGACTGATGATAATTTAGCTTTATCTCGGCGATATTTAAAAATACACAAGTGCTTTAAATAACTTGAACTTTACATAGGTATTAAAAATCTTTCACGTCCGTTTTCTTCGAAGATATAGTCATAATATAATATAATAATAAAGCCCTTTTATTCCGATTTCACTACAGCTTTGGCAATACATATTTCCAAATTCTATTTGTTATAGTATGTCTCGCAAATCGGTGTGCCTCCTGGCATAGGCCTCCTCCAGATCTTTCCATTGATCTCTATCCTCAGCTACTCTGGTCCAGTATGGGGCCATACTGGACCAGAGTAGCTGAGGATAGAGATCGGCGGGAGACACGGTTAGGCGGATATCGTCTTTCCATCTTGTTTTCGGACGCCCCTGTTTTCTAGTGTCCTCTCTTGGGTACCATAAGGTTACTTGTTTGCTCCATTTGTTTATTTTGCAATATTTTATATACTATATAGTCATAATACATTATTAATATTAAAGTTTAACACTACCTGCAGTAGCCAATAGCATCTTCGATGGAATGTGGGCAGGATGGCGGAGTGGACGTAACACCCGTAGATACACTGTTAACAAAAAAAAAACAAATTACACATCTATAAATATCTATCTCGTGAGGAGTATGGCTTTACGATATATGTATATGTAGACTTATTTTGGAATCCTTGTATTCACAGGCCAGGATTTCACGTCACAATACAGGTTGAGACATTTTTTGGATTTAAAATATCCGGATTGCAAATACCTTACACATCTTTCATTAAGAAAAATAATAACTTGCAAATTCTATATGCTGGTTATGCACAGTTTTATTTTTAGTTTAAGTTCAATAACTTGAAACTATTTAATTTCTTAAAAATGATTTTTGTCATTTTAGCGTTTTGTTATTTACAGAAGTCAGTTTATTTTTAAGCTATGCTAAGTATGTACCAGATGTTTGTAACCTTTTAATTTTATATTCATTAGTGTGCTATTTATTTTGATTTTACGACAAAATTTATTGATATTTATTATACACCTATTATTATAGTATTTAGCTTTAGACGTAAATTTATGTATTGTATACATTTTGAATGATTCGATGATAATGCTGATGGAGTACATTTTTTTTTTTAAATACATATATCATATTGGCAGAAATCATGCGCACTTTAAGCGAGACTGCTTGGAACCTAAAATTGCAATAATAATTTTTGATTTTAAGATAAAATTTACAGACATGACATACAAATTAAATACAAGTGTCGTTTTGCGAACAAAATTTCAAGTTACAATTAGATAGATCGAGGTACCTTCGAAATTTATTTAAAAATTCTTCATAAGTAACAAAAACCTAGCCGAAACACATGAGATTACAGAAGTCCAGTGCAAAAATATTACCGCTTCAGTTAGTTTCAGTATTTCAAAAAATACCGTTAGGCAGTTCCGAAAACTATTGCACAGAGGTCGTAACACAAGGCTAACCAAGCTCGGCCTAGAATTGGCACCTGAACTAACTTCGTTTACTAGGAAAGCCTCTCTGTACACATGTATGTCGTAATTCATGAGTGGTAGCGGGTGGCATGAGGAAAATTTACAGATAAAATTATACATTCATTATTTTAATTCAAGTTTGAAGCCCATTTTGTCATATTATCGACTAATAGAGAATATTGCAGTCATATCATTTTTTACACAAATAAGATCAAAAAAAGGAATTTATCGGCTTTTATATCGATTAATCTATGCATGTTATTATATTTGGTCTGCCTGCCTCTGCCTCGTTGGTCTGGTGGCAAAGCGCATCGGTTTGTGATCACGAGGTCCTGGGTTCAAATTCTAGGTCAGACAAATGTAGGTTTTCTAACTAAAAATTCCCAGTATGAGTCCGGAGTCTGGAATTGTGCCCGGTATATGGCAATTGGCTCGCCCCCTATTTGATGGGACCTAACATCGTCGGCGAAACGTGGGTGTACTCATTACACCTATGCCACCCCCTCTGGGGAATATAGGCGTGACTGTGTGTTTGGTGTGTGTTATTATATTTTATTTTTTGTTATTTTAACAAACAACAAAGATGACTCAAGTAAAATATTGTATTTAAACAACTATGCTGTTGACTGAGGTGCCTTTATAGCTTCACCGTAAACTAAATCTCTGGACAAAGTATTTAATCTAATTTACATGTTTATTTTAATTGCAGTTTTTGTTCTAAATGAAACAATACCAATTAAATGTGCATGTATTACGTAAGTACTCTAATGACTTGCTCTATAACACTAGGAGTCTGAATCATTTAGTCTGGTCGGTAAGAGCGTGGGGTGCTCCGCGCACTGAATCGAGCATTTAAACAAGCGGTTTAAATCATGAACAAGATAATTCATATTTGTGTTTTGTTTGATTCACAATTGTTTGTTTTGATCTAAGTGATTCTGTATGTGAATTTCCCCTTTAGGAATAATTTGTATTTTTTATGATAAATGAAATTAAGTTCTTTCTATCCACTGTCACTCACAAATAAGGCCTTCACCTGCTGTACTCAACGGTCACAATTGCGAAAATGAAACGGTTACAATTGCACAAAATTATTTAGCGTTCTTAGCGCCGTACGTGGACAGTCGCTGGGGTTGCAAACAGTTGTTATTGCTACAACACTCGCGTGTAGATTGCTTGCTTTTATTTTGTATAGTCGACACAGGACTGATTGCTAATGTAAAAATATTTTTTATTGTAATAAATGAAAAAAAGTTCTTTCTATTCGCTCTCGCTTACAACTAAGACCACTGTCCGCTACACTCAACGGTCACAGTTGCGCAAAATGTATTATTCAGCGTTCTTAGCGCCGTACGTGGACAGTCGCTGGGGTTGCGATCAGTTGCTATTGCTACGACACTCGCGTGTAGATTGCTTGCTATTATTTTTATTTAGTCCACTTTTGTGGTTGGATTTCAGGTGTATATTCCATTTGTAATTTTAGGTTGAGCGCGTGTAATATTGTTTGGAATTTATTTTATTTTGCAGTTATATTTTGTTAAGTATTTTATTGCTATACAGCTCTCGTGCGGTTTTTCGTTGTGTAGTATGTGTTTCATTTATTTTTGTATATGTGATTTAAGACAAAATGTGTCAACCGCTTAACATAAATTACAGAATGAAAACTGCCTAGTTAGTCTAGTGGAGCATGGCGTGGCGCGATTTAGCAAGTGATACTGAGTTCGAATCTTAGGTCGGACTAAGAGTAAAGGTTTTTTTATTACAAAATTCTTACTATCAGTTCGCTCCGAATTACACTGGAACCCAATATAGTCACACCAATCACATTATAGTCGGTGGATGTGAATGTACAAGTATACCACTGCCATACCTGCTTTAAAAATATAATTTACCACAACGTTCCCAAACTCACAACAGCATAACAATCACCCAATGAATTCATCATGCACCATTTAACCCCCGTAATGTGAAGCATGACCTCAATCAAATATCCGGAGTGGAGGCCCAGCCTACGGCACTGACACTCAGATCTAAATGGCGGCCATATTGGTGAATCGTATTTCTGCGAGACCATTCGAGCCAATAACCGGCTATAGTGAGTTTTTCGGAAGGAATATCCGCTTGGTAGACGGTAGGCGCAATTCATAAGCGGATAGAGGTCTAAATTTAATTTGATTGTCTTTTAGTGCTTTACTTTGTTGTTCATAAACAGTGTCATAGCTATGTACCCTAAGTTAGGCTGTCAGAATTGTTTAGTACATACGGATGGTGTCCATATTGTAAAAAAAATGTATTAGTTTAGCGCACGATTAGCGCAGACGTTAAGAGCTTAAGCCGCTCCGCCCACTGTGTCTAATAGTCGCGGGTTTGAGTCATCGAACAAATCTTTGTGTGATCCACAATTATTTGTTTCGGTCTGGGTATTTGTGTATGTGAATTTTCACGTTTGTTAACGCACCCACGACACAGGAAAAAATCCTAGTGTAGGGCTACGATCACAAAAAAAAACCATGCACCGTGATGTTATTAGTAATTATGACCACAAACATTTATAAAATATTAAAATTTATATCTTGCATTGATAATTGAATTTTATTACTAACCAGTTAAAGTCTTAACTTAACTGCCACGTTGACCATTCGTAATTCATTAAGCTGTAATTTTTTTCACAGTATTCGCTATCGCTCATACTTTGCTCCACCGGCCAATATCCGCCAAAGAATTGCTCGTGAGTGAATTAGACTTTTACGACTCAACCGCCAAATCCGTGCCGCCGTATCGAAGGTAGTATTGATATAAGGATATATAATATACGTAAGTAGAACCGATCCACTCACACTGACTAAAAATATTTGTTTAAGTTTTATAAGAAACACACCTTTTATGAGCTTGGAAAGTTTAGGAGATTGCGACTAACAATATTGGAAATTGTTATTCTTTTATATTAGGATCGCTAACATGAAATACATTAATAATGGTATTTTTTAAATATATGCTTAGGGTACTGTACTTAAATACACCACGAAATCTTGAAAACCCTTTTAGGGGATGTTAAAGACGAATAATCCATCTTAAAGTGCCCACTCTACAAGTCCCTCTCTTACAATAGGTCTAATAAAAAAGCTCAGAGTTGCTCAGCGAGCTATGGAAAGAGCTATGCTCGGCGTTTCCCTACGGGATCGAATCAGAAATGAGGAGATTCGTAGAAGAACCAAGGTCACGGACATAGCCCATAGGATTAGTAAGCTGAAGTGGCAATGGGCGGGCTACATAGCGCGAAGATCGGACGAGCGTTGGGGCAGAAAGATTCTAGAGTGGAGACCACGTATTGGCAAGCACAGTGTGGGACGGCCACCTACCAGATGGACCGACGATCTTGTGACGATTGCAGGAAGTCGTTGGATGCAGGTGGCATCGGACCGGCTGCGCTGGAGAGCGATTGGGGGGTCCTATGTTCAGCAATGGCCAAATATAGGCTGATATGATGATGATGATAAGGTGCCCCGCTCTAACGATCCGTCAAGAAAAATCTAAAATCTGCATTGAGTGTCGTGATAACTTCGAGAAAGTTCCACCGGCACAAACCGGTTGACAAATCAGAAATTCTTTCTGAGTTCTGTCGTAAGATGCACTGTGACGTTCTGACACACCAAGAGACTCATAGAGATGAAACTTAGGGCCGGCCACACATTCCTGGACTCACGCTTATCGCCGAGACCTGCCACCCGAAGCACGGTAACGGTATAAGTGTTTGTTGCTCCCGGCGTAAGCACAAAATCAATCGAATGTTCGACCTGTTACATCCCTACCTCCCACCGCTCTATTGCTGAATTGCACTTCCCACATCCTGCCATTTCTGTTAAAGCAAATCAGCAATATATGCCTTTATAAACCTCGGGTTTTCAACGCGCAAGGCAGTCATTATTCATTTGGTGATTAGTCTAATTACTGCCCAACTACGGACCTGGTTTCTGCCTGCCGGTTGGCTCAGTAGTGAAAGCTAAGCTACCAAAGGTGTCTGAATTCGGCAAAGACCTTCAGGAGGTCTCTCGTGTGAGCGACAAATGTACCGCGTTACAAGTGTAGTTGGTTAAAATAATTGTGGAACAAAAATAAATAAGTGTCTCGTTCTCTAGATGTTTTTTTTTCATAACAACTAAGTGCCCGGACCTAACAGACCCCACTATAGAACTAAAATACCCACCATACATACACCACTAAAACAAACAACTTAACCGAAAAACTTCCGCGAAAGCTGCCAAACACCATCAAACGTTGGAACGCAAACAAATCATACTTATACTTCTTAGGATTTTACTGGTGCAAACTGAATAAAACCGGTAGCGTCTGGCTCGAACCGCCGAAATCCAGTTTTCCGGAGCCAATCACAGAGGATCCGCGCGGTTCAGTTTATTGGTGTGCATTTCCGGACGAAAGCATTCGTATATTGGACGAATTAAAAAAAAATTAAGCTTTCATGACCGTCCGATGAGTGAATTAGTGTATTGTAGTGGACCCGCTTTTAAAGTAAATGAAATATATTCGAGAATAAACTCTATCTAATTATCACACCTGGATACATTTCCCAAGTGGAGGCGGCAGAGCTGTACAAATTACTATAACATTAGGACGTTTTGCGGCGTCAAGATGGTTGTACTACGTTTGCATTACCACCTGATTTATCATACCAATATACAAGAAGTGTCGTAAATAATGCAAGACCTCAGACACCCCAATTAGATAAATGCCTCACAAATTTAATAAAAAACAAATTTCCAAATTTTTACCCTTTTTTAAATAATTTTCTACCCCAATTATCAATCAAACTTGTACATGTATGTGTGCGTATTAAGAAATACGCTTTAGAAACGAATTTACAATCTCCGTAGTGCTCTAAATCAAATATAAATTTAGTTTGTTATAGTGCACCGAAGGAGTAACAGCAATTTTGCAAATTAAAAAAAAAAGTGTAAGATACCTTAAATATAATATATATTAATTGCTCTACATATAAATAAGTTAATACTTATTATAACTTTTACAAAGAAGCCTTAATTCTTCAAAATCCAGATACAAAATGATGAATCTGTTCTGCTACCTAGAATTTTGTTAACATAACACACGACTGGTCTAGAAATGTTTTTGATATACTAATACCGAACATATTTTTGGATTAGTAGTGTATTTAGTAAGTCAATCATATTTTTGTGCATGCGGTGTTAGCCTGTAAGAAATTGTTACACTTAATAATGTACTTATATAATCATAATGCTTTGAATGTACTTGTGTAAACAATTGTTGGCTGACCTAAATAAATATCAATTCAGTCACCGATTTAAAACAAACTACTTTCAGGTCTTGCGTTTATTATGTTCCACCATGAATATATAAAAAAAAAACATTAAAAAATATTAACAAAAAATTTGGGACGTTTTCTCTAATTCTTTTTTTATTTCTTCCACACATTGGTTGGTCCTGGTACACATTAGTCCGGAACAAAAATATTGGCCAATATAGAAAGTGCGGTTGGAACCAGATAGGACGTTTTGTATTCCCGTCCAGTCATGCGGTCGAATAAACAGTACGTAAAGCGTCCGTTGCATGCGGCCTTGCAATTTTAATTTGGCATTCAAACCATCCAATACTCTACCTTATCGCATAACATTTAATACCTAAATAAAGTGCTTGTTTAACGTCGCGTGATCAATTTTTGACCGAATTATGCAAGTTTAAATAGTTTAGTTGATTAATAACTTAACGTCGTCGTTTACATTTAAATTACCGTTAATAAAAATAGCACTAAGCTTGATGGGGTAGGTTTTAATTTTTTTTAACTATTTTTTAATTAGTTCTGTACCTATTATGGGAATATAGGTGTATAGAAGTGAATTACTAAAAAAAACCTTTAATTACTTATTTAGAATAAATTTAATGTATATAAGCAATACGCCCCGTTTTTGCACTGAATGCTCGGACAAAAATTATAATTTGGCCAAGTATCACAACTTATTTTATATAGAATAAGTACAACATTAAGTGGTAATCGGGGCCAAGCATTCAATATCCAAAGCACTAAAATGCTCAAAAATGATAATGCCACAAACGGTCACTTATCTCAGACTGACCGTACTGAACCCTGCTTAACCTGCATTAATAAAACTGCGATCCTACAGAGCCGCGAGAGTCTTTTAGCGTTGCTGATTGTACAAGGTGTAACATAATTAACGCAATAACCAAAAGTAGTTATTTCTAAATCGGCAATTGAATCGATTCTAACTACTTTTAAAGTTAGTTAATGTTTTCTAATTTTGAATAAATTCTGTTCCTCTTACTATTCGCTGTATTAAACAAAATTTAATTATTATTCAAAGCATTACGGCTATTTTAAATGTATTTCTATTACAAACACCTCAATACGCATACAAAGGTTAATTATTCATAAAATTTTATGGTTAATTTGGGTACCAAAGAGCTTAATGGTAGAAAACTCCTTAAAATTAGAAGTTTGATTTTCGTATTGAATTTGTAAAGCAATAATCTAATCGGGGTGTCTGGGGTCTTGCGTTATTTACGACACCTTGTGTATGAAATCCATTTTGAAATCTAAGAACGAATCATCGTCCGGCCAAAGACGTTCATTGCAAGACATAGGCTTTCCCCATTGATTGCCATTGCGACAGGCTTTGTGCCGTACGCATTCTGCTTTACCTTCTGATTTTCATCAGGTCATCATTCCATCTTACCCACTCTATCCCCTTCGGTGTATGGTCGCTACTCGAGAACTTTTAGAACTCTGCTAAATACCAATAATGTTAAAATTACACATTGTATACCTAGCAGATTGACCGACGATCTTGTGAGGATCGCAGGAATGCAGGTGGCATCGGACCGGCTGCGCTGGACGGCGATTGGAGAGGCCTATGTTAAGCAGTGTGCACGTGAAGGCTGAGATGATAATGACACATTGTATAGGTGTAATTTTAGTCGTCCTGGAGTGAAAACCTAGGTAATGTATCCAATGTCTACTGTTCAGTGGTAATAAAAACTGAACGAAATAAAACTTCGTTCGTTCGTAAAACGACGGAACACCGAAGGTATCTACCGGACAGCTGACGAGCCCCTCAATGTAATTTTATGCTTGGTATAGATTAAAAGTTGGTTTTTAATGCACTTAATTAGTATTTTTATGGAGATATGGAGAATCGAATTGGCGAAATATGGAGAATCTATTGTAAACATTATGTCATCATTGTAAAACCCATATTTGTAGATGAATAAATGATTATGATTATGATTATGAGATGTTACGTTTCTTTCCGGGTCAAATCTTGTGATCCATTTTTCAAGCATTTGCAGGTATTCGATTGAGCTGAAATGTGACATACGTAAGTAAGTTCGGTGGCAATGCAATTATATGATACCATGGAGCTGGTCTGACGAAGGAAGCAGCATGTGGCCATAGCCCCTTCGTGCTTAGGCTTGCTAGATTGGAATTGACAAGTACTATACAAACAGATATAGCCTAGTGGTTAGACCGTTGGACTGCAAAGTCAGAGGTCTCGGGTTCAAACCCAGGCACGCACCTCTGTCTTTTCGAAAGCATGTGCGTATTTAAAATTAATTATCACTTGCTTTAACGGTGAAGGAAAACATCGTGAACATCGTGAGGAAACCTGCATGCCTAAGAGTTTCTCGAAGGTGTGTGAAGTTCGCCAACCCGCACTGGGCCAGCGTGGTGGACTATGGCCTAAACCCTCACAGTTGGAGAGGAGGCCCGTGCCCAGCAGTGGGACAGTTTCTTAACAGGGCTAATATTATTATTATTATACAAACAGATAGTATTCAGGGTATGATGATGAAACCGAAAGGTAGCCAATGGTTGGTACCAACTACTCAATATAACCCCACCGTGTTTGGGCTCGCTGGATTTGTCTTGACGAGTACTTTTGACTCAGATGGTGTCCAGGGTGATGATGAAGCCGGAAGAAATCCAAAGGAACTCCTTAACTAAGCAAGATATCTACCTTGTGTTTTTGCTACAAAATCATGTTTTTATAGCAAAAACACAAGGAAGACTGCCTCGTTGGTCTAGTGGCAAAAGTGCGTCGCTTTGTGATCACGAGGTCTTGAGTTCAAATCCTGGGTCGGACAAATGTAGTTTTTCTAACAAAAATTTCCCAGTATGAGTCCGAAGTCTGGAATTGCGCCCGGTATATAGCAATAGGCTCGCCCCCTATTACATGGGACCTAAAATCGTCGGTGAAAAGTCAGTGTACTCAGTAATACACCTCTGCCATCATCGCTTGGGCAATATAGGCGTGACGTAGTGTTAGCTTATTTTTAAAGAGGTATTTTTAAATTAAAATTATGTTATAGTACCAGTGAACAGTAGGCATTGAATACATCACCTCCATTGTTCAATCTCGTTTCCTCCGCAAAGCCGTCGGAGCCCCGTGGTTCATACGGTATGTTGATCTCAATTTTGATCTCGGTCTCGAACCTATTCGCGCCTTTATCAAAATGGCGACAACCCGATATTTCGCGAACGCGACCAATCATTGAAATCTGCTAATCGTAGCCGCCGCCGACTACGAACCTAACTCCCCTCCTATTAGCCGCTACCGCCGTCCGCGGCATGTTCTCACCGACCCTCACGATGCCCTTACATCCCTTCTTTCGGATACAGATAACGCACACTGGATCAGACACCGAGCTCGCCGGCGAGGTCGAAGAATCCCTTGCCCGCTGGCCGGTGCAGAGCACCACGGCGAGACACCTAATATACGCCCCCCCCCCCACATAGCGACTGCACAAGCCGCGGCCGTTCCTCCTTGAGGCGCCCTTGAGCTAGTTGCCCCCTCGCCCTTCTGGGTCGAGCGTAGTAGTTGCACGCTCGCCCTCTTGTCCAGTGAAGCTGTAAAGACTCCGCAGCCAACAGCATAGATCATTCACACACACACAAACATACACACACACACACACACACACACATAAACACACACACTCATCACTCCAGGATGATTAAAATTACACCGTGTATCAATAAAAATCCAAAAGAATAATAGATTTTACATTCCCCTATTCTAACTTCAACAAATGGGAATAAAACCGCATTAATTGGCCACGGACCAATCAACGAAGTTTGATTCCATCAATGGGCAAATTAAATTCGGCTTTCGCTCCAAAAACAAAGTGGGTTTTATAGAAAATCGGCCGAATAATCATTCACATTGCGTAACGAACCGTGAATGGGGCGAAAATTATTTCGGCGCTCGGTGACTGCCTTTTATATTTCGGTACACTAGAATTTATCGAGAGTTTGGTGTACTTTTTATGTGTTGTGAATTAAATTATTTCTGGAGGTTATATATCTATCTATTTATATCATCGCGCCAGATCCCTTGCGGGGTAGGCAGAGAGTACAGAGTTCCAACAGGTTCTTTTCTTACACACCTCTCTGGCTTCCTCCACTCTCATAGTTCGTCACATACACGCTCGCCGGTTACGGAGACTCTTGACTTGCCTTCAGATAAGACTCGGTCTTTATAGTCATGGTAATCAATTAATATCCACTATTATGGTTTGATTTGTATGTTTGGATTTAGTGCGAAATATATCCTTAACGTCTGATGCGAGAATGGGAGCCTTAACAATTTTACTGGTTTCTATAACTAGATTAATTAAGTCTTGTTTTGTCTCCCCCTCTTGTTCAGGTATATTTCTAATTTCCTAACTAGCATTCCGATTCTGCCTTTCCAATTGGTCAATTTTATCCTCCAAGTTTTTAATGTACTTTCGGTCTTCGATCTTTTCGTATTCGAGTTTCTTCATATTTTGAATTATCTCATCGTATTTAGCAGCTGTGTAGTCGACGCTTTTTTGTAATTGAGTGTATTGGTGTTTAATATCTTCCATACTAGTCTTTAATTCGTTAAACATTTCTACAGATAAGCAAATATTAGGATCTGAGTGACTCAACGACTGCCCTTCAATAGGATTTACATTTGTCGGAGTAGAGGGAGGATCAATCCATCCAGGAGGTTATGAGCACTAGAAATATACTAAACGTCTACGTGTCACTAAAATGATCTTAAATGTACTATGTAATCACATGCTGCAGCTTCAGAGAGAGGATCACTTTCTCATGCTTCTGCTTTAATATAGATGTAGCGCTAACAAAGACGTCACGTAGATGTAGCGAATGTTTAATGCGCATTTTGAAACAGGCATTAACATGAATGTTAATATAGGTGGGTTGAGAGCATCAAAACTTGAACTTCCTTTATCTCCCCCTTTTTAATAATGTGTTTTTTTTTCGTTACACAGGTGGAAAATCTAAAGATTTTTAGCTTTCTGTAAGTTAAAGTATAGTGAGCAGACAACTAAACCCTGGTGTGGCCATCGAGTTATTAATATATCTATACTAATATTATAAAGAGGAAAGATTTGTATTTTTGTATGTATGTAATGAATAAACTCAAGAACTACGCGACCGATTTTCAAAATTCTTTCACCATTAGAATGCTACATTATCCTTGAGTAACATAAGCTATGTTTATTACAAGAAAAAAATAGGGATCCCTACTAAAACTTCAATAATGTAACTGGTTAAGGTGTAAAAAAATTGCCATAAAATGTCTTTTATCATTCATGCGCTGCGGAAACGATTGATGGAACAAAAAATGTTCCGCAATATTTAAAAACATATCAATATCTACAAAAACCTTCGGAATTCCATATGTCTAACTATTGTAGTTAAGTCAGCATAACTACTTTTTTACATTTTAAAAGTGGATAGAAATGCCGAACAAAGTCAGACCATGTTATCTATACCTTTGTGTTAATACTAATCTAAATAAATCATATTTTATTCAAAACCTTTTTAATACCTGTAGATTACATTTTGAATTATTCAAATCGGACATTCCATTCAAAAGATATTACGAATTTAAAAATGTCAATCTAAACAAAATATGTACTAATAGAAAAATAAACGCCGCCGCGCCATGGCCGGTGTCCGGGGATTGAAGTCCGGGATAGGGGCGTGCACATCTATGAAATAGGTAGCCGCGCGTTCCTACGCACCGGACGCAATATCCACCCGTGCGAAGCCGGGACGGGCCGCTAGTACTGCATACTTGAGAAGACACCTCTATTCATTTTTTTGTAGCAAAAGTTAAGAGTGCCTTTGTTCCAGGTGCTTCCCGCAAAGTGACACCTATGAGTGTTAAGTTTAATTAAACAAATATGCCTTCATATACTGAGATACTGTTTAAACAACTCCAAACAAAAGAATGTATTGTCTTTGAAAATACAAACATCACCGCTAACTTCGCGCTCATCAAGTTGTATGCGATTGTTTGTTTAACATGACACCTCTAAAGAAAAGCAGCCACAGCCAAGTGGTTAGACCGTTGGACTACATAGTCACAGGTCTCGGATTCGAACCCAGGTACGCACCTTTATGTTTTCAAAAGCCTTTAACGGTGAAGGAAAACATCGTGAGGAAACCTGCATGCCTAAGAGTTTATTGAAGGTGTGTAAAGTTCGCCTACCCGCATTGGGCCAGCGTGTTGGAGTTAGTAAACCCTCTCAGTTTGAGAGGAGGCCCATGCCTAACGGTGGTACAGTTTCTTAACAGGGCCAATATTATTATATGGCATCTCTAGTACATATTACATAATAACAGCATATGGCATCCTTCGACCCGCAGGTCTCTGATATTTTTAAAGAAAATCAGTACTATTTAAATACAGTAACATTTTTTTTTTGCTTGCGCTTCTATTCAAACATACCCAGTCTCTCAACCCAAATGAAATATTACCCCTTACCCACATATTCTAAACAGCCCGACCGGCCCGCGACCCCTTTAAACGCTTTTAAAACCCAATAAACACTAATTCACGCTTAAACTGGACTCATTCTAGCAATGATATCGCGCCATGCCACGGCCGTGTTTTGTAGCCCCACTCGGTCTTGGATTCGCGCCAAACTTATGAGGCGAAAGTGATCAGCGAAGAGCGGGCGGCCATCTTTTATTTCAATTGTGTTTTTCTTTTGTAGCCATAACGTGAAGTATTGACGTTTTTTTTGTATTTTGTATCATAGATCTAGTATTGTACAATACTAGATCTATGTTTTGTATAATGATTTTGTTTTATTTTTCATTGAGCCGTATATGGAGTACATTTGAGATGGTTTATTATAACAGTAGTTTGAATCACGAAAGAGTGCATTTTTAAGAATTAAATGCATACGCATTTACTGGTTTAGATATGTAAAGTTGTTTTAGTGACACATGGTGCAGATGGAATTCACGGGGGTACGAATTTCACATCGGAGAAAGTGTTATTCGGGATTTCCTATGAAGAAAAATTCGGAAATGCTCTGGAGTCCCGAATTTTGACCGGTATAATGGCAATAGTTGGCAAAATTCGGGTGAACACTGCACAATTCTCGCAATACTTTCGAATAATTTATTAACAACATATTGATGTCGAATTTGCTTGTTTTTTCTTTACTTAAGCTCAAATGGTGCTTATGCCTTTAGACTAGTCAAGTTAAGTTCATAACCTAATGTGAACACTACAAATATTGGCACTTTCTTCAAATCAAAATCCGAATAACTTAACCGGTCATATTATCTTTAGATATCTGTGCCCATTCTTCGAAGATATTTTATAAGCGTATCCCTAAAAACTCACAGCGATCTTGGAATCACGCCAGATATTTGGCGAAAGTAATTAACAATGAGCGGCCTTGTCAACTTGGATTGTTAAATCTATTTGTGCCATCCCTCGGTTCGGTTATTGTTTGAGTTGATAAGTTTTTAATGAAAAGGGAAGTGATGGTTTATTTGAAACAAGTTCCGAACTTTCAAGATCTGGAAATAAAGAGTATCTTTTTGGTGGGTACTTTTGATAGAACTAATTATGGGACACACAAAGATTTGTCCCGTGTGGGAATCCCGCGACTATTCAGCCCAGTGGGCCGAGCGACATCAGCTCCTAAACACTGCGCCAAATCGTCCGCCGATCTAACATCGTAGCATAATAAAGCAGCTTAATTTTGCCTTACCTTTGAAAATACTTCTGCATCGGGAATGCGTTAACAAACATTTAGACCCGCATAAGCACCCAGGCTTAAACAATTATAGATGAATCACAGATTTCAGGAGTCAAACCAGCGAATATTAAATTCAATGGGCTAGATCGCTAGATCTACTAAAATTCATCTATATAAACGCACCTACAGTGTACAAATATGAATAATTCCTAGTGAAGAGCTAGATCTTTTTATTAAAAAAGAACACTGAAGTTGTCATTTGCATGTATTATGTAAATATCAAAAGATCTTATTTGAAGGGCAAGTTAAAAGTCAAAATGTATGAGACAAACAATAAGAGTGGACGAAATCATATAGGTATGTAAAGAATGAACTTGTCAGAACTGAAGTACTCTCTGCCTACCCAGCAAGAAATCTGGCGTGATGACATAGATAGATATCGAAAAGAACGAGGTGTGAGCCGGTAGCTCTAAACTTTCTTTAACGAAACTCATAAGTTCATAACTTAGACCGCATCGGTCTAAGGCACGCAAGTCTGTCACTTGTTTATGTGCAAAAAGCACTAGGTCAGCGTAAAGTGTGGCCAGGAACCGACGAGTTCAGTCTTTGAAGATTATGTTGTACTAGACTAGATAAGTCCTTCGTACTTTATTGTGTAAAGATCGTTCAGTTCCCGAAAACGGGGACCATTGTATTATCTGATCTCGTACAGAGCAAAGGTGGAATACTCCGCACATTTTTTACTGTCACACAAATTATTTAATTGCTTCTTTGGTCCAGCTTTCCTCGTTTTTCTAATGGCACAAAGTGCAACTGGTGATCATTAAATCCTGGTTCGAATCTTAGGTCGAACAAATAGGACTTATCATTAAAAATTCTTAATATCAGTCCAACAGGTTCGTTTTTTTTACGTTAGGACCTTACATCGTCGGCGATATGAAGATATCCACAGTACATCCCTAATACTCCCACTAAGAAAATATAGACGTTACGGTGTAGATAATTATCATGATAAACATCTCCGGTCTTCAAATAATTGCGTTCTTTAGTGTCCTTCTCATCGGACTAATTTCATTCAAAAATCCTATTTTTTTCTAATCTATCCTTTAATGGAATGCAATGCGCCAGGAACTTAGAATGACTACCAATCGTCGCTGTTTTAAAAAAAAAAGTGTAGGATTATCTGTGGAACAAAATGTTGGCGGATTCTTTTAAATGTTAGCAGTTTTATGTCATTGTGTCAAACGTTCTGGTTCATATATAGTATAAACTATGTTTGTATATATATGTCTGTAATATTTTGATGTATACTATGGTATTGATGTATAATATATCTTTTATTATAGTTATGTATTTAGTTTTATGTTTTATTTTTAAAGTGAAACTTTTATTAGATCGTCTCAAACTTTTTGGTCTGTGTGTTGCATGTCGCGTGACGGTCGGCCGCGGAGTAGGGATAAAGTGAAAGGCGCTCGCCAGAGCAGCCAAGGCCCATATGTTTCACTTTTACCGTGATTTCATAAAACCACACAATTGGTTTTTTTTAGTTCGTCTGTATTTTTTTTCTTAATTTTCCCTTCCTTGTTTTTAATACTGGTTTCGCACCTACTACAGCTGTTTCCACACCGCCTCAAGGTAGACTGGCAGAAAATGCCTCAGGCATTAAGTCCGCCTATGTACGTAAGTGCATAAAGAATTAAATGAATAAATAAATTATTCTTTAGCATGTAGCTGTTTTTCTGTACCTAATCCGAAAGCTATCAAATGGGTTTTGTTAGTAGAGAAGTACTTACTACTTTGTCTACCGCATAAGAGGCCTGATTAATTGGATTCTGTTAATAGGATTGGGCCTTGGAACTAAAGCGCATGTACGTACGTGCACAGCGCAATATGCGCCTACAACTGCAGCGATCTCACTACTAAATGCTTTAATTCCTCAGAAATCAAACGTAGATATATTTAATTCAAATTCGAAACAATTTCTAAGCCATTGCAATTTCTAAGTCATATAATTATATAAGCTAAGCAAAATATATGATCTACTGTGTGTGCAATTAGAAAATTTCTATAAATATACTAATAATATAGAGGAAAGATTTGTATTTTTGTATGTTTGTAATGAATAAACTCAAAAACTACAGAACCGATTTCGAAAATTCTTTTACCATTAGAAAGCTACCTTATTCAGAAGTAGCATATGCCATATAACATAGACCCGGTAGGTGGCGCTGTTGTCGACCGAAAACAAAGTCGCGGGAAACTCCTAATATGTAATAAAAGAGCTTCCTATATGTTTCGCCAAGTCTGTAAGTGCAGCCCGCAATAATCTATCTATCTATCTATATCATCACCCCAGCTCCCTCGCGGGGTAGGCAGAGAGTACAGAGTTCCAACAGGTTCTTTCCTTACATACCTCTCTGGCTTCCTCCACTCTCATAGTTCGTCTCATACACACTCGCCGGTTACGGAGACTCTTGACTTGCCCTTCAGCTAAGACACGGTCTATTTGTTCATGGTAAGATAGTCTAGGTCTTCCCCGGCACCTACATCCTTCCACTTTCGCATTGTATATCTGTTTTGTCATTCTTTCTTCTGGCATTCTTTCTATATGCCCGAACCAACGGAGCATACCCTTTCTCATCTTTACACCGATACTATCTTTCATACCAAAGCGCGCAATAAAATAATAAATAAATAAATAAAGGCTATATATTACAAATAACATCACCGCACGTAATACTATCCTAAATCAAATATCCAATCCAATCATCAATATTAACCGTAATATAACTCCCCATTAATCAATCCACATCCGATAGTTAATAAATCAACACTTGATTATTGGATATAACGTTAGCGGTTATCATTCTAATGTTTGCGTTTCGATAGTATTGCCACAGACCAGACCAAATTAATAGACCGTCATGAGCCATACAACAAATCGTAACCGACCATAGCTCAAAATTCTAAATATAGATGGCGCTGGCTGTCTCATTGATCTTATGGCGAATAATATGTTGTAAATAAATATATATTGTCAATGTCAATATCCCAGGTCCGACAAAATGTCTATTCTATTAAAATATAATATTTCTTTGAATAACCTTCTAGTATCTGTAATATTCCATTCCGGTGTCTGGCATTATACTCAGTATAATGGCAATAGGTTCGCCCCCAATAAGATGAGACCTAGCATCGTCGGCGAAAAGAGTGTGTACACAGTACATCTCTGCCACCCCCGCTTGGGGAATATAGACGTGACGGTGTTTTTTTTTAGATGGCTCGGACTTTTACCCTCTAATTTGATTATTTTTGTCATTGAAACAAAAAATAAATTATAATATTTTTAAAAAAATAAAAATATCTAATAGCTTAGTTTTAGAATATTTAATTCATAAAACTAAATAGATTTTAGAGCGTATTGGAAGTGTTCGGTGCATTTCCGCCGAACATCTTACTATGCAATATTAGTGTGACGCGATTGCCTAATACGTAGTAAAATGAGTAACTGTCTTCAGTGCACATTTAACAGTCGCGGCAATCGGTGCATTCATAACATTTATCCGCTCATCATGTCATTAACATTCTAGTGATAACAATAATATTACCAGTGTACTATATTCTAAGAACAGTCTGACAATAAACATTATTTTTGGTACCTACTATAAACCCTCGGAAGCGCCGCCACAGAAAGTCTATTCATTTAAACTGGGCTGTGGATTAGCCTAAATCTGCGGTTGAGGCATCCGACGGGTTTATTTGATAATGAGTTGAAATGTCATTGTATACATTGGTTTAGTTGGACGCGTTCGGTTAGTCGTGTTTTGATTTTTGCGCATGATTAGAACCGACGGTCTTTGGGCACAAAGGTTTTCGAGTGGCGGTTATGTACTAGAAGAAGTATTTGTTGAAGTTTCGGCACAGCTCACACCGAGGCCAACGTCTCAAGTAGCAGTAGCAGCTTATTTGTCATTTTTCGTTTTTTCTTTTTTTTTAACTGTTCATATTGTTTTGAGGTTCATATGAATGCTGTGCTGAATAGATATTTTCTTAAGTGTAGTGGATAGGTTTTCCACATGATGGGACGATAACCTGGTAAGCAGAGTCTGGTGGGCTAACGATAAACCTATTAGCGATCTTAGAACAAGGGTTACGTATGTCTTGCAGTAAACGTCTTTCGTTTGATGTTGATTGTCATCACAACGTATACGGAATTGTTAAATTCTCATTTTTAAAAGAGTATTCTGGATTTCATCTTCATAAAAATTACATATCAAACGGATGATAGCTTTAAGTAATCACATCATGATCCTTTAATCTTGACTAGTTACGAGCAGTTTAAAAAGTCTGCGTGATTAAAAAATTTTTGATTTTGATTTTTAAATAAAACCTAGGGTTATATACACATCAAATTTTTTTGACAATATTTATCGATATTCTGGACGTCGCGGTATTTAAAAGTGCAATTGTTATCTATGATGTATTAAATGATGAAATATGCGAATAAAAAAGAAATAAAAATGCTTTGAGTCTTATCTGAAGGACAAGTCAAGAGTTTCCGTAACCGGCGAGCGTGTATAAGACGAACTATGAGAGTGGAGGAAGCCAGAGAGGTATGTAAGGAAATAACCTGTTGGAACTCTGTACTCTCTGCCTACCCCCCGAGGGATCTGGCGTGATGATATAGATAGATAGAAAAATGCTTTGAATTTGAATTGAAACTTCCATCAAATGGTTGTAGCGAACTACAAGCGATCCACGGCAGCACGAACCGAAGCCGACCGTAATTACTTAACAATATTCATTTTTCACCTGCCAAGGTTGTTTTACGAAAAAGCTGAAAAAAGCTTCGAGTTACATAACTGTTTGCAGACTATTTCGTATGTTTCTCTTTTTCACAAAACCCCAGTGAAAGTAATTGCTTCAAAACACCCGAGTTTAAGTTCTTTCACACGGGAAATAAAGGCTATAGGTAAAACCAAACATTGTCACTTTTACATTCCCCAAACGAGGTTCTGTGTATTACGTAATGTTACGAGTATAATCCAATTTGACACAGAGCGAGCAATTTTCAAACTTCTACTACTGACAAAATATGTGTCTATTGATAGAAACCAATCAGATTTTATTGTACAGTAACTGTCTAATCAGATTATTGTGTCCGACATTACTACAACTGATAACTGATATACCAACGACAACTAAACCAATTCCGCAGTTTTATCGTACGTATAAAAAATTCAGAATAAGCTATGAATACATCATAACTTAATATAATATTTCTGAATCAGTACAAACCTGGAAAGAACCTGTTGGGACCGCAATGGATTAAGGTAGGTAGGTATAAATCAATATGTACTATTTTACCGCTGAGCAAAGGCCTTCACTCTCGAGACGGAATAGAACCAAGCTCCTCCATGCAAACCTAGTGTAAATTGATAGAAAAAGGCTCTTCTGCTGTTCGAACTTATCAAGTCGTCTTTAAGACTTCCAACTCGGCTTACCAATTGTTATATAAAGTGGTAATCCGGATAATAAGTTCAGCATGCCTTCCAAAATACGGAGACGCCTAAATATAAAAATAAAACAAACGATCATCCATTTCAAACTGACCGAAATAAACGGGACCTTGGTGATCTGTAAAACCACCGCCATCTCGCGCGGTGAGGGAATTAAAAAACTTAAAGAATTCAAGATATCTTCGTGTGAAACGCCTTAACATTTAAATCTAGCCTATTTCGGTACTACCGCAATTTTCCATTCTTCGATTTCGTTTTGAGCGTTCGCGCTGTCTGTCTGTACGTCGGCGTCTTTGAGGTAAAATATTCTGACAAATTAATTAACGGTAAGGGATTTAGGTTTCTATAACGATGCGTTTTAGGTTTAGTATTTTAGTTTCGTTGAATGAACCTATATATAATGGCTAAGCAATAGATCCTTCACTTTGATATAAAATTTTGATCGTTAATCGCTTTACTGAAAGTACATCACCATACCATGATGATGATGTCTGTCTAGTGCCGAATACTGCCCTGATGGTTTAGTGGCAAAATGAAAGTTTTCAATAGAATAATTTTTTTTAAAAGAAACATTTTCAGTTCCGTTCCGGAGTCCGGCATTGTCCCTGGTGGAATGGCAATAGGGTCATCCCCTATTATATGTGCACTCACCTTTGTGACATCCCCGCTTGGGGGATATAGGCATGATGATGTGAGCGTATGTGTGTGTTTTGTGTAAATGTTTCGTAATCGTCGAATCTATCATAGAAATTTACGAGTATGTACTCTTAGGTACACCTTATAATGAATAGAATTAGATAACCTCACTGGTCTAGTAGGGCATTGTGCGACTGGTAATTACGAGGTCTGAAGTTCGACCGGTTCGGATCGAAAAATTTTCAGTCCGTGACTGAGAATTTTCTTAATTAAAATAAATTTTATTACTTAATCTGAAGTAAAACTAAAATCTGAAGTCTGAAACTTTATAGGGGGCAATAAAGTCACTCCCTATTACATACAGTTATATACATTGTCGATGAATTGTGCATGTAAAAATACAACTCTGCTTGCCTCAGTAGTGCATATGAAATTTGCCACTCTCACTCATGACACCCGAACAATTCATATTCGGGTCAAATCGTTGTCTTTTAAAAAAAAAGCAGCTTACCTCAGTCCCCTGGACCTTGAGCTTCATATGGTCCTCCCTGGTGGTCTTCCCGTCTTTCCTCTTCTTCCAGCAGTAGCCGTCGCGTCGGTAGCGGACCTTCTTGCGGCTGTAAAGCAGCATCGAGCCGCTTTTTGGGCTGCAAACAAAATAAGCTCAATTAATTAACTAGATATATACACATATCCATACATTAATACACCGCGTCTTATCTAAAGGGTAAGTCAAGTTTCCGTAACCGGCAAGCGTGTATGCGACAAACTATGAGAGTGGAAAAAAGAAAGGTCTGTTAGGAAGAACCTGTTGGAACTCTGTACTCTCCGCCTATCCTATATATAGATAGAAATATACCATCATCAGCCACAAGACATCTATTAGACAAAATATATATCCATACGACAAAAGCCTTGGTTAACTCTGGAAGTAAACCACACTTACACTTAAAAAACTACCTGATGAATGAAATTAAGATCTGAAGATGTTTTTGGAAGACATTAAGTATATAATACATATTCCTTAGCCGTCGTTGGTTTGTGCCAAACTATTGATTGCTCACCGAAATAGCCCCGGGTAAGTCACATACTTAGAGGAAATCATTTGAATTATCGTAGAAATGGCATCCGGAGCAAGCGAGATTTATTGCCGGGCTGTAAAACGGACCAGGGCCCTTATTCTCTATAATCGATCGCGCGTAACGATAACTTACAAATCACAAAACACTTTTTGTCAAGAGTAAGCTGACCTATTAATTGTTATTCTTTTTTTATTTTACACACCGTCACGCCTATATTCCCCAAACGAGGTGGCAGCGGTATACTGAGAACACCCACTTTTCGCCGACGATGTTAGGTCCCATGCATAGGGGCCGAGCTTATTGCTATATAATAACATTAGCCCTGTTATGAAATTGTCCCACCGTTGGCCACGGGCCCTCTCCTAAATTGAGAGAGTTTGGGCCTTAGTCCACCACGCTGGCCTAGAGCGGGTTGGCATACTCGGTACACTTCTGCCACACCCACGGTTTTTATATTTTTTTTTGTGAAATGGTCTTGTAATGGTATTCTGTGTTCTACCATTAAACATGATTTCACAAAGTTATCTAAACGCGCCGCGTTATTTATAGAATTGATCATAGCGAGGGCCCAGGCCGAGTGGACCCTGCTTTGCGAGGGAATTATCGTATATTATAACGATCAGTAATATTAGGGTTGGCACAAATATGATGATAAAAAAGCGTATTGGGATAATCCTGGTAGATTTAAATGTAGGTGCGGTCAATATTTTTGAGGTAAGAATAAATTATTGTGAAAATGTCAGGGTTCTATGTCAATTCATTTTGTAGGTTAAATAGCTATGAAAACACGGCACGAATATAAAATATATACTATATCTATGAAGGAAACGAAAAAACAGTGAGGCAATATAACCGCTTGAAGATCGCAAAAAGTACATACATGGTTACCTAAATATTTTTTCCATTAAAGAAACTAGTTTCTTTATTACCAGTAAATACTCCTATAATACGAAATCCAAAATGAACTCTGTTTGGCTAAACATCTCTCTGCCTAATTATCTTGAAAAAGTGTATCATAACATACACCATACTTTACATGTCAGCCTCGTTTGTCTAGTGACAAAGGGCATCGCCTTGTGATCACGAGGTCCTGGGTTCAAATCCTCGGTCGGACAAACGTAGTTTTTCTACCGAAAAATTCCCAGTGTGAGTCCGGAGTCTGGAATTGTACCCGGTATATGGCAATAGGCTCACCCCCTATACATGGGACCTAACCTCGCCGACGGAAAGTGGGTGTACTCAGTACACCTCTGCCTCCCCTGCTTCGGGAATATAGGCCTGACGGTGTTTGTGTGTGTGTTTTAGATGACTATATAAGCAACAAAAAATTCAAAAAATTGTATCTCGACTGGTTGTGCCAAGCAGTTGGGGTACTAAGGATAGACCTCCAATTCTGTGTTCCACAAGAACTTAGACTGCATAAGAATAATTGTTAGCAGAAATAATGATATTAAGTAAGAACGAAAATAACACAGCACAACGGAAGCAAAATACACAGAATATACATGTCGTATTCTATAATTTGAAAATCACAGTTACTGGAATGGCGAGCAGTTATTTTCATTTTAGTAACCTTGTAATCTTGTAATAATCGTACTCTGTGATTGCTCGAGTGACTTGCTTGCATCGGTGATTCTTCATCTGACAGATGTCATTTGTCAGATGAAGAATCGAAATGACAGATAGTCGATGTAAGATAGCGAATGACGCTGCGTTGTGATTAGAGGTTTAAAAGTAACCAATATTAGCGTACCCGTATGTATTCTTTACTATAAAAATCAGTACTCGTTACTATCGTATCGTTACGTTTACTCGGTACTTTCGATACCTAATAACATAGAGCATCGCATCGTGTTGCGTATTGCGTACGGTATGACGTTGATGTCGCGTCGTTCGTACTTTATAGAAAACATACTGATAAGTTACATACCTAGCTGCGTAAGGTGCATTTTTTAACTTTACTGTAATTTGAACCAGACTTGTTATGGATTCAAATAACGCGCTGGAAATATGCACAATGACGTCATACCAATCAGATCACGTTTCACGTCACGTGAGTTTCATACAATATTAGACCATTTTGATTTATTTAAAAAATATTTGTTTAAAAGGATTTTAAATTTTATTCTCTATGTTTTAGAGTTATATCGTTTTCATGCAAATGCCCAATTCACGCATCAACGGTACTTGCGCCAACTGAAACAGTTGTGTTTGTTTGTATAAAGAATCAATAAAACTATCATCAGTACGAAAATACGAAAAATGTGAGTAACGAAATGCATTCGTGAGTAACGTTTCGGTACTCGGTAATAGATGGCGTACCCGTTACTCGGTACCGAATACATACGGTTTGCTACAGCTTTAGTTGTGATTCGATTGGCGACGGGGCGAGCGGTCAGACGTATCGCGGAGCAGCTAATCTCACTGCATTCCATGCGATTATTAATCTCCTATTATTGTGCGCAAACTTGCATATCAAGGATGATCAGTATGCCGGACGAGACACCAGTGTTATTTCAAGATTTCCTTTATGTTCGGTCACCATGTGAACGACTATGAAAACGAAGATAAATCTACCTTTCACCGTTACCAAAATTAAGACGGCCATCCGAAAAACCCAAGCGCTAATATATACATTAAGGAATAGGCGTTCATAGCACTGTGTCCTTACCGATCACCAAGGTTTATCGTCAAGGATCACCAAGAGCGTTCGACACGGTCGGTCTAAGATGGGTGACCGTTTGTGGCATTTTAATATTCGAGCGTCTCCGTACATCGTAAGGCACGTTAAGCTGTGGGTCCCTGTTACCACTTAATGTGGTCGTTTATGTTGGAGTCCTTATAGGCCATTTGATTAGTTCCAACAGCAGGTGTCCACAAACCTGCCTCCACCTATCCCCATTGAGTCCGCGAGATGGAGTATGACGTAATCACTCTCACCTTGATTTGTGAGAGATGGCCTTAAGAAGGTTGCAATAAAGTTCAAAATACACTCAATACCTAAAAGCAAACTCAAAATCTTAGACTCCCAAATTTACCCTCAACTTTATTACAAACATAGAACACAGAAGCACGTAAAAAAGGATATAAATTATGTATTACAAAACTGACAAGTGCAGAATAAGTAAAATTACATGAAGCTGGGTCACCTAACATGGGTCACGCGTCGTAATATCAAAAAAATAAACATCCTTTATATCTGCCAAACGAGAGCAAAGGTGTGGTCAGCAAAGTAACTTAACATTGTCAGTTTTTCAAATCAGTAATAGTCTTTATTTTTCAAAAGTTGGTAGACATTATTAAAGCCACATCATTAGCAACATACTCGTATTCAAATATATTTAGATCAAGAAAAATAAAAAGCAGTGATAGCCTAGTGGTTAGACCGTTGGACTGCAAAGTCAGTGGTCTCGGGTTCAAACCCATATTTTCGAAAACATGTGCGAAATAAAAAATTAACTATCACTTGCTTTAACGGTGAAGGAAAACATCGTGAAGAAACCTACATGTGTGTGAAGTTCGCCAACCCGCACGGGGCCAGCGTGGCACCGACTTCAAATATTTACTTTTGCTTTTTGAAGACGTTTTTTTTTTAAAAAAAGATTTTTATTTTACAATTTTAAGTGACAAGTTAATTTTTACTTATATTATATACCTATATTATATTATTTTGCTGAGTTGTACAGCAAGGTATTTACAGGATTTATATAATAACCATAATAACGGAATCTATACATTCGTGCTGTTCGCCGTTAAGGAGTTTCCTGGTGTATCTTCAAAGTCCAAAGTTCAATACCGATTTCATTAAAATGGGACCACCACGAAACTATACTAAACCCAACGCAAAAAGAATCATAAAAATCAGTTCATAAATAAAGACGTTATAAAAAACAGACGAATTGTCAACCTCCACCTTTTTTGAAGTCGGTTTTTCTGATTAGTTCTATTGCAGGGTACCTATAGGATTGACGTAATACCCATAATATCTCAATCTACGCATTCGTATTGTTTGCCGTTAAAGAGTTCCCTGGTGTATCTTCCAAGTCCTAGGTCCAATACCGATGAAATTAAAATGGGACCACCTTGGAGCTATACTGAACCCAATGCATAAAGTATCATCAAAACCGGTTCATAATTGTCGGAATGATCACGTAACATACATACAAAAAAAAAACATGCATTCGAATTGAGAACCTCCTCCTTTTTAGAAGTCGGTTAAAAAGTAACACGTACAGAATAAGTAATATCACATAAAGATTGGTCGCGCCCACAAAAATGATATTATTATGATTTCTGTGGTCGCCCCACATGCGGCACACGTCGCAATGTTTATGTACCTAATACTCTCGTGCATGTTAAGTATAGTTTCACATCTATATTTTTACGATTGATCCTTTTTCGTTAAAGGACGGGCAAGTTGATAGATATAAAAATGTAGGTACTGGAATCCGTAAGTTTGACACATTTAGAAAAAACATCGGCGGATGTAGCGCAGTGGTTAAGAGCTTACGCCGCTGCGCCTACTGTACTTGCTGTCTAATAGTCGCGGGTTCGATTCCCACACGGGATAAATCTAAATGCGATACACAATTATTTGTTCCGGTCTGGGTATTTGTGTATGTGAATTTTCATGTTTGTAAACACACCCACGACAAAGAATGTATTCCTAGTGTGGGGCTACGTTAAAAATAAAAACTTTAAATATGTCTATATGTCGCAGCCAGGTTATGAGTACAGTTTTTAAAGGACACACAAATGTCAAATTTACGCATACAGACACTAGTTCGGGGGTAACTGATATAACGCAGACCACTGTATTCGGGAAGAAACCAGAACGAATGCAAGGATTGTGGTTGGGAACGATGTGCTGGAGCAAGTGAATGAGTTTGTATATCTTGGATGCGCATTCAGTAAGGATGGGAAATACACCGCTGACATAGAGAGAAGAGTGAGTGCAAGGAACAGAGTGAATGGCACGATGAGAAAGCTCCTTGGGAGCCGGCACTTAAGCCGAAAGGCGCAGCTGGCCATACATAATGGAGTGCTTGTCCCAACGCTGTTATATGGCAGCGAGAGCTGGGTATGTAAGAAGGAGAATGAAAGTAGGATAAATGCGGTGGAAATGCGAGCTCTGCGGAAGATGTGCGGAGTGAAGCTGACCGACCGTATTCGCAACAGCGTAGTAAGAAAGCAAATAGGTATGAAAGAGAGTATCGGTGTAAAGATGAGATAGGGAAGATGAGAGAAAGCTCCGTTGGTTCGGGCATATAGAAAGAATGTCCGAAGAAAGAATGGCAAAACTGATATACAATGCGAAAGTAGAAGGATGTAGGTACCGGGGAAGACCTAGACTATCTTACCATGACCAAATAGACCGGGTCTTATCTGAAGGACAAGTCAGGAGTCTCCGTAACTGGCAAGCGTGTATGAGACGAACTATGAGAGTAGAGGAAGCCAGAGAGGTCCGTAAGGAAAGAGCCTGTTGGAACTCTGTACTCTTTGCCTACCCCGTAAGGGATCTGGCGTGATGATATAGATAGAGAGATAGAGAGACTGTATTCGTAATCACTCTGCTGCTGTTCGTTGCTGGAGCAGTAAACCTCAAGCCTAGGAACTGTGTTGTGTATCCCGAGTTGTGTGACAAATTAAAGTGTGTTTTCCACCGTGCCTGCATTAAATCATGAAGTTAACCACTGATAGGTTATTTTCTTACCGAATTCCTGCTTTTGCCCAAAATGAATAATCAGGAAAGTAATGAACAAAATAATACAGATTATTGTGTGTGGCACTGCGGAATTCCCTAGATCTTTATCGCTCCCTCTAGTCCCATAGTTCACCTCATATACCTACGCTTGCTAGATACGGAGATTGTAGACTTGACTAAAACTTAAGACACGGTGTGTTCAATCTGGGGGTCAAGATAGTCTCTCAAGTACCTATAATATATTCAACCTTCCACACCGTCACGCTTATATTCCCCAAGCGGGTGTGGCAGAGGTGTACTGAGTACACCCACGTTTTGCCGACGATGTTAGGTCCCATGTAATAGGGGCGAGCCTATTGCCATATACCGGGCACGATTCCAAACTCCGGACTTATACTGGGAAGATTTCGTTAGAAAAACTACATTTGTCCGACCTAGGATTGAAACCCAGGACCTTGGAATCACAAAGCGATGCGCTTTGCCACTACACCAACGAGGCAGTTCATTCTTCCACTTCCGCAATTTTATTTATCTATATCGCTAGGCCAGATCCCTTGCGGGGTAGGCAAAGAGCACACAGTTCCAAGTTTCTTTTCCTACAGACCTCCCTCGTTTTTTTATGTAGTTTGTCTCACACACACCTCCCCCCGGTTACGAAGACTCCCGACTAACCCATTAGATAAGACACGGTGTGTTTGGCCATGGTAAGATAATCTGGGATGTCTGAAGAAAACAGGTCATCTCATGTACCTAGGTACATGTTTCCGCTTCCGCATTATGTTCTCGCACTCGTTCACCCCGTATTATTTGGCACTGATTGCCTAACTGAACCGGATCGCCCCTTAAAAATTAAAATGGGCCCGTTCGTCCCTCCTATAGCCTGTGTCAACAATTTTGTTTTCATACAATTTTGTATATTTTTTTTTACTCAAAAAAACACTAAAAAAAAAAACTTTGAAAAGAAAATCCTTTTATAGAACAAAGGGCGAACGGATGTTTCCCAAATATTAAAAATAATTTTGCCACATACTGAGGGGCGATCGGGGCAAAAGACGCTTTTAAATTACAGGGCGCGATAACAAGGGGCAAACGAGAACAAGACCCGCATTATTTACCTGTTTTGTAATTCTTTCATATGTCCGAACACCAGACTAAAAAGAGAATTAACGGAGCATACCCTTTCTCATATTAACACAGACACTTTGTTTTTTAGACGATTAATATTTTACCTAAATTGACCTACATACTATCAATGGGGCAATCTTATACTCTAGCACAATACAATAAATTGCATCTTTACATTTTTCTCAGTGATGTAGTAACGAATAGAGATCACAAGGTCCTCGGTTCGAATCCTTGCTCAAAGTGTTTTTGTAACCTAAAAATTCCCAATAACAGTCCGTAGACTTAAATATAATAATAGCCCTGTTAAGAAATTATCCCATCGTTGCCTGGGCCTCCTCTCAAACTTTGAGAGTTTAGGCCATAGTGCACCACGCTGGCCCAGTGCGAGTTAGCGAACTTCACACACATTCGAAAAACTCTTAGGCATGCAAGTTTCCTCACGATGTTTTCCTTTACCGTTAAAGCAAGTGATAATTAATTTTTAATGCGCATATGCTTTCGAAAACACAGAAGTGAGTGCCTGGGTCTGGCCCGAGTGCTCTGACTTTGCAGTCCAACGGTCTAACCGCTAAGCTATCACAGCTCTAGCCTTAAATAGTACCCTGTATAATTGCACGTACCGTATAATGGTATAATGGCAGCTGGAAGCGTACAATACAGAAGTGGTCATCGGGGCGACTTTTACTTTTTCTTTATGCCTTTAAAACAAAAAAGTAGTCCCACACTAGTATTTATTCCTGTATCGTGGGCGCGTTTACAAACATGAGGATTCATATATACAAATAACCAGACCGAAACAATTAATTGTGGGTCATACAAAGATTTATCCCGTGCGGAAATCAAACCCGAAACTATTCGAAACAGTGGGCGGAGCGCCTTAAGCTCTTAACCCTGGAAAGGAAAATCTTGCTCTTCACCCCTGCGCTAAATTGTCCTTTGTCCTGGAATGAAGATCTCTCTCCCTAGCAGCTCCTTCATAGCTCACAAATCACATAAAATCTAGCTTCATAGGCAATGTATGGGTGTACACTAGGGTCCAAAATATTTTTTTCAGGGTGGCCACCTCATAAATTTGTGACACGTATCTGTGGTAATTGTCAAATTTGAGTTGCCTAGTTTTAGCGTATTAGAGTGCTCAATCGAGCGTTGATATTGTAGAGTTGACGAATCACCTATAGTGAAAAATGCTTAATTTTGATTTCACTTGATTTTCATTTCAGTTAAAATTCATATGTTACAGAGATGTTTGGTACTAGAAAAACTATTTTGGTGGTCTATTGATAAACTGCCTAAATATCACTAAATTAATAAAAAGTGAGGCGCTAGTAGCGCTGTGCGACCGCGGTGTTCTTACCGATTACCAAGGTTAAGCAGCGTTCGACTCGGTCGGCCCGAGATGGGTGACCGTTTGTGGCAGTTTCATATTCGAGCGTCTCCGTGCTTCGGAAGGCACTTTAAGCCGTTGGTCCCGGCTACCAATTAATGTGGTAGTCGTTAAGCCGAGTTGGAAGCCTTAAAGGCGGCTTGATAAGTCCCAACAGCAGGTGGCCACAAACCTGCCTCCACTAATCCGCACTGGGTCTGCGTGGTGGAGTATGACCTCATCTCTCTCACCTCAATTTGTAAGGGAAGGCCTTTGCCAGCAGTGGGCAGTATATGCTGATATTATTTACTATAAACAAAAAGTTAATTTTAATTAGGATTTAATGTGTGTTGCTTTTTTATGTAGATTTTTATGTATAGTCTATATCTTATTACTATTTTTAAATCAAAATTTTAAAATAGTAATAAGAACATAAGAACATTTTATTTCATATTACTGTATATTCTCCTTTGTCATAAATTATATTTGTTTACACCTTCTGCAAGAGATGGCGCCAACGTCGAATTAAACCGCGATGCTAATTTTTTTATTCTTTTCCGTATAATAAATAGAACCATTTTGTAACTAGTCTTTTAATACTCCATATTCTCCTCGTATCTGCGGGTTTTTGTTAATTGCGAGGGACCTCGCAGCACTAGCGGTTGCCTTAAACCAAAGCCTTAAACAATTTTTTTCTCATAAAGTTTGTATGTTTCAAAGTCAATGAGCACTCCCTTCTGGTTGCGATAAAAGGCTTAAATTGCATACACATAATGACAAATACATGAATATCAAAACCAGGGGATGGCCCGACTTCTACGCGATATTTTGTAGTAAATGAATTTTCTTTGCTTGGCTTAGTTATAGACACACACATTAGTTGAAAACCACACATACAAAAGGTAAGAGCGAAAATTTCTAAATTTTCCTACGCTCTATACGAAATTAAAAAGACTACTGATCTGCAAACAGCTCTTATCACATACTATGCATACGCTTACTCGTGGCTTACATATGGGATAACTTCATGGGGGAATGGCAGAGATTCGCCAACTCTATTCACACTCCAAAAACAGTTAGTTAGGATCTTAGCCAATATACAGGAGACAGATAGTTGCAAAAGCTACCTCCAAAATTTAAAAATTTTAACCCTACCGTGTATATATATCTTTGAAATATATATATACTTTTACTCAAGACGCGACGACCTGCCTACAAAATATACTTTAAGATACAAAAATAGATTAAACCTCCCAAACTCACGAATACAAATGCACTCTTCTAGTCCTTTTGTGATGTCTATCAAAATTTATAATAAATTGCCAGAATACATTAAAGAAGATAATAAATACACTACATTTATAAAGGATTTAAAGATATTTTTAATAAACAAATCCTACTCCAATAAAGAGAAATATCTGAATGATAAATTTTAATTAAAATTAAAAGACGATAATATATTATAAGTAAGAATAAATAGAGTTTAAAATAAGAAATAAATATAATAAATAAAATATAATATATAATACTGAAAAACTAACAAATATAATAAATAATAGTAATAAAATATGTAGATTATTTTATATAATATATTCTATAATGATCCCAATTGAGATAATCGACGCTCTTCCTCTCTCCTAAGTTTGCTGCGCCCGACAGGGTCCATAATTGTACAATATTAATGTTTAAACCATCTATAAACACTATGGAAAGCAATAATCGTTTGAATTTGATTTTTTTTCTATACAAACGTGGACTCTCTGCCATCCCCGTTCCTAAATGACATCATTAGTACTTTGCAATATTAAATTGCAGTTGTCTTTATGATGGAGTCCACTAAGCTTAGATGTGCATACATCTCTGCCCTAGTATTTAGGCGTTACTTTTTTCTCCATAACGTGCGAGTCAGCTCAACCCGTCACCATCCATAACCCAAACAGATTCCATTGATGCAATTTCATTTATTTATGCTATAAAGCGCGTAGGTTCGGCGGCCATATTTCGCCGTGACGTCATTCACCGGGCCGTTATATCGGCAAAAACACGTACAGTCAAATTCATGGGTGCGCCGACCAATAAATCGCTATTCGACGCATAAATTCCGACGATCTATGTTAGTTCAGATTTTTTATCGAAAGTCGGTTGGGTGGATGTCGATATGGGTGTAATTTGAATATTTTGATTAAGGTTTATTGACGAATGTTATCAAGGCCTTAGAACAATCAGCAATCAAAGGGGTTAGAATTATTAGATTTCGAACTTATATGCCATCCTTTTCCCACTAGACATTTACCTAATAAATCACGTCTTCGCGATAGCGTCCCGCTAACGTCAATCTTTTCGTGCTGAGCCCTATCGCTATTCGGCCCATAAATCTAGAAGATCTATGTTAGTCGACATTTTTTATCGTTAATCATAATCAAAAGTTGGGTGGACGTCTCTACGGTGTAATTTAAATGTTTTTATTAGGGTTTTTTGACGAATGTATTATCAGAAGAAGGCATAAATAACAATCAGAGGACGTAGCCTGAATACATATTTACTAAATAAATATGAACGTGCACGCTATCGCGAAGAAAACACGTCTTCGTCACGCTCAAGTCAATCTTTTCGTACCTAGCCCTTTGATTGCATATTAAAATTAATAAAGATTATTTAACATGATGACGGTTTAGCCCACCAGTTAAGAGCGTAGGCGCCTCCGCCCAGTGGGTCGAGGATTGGTGGGTTTGAGCAAGTTAGTGTGACTCATAAACTTTTGTTTGAACTCAGAAACTTTTCTGTACGTGAAAGTCATGTTGATAAATTCACCCATGGCACAGGGACAATACCTGGTGCGGAGTAACTTTATTTCGTTTATTTTTTTATATAAATATACAAATCAAACCACTCCACCCACCACCCAAATCCCCAAAAACACAAAACCTAATTACCAACAAACTCTTTAAACGAACAACAAAATCTAGCTTAAAATTAAACCAATGCAAAGAGCCAAGTTTTAAATAAAACTATGAATAATAAACACTGGTATTGTCACGATGGGGGTGGCCGCACACATTAATTAATCTGGGATAAGACAATAAAATTAATTTACGCAGGCCGTTGGGACGCGGGTATTATGGGCACGCTTTTTAACCTACGAAGCGGACCAATTGTCGGCTATAAAGTGGAGGCTTAGGGTTGGCAGGTAGAGAACATTAAATTTTTTGAAAATAGCAAAATACTACTGTCCCATTTACTTTTCCCAAGCGATAGTGGCAAAGTTATATTGTGTACACCTTCATTTAGCTAATGCAGTGAGGTCCAAATTTTATAGGGGGTGAGGTTAAGATTATACTGAGGACAGTTTGTCCTGGAACTGCCCCAGTAAACGCAACTGAAAACGGTTTGACATCAATGTTCAAAATAAAAAAATTTGAAGCTAATAAAAATCACAGCATTGTTGAAAAAAAAATATGACGTTATTGGACTAAAGCATGCTATTTTCATCGAATGTTAGAGTTATTTAGAAAAAAGAATGCGGTCGTTAAAAATTATAACTAGGAAATCAGCTTTATTATTTTTCATTATTTTGGAAAGATGTTTTACATTTTACGAGATTAAGATTTCTTAATGCCTCGTTGGTCTAGTGGCAAAGCGCATCACTGTGGGATAAAGAGGTCCTGGGTTCAAATCCCAGGTCGGACAAGTGTAGTTTTTCAAGCAAAAACTCTCCAGTACGAGTTCGGAGTCTGGAATTGTGCCCGGTATATGGCAATAGGCTCGCCCCTATAACATGGGACCTAACATCGTCGGCGAAACGTGGGTGTACTCAGTACACCTCTGCCACCCCCGCTTGGGGAATATAGGCGTGACGGTGTAAGATTTCTTAACACAGACCACATGCCCTTACTCAAATTAATTAACAAATATTACTAAATATTTAAATTTTGCCACTGCGCACTAAACACTTTAAAACTCAATACAATCCATTAACTCAACCTAATTAATATTTTCCAACACAAATAATCCAAACTAAAGTTTAGTAACAAACAAATACAACAGTAATTCCTAGAACTGTTTTCTAAGTTTTCCTCCTCGTCCCTAGTGGCGAGGCATTATGCCGGATTCACATTGGCCAAGACTTCGAAGTTAATAAGTACAATTGGTAAGGACAGAAGTGTAAACCGATCAGACAGTAGCGAGTCAAATTGACTTGAGAGCTGCCGATCTGGTTGATTTACACACATCCTTTTTTTTAACAAGTAAGATACTAGACGCCCAGACGCGTTTGAGAACATATTGTTTTAGTCTGTAATATTCGCTGCTTTGCTCACTAGATCAAGTAGTCATCCCCAGTCCGCTGGGGACAAATTCTTGCCTTACCCCCAGACTGGGTGTTTGTGTATGTGAACGCATATGACACAGAATTTATTCTTAGTTGGGGCTAAATTTATTAAATGCAATAAAATAAAGTTAAAATACGGAGGACGCGTGTGCGATATTTTTATACTTAATTTCGCGACGCTTCTTCATGTACACGAGCAAATGACACTTATTTAGGTGTAGTTTAAGGTCACTGTCCAAACACTTGCCACTGGCTTCTCTACTAGCACTTGCCACTTCACCAAAGACACGACTAATGAAAACCAAGCTTTCGGGACAGCCCTAACACGGCCAGCGATTTGTCAAGAGCGGGCCGCGAGCCGTGATTTTCGAAATAATTTTTCGCTAACACTTCACAAGCTTTTAAGTTGTTGCAGTGTTTTCGGATGCGCTTTGAAATTGAGGTCTGTTGTTTTAAAATGTTGATAGATTTTTTATTGACGTAAACTTTTATGCGTTTTTATTTTTCACGGACTATTAAAGCTATGAATGGCATTTTGGTTAATCCACTAGAAATATTCTTTCCTTATTCTGTGGTTGATCCAATATTAAAATGCTTGTCAAATGTCAACTAACAAATGGTTAAAATAAAAAATGTCTGCTTTTAAAACATTTTTAACTGGTTCTTTGACTCATAATTACTTTGATTGACAAGAATATAGGCAATGCAACTATAACTTACATTGATTAAAAATAAATTATATCTATATAATCACGCCAGATCCCTAGCGAGTTCCAGAGTTCAAATAAAATAATATCTACGACAGCAGTTTATTACCGTTTTATTGCTTATTTTTTTATAATTTAACACAATTCTTTTGTCTATGTGATTACATTGGACTACCTTTCATTTCATGTCAATCCATAAACGCCTAGTAATATTGAAGGGCATTGGAACCTAACGCCTTTAGCGAATTGTGGTTACGCGGTACATCTCTGCCACTCCTGTTGGAAGAATATAGACATGATGCCGTGTTAACACTACAAACCATCAAAACCAAAAAATACACTAACGAGGCCATAAAAACGAGGTAAAAAAGCCAAACTAGCAATAATGCGAATAACTGCACACAATCGCCTGATACCACACCGCCAATAAATCATTTCGCAATAATTCGTACCTGTTCGCTCGCTGATAGTTTAACGAAAAACGCTTAAACTGAACGAAAGTTCCTAACTTATGAAACAGCTAATAAATAACACCGATATTTGAATAATGTCGGTGATACACGAAACGAACTGGAATAATATTTTTTTTTATGGCCCCGCATATTATTTCTGTATCATGGGTGCGTTTAGAAACATGAAATTAACATACGCAAACGCCAGAATGAAACAAAACGTCTCGGGTCCCAATGAGATTTTGATCTGGCAATTACAAAATTCTAGGATCCCTAAACCAATTAAAATGTTATTGAGGTTTATCATCGAAAAATTCTTAGTATATGTTCGTAGTCCGTGCATCCGGTAAATTTGCGATAGACTGCTCCCTATCACGTTGGGACTTTCTCGGCGAAATTTGGGTGCACATACACCTCAGCCACGTATAAAATAAAGGCGTGATGGTTTTCTCCAAGCGTGACGGTGAGGCGCGATCACGTGATCTTGGCTTCAAGACCTAGGTCAAAATGTGCTTTTCAAATCGAATAATTCTGACTCTCAATTTACACTGATTGAGAGTAAAAAAACTGTGTTCTGTTACGTTGGGATCTAACTATCTAAGGCCTTCGTCCAGCAGTGGGCATCGTTCTGAAGATACATAGATAGTAGCAATAGGCTTACCTCCATGGATCAAGTATTTTTTTTTCAAACGTAGCCCCACTCTATGATTAATTCCTGTGTCGTGGGTGCGTTTACATACATGAAATTCACATACAGTAACACCTACGCCGAAACACACAAAGATCTGTCCCGTGAGGGAATCGAACCCGCGACTATTAGACACAGTGGGCGGAGCAGCTTAAGCTCTTAACTACTCGATCAAGCCGTCCGCTATAGGTATCAATATCAATATAGGTAAGGTAAGGTAAGGGTAGGGAGGCAAAAATGAACGGTAATAAAAAAGTAACAGGCTGCCGCTTTTTTGGAGATACAACATTAAGTGATACAAGTAAAGTACTATATGCCCTAATTTATGTTTGTATCATAACCCGAGAACTTTCAACTCGAATTGGCAAACCGCTTCGAATTGCTAGACAGCAGCGCATCAGTGGACGAAATCAACAACAGGCTGGTAGAGACTGTCCATACGGTCGGGTCCAAGTATTATAGGCCCCACCGTAAAAATAGACCTCAAAAACTATCTAACTCCACCCGAAATCTCATGGCTGAGCGACGTTCCATGACGCTCCAAACCTCCGATGATGCTAAGTCTTATAGGCAGCTCAATGGACAGATACTGAAGTCCTTGCGTCACGATTTACGGTCCTTCAATACAAGGCGTATTGAGGAGACCATAGTACAGAACAAGGGCTCCAAAGTGTTCGCAAGAGACGCGTCTATTGGGCAAAGCCAGTTGACGAAGCTGAAGACGGAGGACGGAAACGTAACGTCGAATAGGTCAGAGGTGCTCAGGGAGATAGAGAGGTTCTATGGGCAGTTGTACACCTCAGTAGCTGAACCTGTTGTTGACTTGGTAAAAGACCCAAGAGCCAAGCTAACCCGACACTACACTGAAGATATCCCGGACATCAGCCTGTACGAGATTACGATGGCTCTCAAACAACTCAAAAATAACAAAGCATCAGGCGAAGACGGAATTACCGCAGAGCTTCTGAAAGCGGGCGGAACGCCGGTACTTAAAGTCCTTCAGAGGCTATTTAATTCCGTCTTGCTCGAAGAGAAAACGCCGGAAGCATGGAACAGGGGAGTGGTGGTACTGTTTTTCAAGAAAGGTGATAACACTTTACTGAAGAATTATAGGCCCATCATACTGCTGAGCCATGTTTATAAGTTGTTTTCGAGAGTCATCACGAATCGTCTCGAACGCAGGCTTGATGACTTCCAGCCTCCCGAACAAGCCGGTTTCCGGAAAGGCTTTAGTACCATAGACCACATACATACGCTGCGGCAGATTATACAGAAGACCGAGGAGTATAATCGGCCACTATGCTTGGCGTTTGTGGACTATGAGAAAGCCTTCGATTCGATCGAGACTTGGGTGGTTCTTAGATCTCTCCAGCGATGCCGCATTGACTATCGGTACATTGAAGTGTTGAAGTGCTTGTATAATAACGCCACCATGTCAGTCCGAGTACAGGGGCATTGCACGAAGGCGATCCCCATAAAAAGAGGAGTAAGGCAGGGAGACGTCATTTCTCCGAAACTGTTTACGGCCACCTTAGAGGACGCCTTCAAGCTCTTGAAATGGCAAGGACTTGGCATCAACATCAATGGCGAATACATCACTCACCTTCGATTTGCCGACGACATTGTGGTCGTGGCGGAGTCGCTGGAAGATCTAGGACGAATGCTCGGTGACCTCAACAGAGTATCTCAACAAGTGGGTCTTAAAATGAACATGGACAAAACGAAAATAATGTGTAACGTCCATGTCGTACCCACCGCACTCACCGTTGGGAACTCTACTCTTAAAGTTGTCGACGAATACATTTACCTGGGACAGGTAGTCCGGTTAGGTAGGTCCAACTTTGAGAGAGAGGTCAATCGACGAATCCAACTCGGCTGGGCAGCGTTCGGGAAACTGCGCAACATCTTCTCATCCAAAATACCTCAGTGCCTTAAGACTAAAGTTTTTAGTCAGTGTGTGTTACCAGTGATGATATATGGATCAGAGACGTGGTCTCTTACTATAGGTCTCATAAAAAAGCTCAGAGTTGCTCAGCGAGCTATGGAGAGAGCTATGCTCGGCGTTTCTCTACGCGATCGAATCAGGAATGAGGAGATTCGTAGAAGAACCAAGGTCACCGACATAGCCGTTAAGATTAGCAAGCTGAAGTGGCAATGGGCGGGCCACATAGCGCGTAGATCGGACGGGCGTTGGGGCAGAAAGATTCTAGAGTGGAGACCACGTATTGGCAAGCGCAGTGTGGGACGACCGCCTGCCAGATGGACCGACGATCTTGTGAAAATCGCAGGAAGTCGTTGGATGCAGGTGGCATCGGACCGGTTACGCTGGAAAGCGATTGGGGAGGCCTATGTTCAGCAGTGGACAAGTATAGGCTGAGATGATGATGATGATGATCATAACTATAACTACTGAACTGTGTAGCTTGTTATAATATATCGATGCCCGCCCCGAATTACATTGGCTCCTAACATTGTCGACAAAATGTGAGTGTCCACTCCACATAGAAAATAAAGGCATTACAACTTTCTTTAGTAGATCGAATAAAAATTTACATAAGCAATTTGAATACCTAGAAATTACGACATAATTCTAACTTAAGTCAACGTTCATAACTCACAATCAACTGTAAGCGCGTTTAGCAATTACTTAGCAATAAAACGTTGCGACAAGTCGCTACAGTTATGTGTTACTTCGATAATTGTGTCAGGTGACGTGTAGAAGGGGCTTTAGAAGTCACAGTTAAGTTGTCAACTTACGGCCAATTTCAATATTTAACTAAGGATAGATTTGCCTACTACGGATAGAATCTTGACATATTTTGTATAGAAAATCTATCAAAATTCAAACGACAGTAAGCAAATATGGTTGTTTATATCAGTCCGTACTTCCCACGGCTGGGCAAAGACCATAATCTTTTTATATTGTAGTCTTGTCATTCTGAGATCTTTGCATTATTATATGGATTGGCATGATGATAAAGACTAGATAAATAGACCAACGAGTCTATTTATATATCTATGATCTGGAACCACCAGATAAAGGAACTCCTCCACGGGCAACAGCATAAATACGAAATATTGTATACACATTTAATTTCGATTGGCCGTTATAAATTACACCACGACCTGGCTGCATAAAAAGCTTGTTTCTAAAATGATTTATTTAATATAAATTCATTGTTTTTCCCTTATCTCTCATTTCAGTACTTTAAGAATTTCAAAATAAATGCACCCTTACGTAATTCCGTAGTTAAAGTCTACGAATATGCTACAGCGTACCATCGTAGCCGCGTAGCACATGAAAAAAGACTACGTATCTCTTTTATGAGTTTCTAAATGGAAACCACAGACTGGTAATTTCGCTAAAAACGTTAGAACAAAATTCTTTGTAAGATACGCGAATGTACACAAACGTGTTTGTATTTAGTTTGGCGTGTATATACTGAGGTTGTTATACTAGGTGTATTACTCGTATCGCTATGTGGTGCATTTTAAATGAACACAAGTTTTCATTTTATGTAAAGTCTGCAGAGTAGATTAATTGTTACTTTCAAATTATTGGTATACAAATGAAATAGACAGGAGGATAAGCAACACTTGGAAACACTTTTGGTCTCTAAAAGAAATAGTTAAAAACAAAACCATGCCCATGTCAATAAAAAGTAAATTATACAACACATATTCTCCCATGTCTTACCTATGGTTGTCAAACGTGGCCTGCTACCAACAAAAATAACCAAAAACTTGTAAGTTGCCAACGCCACATGGAACGAAGTATGTTAAGTATACGGCTAAGTGACCGGTGGACCATTTCAAAAATAGGGAAAAGAACCAATGTAATTGATGTTTTTAAAACAATCAAAAAATTAAAATGGAACTGGACCGGACACATTATGAGGACAAATAAAGAAAAATGGATGAAAGACATCATGGAATGGTACCCGAGAAACGGAAAAAGACAAAGAGGACTTCAAATAAAGAGATGGGAAGATGATTTACCAAAGGGATGGAGAAGATTAGCTCAAGATAGAAAAGTATGGAAGAAACTAGGGGAGGCCTATGTCGAAGGACAACCTGACTAACAAACTGGTTACTGGAAAATAATGTTTCTTTACTTATAATTACTATAGTTTTTAAGCCATTCATTATTATAATACTTTAAGTTAAGATACTCATATGGTCAGCGAATAAAGGCTATATCTATCTATCTATCTATTCAAATTATTAAACTTAGTGAAAATAAGTTCAAAGCTTGTGTAAAACGAACACTTTGTAAGCAAGGTTATTATTTAATAGAAGATTATTTCAAAGATAAAAATGCTTGGATAGATGCTATTCCAGCTCCACTTGAGTCATGACAACCTATTCAACTGTTGTTAGTTAACATTACCTCTCTTCCTTCTATTAATGTAACACAATATGTACTTTTTTTGTAAATGAGGGAACCATGTAGCCATTCTCATAAATAGTATTATTCACTTTTTTAACTTAGACTCACCTGATGACCAACCTACATTGTTCTCCCATACCCCACAACAGAATGTAGATGAAAAAGTTTGTGATTTCTTATTTTAAAAGAGTAACCGTGGAGTTTCTTGCCCTTCTTTTCCACAGGAATGACATTCCGAAGTGGCGGTAGAGTCTTTGTTACTTTTCTGACGATTCATAAATACTGTAATGGTTTACATGAATAAAAAATATTCTGATTCTGATTCTATTATTTTTTATATTTACTGTCATATATTTCGGGAACAACAGAACAAGACAAAACGAAATCCAAATTTTCAGTAATGATGGAGCTAAAATACCTACTGGATCGCTGTGACTATAATACATCTGTTAGTTACCTATTTATCCAGCTTCCATCCATGCCATCCTTTTCAAAGCCCATATTTAAAAAAAAAAAAACACCGTTACGCCTATATTCCCCAAGCGGGGGTGGCAGAGGTGCACTGAGAACATCCACGTTTCGCCGACGATTTTAGGTCCCATGTAATAGAGGGCGAGCCTATTGCCATATACCGGGCACAATTCCGGACTCCGGACTCATATTGGGCATTTTTCGTTAGAAAAACTACATTTGTCCGACCTAGGATTTGCACCCAGGACATCATGATGACAAAGCGATGTGCTTTGGCACTAGACCGACGAGGCAGTCTTCTAGGACTACTACAACTAGGATTCGAAAACTTTGCTCGGCGACGATCAAGATATAGTTTTATCTGAATTTGATTTGAATATAGGCTTGATAAGTTCCAACTGCAGGTGGCCACAAACCTGCCTCCACCATTCCTTACTGGGTCCGCGTGGTGGAGTATGACCTAATCTCTCTCACCTTGATTTGTGGAGGGCCCTTGCCCAGCAGTTGGCAGTATAACCTGATATTATATTATATAATAGGGGTGAAGGTATCACAGGAATCAATTTGGTCTGATGGTAAAGAACTTACCTATACGATGAATAGATCTTCACTCTCTATCGTACACTTCGTATCTATAGGAGTAAGGACTCCCCAGTCCTTCCTCCTATAGATACGAAGAATAGCTCCACCTTGCTTGGTTTAATCCAAATTGAATGAAAACACCACTTCAATTCGGATCGCTAGTTCGGACTGTATCAATTAGTGAGCGGCCCGCCCCGAGGCTGGCTCGTCAAATGCATACAGATGTTAACATCGATCTTTGCTGCATTGTTAAATACATGTCTTGTGCCTATATACGGGATATAACATCGAGCAGGATCAGTAAATGGAAAGAGAGAGAGATATAGAGAATGTTTTCTAAAGAACAATATCGGGGATCTCTAGAAATAAAATAAAAAAATCTAAGTAACCATGTCGACGATTTTAGAAGTAAGAAAAACTGCCTCATTTTTCGCCTCATCACCCATTTCCGTCACTTTTTACTATACACTGCCATGGACAAGTGTATGAGACGAATTATATGAGTGGATTCTTCCACTCACATAATTCGTCTCATACACTCTGTGGCTTCTGCCAGATAGGTCTGAAAGGGAAGAACCTGTTGGAACTATGCACTCTCTGCCTACCCCGCAAGGGATGTGGTGATGGTATTAGATACATAGATATATGAATACACTGACATTATAAAAAAGTGAATAAACTGTAAATTTCCCCCCAGACATCTATCGTAATTGACATGTAAAATACCCATCGCTTTACTTTTGACGTAGTATATTTCATTAACGTCGATCTTCAAAACTGTCTTATTATAAAAAAAAATACTTTACTTCAAAACCATTGCCATAATGAAAAAACGCTACCTTCCTTTGGAGACAGTCAGGTAAAGCATGAGACTATGATCAAACTTCCCTAATTAGGGAATTAAAAGTGATGATAATAAATGTAGGTAATTACCTACATTCATTATCATCACTTTTAAAAGTTTCCATTTCAACTAACTTACAATAAAAGCTCAACTCTCAACTTCTCTCTCGACGTCACAAAAATAAAAACCTAACATTACAAAGGCTGAAATACATTTTTTATAATTAAATCGGAATCAGAACTTCAAAGTCTAGTAATTACACGTTGAATGGAAACGCGCCACAACTAATGGCCCCCTTTTGACTAACGATCGTAGTTTTTTCACTACAGGTACAAATTAGAAGGTTAATTTTAACTGTGAAATAGACTAATTGCAACTTTATAAGTAGATGGGTAAGGTAAATTCTTTGGTATATTTTTATTAATATAGAAGGTGATAATTAATGATGATACCATTTTCTGGGTGCTCGAAGCGCTGTGAGACCGTTCTGTTCTTTTTTTCTTATCTTCATGACAAAAATGTAGCCCCACACTAGAATTTATTCCTGCGTTGTGGGTGCGTTTAAAAACATGAAAATTAACATACACAGATACCCAGACCGTAACAAATAATTGTGGATAACACAAAGATTTGTCCCGTGCGGGATTCAAACCCGCGACAATTAGACACAGAGGGCGAAGCGGGTTAAGCTCTTAACCAATGCGCTAAATCGTCCGTCAGAATTAATTCTATATCGTGCGTTTACAAATATAATTTACATACATAAACCACCCAGACCGAAACAAATAATTGTGGGTCACACAAAGATTTGTCCCGTGCAGGAATCGAACCCGTGACTACTCGATCCAGTGGGCGAAGCGGCTTAAGCTCTCATCCATTGAACCAAGTTGTTTGTCATCGTTCTTATTTATTACCAAGGTTAAGCATTATACAGCTCGGTCAATCAGAGATGCGTAGTCTCACAGTTATAGAAATATTAATAGTCCTTTATCATATTTCCATATTTGCATGTCACCACCGAAAGACGCGTTAAGCCGTTTAGACTATTAGAAGGATTATAGACGGCTTGACAGTTTTCATCAGCAGGTCACTATAAACCTGCGCCTACAAACCTGCAACGGGTCCGCGTCGTAATGTATGACTTATTATTTCGTACCTCAATTTTAAATTACACCGTAACCAGCGAACGTGTATGAGACGAACTATGAGAGTGGAAGAAGCCATAGAGCTCTGTAAGGAAAGAACCTGTTGGAACTCTGTACTTTCTGCCTACCTACCTGCAAGGGATCTGGCGTGATGATCATTCAATTTTAAAAGAAAGCTTTTGACCTGTAGCAAGACAGTGAACGGTTATTAATATTATAAATAAATATGCTCACTCAAATATAGTGCACGTGCACGCCTGAAAATCCTTAAAATATTATAATTCTATCTATCTATATCATCACCTTACGGGGTAGGCAGAGAGTACAGAGTTCTAACAGGTACCTTTAAGGTTCTGTCCATATTATAATTAATAATTTTTAATACTGAGTTCTTAGATTTACGCGAATATTACACATGAAATAAAACTATTAAATAAATAAACCGCGGTAAAATCCGAAAAATAGTTTTATTTCAATAATTTTTAACTGAAATATGTTATGATTGTACCTTCGAATTTCATTTCGGAGATCGTGATCTCTTATAACCGTATGGTGTCTTACCTCAACAATGGGACAGTATAGGCTAAAATAAATATTTTATCTACCTCTCCTTAATCCTACTATTATGATAAATGTGAAAGATTGTATGTTTAAATGTTTGGATTTTTGTAACTCAATCATGCAAAAACAGCTCAACACCGTCACGCCTATATTTCCCAAGCGGGGGTGGCAGAGGTGTACTGAGTACACCCACGTTTCGCCGACGATGTTAGGTCCCATGTAATAGGGGGAAAGCCTATTACCATATACCGGGCACAATTCCAGACTCCGGACTCGTACTGGGAAGTTTTCGTTAGAAAAACTACACGCCTGACCTAGGATTTGAACCCAGGACCTTGTGATCACAAAACGATGCGCTCTGCCACTAGACCAACGAGGCAGTCAAATTTTGCAAATAGATAGTTAATGACCTTAATTAACACAAAGGATACTTTTTATCCCGAGAAAATATAAGGTGTTCGACCGCGTTGAGAGTCGCACGGTCGAAGTCTCGGGCAGAAACTAGGGTCCAATAAAAAACCTCCTTTAAAACCATTCTCCACTCGAGTAGGAGAGTCTGGCCACAACTCGCCCTGTCAATTAACTAGTGTTGACGTTGCAGCGTCCGCTTACCCGAGGCCATTCGCGCCGTGCATACTAATCATGGTATAGAACTATAACTATTATAATATACTAGCATCTTCCCGCGACTTTGCGCGCGATCTACACAGCGCCACCTACGGAGTCTTATAGGTAAGAACCCATAAGCACAAAAAGAAAACACAAAATCGGTCAAGTAGCTAACGTGGAGAAGAATTACAATTACGACGACGGAGGATTTAGCGCAGTGGTTAGAGCTTAAGCTAGGTAGCTAAGAGCTTAAGCCGCTCCCCCCACTGTGTCTAATAGTCGCGGATTCGATTCCCGCACGGGAATAATCTTTGTGTGATCCACAATTATTTGTTCCGATCTGGGTATTTGTGTATGTAAATTTACATATTTGTAAACGCACCCACGACACAGGAATAAATCCTAGTGTGGGTCTACGTTTATAAATAAAAAAAATATATAACTAGCGAACCGCCCTGGCTTCGCCCGGGTAACAGTGCATATATGACTTCATTTTTTTTGGTCGTAATGTCGTACCAGCTTGTTGAGTCGTATAAAATCATAAATTATACACATTTACCTTCCTCTTGAATCACTCCGTCCATTGGTGAAAACCGTATGAAAATCCGTTCGGTAGTTATTGAGTTTATCGCGTTCAGACGGACAAAGAGACGCGGAGAGGGGACTTCGTTTTATAATGTGTAGTGACATACTAGGACATTAAGTACCTAGTCAGTCTAACGACTAGAGATTACAGGGTCCTACATTTTAGCCCTAGGTCCTAACTCAGACAAAGTGTTCTTGAAGTCTTTCCATTGAAAAATTCTCTGTAACAGTCCAGAGTCTGAAATAATAGCAATATGATAGCTCCTTATTCATCATCTCAGCCCATACTTGTCCACTGTTGAACATAGGCCTCCCCAAAGGGGGGATTTGCCATACTCGCCACGCTTGGCAGGCGGGTTGGCGAGCGCAGTTTTTGATCGCAGAAGTGTTAAGAGAACGCTGCTGCCCATTCCCTAGTTTTCCCTTAGTCGCCTTGTACGACACCCGATGGGATGAGATGGGTTGGTCCTATTCTCTCCTTATTACATCGGGACAAAATATCGTCGCGCTCGTAGCATTGCATGACTACGGTGTTTTTAACTATCACCAAGGTCAAAACAGCTTTTGGCTCGGTCAGTCTGAGATTGATGACGATTTGTGGTATTTTCATATTCGACAGTCTTCATCCTTCGTTAGACCCATTCCGATCTCGGTTGCGAATAGGTCGCACCTTTATTAAAAAGTAGACAACCCGATATCTCACGAATGCGTTCAATCATAGGAATCCGCTTATCGTAGCCGCCGCAGACTACGAACCTTACTCCCTATCAGCCGCTACCGCCGTCCGCAGCATATCATCACTATCCCTCCCGGTGCCCTTACATCCGTTCTTTCGGATACAGATATCGCAGACAGACTTAGACACCGACCTCGCCGACGAAGTCGAAGAATCCCTTGTCCGCCGGACGGTAGAGAGCACAACGGCGAGACACCTAGTATATGCTCTACCCCATAGCGACTGCCTAAGCCGAGGAATTTCGTCCTTGAGGGGGCCTTGAGCTAGATGCCTCCTTGCCCTTCTGGCTCAAGCGTAGTGGTTGCGCGCTCGCCCTCGTCCGGTGAAGCTGTTAAGACCCCGCAGTCAACAGCGTAGACACACACACACACACACATTTCGTTAGGAATGTTGAGCCATTGGTCTCGATAATTACATAATATAGTAGTCGTTTAGCCAAGTCAGAAGACTTATAGGCGGCTTGATAATTACCAACAGCAGGTAGCTACACACCTGCCTTCACTAAGCCGCGCCTTGATTTGTGAGAAAACGCTTTTGCTTAGCAATGGAACCTCTGTCACCCAGCTTAAGGAATATAAGCATGAAAACAAATTGCGTTACTAATATTACTAAAGCACATTTGTAACACATATATATTTTCACTCGCAATACCAATAGCGATAATAAGAAAATCCGGAAGTAGCCAACTGCGCTATCCAAAATCAATTAAGTCGAGTTCACTCGCCCACAATTAAATTGCGACTCGCTAAGGTTCTGCGTGGCATGCATTTTAATGGCCAGATGCAACCTTGTTAAATAACATGAAGTTATTTTAGATTTTTCCAATGCAATAAAATAAATTCAAAGGAATGACAAAACAGATATAAAAAGTGAGAAGACTTAGACTATCTTACCATAATCAAATAGACCGTGTCTTATCTGAAGGGCAAGTCAAGATGGCCCATAACCGGCGAGTGTGTATGAGACGAACTATAAGAGTGGAGGAAGACAGAGAGGTATGTAAGAAAAAAACCTGTTGGAACTCCCTGCCTACCCCGCAAGGGATCTGGCGTGATGATATAGAAAGAAGATTTTTTTTGCAGCCAGATAATAGTGCAATTTAAAACGACCAATCGGAATTAAATGTGTACATAAACAAAATTTCGTATCTATGTTGTCCTTGTTTCGCTTTGTCATTTCAACTCCGTAAGATAAGGTATAAAATAATAAGGAAGTGGTACTTCTACTACTACTAAATACTACTAAAAATAATACTACTAATTCAGTTGGCAGGATGTGACCTACACAAATTAACAACCATTGCAAGTTTTGTATTTATTTATTTATAGATACACCAACGACATACTACAAAATGCTTGTAATTAAATGAAAGTAACAATATTCCTAAAATGCTGTGTAGGATGACTTTACAGGTATATACAGCATTGACTGAATGAGTCGATTTACAATAAATTACAATAAATGTTATACTGCAAAAGAAATAGTTAATTTAGTTTATAGAAAAATAGAAGAAAATTAAAGATAGGAATATAAAGGATTAACATTAATTTTGCTATCGTGGACACAATTGAATTGAAAGATTGAATTATTATTAATTGATTTATGTCAGATGTTTTTTTTAAATTGGCAATAAATGTCACTAACAATATATAATTAAAAATGTCAATGTCAGCTTTTGCGCAAATATCGCATAGAGATAGGATTGAAAAGTATAGAGGGATTATAAACTCAGTTGAGATGTACACTTTTTGTGTACACTTTGTACTATTTAGAAAAACACTTTAAAACAATAACTATATAAATAATAAACAATTTAAAAATCTTTGTTCCTACGTGGTTCGTCCTTCCTTTTTATTCATTAAATTATGGCTTGTTATTTTGACGTAGGCTCCACGCAAATTTATCGGTGAATATTTGTTTGTCTAGTGACTGTGTGTGTGGCGACTTTTTGTTTGTTTTCGAGTAATAAATAATGAAATATCGTTATACGTTAACAAGAGGAGAATTCATCCCTAAGTTCGTTCTTAAGCTATATGGACAGAAAGTGTTTGTGACGTGGGATCTCGGGAAAGTACGCGGGACAGTAAGATTAAGACGTAATAGAGATTGTAAGGAAAGAACCTGTTGGAACTATGTACTCTCTACCTACCCCGGAGGGGATCTGGCGTGATGATGTAGATAGATAGAGGTTCGCTAGAAATCATCGCACCATGAATAATTTTGTGCAGCGTTGTGATGTCACTAATTTTTCGTCTCTTCCCAAAAGAAAGCAGCAAGTTAAATAAAAGCTTGTAAAAAAACACCCTCCCGCCTATATACCTCCAGCGTGCGGGCAGAAATGTACTGTGTACGCCTACTTTTCGCCGACGATGGCAGGCCCCAATATAATTGAAGGCAAACCTATTGCCATCACGCCAGACACAATGCTACAATTCAGATTGATAATGGGGCTTTTTTATCAGCTACTTACGCGTTTTTGGACATAAAATTCGAACCGGGACTTCGTGATAGCTACGCGCATTACTTGCAACAAGACTAACGAAACAATCTGTATCCTATGTAATTATTTGTCTAAAATATCATATTTTAGATTTTTTCCTTCACTCGCTTCTTGCCTGATATCACGATTCTAGCTCAACGGGAAGTACTTAGGTTTTGAAGAGTGGGTTATATAGTCATATATTTTGATTGCATTGATTTAGAAGGTTCATTTTTTTACACCAACAAAGGGCGTTAGTTTTTCACGTAATTTTATAAAAATTGAAAAATATTAATTCAACACAGCGCACAATTGCACATCAGAAAATATATTGCAAAAAACAAAAAAAAATCGGTGAAAGAAAAATTAAATAAAAATTTGCATTTTTAATTTAACACCTATAACCGTTTCTGAGAAAAGGGTCTTAACCGTCAGAATTTTTCGTCAGAAAAACTATATTTGTCCGATCTAGGATTGAACCCAAAACCTTGTGATAGCAACGCACATTATTCGCCACTAGACCAACGAGGCAGTCAAACTATATCAATAAATTATTATTGCATAACAGAGTGGTAAACATGAAGAGACTGATGTTGGCGTAACGTTGTCGAGTTGATATGTCATCCTTTTCACGCAACAAACGTGATAGCACGATTTTTCGACAAGATACTCGAACCTCAAATGGTTTGTGCTTAGTCCTCAGATTTCAAACGATTGTGTAAGTAGGCCTGGAAAATAAATAGACCAAAAATTTTTTACCACGATTCTTCGATCAATTTTCATATTTGTATATCAGCTCTCATGAATAATATAATGGGCTTATTTCCCCGAATCGTACCCCGACTAAATAAAAAGTAAATACATATACAATTGGGTCCTTCGGATACTAACAAAACACTGGTAGGATTTATGATATTTTCTGGCATTTTTCTTAGTAGCATACAGTATGGTCATGCTCGTTATCATATCTGAATAGAATATAACACAATTTTATGGCTCAGAACTTGTTGTACAATTGTGGTCATATATTTATTTATATGAGAAAATACAGAGTTCTAGCCTTAGACGCCGCACGCCGCGCAATGAAGCTAAAAATTCAATAAACGCCCCGCACTCACCGCACTTCCCACCCGCATAATGTTGACAGCCCGTAAAGATTACCAAATTTTGGTGTATATGTTGATAGCAGAGTAGATAATGATAAAATCATTGTTGCGGTAACGTGTATTTTAATGCACATTAAACTCAAGAAATATATATACTTGAACTATTAAGGTTTGTAGTAATTTAATGTAGGGAAAATATATTTTCATCATGTTAACTATTTAATATTTAGTTCCGGGACGTAGTAGTTAACTATATTAATAACATTTAATACAATAATTTGCCTGCCTGCCTACCCCGCAAGGAATCTGGCGTGAGGTTATAGATACATAGAATACAATAATTTACATGGATATAAAATAAAATCTTATAAAAAAAACCTGACTTCAAAAAGCAAATAATAAATATTTGAAGTCGGTAAATATTTGCTTTTTAAAGTCGGTTTTTTTAAGATTTTTATTTTACAATTTTAAGTGACGTGAGTGAAGTGAATTATTTACTTACATTTATATACCCATATTATATTATTTTGCTGAGTTGTACAGCAAGGTACCTACAGGATTGATATAATAACGGAATCTATACATTCGTTCTGTTCGCCGTTAAGGAGTCCAATGGTGTATCTTCAAAGTCCAAACTTCAATACTGATTTCATTAAAATGGGACCACCAAACTATACTTAACCTAACGCATAAAGCCAATCATCACAATCAGTTCATAAATTCAGACGTTATCAAAAAACACAGACGAATTGTCAACCTTTTCCTTTTTTTGGTTAATAATCTGATTAGTTCTATGGCAGGTTACCTATAGGATTGATGTAATACCCATAATATCTCAATCTACACATTCGTATTGTTTGTCGTTAAGGAGTTACCCTCCCCTTCCAAGTCCAAGGTCCAATACCGATGAAAATTAAAACGGGACCACTTTGGAGCTATACTGAATCCAATGCAAAAAGAATCATCAAAATCGATTCATAGTTGGCGGAATGATCGCGTAACATACATACAAAAAAAAACCCAGTCGAATTGAGAGCCTCCTCCTTTTCAGAAGTCGGTTAAAAAGTAGGGTCAATATTAATTTTTTATACTAGCAACACTAACAAAATGGACGCGTCTTTTAGTATGACAATTACAAACGGAAGAATTAATCTGATATTTAAATAATACGGTACCTGATGCGCTAGTTACGTATAAAATGTGATCCTATCATGTTTCTTTTGAGCTGAACGGCATGCTTACAAGCAGGAACGACACAAGATGGCATAATTTAATTTTACACGCGCAGAGCGCGTTATTTCGCACGATGGTCGCAAGTGATTACTCGCGTGAACGTGTGACTACTTGCTTTGCAGGTAGTAATTGTTGCTTCAATATGATGCCCGCTCGCGGCTGCTTTATATTAGATTATATTTATTCTAAGGTTCTAACATATGTGAGGTACACTTGAATAAGTAATAAATATTTATGTAGGTAGACGTACAATAAAACAGTTGTATCGCCAACTCCGTGTTTAATTGATCGCTCCTCTAAAAATTATCCAAATATCCCACTACATGTTCTTTCCTTACAGACCTCTCTGGCTTGGTCCACTCTCAAAGTTCGTCTCATACACGCTCGCTGGTCACGGAGACTGAGTTGCCCTTCGGATAAGACACGCATTTTTAGTCAAAGTAAGATTTTAAGAAAAAAACATAGACCCACACTAGAATTTATTCCTGTGTCGTGGGTGCGTCTAGAAACATGAAAATTCACATACACAAATACAAATCGTTACAACTAATTGTGAGTCACACAAAGACTTGTCCCGCGCGGGAATCGAACCCGTGACTATTAGACACAGTAGGCGGAGCGGCTTAAGCTCTTAACCACTGCGCTAAATCCTCCGTCCGGATAATCTATGTCTTTCTCGGCACCTACGTCTATGCACTTTTGCATTACTGTATTCTACCATAAATGGTTTTAATATCTACAAAGATGATGTACACAATTTCCCATTATCTAGAATGCAAAGTTCATAGAAGTAATTTATTTCCAATGGGTAGGTCCAATGATTAGAGCGTAGGACAGATCAGTAGAACAGACCAATCTGTTTCATGGATCAAGTCGAACAAGTTAAATATCTAGCGGTCACCCTAAACAATACCATGACCTTCGGACCGCACATCAAGCGAGTTCGTAACTGAGCAGCCTTTATGCTCAGTCGTTTTTACCCGATTATCTGCAAGCGGAGTAAAATGTCCTTTAGGAATAAGGTGACACTTAATAAAACTTGTATACGGCCCATCATGACGTACGCTTGTGAGGTGTTCGGGCACGCCGCTCGCTCTTACATTGATCACTCCAAACGGTTCAATCCCGTTTCCTCCGCAAAGCCCTCGGAGCCCCGTGGTTCATACGCAATGTTGTAGACCTCCATTCCGATCTCGGTCTCGAACCTATTCGCGCCTTTATTAAAAAGGCAACAACCCAATATTTCGCGAACGCGTCCAATCATAGAAATTGCTAATCGTAGCCGCCGCCGACTACGTACCTAACTCCTCTCCTATCAGCCGCTACCGCCGTCCGCGGCATGTTCTCACCGACCCTACCGATGTCCTTACATCCCTTCTTTCGGATACAGATACCGCACACAGGATCAGAAACCGACCTCGCCGGCGAGGTCGAAGAATACCTTGCCCGCCGCCCTTGCACCATGGCGAGACACCTAGTATACGTCCTCCCCCATAGCGACTGCCCAAGCCGAGGCCGTTCCTCCTTGAGGCGCCTTTGAGCTAGTAACCCCCTTGCCCTTCTGGCTCGAGCGTAGTGGTTGCACGCTCGCCTTCTTGTCGTCCGGTGCAGCTGTAAAGGCCCCGCGGCCAACATCGTAGATCATTCGCGCACACACACACACACAAAAAGAGTTCGATACCCACACGAGACAAATTTTTGTGTGACCTACAAATGCTTGTTTCGATCTGGCTATTTGTGTATGTAAACCAAAGAATAATAAATCCGATTTCCTCCTTATATGAAGTTTTTATGAGTTGTATTTATCATGACTGCTCTACTGCCTCATTGCAAAGCGTATCGCTTTGGGATCACGGGTTCAAATCCTAGGTCGGACAATTGTAGTTTTTCTAACGAAAAATTCCCATTATGAGACTCCGGTCCCGTCTGCAATTGTGCCCAATATATGGTGATAGCTCGCCCCCTATTATATGGGGTCTAAAATAGACGGCAAAAAAGGGGTGTTCCCAGTACAACTCTGCATCCCCGCTTGATGAATATTATAAAAGGATTGGTAGTTTAAAACTATCATGTACTCCATATCTCTACCATCACCACTATTATCTAAGCAGACCTAAAACCGGAAGCTAATTTTTAAGAATAGTTGCCTAGTCGCTTTTGTAAATGATTTGCAAAGGACATTTTCATTGCTTCTTTATTAATGAGTGCAATTCACATGATTGCTTGTAAAACCACAACCTATTTACACTACATTAAAAAATGATCTAAATAACTACAAAACTACTTTGAATAAATTATATCAAAATCTAAAAACACTGAATCCAGGATTCGACCTAAAACATCACTAGCTCTTAGGCTCCCGCAATTTATATGGCCGTGACGTAGCAATCAGATAACAATGAATTGCGGCCGAACAATCCCGGACCTCGATCCGTTAGGATATATATCACGGGATCCCTTCCACCCCGGGGACCCGTGGGGCATCCCTCGACCAATTAGAATTCGGTGTATTGGTGTGATATACATACAATATGTATAGACTGTCCCAAATGCATTAGTAATTTTTATACTTAAAAAAAGAAATGGATGATTTTTAAAACTGAAAGGATTTTTTCAAAAACATAGCCCTACACCAGAAGCCAGAGAGATCTGTAAGGAAAGAACCTGTTGGAACTTTGTACTCTTTGCCTAATCCACAAGGGATCTGGCGTGATTATATAGATAGATAGCCCCACACTTGGCATTATTCCTGTGCCATGAGCAAGGAGGTAATTAAATTCACATATTTAATACACACAAGATTTGACCCATGCGGGGAATCCTACTGGACCGATAATACTAGACCAATATTGATAAGGGGAAGCAATTCTACTCACAAAATTTAAGAAAAAATAAATAACGGCCCCTTATCGAATTCGGTTAGCTATTCGGTGTTATTTTTGTATAATATGAAAACAGTTAATCGCCAGTACTAGATGGGGCGGTACCACTTGCCTATCCCCTAATTAATAATAATAATATTAGCCCTGTTAAGAAACTGTCCACCACGCGTGCCCGGTGTGGGTTGGCGAACTTCACACCCCCTCGAGAAACTCTTACACATGCAGGTTTCCTCACGATGTTTTCATTCACCGTTTTATAACCATCGTCATATCATCATCGGAATCTGATTGGACTTAGAACACCTGTACCACCATCCCCAGAAGAATGGTGATTTCTTTTTACTAAATACAATACTCAGTTGCTAATAAAATCCAAAATGTTGAAAACATTTGCAACCATCTACATTACATTACATTTTTGTACATCTGATTTTTGTTGCTAATTCTTAGCTTTATTATTTATATATAATACTACATTAGTTTCATCCGTAATGGCAATTCTGCCCCTCTCTTTGTTCTTGCTACAAGTGCTACTATGTGGACGTACGTTTATCTGAGAAATAGTAATTATATAAAAGTAATTTTTCTACGAGAGAGTGGCCATATTTGCCGAAGGACCTATAACCGTTGGGTTAGACGTGTTCTTAACTGGAGACCACGGCTCGGCAAACGCAGTGTAGGACGCCCTGCAGCTAGATGGAACAACAATATACGTAGCAACGGTTGGAGAACCGGCCTCAGTGGAATGCCTTGGGAGAGGCATATGTCCAGCTGTGGACTGATACGGGCTGGCAATGATGATGATTGTACAAGAACAAATACTTTCTTTTGTGACCTATATACAACACATTCGATCATAAACTCCGTCGAACACTAATAAAAAAAACACAAGAATACAAACATCGAACAAACAGTAAACACGTTTAAAATTCAAAATCGCACTGAATCAATTCCACTGGCTAAGCTCAAACACTACTGCTAATAGAAACCAATCTACCGCTCAGCAAGCAAACGTTCCGGCTACATAAATCAAGCTACGCAAATAAGCCGCTCAATCTAGGGCTGTGAGTGCCTTAGGGTTGAAAAGTTGTATTAGACTGGAGTTTTTGTCCAACAAGCCAGACACATCATTATTGACAGTTAACAAGCCCTAAAATACAAATGCCGGACTTCGCAATATATTGCACTAAAAGCCGGACCTATAATTTTTTTATAGCTAGTGATCTTTTCAGACTGTCCTAAGAGAATCATCAGAAAATTTTGGAATCTTACTGTACTAAAGATCTCATGTGGTGGCCTTTTACGGTATGGTAGGGAAGCTCGCCCCCTCTCGGTGCTGACGATAAATTCGAGCCACTTAAATCACCTCAAGATCACTCCGTTAACTGGACGCCATTCCGCTGGCTAAGCTCAAACACTATTGCTTATAGAAACTAACCTACCACTCCGCGAGCAAACATTTTGGCTACATAAATTAAGCTACGCAAATACGTGGTTTCAGCTAGGACTGTGAGTCACACAGCGGAGGGTTGACAGGATCTGATATACAAAAGCCGGACGCGGCGATTTATTAGCCTAAACTTTTTGTCCGGTAAGCTGGACATACTTTCTTGACATTGACATGCCCTAATATACAAACGCCGGACTTGGAAGTAGGTTTATTAATTGAGTATTTTCCACTGAAAGCCCTTTGCCAGGGGGCTCTTTAGAAAATTCTGTGTGATCCACAATTTTTTGTTTCGGTCTGGGTATTTGTGTATGTGAATTTTCATGTTTGTAAACGCACCCACGACGCAGGAATAAATCCTAGTGTGGGGCGAAGGTTAAAAAAAATAAAATTGTATAACTTCACCTCTCCTCAGTATCAACCGGTATATTTCGATGAGGTATACCTCTTTACTTTGACGTTTGCCGTACATACCTCTTTATTTTGACCCAAATCATTTTCATCTAACATTTCACACTATTAAACATACAATCCAAATGTAAACTACTAAAACACTTATCAAAATCGGATCAATGGATTTTGCAGACCTGAACAAACGGACAGAAATATTCTTAAACATTGTTTCGTATTTAAAGACCGCTGTATAATCGATTCCAATAAAATAATTTCAATTTTTTAAATAATTTAGCGCAGTGGTTAAGAGCTTGAGCCGCTCCGCCCACTGTGTCTAATAGTCGCGGGTTCGATTCCCGCACGGGACAAATCTTTGTGTGATCCACAATTATTTGTTCCAGTCTGGGTATTTGTGTATGTGAAATTTCATGTTTGTAAACGCACCCTCGATACAGGAATAAATCCTAGTGTGGGGCTACGTTTTTAAATAGGGGAAAAAAAAGGTTATTTATCAGGTCAGAAACTCTCATGAAGTTTATTATAGTATAAAATATATGTAGATGTAAATAGATACATATAGGGCAAGGACCCTATTAAACGCATGGCGAACAAAATTTAACTTAACCACCTTAAAACCACAGTTCAAATTGGAATATCACCACTATTATGTATTTATGACTTTTAGCAGTAGACAAACGGGTTGGATCGAAAATCCCATAATGTAACACTATATTTTATTTAAGCACGCGGACGATAAGGATTTAGTAATTCTATATAGCCGATTGACACAATTTAGGTAAAAAGTATTTCTAGAGAATGTTGTTGGTAATTAATATCAATTTAAAACTGACTAAAAACAACGTCAATGTTGTAGTATATACCTATTTTAAAGCAATGAAGCATAACGCGTGCCTACTCTTTAGGGGACCACTTAAAATATATGTCAAATCAGTAAAAAAATATCAACGCAATATTTCTATTCAGCAATACCCCACAAAATTTGCATACACATTTCAACCAGCCACTATAACATTCTAAATATACAACCGGTCTCCGAAACCAACAGTACCGGTACTTCAAACCGAGTTCCGGTACTCTAACACTGGTACTCTCCCAAATCGCCAGTTACCATATTCATCAACTACAAACCCGGTTACGTATTCGTAATAAAGCCTTTCTCGTCGCCAGAGATAAATGGCGTCTGTTACTAAAAGCTTCAGAATATCCGATGAACCGACTTCACACATTTTCGGGCCAATCGCGACGAGACCCATCCGTCAGCGTTAATTCCAGTCTTCCATACCGATCAGTCTAATCGAGACTATAAATACTCGGAGTGGTATCGATTTAGAAATCGAGTGATTTAATCGAGAATTACGACGGTCGTGTTAATTGGTGAGCGTTGTTTGTCCGGCTTGATTTGGACGGTTCGAAGGTACAACACTAGATCGTTCTTTTAGAAAGATTTAATAGTTTTTGCTATTTTTTTATTGTTACTTTCGGAAATGTAATTGTATGTTTTCGTTTCTTATTACTGAAATGACCGTTTGACAAAAACAAAGTCTCGTTGAGAAAACACTTCAGCTTCTGCTATTGTTTTTGGTACATCGTTTTTCATTTTAGGATAAGCACTAATTATGTAAGAAACTCTTAAACCAATGTATATTTCCTTTTCTAGTCGTGCTTAAGCAACCATAAGTATTCCCCTACTTCTAATCCATGAAAGTGAAACTTGTTAGTGAGCTTTGGTACACATAGCTGTTTATAACTTTATATTTTAGACTCTCACTTCGTTTAATGAGAAAATATTTGTCCAGTTTTCACAATTTGTAAATTGAAAAAATCAATACTTTAGACGAAAATTATCAATAACATAGTTTTTCAAACACTTATTTTGTTTTTCATATTTGTTGAACTCATGTTATACTTATTCAGGTTTTATTTAAAAATTCAAACTTAAATAAAATCGTTCCCAAAGTACACTTAACAATACGTCCCCAAAGCGGCCACATTAATAACATTAATATCCCTTCCCAGATATAAAACTCATAAACGATTTATAACAAGATTTACAACTCGCATTCTTCCTCAAAGCCGTTTAGGTGGCGAAGTTAGCCGAACTAAGTTTCCACCGACTTCAGAAATTCCCCCGAGCGACGCGACTTCCTAATAAATCAAAGTAATCGCGGACATATTTGAATTTGTATAAAAAAAGTTTCATGAAACGTATATTGCTGAAGTTCAGACTATTGAGTGTAGTTGTAAATTAATTTGAAAAAATCGTTCGTTATTTTGTGTTGGTATTCGGATTTTGCATCCTAGTGTTGTCCATTACCCCGAAAAATTAATCATCGTTACTTCTATATTCCTCTAGTGCAGCAGAAGCGTAAATTGTGAACACCCACCTCAGGTGGCTTTGGTATCAAAAGGGCACCTTAGCAAAAGGATCTTCTTCTCCTTTAAGTAATGGCTTCACACTAATTTTAAGTGTATTTTGCCAGTGGCCAGTGAGATGCATAATCGTGTTTATATAAATTAATTAAGCTCCCCGATGAACTTGATGAAGTACCCCACCCTGGATGGTAAAGCGATGGATACTTTACATACCAATTGCAACTACCGTTTTGAGGGAAATCGAAAAGGCACGTTTTGTTACTTTGTTACAATTACCTTCACTCATGCACACATTAGAATACATAATTGTTAATATTCCTCCAACATTACACATTATTATTCGAAATAACACAAATTTTGAAAATTATAATAAACTGACGACAGCACTCTTCGACTTCCCGCCAAAACTCTCACAGGATCTGTTATCAAAAAGTCTTAATAGCAAAAAGTCCAACTACCAAATCCCCTTATCAGCCACTTGCCCTCCGACAGTAATCAATCTTGTCTTTTTAATAGTCTATTCTGTATCCTACTGCTGGGCAAAAGCCTTCCCTTTACGTCTCCATACAAATCGATCCCGGACCTGTAATATCCATGTCTTTCTTTAATATTTTTTTTGATGCTAAACCAACATTTAAAACTTCCCTTAATAAATAAATCTGCCTTCAATACAATACTTATCTTTTTCCCTTTTTTAATACCTGATTTAAAGCGGAAATCATAAAGATAAACAAATCGTTTTTCAAAATCAGGTAACCAATAAAAAATCATTCAAAATGTGTTTAAGGAACTGTGAATATACGTTATTATTACAAATGGCCGATAAGAAGTAGTGATGTGACATGGAACTCCGGTTTATGATTTGAAAAATAAATTTTATTTTACTGGAGATTTTATTTCGCAGATTTAGTAATCTGCTGGATGATAGTACACGATGCTAGCAACACTAGGACTATAGTGTTTTTTTTAGAAATTAAATTTAAAAAAAACAATAAAAAATCCTTCTTACACCTAAATTATTTCCCAAGCAATTCTATACTTACTGAGTTCTTAGATTTACGCGAATATTACACATGAAATAAAACTATTTTTCGGATTGTATCGCGGTTCCTTTTTGATCTTTAATAATTATTAAATAATAATAATAATTAATGATTCTATACTTGGCCAATCTTTAGTTTAAGTCAAATAAGAGTTCATGAAAAGCCGTCAGTAATCACTCGTGTCGACTGCCTTGTCTAGTTGCTGCAACAAAGGCAAGTCAATTGTCTGGATCGAATAGTTAAAGATCCACAAGTTTTAAATCCTTGTGATATCCACAAACATTTTCATCTAGGCGTGTGTTTGTGAAACATTGTTTTACTTTAAACTCTCGGTGGCATGGTTACAGCATTTTGACGCGATTACGGTTCACAAGTGCAGACTTGAGAAATAAAATAAAGAAAAATTATTGATCGGATACAATTTGTATGTTTAAACACACCTACGACACAGAAATAAATCCTAGTGTAGGACAACTTAAAAAGCTATTATTTATACTCCCTTATACTCCAAAGAGTATCGACGTTAATCACATCACCACTACCAAGTTCTTAATCCCCAAATAAAAACTATTTAGTGTCGTGCCGATAGCCGTTATTGCTCGCTTCTCATATTCAAGTTTATTGCGGTCGTAACGATACGATTTACTGCCATTCTTTGACCCTAGTGTGTTTGGTACGAGGTATAATTTTCAAGTTTAGTATAATCACTGTAGTTTCGAGCGGAGTCGCTATTGGGTGTTTTGTTCGGGTTCCGCTGGCTATGTTATTTATTGCTGTTTTTAATTTCCGACCTTGGTGTTGGAATTGGTTGTTAAATATTTCCAGTTCTAGATATTTTAGTGTTTATTATCTTTTACAGTTATTATGCCTGTATTTTTTTCAAATATTACAAAAAAAAAGAAGAATAAGATGGCAATAACACGAGAAAGAATTCAAGAAATAGAAACCCGAAGAAAACTGATGATTGTTAAGTCCTTTAAAAACACCGTCACGCCTATACTCCCAAGAGGGGGTGGCAGAGGTGTACTGAGTACACCCACATTTCGCCGACGATGTTAGGTCCCATGTAATAGGGGGCGAGCCTATTGCCATATATCGGGCACAATTCCAGACTCCGGACTCATACTGGGAATTTTTGGAAAAACTACATTTGTCCGACCTAGGATTTGAACCCAGGACCTCGTGATCACAAAGCGATGCGCTTTGCCACCAGACCAACGAGGCAGTTAAATCCTTTATCGAAAAAAAAAGTAAAGACTGCCTCGTTGGTCTGGTGGCAAAGCGCATCGCTTTGTGATCACGAGGTCCTGGGTTCAAATCCTAGGTCGGACAAATGTAGTTTTTCTAACGAAAAATCCCAGTATGAGTCCGGAGTCTGGAATTGTGCCCGGTATATGGCAATAGGCTCGCCCCCTTTTACATGGGACCTAACATCGTCGGCGAAACGTGGGTGTACTCAGTACACCTCTGCCACCCCCTCTGGGGAATATAGGCGTGACGGTGTGTGTATATAAAAGTAACCCTTGTAAATCTATCGATATTTATGTCATAATCACTAAGATTATTGACCTTAATACTAACGTTTTTTCTATATTTCTTTTTAACCATGTCTTCTTTTCATTGGAATTAATAATATTAACCCCGTTAATGAAACTGTCTAAGCGTTGGGCATAGGCTTCCTCTCAAACTGAGAGGGTTTAGGCCATAACTAGCCCAGTGCGGGTTGGCAAACTTCACACACCTTCAAGAAACTCTTAGGCATGCAGGTTTCCTTACGATGTTTTACTTCACCGTTAAAGCAAGTGATAGTTATTTATTAACGCACGTGCTTTCAAATTCATTGGCATTAGGACCCATTAAATTAAAGTTGATACTAACCGTAGTCTCTGACATACACCACTTTGTTGCAATACTAAATTATTCAAACTCCTGAATAAAAACCCCTCAGAAATCTCGGTGCAGCCTTAAATAACCAAACCAAACTCGATCACGTACAAAAACTTCTCGGCACCAAGACCATTATTAAATTTTTATGTAACGACAAGGATCGCGACCGCACTGCAACTCTCGCAGTACACTGCGCACCCATAAAGAGTTAATATTTCAACGGCACACACAAAGAGAGCAGTAGTCACGGCTAAAGTTTTAATTCGCTTAAAGTTGTTACAAGTTGGAACGGGTCCCTCGTTGGGCGCCAAATTAGGTATAGTCACAGAGTAAGTATCAAAGTAACAGTTACGTTATTCCACCGATAGTTTAATTCGCTTCGGTTGTGAGTATATTTCTTTCTGTGCACTATTTTGCATGTAGTTCGCAATTTAGTTCTCAGAGCGTGTCATGACTTTTTAGTTCGTTGAATTGTTCACGTACTTTTGGAGTTTAATTTGAAATTAAGAATTAAGGCAGAAATAAATGTTTGTAAATTACGAGGTAACTTTCACGAATGTTATAAGCAGGCTTAACTTTGATCATAATTATACAATTCACTGAGACTTTTTTTTGCTATCGCAATGGTAAAAACTTCGTAAAATTATCAAACGTCTGTGAAGAAATCGAGATAGCTCTTCTGTGACAAGAATTTATAATCTTATTTGGCTTAACAGCTACCACTACCAGTGATAAGCCGGAACAACGGCTGAAGCCATGGCATCTGAAGCCATGCCATCTGAAGCAAGAAGACGCACGGAAATGGATATGCCATAAACGGTCACCATTCTCAGTATAACTCGTCGAAGGCCGCTTAAAAATAGTTATGGCCCAAAATCCTGACGCCTTGTTACTTTTAGAGAGCCTCCGACGATTTTACTATAATAACAATATACGCCGTAAAAATTAAGTAACTAAATAAGACTAACATCATGCTTTTTCAACACTAAAACTTTGCATTACTTTCTATAGTTTTCACGCTAAAAAACACATATAACGGTACGGGTATGATATTTTATAATGAAAATTCACGTCATAGCCAGAGGTATGTAAGGAAAGAACCTGTTGCAATTCCGTATTATCTGCCTACCCCGCAAGGGATCTGGCGTGCTGATATAGATAGGTAGATAGATAGAAAAGTCACTTGATTAGAACAAGGCCCTATAGATTGCGGAAAGAGAACAAATAGATAAAAAATACGTACAGCTTGGGTTAGCCAGTTGATCTATCTATCTATCTATATCATCACGCCAGCTCCCTCGCGGGGTAGGCAGAGAGTACAGAGTTCCAACAGGTTCTTTCCTTACATACCTCTCTGGCTTCCTCCACTCTCATAGTTCGTCTCATACACACTCGCCGGTTACGGAGACTCTTGACTTGCCCTTCAGATAAGACACGGTCTATTTGGTCATGGTAAGATAGTCTAGGTCTTCCCCGGCACCTACATCCTTCCACTTTCGCATTGTATATCTGTTTTGTCATTCTTTCTTCTGGCATCCTTTCTATATGCCCGAACCAACGGAGCATACCCTTTCTCATCTTTACACCGATACTATCTTTCATACCTACTCGCTTTCTTACTACGCTGTTGCGAATACGGTCGGTCAGCGTGACTCCGCACATCTTCCGCAGAGATCGCATTTCGACCGCATTTATCCTGCTTTCGTTCTCCTTCTTACATACCCAACTCTCACTGCCATATAACAGTGTTGGGACAAGCACTCCGTTATGCATGGCCAGCTGCGCCTTTTGGCTTAAGTGCCGGCTCCCAAGTAGCCTTCCCATCGCACCATTCACTCTATTACCTGCATTCACTCTTCTCTCTATATCAGCGGTGTATTTCCCATCCTTACTGAAGGCGCATCCAAGATATACAAACTCATTCACTTGCTCCAGCACATCGTTACCAACCACAATCCTTGCATTCGTTCTGGTTTCTTCCCGTTCAAAAACCATAATTTTGGTTTTCTTCACATTCAAATGTAAGCCATTATTCATGCAGTCGTCTCTCATAACTGTGACTAGTGTTTGCAGATCAGTGGCTGTTGGCGCTATCAAAACCGCGTCATCTGCATACAATAGGTGGTTTATCACTAGATCACCCATTTTTACCCCTTCAGTCATCGCACACAGTCTTTGAAGACTTTTATCCAGATACACTATAAACAGTCTCGCGGACAACACGCAACCCTGCTTGACACCGATTTTAACGTCAAACCAAGGTGACATGTTACCACCCACCCGTACGCATGCCTTGCTGTCCACGTAGGTGGACTGGACGGCTCGCAACAGGGTGCCGTTTATACCATACTCTGGCAAAATGTCCCAAAGTCTCTTTCGCACTACTCTATCAAACGCCTTCTCCAGGTCCACAAAACCGCAGAAAACCTTCCGGCCTACTGCCAGATGCTTTTCTACGATGTTGCGGAGGGAGAAAACTTGATCCGAACATCCTCTTCCAGACCTGAAACCTCCCTGTGCCTCACACAACACTCCATCGGACTTCTCGCGCATTCTCCGTTCAATAATTTTACCATACACCTTAGCTGCCAAGCTGATCAAACTGATGGCCCTGTAATTGGCGCAGTCATATTGTGAGCCCTTGCCTTTATACAAGGGTACTATGACTGCGCGGCGCCAATCTGTAGGGACTCTACCGGTCTTCCAGCAAAGATTTGCGAGGACCCAAAAAGCGTCCCGGACGCAAGTTCCACCATATTCAATCATCTCGGCAGATATCATGTCTATTCCCGCAGCTTTACCATTTTTCATACTTCGTATCGCCCATTCAACTTCTTCCATAGTGATGTCCTCTGGGGATTCTGGTGCCGCAAACTCGCCTCTGGGCTCGTCTGTGGCACCAACATCCGGGGCATTCTCATACATTTCTCCAAAGTATTCACTCCACCGGTTTAGCACAGCTTGTGTGTCTGCAAGAATGTCACCATCCTTAGATTTTATCTTTTCCATTCTGGAGCCTGACGAATCACCTCGAGCCTTTCTCACCTTGCTCCAAAAGAGTTTGGTGTTATTCTCGAAGTTCTTCGTCAGCCTCTCCTCCTCAATCACACTAGCTCTTTCACGCTTTTCTTTCACTAAGGTTTTGGTGGCATTCTTCCATTGCCGGTATATTTCTTTCTTCTTCTCCGTCATACTGTCATTTAGATTCAAAGAAGAGACATAGTCCTGCCACGCTTGATCATTCTATTAAAAACAATAAAAAACGTAGCCCCACATTAGGCATAACTCCTGAATCGTGGATGCATTTAAAAACATGAAATTTACAGACACAAACACTCAGACCAATATAAATATTTGTGGGTCACGCAAAAATTTGTCCTGTGCGGGAATCGAACCTGCGATTATTCAATCCTATCGGCGGAGAGCTTAAGCTTTTCACCACTGGACTTAGCCGTCGTCCAAATTGTGAACGCTTTAATGACTCATTTTTATAATAAGCTTCGTACTAAATTGAACGGCCAAACTAGTCTCTTTATATAAACAGTCTTGTGTAGTACAAATAAGGGTAAAAATGAATATGTACGCACCGTATTTTGACCTCCTTCGACTGCCATTCGCTGTGCTTGTCGAAACTGATGAGTATCGCCGCAATTTCCTGCAACAAACAAACATAAACTGTAACACTGTTTCACTATTCTTTGATCCATGGAATTTAATCACAAATCGACGTTGAAAAAAAAATGACATCTATACCGAAACTGATGGCTGAACATCGAGTTTCTTTTTTATCGAAAACAAAACATGAATATATCTATATGATCAAGCTAAATTCCTTGTGGTATAGAAAGAGAGTACAGAGTTCCAACAGGTTCTTTCCTTACAGACCTCTCTGGGTTCCTCCACTCCACCTTTCAGATAAGACACGGTCTATCTCACACAAATCATAAAAAACCTTTTTTCAACTAAACATTCGAAATGACGGACGGTTTAGCACAGTGGTTAAAAGCTTAAGCCGCTCCGCCCACTGTGTCTTATAGTCGCGGGTTCGATTCTCGCACGGGACAAATCTTTGTGTGTCCCAGAATTATTTGTTTCGGTCTAGGTATTTGTGTATGTGAATTTTCATGTTTGTAAACGTACCCACAACACAGGAAAAAATCCTAATGTAGGGCTACGCTTTTAAAAAAAAAGCACTTTAATCAGAGTATTCTTTTAGATTTCCCATATGAGTACAAAGCGCGATTTATAACGTATTTTATGATATTTATGCCCCATAATATAGTGCCCTCCGTATTGTAGCCATAATAGTTAGTTCATTATAAGCCACCTCTAATTAGGCGATTTATGTTGGGATTGTGGTTATAATTTTACAACACAACACTCCAATGGTTCTGTGAACAAGGTATTATAAAAGTAATGATTTGTGAACCAATTTATTACCTCACTCAAAGCGTTAAGTCACTACCAGAGTCAATTTTAAAGCGTTACAAACCCCAAGTTAAAATATTTACTGTCCACGTTTACAGTCGTAAAAATCTCAAAGATACACTGTCACTATATCCTCCGAGCGAAGGTCGCAGAGGTATAATTTGTGCACCCACATTTCGCCAACGATGTTAGGTTACAATATAATAGATAGAAAGCCTATTTCCAATATAACGAGGACAGTTTTAGGCTCTGGTTTGCAACTAATATTATTTCAACAGAAAAACCGGAACAGCACTATCCGACGTAGAATCCAATACTTCTAGGTCGTAAGCCATATCGGGCGCCACTAGAACATTAATTGAAAACAGCCAAGTTCACACTTTTTTATCGGTTTCTGAAGAATGTTAAGAAGATTCCATAGATCCAATAAATGATTCATGCATTATCGTTGGATAAAATTATAGCAAAAACTTTTTCTTCTAATGTTTCAAATAAGGTCAGTTTTTTATATTTTACAAATTCATGAAAAACGGAAACGGGCGATTACATGTGTGTGTGTCTGCGTGAGTACGTCCGTGAATGTGTGTGTATGTATGCACAGCATCTAGAGACGGATAGTCTCACAGGCCTCGGCATCAACTACAGAAAATTATCGTGCTAAATTTAAACAAAACACTTTTGTCCAACTGCAACCCCCAAACACGTATTCATTTTATATTTTCACACGTTCTTTTCAAATGTTGGTTTCGTACATGTACAAACTAAATGATAAATTTTGATAAAGTGGCTGGATTTACAGGCAAAAATACCAAGTTTCTCGGTCCATCCAGTTCTATTATCACAGTAAGTGATAAATGAATCAGATAACAACGATATCCGTTCTAAAAAGGATAAAAATGTTATTTATGTAACTAGTTTCTGCCCGCGACTTCGTCTGCGTTAACTTTAGACAGAAACCTTACACTTTGCCAGGATGAAAAGTATTCTAAAAGTTCGGGGCCTGATGATGAAGCTAACAGGTGGCCAATGGAACGACCCAACTACTCAGTATAACCCCGCCGTGTTTGGGCTCGTTGGATTTGTCTTGAAGAGTACTTTAGACCCGGATGGTGTCCAAGAATCTGATGATGGAGCTAAAAGGAAGCCATAGGAACTCCTTAAATAAACAAGATATCTACTTTGTGTTTTTGCTATAAAGGCTTGGTTTGCTATAAAAGAGTGGAAGTAACGAAAAACGCCCGTCAGTTGGCAGTTAAATTTCAGTTAAGTTTTATCTGTAGAATTGGGTCCAGGGTACGTGAGGTAGGGTACGAGGGTAAGGCACGTAGGGTAGAGACTGTAAGCAAGGGTAGCTTGGCAGGGTACTTTACGATATTTCCGCGGTTATTATTCAGCGCGCGCTCGCTTGATTTATAACCGCCAATAACAAGTTTTAAATATGACGGTTATTTGCAACGAATGTTTACCGAGTTTATTGAACTTGGTATAGCGAGTTATCGGTTTTTGTGGTAACAAAAAGTACGTATATTAACGAAAAATTGTAAACGCAAAAAAGAATTGATTACATTTTTATGTAAGTACGAAAGTAAGTAATTTATGATGCCGATAAGGATAGGATAGGATGCCGGGAAAAAACAAAATCTGCGTGGAAATAATTTCGATTATATCCACCAAGCGAAGGTGGCAGAGATATAATTTTAACATCCATATATCAGTAACGACGTTAAGTTAACCTTTTGATATTATACTGGGCATAATTCCATACCTCGGACTCCTAAGATATTTATTTAGTTGTTTGGAAATGTTTGTGTTTATATCCAAATAACATAAATTGGACGGGACTAAGCCTGAACAAAAGATGCTTGTGTAATTTTCATTTATCTTTTCATACTGCCTCGTTGGTCTAGTGACGAATAACGTGCGTTGCGATCACGAGGTCCTGTGTTTAAATGCTACGTCGGACAAATTTAGTTTTTTTATTAGAAAATTCTTAGTATCCGTCAGGAGTCTGAAATTGTGCCGTGTATATGACAATAGGCTCACCCCCTATTACATGGGACCTAACATCGTCGGCGAAATGTGGGTGTACACAGTACACCTCTACCGCTTGATGAATATAGGCGTGACGATTTGTCTCTATGCAAAATATAAAAAAAAATCATCTAGCGTGTTTATCTTCTTAATCTTTGCTATATCATCACCAGATCAATTCTTCTCCAATATTCCCAATTGTTCCCCCCACATATCGAGATATCCCCATAGATTTATAGCCCCAAACCTAATACGAGCGTGGTGCATACCTAAGTATTTTGAATTAGTTAAGGAAGTCCACAGCGGTACAACAGGAAATTTCTGTCCGTCTGCCCGGTTGTTCAAAATTTGCGGAGCTATCGTTTTTTTTAGTGTATTTTGCGCTGTTTGTAGAGTTTTTACTGTTTGAATAGTTAGTATACGGCGTTGAGATTGGTCGTTTTGGTTTTTATAGTTTAAAACCTATGGTTAAATATCCCATATTTAGATTGCCGATAGATAGGTACCGCCGCGAAATTTACAAGTTTAGCTGTACAACTAATATTGAAAAAAGAAAATTTATAAAAAACACAGTACACCTCTGTCACCCCTGCTTGATGAATGACGGCGTGACGGTGTTTATTTTTTATGTACTACAATTTGACTCATCGAAATAAAAAAAAAATCCATCGAGGGTATGAAATAAAACTATTTTTGCGGATTTTATCTCGGTTTATTTTTGGTTTTTGAGTTCCCGACGTTTCGAGTGCTTTGCAGCACCCATGGTCACGGGAAGGACCATGGAGTCCTTTTGGAGTTTTATTTCATGTGTAATATTCGCGTAAATCTAAGAACTCAGTATCCATCGAGGGTATTTCTCTTTATTTTTTACTATATCATCACAGGATCAATATTCCCAATTATTCCCCCCATATATCGAGATATCCCCATAGATTTATAGCCCCAAACATAATCCGACCATGGGGCAGCATACCTAAGTAGTTTGAATTAGTTAAGGAAGTGCACAGCGGTACAACAGGAAATTTCTGTCTGTCTGTCCGTTTTAACGAAATTTGCAATACTATTGTTTTGTTTTAGTATATTTTGCTGATTTTGCGCTGTTTTTAGAGTTTTTACTGTTTGAATTTAGTACCACTCCGTTGGTCTAGTGGCTATGTGATCAAGAGGTCCTGGGTTGAAATCCTAGGTCGGACAAATGTAGTTTTTCTAAAGAAAACTTTCCAAGGGAAAGGGAAGAAACCAGAACGAATGTAAGGATTGTGGTTGGTAACGATGTGCTGGAGCAAGTGAATGAGTTTCAATATCTTGGATGCGCCTTCAGTAAGGATGGGAAACACACCGCTGACATAGAGAGAAAAATGAGTGCAGAGAACAGAGTGAATGGTGCGATGGAAAAGCTACTTGGGAGCCGGCACTTAAGCCATAAGGCGCAGCTGGCCATACATAACGGAGTTCTTGTCCCAACGCTGTTATATGGTAGCGAGAGCTGGATATGTAAGAAGGAGAATGAAAGTAGGATAAATACGGTAGAAATGCGAGCTCTGCGGAAGATGTGCGGAGTGAAGCTGACCGACCGCATTAGCAACAGCATAGTAAGACAGCGAGTAGGTATGAAAGATAGTATCGGTGTAAAGATGAGAAAGGGCATGCTCTGTTGGTTCGGGCATATAGAAAGAATGCCAGAGGAAAGAATGACAAAACAGATATACAATGTGAAAGTTGAAGGATGCAGGTACCGGGGAAGACCTAGACTATCTTACCACGACCAAATAAGCCGAGTCTTATCTGATGGAAAAGTCAAGAGTCTCCGTAACCGGCGAGCGTGTATGAGACGAACTATGAGAGTCGAGGAAGCCAGAGAGGTATGTAAGGATAAAACCTGTTGGAACTCTGTACTCTCTGCCTACCCCGCAAGGGATCTGGCGTGAGGTTATAGACAGATAGATAGATCGAAAACTTTCCAGTATGAGTCCGTAATTTGGAACTGTGCCCGATATATGGCAATTGACTCGCCCCCTATTTGGGACCTAACATCGTCTGCGATTCTGCGTAAATTCTGATTCTGATTCTGTGTAAATACTGAATAATTATTAGTGATATTACTTCATTTTTCACTATTTTCTGCCCGCGAGTTCGTCCGCGTTGACTTTGGACAGGAATCTTACATTTTTTCCGAGATAAAAAGGTATCTTTTATGTTAGTCCAGGTAATAAACTGTGTGGCAAATTTCATCCAAATGCGTTCACCCATTTTTGCGTGATTGAGTAACAAACATCCAAACAGCCAAACATCCAAACATAAGAACTTTCACATTCGAGGGACGATTTAGCGCAGTGGTTAAGAGCTTAAGCCGCTCCGCCCACTGTGTCTAATAGTCGCGGGTTCGATTCCCGCACGGGACAAATCTTTGTGTGATCCACAATTATTTGTTCCGGTCTGGGTATTTGTGTATGTGAATTTTCATGTTTGTAAACGCACCTACGATACAGGAATAAATACTAGTGTGAGCTACGTTTTTTTAAAAAAATACACAAAAAAAAAATACATTTATTATATTAGTAAGAGTAGGATGGATACTTCTCTGGCCGCCATTAAACTGAGTTTCTCTCGTACAAAAGAGGACATTACATTAGTGAAGGAAACACAGTCCCGAAGATAGCATGTAATTTATTTCAACGAACAAAATCACTGTTGTAGTTAACTAATAGAATAATACAATACAACTCATTTCGCCAAAAACATCTGCACGTGTTCCCATCTGAAAAAATACCTTTTTCTCCCGAATACATTTATTTATGGCAACACAATAATCGTGTTCCACTTATTTCACGCACGAAACTTGTATGATACGACAGGGAAAGGGACAACAGATATAAATAACAGAAAGATAGGGAGAGACAAAACATTAATTATATATAAAGAGGCACAGTTCGTTCAGTAATTTGTGGCGAGCATACAACCAGTCAGCGAAACTTCAGGAAAGGTTTGTATTAATAGAAACTGTGTAGGTATTACATGGTTATTTTATACATACGTATCCGTATCCTGTTTGTATTTCAGATTGCCTTGTGTAAAATAGCGGCAGCGTTTGGGTCGGTAAGTCGAAGATAGGTGACATTTTCATATTTAAGTGTTTCTGTGCTTCAGAAGGAAAGAAAAAAGAAAGAAAGAAATTTGATTTGTCACAGCATGAGAGACACGATATTTAGCTGATATGACATATACATATCAGCAATTTAACCACACAATTACAAAAAGTACGAACGATTAACATTGTCTCAAAAAAAAATACACATGAGGAAAAAATACAAAATAATACACATGAGCATGTGTCTCACGGCTGAGCCAAAAAGGTATCGAGATCAGCTTAATGTCAGGCACAAGTGCGAGACGCCGATTTTTATCTGGACCCTCCTGAGTCTTCATAAATGTCAATTCAGTATCTCTATCTATCTATCTATCTATCTATAACCTCACGCCAGATCCCTTGCGGGGTAGGCAGAGAGTACAGAGTTCAGTATCTCTAGACAATAAAAATAATAATAATAATAAGGCACTCAGTAGTTCGTACACAAAAACGTACTCCCACTGCTATATTGCTGAATTGCAGTTCGCGCATTCATTCAAATTCTGTCAATGCCAATCAGCAATATAAGCGTTTATAAACCCCGTGTTTTCTACAAAAGTTTGTTATTTGGTAATTACTTTAATTGCTGCTCAACTACAGACCTGGACCAAAGGGGTCTAAAATCGGCAAAGACCTTCAGGAGGTGTCGCGTGTGAGCGGCAAGGTACCGCGTTACCAATGTAGTTTGTGATAGTTGTGGAATTAAATAGTCTACTATCAAACTGGAACACATAGGGATACGTGGCATACCACTGGCCTTTTTACTGACTATCTGAGCAACCGTTACCAGCACGTAAAAATTGGCGATGTTATCAGCGAAAGGACTAAAATAGAACACGGCGTTCCTCAAGGCAGTATATTGGGTCCGACCCTTTTTCTCATTTACATAAATGATCTGTGTACTTTGCCACTCATGCATTGCTCACTATACACTTACGCAGATGACACAGCTCTACTTGTGTATGCGAAAAACTGGACGGAAACAGAAAAATGTGCACAAACTGCTCTTAACTCTATAATGGATTGGTTTACAGGAAACTTGCTGACACTCAATATTGACAAGAGTAAAATAATTACCTTCTCTGTGAGTAACCAAACACAACCAAATATATCACCTGTTATAAAAGTAAACACTTGCTCAAACCATCTGATGCATACATCTCGTGCATGTAAGTTATTGTCGATTGTATCAAATACTAAATACTTGGGAGTACTTATCGATAAGCATCTCAATTGGTATACCCATATAGATAACTTAGTAGCTCGAACAAGAAAATTAATTTATTTTTTTAATAAATTACGCCATTCGTTTATTTTGCTCTCGGCCAGTCAATACTCCTTTATTGCGTCACAGCTTGGGGTGGAACATACAAAACCTACTTTCTGAAATTGGAGAGCGCCCAGAGAGCCATTCTCAAGGGCATAAACAGCAAACCTTACAGATATCCCACCGAACAACTTTATAAGGACTGTAATGTGCTGACTGTGAGAAAGCTCTTTGTTCTACAATTTATGCTTAGGAAACATCGTGCTCCTTTCACGATGCCCACAAAACGGCGTACGGATGTTGTCTTCCCTAATATGAAGCTTTAAACTACCTTTGCCAAGCATCAGTTCTACTATCTTGGTGTTAACTTTATAACAAAATGCATAAGCTAAACTTATGCGAATGGAAGAGTCAAGTAAAACTATGGTTGTTGTCACTAAATTACGATGAAATGGGAATATTTATATTTCCACAAACTTAAAGAATAGTCGCACCGCTCACACTTACACACACAAACACACACACATGCATGCACATAAACACACACACCTTCTTTGTTGTCATATTTTTTATAATTTATATTAGTTTCAGTTATTTTAGTTTTAAAGTAAATACATGCTAAAGCCACTAGTGCTTTTCTTTGCTTAAAGTCACTGCAATCCGATGATCTCTATTTCGGTGCAACTGTTTCATACACAAAAGGAGGTACACTGACTTTCAAGTCACCGGTTTATAAACCTAGTTTGATAGTCAGGGGACCTGTTATTTTTTTGTGTTACTGTACCCCATGTCATCAAATAATGTAATAAACTTGTCAACCATTTTGAAATAAAGAATTTGAATTTGAAATAAGTGTCTAGCAAACTGGTTGTTTTTATAACAACAAAGTGCCTAGACCTAAGAGTACGTTCGTTAGTAGTACATAAGTGCATAAGTTTTGTTGATATGTTAAAGGCACACTAAACGTAACTACGTTTAATGTGCCTTTAACATATCAATAAATGAAACTTCATTATAATGAATTTAAAGGTGCGAACCGTGACTCCAATTTGGTACTTGCCAAGAATTTTAATTATCTGCCCCTTACCTATCACAAAACATAATTAGCAAAAAAACACCGCTACAAAAACCTGTTAAAACGTGCTCTCTGCCTATTTGCAGGGGATCTGGTGTTAAGATAAAGATTAAGATAGATTGAACTATATAAGACAACACATTACATATCATTCTAAATAACAAAGCTAGCATCGTTTCAATAAATAAATAAAAAGAAAAATATCTACACTGTTACTTAACAACTACCAACTAAACGACATAAACAAGTAAGCATTAAACTTTATCAAATGGACAGAAAACCACAATCATTAACATTAGTGGTACATTATAAAAACAAATGTTAGGCAGAAAATTTTAATAAATGAAAATTAGAGAGAGCTCGTTAGAATTCTCGCCCGCGGGGTTTCACTTTCTCTCGTCAATAACTGATAAGGATGGTGATATGCTAACAGAGAAAGCGGGTAGAATTATTTTAAGTCTTGATAGCTGAAATAAGCAATTTCAACTATCAAGATGTGTTATGACAAAACAGATATACAATGGGAATGTGGAAGGATGTAGATACTGGGGAAGACCATTTTATTTTTTTTTTTTGCTGGGGAAAATCCTGCATAGGATTTCCGCGAGCCTCAAGAAAAGCCCGAGGGGCGTGTCGGTTTCTACCGACTAAAAACCCCAGGGTGGCCGACATTAGCACTTTGTAGGGGCTCCCTGATCTCCGTATGGAACGAACCGGTGCCCCTCTTGTGCCACGCTCCGAAGAGCCCTGCATCTGACATTTGCTTGATTAAAACGTCAAAGTCAAAACCAATCTCTATCTATCTTTCTATATCATCACGCCAGATCCCTTACGAGGTAGGCAGAGAGTACAGAGTTTCAATAGGTTCTTACCTTACATACCTCTCTGGCTTCCTCCACTCTCATAATTCGTCTCATACACGCTCGCCGGTTTCGGTGACTCAAAACCAATCATGCTGACAAATAACAAAACTCTCTTATTTTCCTTAATGACATCAAGAAAAGACCAAAAAAATGCGACTCGGAAGGAAAAAGGAATTTAACTCGCTCCCGCTTACCACAGTGCCCGATCCCCACTCGTTCCACCCGACGGGTGCCCAAAGAGTTCATTGGGGGTTTTATTGGCGTAGCATTAAAAGCTCCCAGTCAGATGTAACTCTAACGACGCTATAAAGAGAGCCCAGTGACGTCACGTCGATTGCGCAGACTCATAATTAGGGTTAATTATGTAAACATTTATAGAGAGATGCTAGTGAGATGTTTATGCGATTTTTTCAGGGTTACTTGATAATGTTCGTTGTAAAGTATGTATTTGCTTGGCATTTGATTGTGGGATTTTCTATCAAAAAAATATCAGTTGCATTTTGGAATCTAAAATTGTGCCCGGGATAATAGCAATAGGCTTACTCTCTTTTAGTATTTGTACCTAAAATTGGCGACGAAATGTAGGTGAAAAATATAGGCATCACAGTGATTATTTTTATTTTATCTCTCTATCTATCTATATCTATATCATCAGGCCAGATCCCTAACGGGGTAAGCAGAGAGTACAGAGTTCAAACAGGCTCTTTCCTTACATACCTCTCTGGCTTCCTCTACTCTCATAGTTCGTCTTATACACGCTCGCCGGTTACGGAGACTCCTGACTTGTCCTTCAGATAAGACCCGGTCTATTTGGTCATGGTAAGCTAGTCTAGGTCTTCCCCGGTACCTACATCCTTCCACTTTCGCATTGTATATCAGTTTTGTCATTCTTTCTTCGGACATTCTTTCTATATGCCCGAACCAACGGAGCATACCCTTTCTCATCTTTACACCGATACTCTCTTTCATACCTATTTGCTTTCTTACTACGCTGTTGCGAATTCGGTCGGTCAGCTTGACTCCGCACATCTTCCGTAGAGCTCGCATTTCCATAGCATTTATCCTACTTTCATTCTCCTTCTTACATACCCTGCTCTCGCTGCCATATAACAGCGTTGGGACAAGCACTCCATTATGTATGGCCGGCTTAAGTGCCGGCTCCCAAGTAGCTTTCCCATCGCGCCATTCACTCTGTTCCCTGTACTCACTCTTCTCTCTATGTCAGCGGTGTATTTTCCATCCTTACTGAATGCGCATCCAAGATATACAAACTCATTCACTTGCTCCAGCACATCGTTACCAACCACAATCCTTGCATCCGTTCTGGTTTCTTCCCGTTCAAAAACCATAATTTTGGTTTTCTTCACATTCAAATGTAAGCCATTTTTCATGCAGTCGTGTTTCATAACTGTGACTAGTGATTGCAGATCAGTGGCTGATGGCGCTATCAAAACCGCGTCATCTGCATATAGTAGATGATTTACCACTAGATCACTCATTTGTACACCTTCATTCATCGCTTTCAGTCTTTGAAGACTTTTATCCAAATATATTATGAACAGTATAGCGGACAACACGCAACCCTGCTTGACGCCAATTTCAACGTCAAACCAGGGTGACATGTTACCACCCACCCGTACGCATGCCTTGCAGTCCACATAGGTGGACTGGATGGCCCGCAGCAGTGTGCCATTTATACTATACTCAGGCAAAATGTCCCAAAGTCTCTTCCGCACAACTCTATCAAACGCCTTCTCCAGATCCACAAAACCGCAGAAAGCCTTCCGGCCCACTGCCAGATGCTTCTCTACGATGTTGCGAAGGAAGAAAACTTGATCCGAACATCCTCTTCCGGACCTGAAATCCTCTTATGCCTCGTACAACATTCCATCGGACTTTTATAATCTAAAATAAATGAAATGGTGTAATCACCTGGGTGAAATCACTTAGGTGATTACACCTGGGTGATCACGGGACACTAATTAGTCGCCTTATCAACGTGATGAAAGTGGAATAAATCAAATCTTTGAACCTTATGTCCCCCTAATAAATATTGTTATTCTTTCATTATTAGAAGTCCAATTTGACTTCCCTAAATGAAATTAATAAAGGTACAGTCACCCAATAATTAGCTGAACACTGTTTTTCAAATCGCTTGCAAATCATTAAGCAAATTCTTAAACTAATAATGTTTGAATATCTAGCCTATATCTCGTGTTCACAATTTTCGCCACCGTCGCTAAAATGAGAAGTATTGCTGTTTTGGTCGATGTGAAAAAAATCATAATTCTAACTTATTTTGTAAGAGCTATTTTATTGGACTAAAAACGATTAGGACTGAAAAGTTTTGACTGCTCAGCGAATTACACCGGTGCACAAAGGTACAGCGACCCCGCACGTGGCAGGAGACTCGAGTGGAATGATCCAATAAAAATATAAGGTGATTTTATGTGAGCGAATAAAATTTCGTACTACGCTGTTGCGTAGGCACTCGAAAAATATATATTGATAACGTAACTACCCTCAATTTCAGAGAGTATTTTCGTTTCTTCATGAGAGGAAGGTTATTGCTGGGACCCGCGTTTTCTGAAACTCGTATTTCGTTAGAATTGATCGGAAATGTTGGGGACAATACGTTTATACTGAACATTTTTATTTTCACGTTCGATCAATACAAAAAGAGGTATTTAGTATGTTTCTCTCTATCTATAGCATCACGCCAGATCTCTTGCGGGGTAGGCAGAAAGTCCAGCGATCCAACAGGGTCTTTCCTATTATACCCCTCTGACTTCCTCTACTCTCATAGTTCGTCTCATACACGCTCGCCGGTTACGGAGACTCTTGACTTGTCCTTCAGATAAGACTCGGTCTATTTGGTCGCAACAGCGTAGTAAGAAAGCCAGTAAGTATTAAAGATAGTATCGTGTAAAGATGAAAAAATGTATACTCCGTTGGTTTGGGTATATAGAAAGAATATCAGAAGAAAAAAGACAAAACAGATATATAATGCGAAATTGGAAAGATGTAGGTACCGGGGAAGACCTAGACTATTTTACCATGCCCAAATAGTATGTTTCTGCTTTGAATAAACCAAAAATTCCATGCTGATGTTAAGGTGATTAAAGTGGTATGAACCATGTCAAACAACTCACTAGCTGTGAAAGAAGTATTCATACACTGCCATGCACAAAACATACAATCACGGGCAGTGATAGTAAGCACCTTAGTACTTTGTCATAGTATTATCTATATTAAAACACAGGTTATTATAAAAATAACGTTACTTTGACAAGACCACTTTTTGCTTCCTGTCATCGCTCCATCGAACAGGACGTCGACCCATAGGCAGATCATCGGCTAGATGGAGCGATGGCATCGTGAAAGTGGCTGGCAAATGGTGGAAGAAATTAGCACAGGACCGGAACGAATGGCGTGATAGAGAAGAAGCCTACACTCAGCAGTGGGTATATACAGGCTGATTGGTGAGGATGTTGATTATGAAACTAGTTCTAAACACCGTCACGTCTATACTCCCCAAACGGGAGTGGCAGAAGTGTACTGTGTTCATCTACTTTTCGTCGACGATGTTAGATCTCATGTAATAAGGGGCGAGCCTATTGCCATATACCGGGCACAATTCCAGACTCCGGACTGATACTGGAAATTTTTCGTTAGAAAAACTACATTTGTCCGACCTAGGATTTAAACCCAAAACCTCGTGATCACAAAGCGATGCGCTTTGCCACTAGACTTACGAGGCAGTCTAACTTTAAGTTACTGCAATGAATGATTTTACAATTTTTTTTACATGTTATTGCTTTTGTACATATCTCTGGATTAAGAGGACCATTTTTTATAATAATAATAAATAATATCAGCCTATATTGCCCACTGCTGGACAAAGGCCTTCTCTCAGAAATCGAGGTGAGAGAGATTAGGTCATACTCCACCACGCGGACCCAGTGCGGATTGGTGGAGGCAGGTTTGTGGCCACCTGCTGTTGGAACTTATCAAGCCGCGTTTAAAGCTTCCAACTCGGCTTAGCGCCATTTTTTATATTTATTTAATATTCTATTGTTAATTGTCTATTATGACACTCAAAGGAAGAAAATGGCTTTATTCGACTAACAAACAACTACGAAGGTGCTAGTAGTTTACAAACACTTCAAAAACAACTAAAGTCGCAATTTCCACTAATTAAGGAGTTACTATTAGTTTGTCTTAACTCAAGAGCTTTACAGTTAAATCACCAGAAATTAACTAAGGGTTAATTATGCTTAACGATCTAAGTTTCAAACTACTCAAAATGTAATTTAATTAATTGCCTTATCATAAGAGATGCTCAAGAAAATGGTTTAGTTCAAGTAGTTTGTAAGAAGGATACTTGTTCAGAAGCAGGATCAGAATATTTTTTATTCATGTAAACCATTACAGTATTTATGAATCGTCAGAAACGTAACAAAGACTCTACCACCACTTCGAAATGTCATTCCTGTGGAGAAGAAGGGCAAGAAACTCCACGGTTACTCTTTTAAAATAGTATTTTTACATTTTCTTTGTCCATCTAGATTTTGTTGAGAGAACGATGTAGGCTGGTCTATCAGGTGGGGCTAAGTTAAATTATACAAATTATACTATTTATGTGAATGGCTACATGGTTCCCTCATTTACAGAGAAAGTAAAGAGAAAAAAATATATATAATACATTTTACTAAATTAATGGAAGGAAGAGAAGGAATATTAAATAATAATAGCTAAACAAGTTGTCCATATTCAATCAAGTGAAGCTGGAACAGCCCCTATCCAAGTATTTTTGTCTTTTAAATAATCATCTAGCGTATAATAAGCTTGCTGACTAAGCGTACATTTAATACAAGCTTTGAATTTATTGTCACTACGTTTAGTGACGTTTAGAGGAATTTTATTATAAAATCTAACACGTACTGTGTTGAAAGAAGTGTGAATTTTTGTCAGACGAAATTGCGGTTGATCTAATTTATTTCTATGTCGCGTATTATAGGAATGCCTATCGCCTAGCTGATTAAACAGATCTATATTTTTTCTTGTATACATTATGTTTTCATAAATATACTGACATAGGACACAATTGATAGACGAAATTGCGGTTGATCTAATTTAATTTGTTAAAAAAGAAAATTGATAGGTTAGTTAGTACTCGTAGGACGTAGGTATGAAAGCAGCAAAGCTGAAGTGGGAGTGGGCTGGCCACGTAGCACGTATGGACTCGCAGAGGTGGGCAAATGCTGTTACCAACTGGATACCTAGCCAGACCGCAGACGACGAGGAAGACCTAGGAAAAGATGGTGACGTAGACACCATTGCGGGTACTTTGTGGTCGAAATGGCAATAGATCGACAGTTGTGGAGATATAAACAGGAGGCCTTTGCTCAGAAGTGGGTTAGTGAAACAGGCTTAAAAAAAGATAACTTAGAATGAATGATATTTATCCTATTGAATTACTTGACTTCTTCTTCAGCCGAAAGACGTCCACTGCATAACTAAGGCCTCCCCTAAAGACCGCCACAACGACCGGCTTTGTGCTTCACCAGGTCATCGATCCATCTTGTAGGGGGCCTACCCACTCCACGTCTTCCGGTACGTGGTCGCCATTCGAAAACCTTTCTGCCCCAACGACCGTCAGTTCTACGAGCGATGTGCCCCGCCCACTGCCACTTAAGTTTAGCAATTCTGATTGCTATGTCAGTGACTTTCGTCCTCCTGCGGATCTCCTCTTTTCTGATTCGATCCCGCAGGGTAACTTGACTGTGTCAGCAAAACTATTCGATTATTACACGGCCCTTGTGTTTCTAACCGGCGAGCGCATACAAACTATGAAAGTGGGAAACCCTCTATAACACTTTCAACTTTGTCTGGCCTAAGATTCAATTCTAGGGCCTCATAATAGCCAGCCGTACCATGTGTTAGTAGATAAAGGAAGTATTCAATATAAAAACAACCACTGATTTACCAACTTCAGCTCAAGAATCCTACCCGTAAACCCGTCTCTAAATCCCCAAACAACACACAAACCTCCACACCTCAATCGATACGGAAAGGCACACACAAAAAGCAATTTAAATCAAAATCCCATCCGCCAAAAACCAATAAAACCCCGCTCGACTAATCTGGAATCCTATCGAATTACCCGACTATCCCGGCACTAACTACTTGACTATTACACGGCCGTTCTATATTTGTCGACAATCGGATATTACGACGGGACCGCGCGGGCGGGAACGAGCACTCGATTACATGAATATCGATTTCGCCGACCCATTTGTACAGCCCACATTATAACGATGATCGAATCACTAGCTCGGATAATGGGGATTCTTTGGGGGCTTAGAGTAGTTCTAGATTTTTTTGGTGATAAACCTAATGGGCTATATTTTTTAAACTACATTGAGATGGCGTGATAGTTGCAGTCATAGGAAGTGCTCGTAGCAATGTGGAAGGCGGTCTTATGGGGGAAGACCATTGTCCTGCTATGGAAGTCTTTCGGCTGAAGATAGACATATAGATTAGTGATGCGCGATTGCATTAGAATAATTCGACTTTATAAATCATTCGAATAATTCTAATGATGAATGATGAATAAAAAAATCAGCAAACTAATAATGTATGGTCCGAATGACGCTGATATCGATGTTATAGCATCATTCAGTCCGCAAACGAGACGAACTATGAGAGTGGAGGAAGCTAGAAGTATGTAAGGAAAGAACCTGTTGGAACCCTGTACTGTCTGCCTACCTCGCAAGAGATCTGGCGTGATGATGTAGATGATATAAAATCGGGCCGCAGCGTACCCCCAAATTTACACGGGCGCTTTTTCAACACATTGTGGAGATACACTGTAAGCTCTTTTCAAAAAATGTACTATTAGCCGTTTCGTTCTTCGTTCGTTCGCATTATTCGCAGTCGCGCATCTTTAATGTACGTAGTGTTAGCCTCGGCCAGTCTCAGATGGGTATCCGTTTGTGGCATTTCATTTTGGAGCATTTCGGTGTATCACGAGATTTGTCAAGTCATAACATGGTCTTGTTTGTCATGTTACGCGATGTTCGTTAAACCGCGGAACCCTTATAGGCGGCCGGTGAGTTCCAACAGCAGATGGCTAAAAACCTGCCGCCTCCAACATATATTAGGTCCACGTGGTGGAGCATAACCTATTCTATTTCATGTAGATTTGTTTGTTGGCCTTTGCTCAGAAGTGGCGAAGTATAAGATAGTTTATTGTTCATAGAAATGTTTAATGAGGTTGATATATGCGACTGAAGAATTCATGGGAAACGAAACATGTCATTCTTTTTTTCTTAATTTGTTATTAAATTCTTACACACTTTGAAAGAGTTTTATGTATGTGTTTCGAATAATTTCACACAATAACCAACTGCATATATCTGCCATTCAAGATATCCCAATACTGTCTTAGAAATAAATAAACACTGTCACGCCTGTATTCCTCAAGCGGGGGTGGCAGAAGTGCACTTATGTACAACCACTTATAGGTAAGCCCCATGTTACGGGGGGTGAGCCGGAGTCTGAACTAGTGCTCGGTATATTGCAATAGCTATAAGCCGGGCACTATTTCAGACTCCGAACTGATACTGAGAATTTTTCGATAGAAAAATTACATTTGTCTGACTCAGGATTTGAACCTTATGATCGCAACGCGCATTATTCATCACTAGACCAACAAGGCAGTCTAACTTACTAACTTGTGTTTTTAATTCTGTCGTTCTCTCCTCTATTCTCGATCAAACGGATTTGCTTCACCCAGCCAAGGGTTGGTCCCTCATTGTTCCACTAATAACAAGTGTACACACACTTAGCCCCTTTCCTTTGCCTCGTAAAGGAAACTTCTGCCCCAAAACAAAGGGCGCATATTGCCCCAAGCAGCATTCAGCGTGAGAACTGAACAATGGTGGTTAAAGTTAGAACTACAACGAACTAATGCGTTGGGTTCATATTGTATACCACATAATAATTTAGACCACCTCTTTGGGGTATTTTAGTGACTGCAATTTGTGTTAGTTTAGTGGTTGAAAGCTTGCGATGATGAGATCCAGGGTCTGAACGCACGGCTTTAAGATTTCCTAAATTTATATTTTAAATTTCTAACTAATGAGATACCTAACTTATATTATTTTTGAGTGAGAATTATATTAATTAGCATGTATGCTTTCGCAATTACCATCATGTACGTTATTGTAATACAACAAAACAGACCTAATTAATATTAATCCAAATTATGGAAATAATAATTCCTCATTTGTCATATGATTAGTTATTATGACGAATATTGAAATGACTGTCCAAAAGTAAAAATAAACTTGTTTTACTGTATAAGACAATAAGCTCATAACTTTTGATTGAAATAGTAAAAATGAGGGTACTATTATTTAAAGAAATGCGCACTTATGACCAAAAATGGACAGATTTACATAAGATTTTGTAGGAGCAGAAGAGTTTCAATGATCATAAAGTGGAAATAACTCTTTTTAAACAGGCTTTTCTCAAATATCATGAGGTGTATTACACATCTTCGCTAGACCTCGTACTTTGTGAGGCAGAGTCAAAACTTTGTGATTACTAAAAGTCAGTCGTGATGCATAAATGATTCACTATCTACAAGACTAGACATAAAATAATCAGAATGCAAACTTACAAAGTAATAAAACTAGAGCTCGAAAGATCCCCACTGCAATTAAATTGGACGTTGCAAAAAAACCGGAAACGGTGCCATTGGAGCCATCGCCATGGCAACCGACCGGATATTAAACCGAGTTGACTTGTACCTACATAGCTACTGTTTTGCTTGCAACTTTTTTTATTAATTTCAGGTGGAACACAATAAAACAAAGTATACCCACTAAAAGTATATACTTATAAAAGCACACTCTTATATTTTCCTGTCGCATTGTAAAGGATGAAATTATGGAGAATTTTTCGCTACAATAACTATCTGTATCAGTAGTGCGGAGTAGGCAGAGAGTACAGAGTTCCAACAAGTTCTTTCCTTACATACCTCTCTGGCTTCCTTTACTCTCATAGTTCGTCTCATACACGCTCACCGGTTACGGAGACTCTTGACTTGCCCTTCAGATAAGACTCACTACATTTGGTCGTGGTAACTAGTCTAGGTCTTTTCCGGTACCTACATCCTTCCACTTTCGCATTGTATATCTATAATGTCATTCTTTCTTCTATCATCATCTAATCCATTTCAAAATGTATTTTCAAAGATAGAACTGACTATTTTTGTCTCAAAATATACATCCCAAAATTTTTATAGATTCCAACAAATGTTTACTCATCTAAGAAATGAACCGAAGACTCATTTTGATTGATTACGCTCATCCCTCTTGCAGCTTTATCGAGGTCATCATTCGGCCTATTACGCGTATCGCCAGAAAAATGTGGGTCAATTGATAAAATACGTGAGTTGAAATTACATTTAAAATGATATAACGCGCACGTACGGTCAATAAATAAAATCAGGTATCTACAGATTGTTGATTTGTATGCTTGCAAAGGACATTGTTCTGCGCCTATACATGATTTGCCCCAGAAAGAACAGCATGGAAAAAATACTTGTATAATTTCAAATCACCCATAAATTCTCTCAAGGCATTTATTATTAAACGGACAAGCGGGGGAATCGCAATATTGCACATAAAGTATTAGATTTTGAGGTTATAATTCAGTAGCCATTAATACATATGACGTTTTAATTTGTGTTGACATTCAGTAAACATGTCGGCGACTTCGATATAAGTACTTACAATACTTTGAAATATTCGTTTTAGATTGCAAATTGTCCGTTTGATACGGATATTTGCCATTATTTTAATAAAATAGATAAATAATGATGACATGGGTCAAATGTTTGTTGGTTCTGGGGCAATTTTCGACAATGTCCTTTACAGACAATGAACACAAAGTCATAAAAAGTCAAGATAAGAAGAAAAAATATTTTATTTTATTATTCGTCAATAAATAAAAGTCTTCTGTTGTACCCCGCGTATATTGTGATCGGGCTGAGACAAGGAGACAAGCACACGTGAGATATACTTCACTTCGACTAATGCTATTCTGTTTAACTGTCGAATGAGTATTTGTTTGAGTATGAGTATTAGCGCTAAAAACAAACATGGCTAGTTTTAAATAGTATATAATGCATTCCATAAATTCAGCCTATTACAAAACAGCGACCTGTATAGCAAGCCTTAAAAAACAATGTATTAAAATTATTTCCCAAGGGGGGTTCAATAAAGGGTTAAAATATACTTCTAATTTAATAAGATGCCGTGTTATGTAACAAAAAGGTACAATAACACTAATAAACGTGTATAAATGCTTGTATATAACTTAAAAGGCCCAAACACAAAATATGTTGTACCTAAAACGTACCTAAGGCGTCCACGATACGTGCGTATCGGAGAACATTAATCATGTTTACAAAGCCTCCTCGGTCTCTTGTAAGCGCAATGATGTAGTCTGCTAAAAGTAATGTAGATTTATCTGCCGCGAAATTTCAAAGTAGAAGTATTCTGCCGAAATATTTTACGGGATAAACATCCCGCGATGCATGCCAGTTGTGATGTTGGACGAAATTGAGCGACGTTGGGCATCACTCGACGTTTTCCCGCGAAGAATTTCCTTGGTTGAAACATGTCACATGAAAATGTTTCATATATCGTTGTACCATATTGTTGCACAACGAACGCGCAACACACGGTTTCACTCTGTGACATCTGTTCCTCAACAGAAGCAACAGGACGATAAGGAATAAGTCGAGCGATGCCACCAGGCAACGTCGTCCAACGTCGCTCAACTTTACACTCTATTTAGTCGGTAGTAGCATGCCGTCTGAAGAGGTTTCATTCATCATTCGTCAATATTGTTACGCAACACACGCTACACTCTCACTTCTGTTCCTCAATAAATGCAGCGACAAGAAACAGAGAGCGTTACACTATCGCGATAGCATGCCATCCTTTTCACACTGGTTTTCTAAATAAAGATGAACGGAACAGCACAATTTCTCGACAACGGTACTAAGACGTCAAATGCTTAGCTCTTAGATCGCGCGGTATCACCAAAGTTATCGGGCGACGTCATCCAATATCAATGGACTTATCACCATATCGCTTTCGTTGAGGACAGTTGAGGAACAGGAATCACAGAGTATAGAGGTTTGTGTTGCGCAACAATATGGACGAAAGATTTATAAAACCTCTTCGGAGGACATGCTGCAACGGACTAAATAGATGTGGACAAATATAAGTCGCAGGACAAGAAGTCGAGAGACGTCGCCTAATGTCACCCGATGTTCCTCAACAAAAACGACGCGGTGGCAAGGAAAAGGCCGCGCAATGTCACCTAATGACGACATAACTCAATGCTGCTCTACTTCGCCCTACGTCATCATCATCATCATCTCAGCCTTTACTCGTCCTCTGCTGAACATAGTCTTCCCCAATCGATCTCCACCGCAACTGGTCCATACCAACTGATTCACAGGATCATCGGTCGCCTTACCTAGCCAGCGAAAAATGTCGCGAGGACTCTTTGTAAATAAAGATGAACGGGGCAGCACGATTTCTCGACAACGTTATTATAACGTCAAATTCTTAGCCCCAAGGTTGCGGGGTATCGTCAGACTTGTCCGGCAACATCGTGCAACTTCACAGCGACACGTGGCTAGGAGGCTGGAGAACATTAATCATGTTTACAATACCTCCGCGGTATTTGTTAGCACAATGATTTAGTCTGCTTAGAGTAATGTAGATTTATCTACTCCGAAGTTTCGCTCAAGGCTGCATGCGGTGTCGTGTGCGGGCCTGTTAATTGTCTTAATTATTCCTGTGCTAATTTCAACTGAGTAATGACTGTTGTATGTAAAGTTTATCTTGAATTTTGGGTATATTTTAGGAATGAAGAATTGCTGGATAATTTACTAAAAATATATAGAGTCTAGTGTAAGACGTGTACTTTCGTGTATGGTTTGCTCATCTGCGGCGCATTTTTGGCGTTCCCTATCTGTTATGTGCTTTGGGAACTTCCTTGGGAACAAATACATTGATGGAGTTTTCTAGTAGAAATAATTCACTACAGTTGGTGCTATTGATACTATTTTTGCGGTAATAGTTCGCCATATCAAACACTACACGTCAAGTTTAAGCTGGATAAGCGGCGAGACGCCAAAATTCGGCCCCTTACCGTCCCGCACTTACCAAGTTTTGAGCCAAGGCCGAACCGTGATTAATGCGTATTTAATGGCATATTGTTTGCGGCCATCGTGATATTATTTTATTAATGTTCCAAGATAGTGAAGTATTTAGAGCGGCGGAACACTTTGGTTATTGGTACGGGATGATGACTTGGGATGTTTTAATGACTCGAGTTATTAGGTCGAGATTGCGATAAGAGGGGAAAAATTAATAGGGTACTCGATTACTTAGGCTATTTGAGTTTAGTAAAACGCAGACTTTCGAAATTCTTTCAAAGATATAAACACCGTCATACCCACATTTGTCTGGCGAGGGTGGGAGAGGTGTACTGTGTGCAACTGTCTCAATGAAATAGGGAGCGAGCTTTTGGTATTATAGAAAGCACAATTCCAGACTCCGGATTTCTAATGAGAATTATCGGAAGAGAATTGTCTGACCTAATAGTCGAACCCAGGGCGCAATGACCGCCAGCCTCATGCGCTACTATAGGACAATTATATTGTATATTATTCAATAATAATCTGTAAAATGAAGTTCTAAAAAGTCCAAACTGGAGTCAGTATCCGATTTGAAACAAACTTGTAAGTCTTAACAAAGCGTTTAAACCTAACTTTTGCTGCTATTAATATACTATCATTTTATCCTATTATGACATATTCTCATATATAAAGTCACGCAAGCCGAAATAACGGAATTATTTCATTATGGACGTAAATCCAGAGTCACGTGACGGCCCACACGACATTCCGCTCGTGTGGAATATTTTATTTCGATGCTTGTTATTATTTCAGCGGACGGATACGAGCCGAGGAGAATAAACGAGATTTTTACAGCATTAATCAAAATTTCAATTAAAAAAATATATATTTTATAACCTATACAAAATATGATTAAAAAATTAATAGAAGGAGAATTTAAAGAAAAGGAAAGCCTGACAAGTTTTCACCTGAACTTCTCACTCTCATATTTCGTCATATACACGCTTGGCAGTCACAGAAAATCTTGATCATAGTGTGGAGCAGATTTTTTAAAAAATAAAACATGTAACTGTAAATTCAGATGCAAAATTACCCCTAATAAACACATTAAAACAATTGATGATACGTAGATCTTTAAAGAACCAGTTTTTCGATAGAACAATATTATTTTAAATAAGTTTAATCATCTTAATGCAATTAATTCCCAAGCGCACTATATGCGACCCCATTTCTGTCGCGAGATTAAGCAGAAGTAACCTATGTAACTTATGGTAACCGACTTACAAATTCACATTCTAAATTAAACTATAATACCAAATGCATTAAGTTTAATATGTACGAATAATTGTGAAGGTAATAATGACATTATTGCAAAATGATGCCGAAATAAGTAACGCAGGAACGTCTTTAAGGGAAATTGGGTCATATTATAGATTATCATTAGAACCAATATCGAGGAGTAGAATAAATTGGTTCAGAATTAAATAGCTATTTTGATGTAAGTATGTTGTCACACTTACAAGCTAGGCGAACAAAGCGGTATAAGTAGTTAAAATAATGAAATAACGATAAATGTTTATTTATTTTATGAGATTAACCAACAGTTCTTATATTCATACAAGGTATAAAATATAAATATTGTTCTTCTTGGGTCTTATGAACAACAAATTTCATGTAAACACAGCTCGCAATATTAGAGTCGTATTGAAAATAATATTCGCTACGTGCAAAATACGGACGTTGTATGTCCTTAAAAGGCACCAACTTTTTATTATTGTTTTGATATTCAGACCCATAGGTCTCTAACATTTCTAGTTTTCGCTTATAATAATCCGGCTCGAAGTACCATGTACAGGGTTGATACCGGATTGATTGATAAAGTCTGATAAGATATGATAGATAATGTGATATCAAAAGAATTCAGTTAAAGAAGCCAAGGTAAAACTAAAACACTGCCTTTTACAACTATCATACGCAGAAACCGAAAATTTATTATATATTGTTACGTAATGATTGATATATACACAGCTCTTGTCGCAAGTCACAATATATGTACAAATACTATGATTTTAGCACACGTATCCATACATACACATATACATCTTCCGAGACACATACAGGCACACACACACACACACACGCACACACATACACGCACACACCCACGCACACGCACACGCTCACGCACACACATACACACACACACACACACACATACCCAATCACACACACGATGGTACAAATAGGTACTTCATTTTATAATAATATTTGTATTCCTACTCTAAGACTCACTGTACTGCCAATACCTATATATATGTAAATCGGATAAATTACGATCGGAGTCTTCACGATACAGGCTGCGCCTAGTGTGAAGGCTACAAGTAATATGTTACAATATGTACTTTTTGGTAAATAAATAAAGTTATTATTATTATATAAAAACTGCCTCGTTGGTCTAGTGGCAAAGCGCATCGCTTTGTGATCACGAGGTCCTGGTTCAAATCCTAGGTCGGACAAGTGTAGTTTTTCTAGCGAAAACTTCCCAGTACGAGTCCGGAGTCTGGAATTGTGCCCGGTATATGGCAATAGGCTCGCCCTATCTATACCTAAAAATGATATCGATTAATGATAATATAAAAGGTGATGATGTTCTAATGTTAACTGCGCAATGACTGTACGGCGCAAGAGCCACCTCGTCTGCCGGCGTAAGTGCAATTTGATAGTCCGGTTTAGTAAATTCGAACAGTGCATATATACTTATGTCTATCTATCTATCTATAACCTCACGCCAGATCCCTTGCGGGGTAGGCAGAGAGTACAGAGTTCCAACAGGTTCTTTCCTTACATACTTCTCTGGCTTCCTCGACTCTCATAGTTCGTCTCATACACGCTCGCCGGTTACGGAGACTCTTGACTTTTCCATCAGATAAGACTCGGTTTATTTGGTCGTGGTAAGATAGTCTAGGTCTTCCCCGATACCTGCATCCTTCCACTTTCACATTGTATATCTGTTTTGTCATTCTTTCCTCTGGCATTCTTTCTATATGCCCGAACCAACGGAGCATGCCCTTTCTCATCTTTACACCGATACTATCTTTCATACCTACTCGCTGTCTTACTATGCTGTTGCTAATGCGGTCGGTCAGCTTCACTCCGCACATCTTCCGCAGAGCTCGCATTTCTACCGCATTTATCCTACTTTCATTCTCCTTCTTACATACCCAGCTCTCGCTACCATATAACAGCGTTGGGACAAGAAGTCCGTTATGTATGGCCAGCTGCGCCTTATGGCTTAAGTGCCGGCTCCCGAGTAGCTTTCCCATCGCACCATTCACTCTGTTCCCTGCACTCACTCTTCTCTCTATGTCAGCGGTGTATTTCCCATCCTTACTGAAGGCGCATCCAAGATATACAAACTCATTCACTTGCTCCAGCACATCGTTACCAACCACAATCCTTACATTCGTTCTGGTTTCTTCCCTTTCAAAAACCATAATCTTGGTTTTCTCCACATTCAAGTGCAAGCCATTGATCATGCAGTCGTCTTTCATAACTGTGACTAGTGTTTGCAGATCAGTGGCTGTTGGCGCTATTAAAACCGCGTCATCTGCATAAAGTAGATGGTTTACTACTAAGTCACCCATTTGTACACCTTCATTCATCGCTTTCAGTCTCTCTAGTGTAAATATACCAATACCAATTAGAAAAAAAGACATCATTATTGTTCTTAACCAGTTTAGTTAACTCTGTCGAGTAATCGACTATGGATAAGAATATTATACTGTAAACTATCTGCCAACTTCCAGTACACAGTTTCGAAAACTGGTCAGGGATTGAGCGAAAATATTCAGTTCAGAATTGTCAGTTTGTATTATATCCAGTTTCTTTTTCTTTCTATATTATTAGTGTCACCCATATTAAAACTAAAATTGAACCTGTTTAGTAGAGATGGGTTGTATTAGGTAAATCAGGTACTAAGTACACCTGTTCCTAGTCTACATAAATACCCAATCCAAATACCTATTCCACCTAATCTCAATGATCTCATACACATACCGTTACTTAGTAATCTCAATCCGCCTATTCTATATCAAATCCTGATATCGAATTATCGATATTTGAATTAATTTAATGTTAAATTGTTTTGTTATATTGAGTCATAATAACACTTTTAAGAAAATGGAAGTTTCAAAATGGAAACAAATTTTTTTTTGATTAGATTAGATATTTCTGCACGAAATTGGTTGAATAAACTAATACTTGTTTTCTATTTTATCATTTAATGATATATTAGTGATGAATTGGTATCTTCCCTTCATACTTTTTACAGGCTTAGGACTGTTAACTTACGAATGTATGAAGTTTTGAGTCTTGCGATATTAAATATTCCGCAAAAGTTTAGGGTTTGCAAGATGGCGTATTTAAGATATTTCAATTCATTATATTTACATTTGTTTTATATCAATACGCATTGTATAGCGCTGTCTCGCTCCCTTACACGTAAGCGGGATAGCAAAGCGATAAGCATATGAGTAAGTGAGAGAGCGCGGGAACAGGTGTGAGTGAGCGCGCTAAACGGCTAAACATTAGATTATATTGAATATGAATATTAGGTGGATTAGGTATTGCCAGAATTGGATTAGGTGCCGCCTATTCTCGTAAAATACCTGTTCTTTGGATCTGTTCTAATAAATACGACTCATCTCTACTGTTTAGTAACTTGGCTTAACTAAAATGCCAAAAGTCAGGCTTATAAATAATGATTAACTTCCAAAACTAACAAAATACTTAGGTCTTCATAAAACTTTTAACAATCACCCGCCTCTTCCCTTGTCACCGTAAACGATATTCCAAAATTCTAAATTCAGAACTTCCCAACATTCCGAGCAAGATAAATGTAGCGTAACGATCGCTTCGCTTAACTTGAGTAAGCAACAAGCTTTACCCAAATCCCTGCGTCTTATGCAGTTAAAAGGATTACGGTGCGATGTTAAAGTCGCTTTCATAATATATTATATAGCGCAGTATCGCATTAGCTTTTAGTTTGCTACAATTTAAGCTCTATTAGTGCTGCTCTTTGAAAATTGCTAATAGGTAGTTTATATAGGCGTGGAGGCAGATTTTTCCGGAGGTTTGTTTTATACGTTAAGGATTAAATAATATGTAATTTTATTAATAAAACAATAGCCTGTACTTCCCTAAATGCAAATTTAAGGCAAATGTTTCAATATAAAGGTTACGCCGAGTATATTTGTTATTGTATCATTTGTCCTACTAATTAATAGGTTTTAGTCAATTATAATAGATACATATAGAACTCTTTGTGCCCAATAACATAGATTTTTATTTTATTTTGAATAATCAAAAAGTATCACAAAGAGCAACCAATAATGCACATTTTGTTCAAAGTTAAAAACATTTACATTTTAGTATAAGTATCTAAAGCGCAACAAATTATTATCGTTGTTTTTGTTTTAATTTTAGGTTTGATTGCATGTATAAAATGTTTAATTTAATAAGAAACTAATAAGAATATACCTAGTCAAGCAATTTCTGTCCGCGAGGAAATTCGTCGAAAAGCGCCAACCCAAATACTATTCACAATTAATATTACGAGTAACAACCACAGCACATTAAATCTTCAGAAACCCTAAAGTTCCATAACGGAACAAATTTCCCGGGTAAAAACAAGTCACAAACAATACGAAATAAAAAAATTAGTCAGTAAATCAAGAGTGGAACAAACAATACGGAACAAATCCTGTGACCGCAGAGTAACAGATGTGCTAGAGTTGGAATCGGTGGAACACCGAGAACTAACATAAATCATAGTCTTATTATGTTCCAGAGATGACGTCACGGGTGTTTATCGCGACATTTTTCTTTGATATAAGTTTAATGCGGCGCTCGTAGCGCTGTGCTACCGCAGTGTTTAGAGATCACCAGGGTAAGCAACGGTCGGCTCGGTCGGTATGAGATGGGTGACGGTTTGTGGCATTTCATATTCGAGCGTCTTCGTGCTTCGGAAGGCACGTAAAGGCTGTTGGTCCCGAGTACCACTTCGTTAAACCAACTTGGAAGCTTAATAGGCGGCTTGATAAGTTCCAACAGCAGGTGGCTACAAACCAACCACCACCGTTCAGATGAAAGTTTCAGGCATGCAGGTTTCCTCACAATGTTTCCTTTCACCGTTAAAGCAAGTGATAGTTAATTTTTAATACGCATATGCTTTCGAAAAGACAGAGGTGCCTGGGCTTAAACCCGAGACCTCTGACTTTGCAGTCCAACGGTCTAACCACTAGGCTATCACCGCTGTTTTAGTCAGTTCTAAATAATAATAAAAAAAAAACAGATAACAAAAATGGATTGCTGAAAAAGCTGTCCTACATTTCAACAATACATCTTGAAACTGACGTCACTCATAACCTGGTTCCAACAAAAGACAAATGATCGCGCCCACCTCGTCTTTGTGACCTTGTCATATTGAGCCAGGTAATTAATCGGTTTGCTTTTTCCATGCCCTTACAAATAACGACCTTACACTAAGCCCTAATGTTTTCTATTCAAAATTTTTGGCTTTTGTGTGACATCCGACAATATGTCCGGACTTGTTAAGGTAACATTTAAGGTTCCGCCACATAGCCAACGCAGCGCGACGAAAGCGCGACGGTGGCGCGGCTAGGGGAGTTGTAATGTACTGAAATGTACGGGAGACTCGACACAGCACAGCCCCGCTCGTCGTGACGGCAAACGTCACGACCGACCGTAGACGAGCGTCTGTCACGCTCCCGTCGCGCTCCGTTGGCAATTTAACCAAACCTTTAGGTTTTAATGGTAGGAAAATTGTGAGATTAAATGAATTAGCCCGCTTATATTTCCCCAATCGGGATAAAGCAGAAATGAACGATTTAGCGCAGTGGTTAAGAGCTTGAGCTGCTCCGCCCACTGTGTCGAATAGTCGCGGGTTCGATTCCCGCACGGGACAAATCTTTGTGTGATCCACAATTATTTGTTCCGGTCTGGGTATTTGTTTGTGAATTTTCATGTTTGTAAACGCACCCACGACACAGGAATAAATCCTAGTGTGGGGCTACATTTTAAAAAAAAAAAAAAAAACATCGCCAACAATGTTAGGCATAAGTACAAATTCCGTACAGCGGTGGAGATTTTTTTTCGGTGGTAAAAATACACTTTGTTCGACCTAGGATTCGTATCCGAGACTTCGTAATCGCTACTCGCAGTGTGTCAGGAGACCAATAAAAACGAAACATGAAAAGAGGCTATTTATTTCAGTATTAAACGATATTCAGTGGTAGTGGTACTGGTGGCAAAGCGCATCGCTTTGTGATCACGAGGTCATCGGTTCAAATCCTAGGTCGGACAAATGTAATTTTTCTAACGAAAAATTCCCAGTATGAGTCCGGAGTCTGGAATCGTGCCCGATATATGGCAATAGGCTCGCCCCCTATTACATAGGACCTAACATCGTCGGCGAAACGTGGGTGTAATCAGTACACCTCTGCCACCCCTTCTGGAGAATATAGGCGTGACGGTGTATTTTTTTCAAATTACGCTGTTTCATGGTCTAAATTTGGCACTAGTTCTAGACAACAAAAATACTTAGTAAAAACAAACTAGCATAATACTAAGTAAAAACTACAAAAGAATTCCGCAAACAAACATCATGCATTATTTAAAAAAGAACCAACTCCGCCAATCTCAAAGAAATCCAAGTGACTTAAGTAAAACTTGACGTTTTTCAATTTAATATTAAAACTACATGGCCATGCGTCCACTTTCAGTCCACTAGAGGATATTCAACCCCAACAAGCAGTGTCCGTTCCTTGAATAAATAACATAAAAGGTTCGACAGAACCATTTCCAATGCCAAAAAGTTTTTTAAAAGCGTCGAGAGGAAACTGTTGAATCTATAAAGATAAATAAGTAACAATTTAATCAATATTCACAAGATTTAGTTGCGCCGTATGTTGGAGCAGGCAGATGTGTCACGGGCCTGTAACCAGCTCTGGCATTAGAAGATTAGCTAGTGATGAAAAGTGTCGATAAACTTGTGTCGATAATTTGAGGACAGACTTTTAACAATTGCTTTGTACTAAACTAGCGACCAGTCTTGACTCCGTACAAGCAACACGGACAAATCGCTTTATATTCTCATAAATTATACACTTTAACTTTGTTTGTGAATCATTCCATCTATTGATGAAAATTGAATGAAAATTTGTATAGTAGTTTCTATTATTATGGAGGACTGGTCCGCGATCGACCCTTATCTTAACTGATGGAAAGTGACAATGAGGCCGAAGATATCGTGCTGACTTATTAATAGTCTATTCCCTTGACGAAGCGGGCGACCTTTTTATAATAGAAAAAAAAAACAATTATGTCGTGTCCCGGCGGTATTGGTTCATAAAACCCGACGCAAATTACGGGATTTAATGAAAATGTAGTTAGTAATTATTTTGCATCTTAATAATTCACAAGTCGTAAGATCCCTTCATTAATAACTTAACACGACTAATGTTGCAATAACTATTCTTGCAATAAAAGGCGGAAAAACCAATGTAGGGTTGTCAAGGGAGACGTTAACATGACTATTACGATATGCTTTAAAAAGAATTGTCTTTTACAATTATTATATGCTAAATTGAAAGACAAAATATTCCAAGGATAAAGATGGACTGCAACTTTGAAGAAACATGAAAAGACACATTTTTTCTTGGCTATTGCAAAGAAAAAGAATTGCTAAATGTAAAAGTTTAATTCCAATATCCAAACCAACCCAACCCTCCCAGGCCCAACGATTTAAGGTCATGCACGAAAAATTAATACGCGAATGTCACTAATCCGTCTAATTAACTCCATAAGCGTGCAATTTTTATTTGCTTACAAACGAAATATATATAAAATCATCAATTTCATCCTAAAACGCAAAAAACGTCCTTCGACAACATCGATAAAAACCGTCACATAACTACACAAAACTATTTTATCAGTTATCCTTTGGCCTGCGATGTATCGGGGATGTCGTGAAAAGGGTTGTAGAGTTGTCTTTAAAGAAAACAACTGTCGTCCGATGGCACTGTAAATAAACAATACTGAAACCGGCTGTTTCGGCTCCAAGCAAATAGTTAAACACTTTTAACGGTTACATTTATTTAAAAGCACTTGCCAATGACTTTTTCAATTGAAACATAGCTGTAACGCTTATAAATTGAAGATTGAGATTGAGAAATTTGGTACGGTAATAACTTATACCCTAACTTAAAAGCTAGGATACTTTTCATCCCGGAAAAAATAAGCAATCCAGGCTTAAAGCGGGATAAACCATAAAACTTCTTATTTTAATTATGATTAATCGCGAACTGCAATGTTGATGTGTGATTTCCCCAACTGATATTGCACTCGGGTTCGTCTCCTTACGATGAAACTCTTCGGTGGTTAAAAGCACTCGCCTGAAAACCTACAAAATAAAAGCGTGCGTAGCCGCGGGTAACAGCTAAATGTAATAATTTTGTCGTTTGTGAGCACTATTGGCCTACACAAATAAACGATTTTCGACTCTGACTTCGACTTTAAATAAAGTAAAAACTTAACGATTATTTCACACTGTTATCGTAACGCACCGTGTACGTGTTTGATTGGTCATAGTAAAGCCCAGTAGCTGATTCTTACCAACACTCAAAGGAACAGACAATTTTCTACTGACAGACGCACCGACTATGTTACAACTATTTCTCAACTCACAAATCAATAGGACTACTGTCGTATCACAAACTTTACACAACAATATCATTCAGATATAGCGGCATCTTACTTCGGTTGCCGTCACGAACTCAACTCGAACTCGGGACCAACTTGGTAGTTTCAACCGTACCAAGGTAAGCTGAATTCAATTGTGCTGAGATACGGAAAGTTTGTGTTGTCACGCCAGTTCTAAGTGGTTGCAGTTAGATAGCCATTGTTATATGCAAGTTCGTATCTACTTGATCAGACATTCTACCATAACTGACAAGAAAATATATTTTGTTGCTCTCAAAGGTTCTCAATTCGACCGTATATTTTTTTTATATGTATGTTACGCGATCATTCCGCCAATTATGAATCGATTTTGATGATTCTTTTTGCATTAGGTTCAGTATAGCTCTAAGGTCCCATTTTAATTTCATCGGTATTGGACCTTGGACTTTGAAGATACACCAGGGAACTTGTTCGGGCATTGTGATTCACCAATTATGTGGGTGGACCGCAAAAAAAACTGCGACTCGGAATATGAGGGTAGTTGAAAAACTACAACATTGAATTCGGGTGCAAGGGTGTTGATCGATTACCGGAAATATTTAAATTACTACATTATTCGTCGGTTTATTTGTGAAAAACAACTTGTGAGATTTCGGACAATAAGGTGGTATGCTAAAGACATCAATATAAAAGGATTGAAACAACCAGGCAGCCGTGCACGGCGGAGCTACCTTCGGGAGACGAGTCAAGGTGAGTGGTTCACCTTGTATTTGGGGATTGCGGTGCCTGGACTCCCAAATCTAACCGATAGAAAACTCAGGACCAGCAACTGAGCTATCGAAGGGGTTTTCACATGAACATAATTTTGGTCCCCGAGCCGGATTGGGTTTTCGTAAATTAGTTGGTTAGATAGGGGTTTCATTTATTTATAACGGTTACAAACGGGGTACCTACTTTTGGCATAGAAATAATTATTTAAATTGTAATAGGCATTGTGTTTAGAGGTTCTATTGTTTTCCAAAGATGGCAAAATCTTTTGAAAGCAAATTTAAAATTAAATACGACTGGTTTGTAGATTCGTCAAAATTAGTAAATAGTAAAACTTGTAGTTCGGGTGTTTTATCAGCTCGGTTCAAAAAACTGCATGACTATTTCAATGTTTTAACGGAGTCATACGAGGGCATACTGACCAATACTTCTTCAGAAGATGAAGAAATAATCGGTAGATATGAGGTAAAATACAAAGAGGCCACGGAGTTATACAACCAGTTGGATGCGGTCTCGGCGGCCTATCCGAACCTTGACGGCACCCACATGCCCACGGAGGGCGCGTCAACGCCGCGGCTACCGCGGATTGTGCCTAGTACGTTTGACGGGGACGTTTTTTCATGGTGTAGCTTCATTAGTCTGTTTACATCATTGGTTTTAACACGGAAAGATATCACTAAAACGGAAAATTTCATTATCTTATTTCGCACGTGGAAAAGGAGCCTAAAGCACTTATTAAACATCTGCCGATGGTGGACGGGTCGTTAGACACGGCATTGGATATCCTAAAAGGCCGGTATGAAAATAAAAGATTGTTGGCGGATTCACTGATTGCGCGGATTTTACATTTGCCGGTGTTGAATAAGTGTGCTGGGCTTCGAACTAAAATATTGAACCCGTTATTGGAATCTTCGCGGGCATTAGCTAATTTAGGTTTTCCAATTAACGAGTGGAGCTACATTTTATTGCATGTAAGTCTACAAAAATTACCAATTGACGTCAGAACACGGTTTGAGCAAAAACACGGTGGCAATAATATAAGTTTACCCACTTTTGATCAGCTCATAGAATTCCTACAACATGAATGTAGACTTATAGACACGGCCACTGCGGAACCGGTTTCTTATTACGCGGATCGCACTCACAACAGGCCCGAGCGCAGGGTGCATAATATTGTGACGGAACCACCAGCACAGGACCAGCGGGAACGGGCGAACAACTACGGCCGTATTAAAGACTGTGGCTATTGTCAGAGGTCGGGGCACGGTATAGACAGCTGTTATAAATTTGCTGACATGTCCAGGTCTAAACGTAAGGATTGGGTTAAAAGACAATTCTTATGCTTTCGGTGCTTCGGTACTCATTTGGCGGCATCGTGTACCCGCAAGGTACCATGCAGTCGGTGCGGAAATATCGGACATAACAAACTAATTTGTACAACGTCCATTGCGCGCTCTGACTCACCGGCGGACGGCGAGCCGTATACACGGCGCGCATTTGTTACGGCGCAATGCGATAGAGCGACGGGCGGTCGGCGGCGCTCACCTATTACTCAGTCGCGGCGGTCACGGCACGCGTCTCCTAGGTCGTCGGTTCGAGACTCGCGTTATCCACGGCGTGGTGATAGTTCCGCGGGATCTATGGACCGGGTACGCGAGTTAAAGGATGGTTACGGGCGTGATTCGGACCCACGGGAACAGCGGGACTGGGAGACCCGACACCGCCGGGAGCGGACTGATTGGGGTGGGCGGCAGTCGAGTCCTGTGGTGCCGCGTGTGCCACAGGAATAGCAATTACAGTCGTGTAATGTCGCCTCGGTACCTCGGCTAGCGGATAATGTCATCTTACCCACGGTCATTGTAGAAGTAAAATCCAATCGGGGGGATTTTATCAAATCCAGAGGCCTGCTAGACCTGGGTAGTCAAGTCACTATAATTAAGAGTGATTTGGTAGCAAGTTTGGGTTTAAGGCGACATTACAACCAAACACCGTTAACAGGCGTCGGCGGATTTAATAACAATGAATGTTGTCATGTTGTTAAATTTTATTTTAAACCGGTAAATTCGAGTTATTTGTTATCGGTTACGGCGGTGGTTTTGAAGAAACCAACTTCATATTTAGCGCGTAGGTTTAGTAAACAAATTGCTCATATAAAATTTTCGGATGACGGTTCATTTAATATGTCAAATGTTGACATAATTTTCGGATGTGACATATTAGGTCAAATTTTAAATGGTGAAAAGGTGAATTTCGGTACTGATGGACCGTATGCTTTAGGCACCATTTTTGATTTTGCGATTTTCGGTCCGGCGCAACCATTAAAAAATGATAACTCGGAATCAAATGTTAATGTTGGTGTTACATTAATTGAAGCGGTCGAGAGATTTTGGCGATCGGAAGAACCACCCAGGCTGAAAATCAAGGACCCGGCGGACTTAGAATGTGAACATTTGTTTTCTACAACTACCTCACGCGGCTCGGACGGAAAATATGTTGTCAGATTACCACTGTTGCCAGATCGACAGCGGTTGGGAGAATCTAAGGAGACGGCCCTGCGTCGATTTACGGCCTTAGAACGAAAAATGAAACGGCTACCAGAATTTAAAAAAAAATATGTGGAATTTATGTCGGAATATTTAAGACTCGGTCATATGACGGTTTCCAAATTTGATGTTTCGTCAGGACAGGAACATTATTTTCTTGCGCATCACGGTGTTTTTAAAAAATTAGGCGACGTCGGAAAAATTCGGGTAGTTTTCGACGGAAGTGTACCCACCAGCACCGGTGCGTCCATCAACGATTGTTTGTTCACGGGTGAACGACTTCAAAATGACATCACACAAATTATAATTAATTTTCGGTTGCCTCTGTTTGTGTTCACTACGGATGTGAAAATGATGTTCCGGCAAACCTGGATACATCCGGACGATCGGAAATACCAATTAATATATTGGCGCTCGTCACCCGATGAACCGTTGGTAGTTTATGAGCTGACCACAAACACATACGGGTTAAAGTCCAGTCCATTCGTCGCTATACGGTGTTTACATCAGTTGGCGAGTGACGAGGAGCACCGGTTCCCGCGGGCGGCCCGGCTGCTGCGTCACAACAGTTACGTGGACGATCTGAACGGCGGCGCGGACACGCTGCGCGACGCGCGGCATCTGAAGGACGAGCTCGTGGCGCTCATGCACACGGCGGGCTACGAGCTCAGGAAGTGGTCGTCGAACGCACCGGAACTGTTGGACGACTTGCCGGCGGATCATTTGGAGACGGCTCAGTCATTTAACATGGATACAGACGGATCGGAATTTATGAAGGTTTTAGGTATACAGTGGAACCCAAGGTCAGACAGTTTTTCGTATAAGTTGAATCTACCAACGGACACTACTGTCACTCGGCGCAGTATTTTATCATTGACGGCTCGCCTTTACGACCCTCTCGGATGGGTGTGTCCGGTTGTTTTCAAAATTAAATTATTACTACAACGATTGCTTAGCACTGGTGATAATTCACGGAAGGTAGACTGGGACGCTCCCGCGCCGCAGGATATAGTGCGAGCGTGGCGCGATATCGTTTCGGATTTGCCTAATCTACAAAAGATTACAATACCTAGATGTCTGAAACCGGATAAAAATAGCAGTTATTCGGTTCATGGGTTTTGTGACGGATCATCGGTAGGATTTTCTGCGGTCGTATATTTGCGGTCGGTGGATGAGGCCGGTAATGTCTTTATGCGGTTGCTTATGGCTAAGTCTCGGGTGGCACCATTAAACACAAAGCGGACCATCCCTAAGTTAGAGCTGAGTGGTGCGACCCTATTGACTACGCTTATCAACCACATAGTCCCCTCCCTGCAGAGTGACATTGCGATTGATGATGTCGTGTGTTGGTGTGATAGTACCATTGTATTGGCGTGGCTAAAAACATCACCACATAAATTACAAGTGTTTGAAGGAAATCGGGTATCTCAAATTATTTCATCTAAAGTAGATATTTTATGGAGACATGTCCCCGGCGAGATGAACTGCGCGGACGTGGCGTCGCGCGGCGCGACAGCCGACGAGCTGCTGCAGCACCCGCTGTGGTGGGGGCCGCGCTGGTTGCGGGACCCCCCGGCCCGGTGGCCCGGCGAGTGCTCGGACTTTCCGGCGGACATGTTACCGGGCATGAAAGCTAAAGTTGTTAACCTTAATACCGTCGATTCAGAATTCGATTTATTGGATCGGTACAGTTCGTACGATAAATTAATAAATGTAACGGCGTACACACTACGGTTCGCTAATAATTGTAAAAATACATGTAAACTCGGCGGTAATCTCTCAGTTGCGGAACGTAGAAACGCGACCATACATTTAATACGAATTGTACAAAATACATATTTTCACGAAGAAATTTCGGCCCTTCAGTCAAAGAAATCAATTAAGGGCTCACTTCGGCGGTTGAATTTATTCATTGATAACGATCAGTTGCTTCGTGTCGGCGGCAGAATAGGTGCGTCGGAGCTGCCGTACGCTGCGCGGCATCCTGTTTTACTACCGGGCAAAGGTCGCTTCACGGAACTATTGGTAACTCATTATCATAAAATATTTTGTCACGTCGGTGCAAATACACTTTCGGCCATTTTATCTCGGACCTATTGGATTGTTTCGGCTCGACGCGTGACGCGTCATATCACCTTTAAATGCGTACAGTGCTACCGGTCCCGGGCGCGACCTGTCCAACCCTTCATGGCGGATCTGCCCGCAGATCGTGTACAGGGTGTTCGTCCGTTTCTCGGAGTCGGTACGGACTTTGCCGGACCATTTTATATTAAATCTAGCTCGCTACGGAACGCGAAGATAGAAAAATGTTTTTTGTGCATTTTCGTATGTTTAAGTACTAAATGTGTTCATTTGGAAGTAGTCAGTCAACTATCGGTTGAAGCCTTTATAGCGGCGTTTACGCGATTTATTTCTCGTCGAGGACTACCCTCACTAGTGCGGTCGGATTGTGGCACAAATTATACGGGCACGGATAAATATTTAAAAGAATTGTATGTTTTCTTGCGGGACAACCAATCTGAAATTGAACGGAACTTGACGAAGAATCACATTAAATGGCTATTTAATGCGCCCTCGAGTCCAAACCACGGCGGTTTATTTGAGGCGGCGGTTAAATCTGCAAAAACACACGTCAAGCGTGTGCTCGGCGAAGCACGTTTAACGTTCGAAGGGCTCACCACGTTCTTCACCAAGGTGGAGGCCGTCATGAACTCTCGCCCGTTATATCCGCTTAGTACGGATCCGGCGGATCTGGATGTATTAACTCCGGGGCACCTTTTGATTGGACAACCACTGGTGGCTCTCCCTGAATACCCTTACACCGATGTCAGTGTGCACCGGCTGTCTCGGTTTCAACAAATTCAAAAGATGTCTCAACACTTTTGGTCTCGGTGGAAAAATGAATACCTACACACTCTTCAACAGCGGTTCAAATGGACCTCACAGACGGAACCTCCTAAACTCAATGACTTGGTCTTGATTAAAGAAGATAATTTAGCTCCTTTACATTGGAAACGCGGACGGTTAGTCAAACTTTTACCAGGTAAAGACGGGGTTGTACGGGTTGCAGAAGTGAAAACTCAAAACGGTGTCCTGATGAGGCCCATTTCTAAATTGTGTAGGTTACCCATAGATAATTAGGAACCAAGACGGGTCTTGGTTAGGCGGGGGGATGTTCGGGCATTGTGATTCACCAATTATGTGGGTGGACCGCAAAAAAAACTGCGACTCGGAATATGAGGGTAGTTGAAAAACTACAACATTGAATTCGGGTGCAAGGGTGTTGATCGATTACCGGAAATATTTAAATTACTACATTATTCGTCGGTTTATTTGTGAAAAACAACTTGTGAGATTTCGGACAATAAGGTGGTATGCTAAAGACATCAATATAAAAGGATTGAAACAACCAGGCAGCCGTGCACGGCGGAGCTACCTTCGGGAGACGAGTCAAGGTGAGTGGTTCACCTTGTATTTGGGGATTGCGGTGCCTGGACTCCCAAATCTAACCGATAGAAAACTCAGGACCAGCAACTGAGCTATCGAAGGGGTTTTCACATGAACAGAACTCCTTAACGACAGACAATACGAATGCGTAGTGTACAGTGCAAACAAGTACATTTTCATACGTCAGCACTTTACCTGCGACGCGCGGCATTTCATCATACACAATCAGTTTGCAAATATCATTCATAGCGTGAACTCATACGTCATTTTTTTTTTTCGCATATAATCCATGTTGTCACTTTAATTCTATTGTTTATTCTTTTTATTTTTTATTTCTCTCGTACTTGCCTTGTTTGATTATAGTTTCATTCGTATCATTCAGGTCCCATCTCGGAACAAATAAATAAGCTTATATGCAGCAAGTATTTTGAAGGGACACTGGCTTCTAAGATACAGGTACATAAACCTAGTTTAGAAGTCAGAGTTTTTATGACTGTACTCTAGTTTAAGCTGTATTTATTTAATTTTGTATATTGTATGCATTTTTAGAGAAATAAAGATTTTTATTTTTTTTTTTTTTTTTTTTTAATTTATCATAACAATTATTATCAATAAACACTTATCATCAATCTATAAGTGAATCAATCGAACATCACCCCAAGGTGTACGGTAGAAGACTCTACATCTTTATGGTCCATCGAGCCGAAGCCGGTGCCTGAGGGCACATAATGGTCTGCTGTTCAGACACGTAGATTGAGATATTATGGGTTTTAGGTCAATCCTATAGGTACCCTGCCATAGAACTAATCAGAATATTAACCGACTTCAAAAAGGGAGAGGTTGACAATTCGTCCGTGTTTTTTATAACGTCTTTATCTATGAACTGATTTTGATGAGTGCTTTTGCATTGGGTTTAGTTTAGTTTCGACGTCGTCTCATTTTAATGAAATCGGTATTGAACTTTGGACTTGGAAAATATACCAGCGGCGAACAGCATAAATGTATAGATTCCGTTATTATGGTCATTATATTAATCCTGTAGGTACCTTACTGTACAACTCAGCAAAATAATATAATATAGGTATATAAATATTAGTAAATGATTCACTCGTCACTTAAAATTGTAAAAAAATATTTAAAAAAAAAAGTAAACCGACTGCACTAACCGGTACCGACTTCAAATATTTATTTTTTGCTCATTGAAGTCGGTTTGCTTTTTTAAAAAAAGATTTTTATCAGATAATAATAGACTCAATATCAGCTGCCCTACCCCACAATAATATACCGTAAGACATGAGACTTTGAAAGTAACTGAAATAGACCATCCGCGCTATGCCCACAACAGTAAGTTGTCTGATCTTTATTACGGCATAGGCAGCGGCACTGAGCCGTTTACCTGAAGTCTTAATATAAGGGCCCCATTGTAACTTAGAGTCAAGCGTAATCCCTAAGAAAGATGTATCATTGATAAACTCAAGTTTCTCGTTGTTCAACATAATATCACATGCAGTACTTTTCACATTTGGTAAAGAAAATCTTATTCATTTAGTTTTTTTGTTATTAAGCACTAAGTTATTGGTTGTAACCCAATTATGTACTTGAAGGATAGCGTTGAGCGATCCGCCAGTGCGATCGGAATGAGCAAAGTACATAATACTCTACATGTCTTCCGCGTGAAAGACGATTTCGCTTATTTTCTGGCTTTTGCTTAAAGCAAACATAAAGTACTTTATAAATATATAAGATTGTTTCTCGTGATTTGGACGCCACACGCAATCAAAACACAATTGAGTTTCTCTGCAAGAAAAGATTTATTGTTAACTTTTTACGTTACACATTTGATGCACTTAATTAAAAGTATTTACTAACAAAACTTTACCTGTAAGAAAAGAAACGACATTTAATGTTATTAATCACAATGTCGATTCCCAAATCTCAGTCACGGTATTATTAACCTTCTATAAAACAAAATTATTTACAATTGTCTTTTCACAACGGCTAGATGCTCCATAGGCTATATAATTCGACCACAGATTATAACATAAATATACTACTACGATGAAGCTTGATGCGCGGTAATATTTAAATTAAAGATAAATATATTTTTCTTTACAAATAAATAAAATTTAATTAATATTCAAAAATGAAGTTTTCCGTCTCTTAAGCATTCCGTAAAATTTAGGAGAACACAAATCCCCGCAGCGGATCTGGCGTGATGATGGAGAGAACATTAATCAACGGCATGTATAGATCATCGTTAAATTTTAACCAACTTCCTACTAGACCGCACCCGTTTACAACTTAGCTTATAAATCGCTAAAACAAGGTATTTTATAGTCACTTAATGGCCTTGTAAGCAGTAATTAGACACACCTTAATTGCCTGGATTCTTGGGAAGTGTATAAACTTAATCGGTCGACAGTTAAATTATTAAGATTTAAGTGGCGGAATCTCGTTTCGGGGGTCAAGAGGTTTTGTTTAGTTCGCTTAGTCAATGGAGTCAGTAACCAATTGTGTGAGTCTAAAATGACTGAATGGAGGTCAACGCCTTTATTAAAAAACCCTGATAGATGGACGATTTAGCGTAGTGGTCACGAGCTTAAGTGGCTACGCCCACTTCGTCTAATAGTCTCGGGTTCGATTCCCGCACGGGTCAAATCTTTGTGTGATCCACAATTATTTGTTCTAGTCTGGATATTTGTGTTTGTAAATTTTCATGTTACAAAAATACGCCCACGACACAGGAATGTATCCGAGTTTTTTTAAAAATAAGATGTGTACACACACATTTTGCCGAAGTTGCTAGTTACCAATGTAATAAGGAGAGAACCTACTACTATCGTTCAAGTCAATACTTTAGACTTCCGACAATCCTTGGGGTTTTTTTTTATAGAATAACTAAACTGCGTCCGAATTAACTCTTCAATATCGAAGCTACAAAGTCGCATAGTTCAATAACTTTATGGTTTTCTCATGGCCCACTCTTCCGGGTGTTAAGGACTCCAACACGCTCTCCGCCCACCTCTTGATCATGCGCCCACAAAGAGATCGCCGGATAATCTCGAGATATTTTGCAGGCGTTTAGTGCAGTTTTAACACTGTCGGAGAGGGTTGAGTGTGCTTGCTTAATTTTGTTATAGCGAGGCTTAGGATTTGTTAATTTTGCGGTGTTATTAACCCTTATAGCATGGACTAGTCATTATTATTGGTGACAAACTAGGATCTATTAGTAAGACTGCTTTTGTAGCTTGCTATTCATTGAGATTTTTGTATCAAAGTATATGTAATATCACGCTTATATTCCCCAAGCTGATCCGGCAGAGGTTGTACTAATATCAGCCTATGCCCAGCAGTGGGACACCACTGTTGTGTGAATCCCTACACTCACAAATCTATGTGAGATAGATCAGGTCATACTCCACCTCACCAACCCAGTTCGGATTGGTGAAAGCAAGTATGTCCAAACCATGCTCGTGGCCCATCCTACCGCATTTTGAAGAGACTAACGCGCTCTACATAAATGTTTTAAATATTGTTTTTTTTTTTAAATTAGGAATGAAACCTTTTATATTTTAGCCATAAAGTATCATAGCTCAATAACTCTATGCATTGTTCGTTGCCTACTCTACCGGGCTTTGAGGACTCTAACACGCTCTCTACCCACCTCTTGATCACGCGCCCACAAAAGATCGCCGGATAATCTCGAGATATTTCGCAGGCGTTTATGAGGAGCTGTTTTAGGCTTGAAGGACTTTTAGTGCAGTTTTAACACTACCGGAGAGGGCTGAGTGTGCTTGCTTTCTTTTGTTATAGCGAGAGTTAGAGTTTGTCAATTTTGGATTGTAATTAACCCTTCTAGCATGGACTAATCACTATCATACTGAGCATAATTCCTAACTTCACCGTACTACTAATTCTTTTTTGATAGAATAGCCGTATTTTATTCGTTATCTCACTGTCACGCCTGTCCCCAAGCAGGTATAGCAGAGATGTACTATGTACACCCACTTATCGCCAACGATGTAACGTCCCATATAATAGGGGAGCAGCTTGTTGCCATTATACCGGGGACAATATCGGACTCCGGACTGATACTAGAATTTATTCTAACGAAAAGTACATTCTGTCCAAACTAGGATTTCTAGCCTCGTGACCGCCACACGCTTTCTTTGCCACTATACAAACGATTCTTTCATTTGGTAAAATGAAAGTTTCTTATGCTTTTCCTTAAAAAAACACATTAAGAAAACTTGGCTAATCACATCATGACGACCAAAATTATAAGCATAAAGACAGAAATTAAAACATTTACACAACCAGCCACAAAGCCTTAATTAGAAAAATCTCAACTGAACGAAAATTAGCGTCGGAAAGTTTACTAACTTAACTAATTTACTGTGCAAAGGTAACATTAAGTACACCTTTAATAGTGGCCTGAAGAAATCTCTTGGGTTTACAAAGTGTAACGTGAACGTGAATAAGGTTCAGTATAGATTTTTTAATCTCTTAAGGTTTCGTCTCATAGCCAACTCAGCGCAGCGGGGGCGCGATGGTGGCGCGACTTGAGGAGTTGTAATGTACTGAAATGTACGGGAGATGTCACACAGCTCCATCACGCTCGGCGCTGGGGCAAACGTCACAACCCGCCGCCGTTGCCGCCGACGCAGACGACGCGAAGCACGGCAGGAGCGTGACACTAAATCGCGTGCGAGCGAGACGCTAGTGCTGGGCGTGGGCCCGGCTGGCGCGACGTCACGCCCGAAGTGTAACGTGCACGCCGCGCTGCGGACCACCAGCCGAGCGTCAACCGAGCGCCTCCGTCGCGCTCCGTCGGCTATCTGACCAAACCTTTAAGTTTGAAGGCTGCATCTATCTTAAGACTGCCTCGTTGTTTTAAATCCTAGGTCAGACAAATGTGGTTTTTCTATCGAAAAATTCTCAGTATCAGTCCGGAGTCTGGAATTGTACCCGGTATATGGCAATAGGCTCGCCTCCTATCACATGGGACCTAACGTCGTTGGGGAAAAGGACGCAGGACACCCCTGCCAATCCCGATTGCGGAACACAGGGGTGACGGTGTGAGTGTGTGTGTATGAAGAGAAATTATGTAGGTATAGACATAAAAGTTTTCTTATGAAGAGTAGTCAGAGGTTTCCATAGTATGATATAAGTATATTTTTATTTTTTTTATTTTATTTATTTGGATTTCCAACAACAAGTACACAGTTAAAAATAAAGATACATTTATATAAAAGTTAAGCTAAGTATCTTGTCACTTACAGGAAATCACAGCATGCAATAATACCTAAATAAAAACGGGAATTACCACCACCAAGCTAAAACTAAGGCTAAGGTTCACTCGCAACATAATACTCAACTGTAAGCAATACGGGATAGAGCTTGTCTATCGCTGTGCCCTTTAAGCCTTATATTACGAGTGGACACTACAGACTAAAATATAAATTAAACAAGATCTATTTTAACTAAACATATTGGTGTATATACATATTGGTCTATATTGCATATTGGTGTAAATATGACAGTGTCAGCCTAACGCTATGTTCCGGTCAAATCGTTTCACGTATTTAGGTTGAAATTAAAGTGACCTAGAATATTTAATTAGGCCCACTTCCACGGACCAGGGTTAGCGTTACCTATAGACTAACTCGAGGTTATAACGTTTAACCGCCTGCAACTTAACGGTTTGTGTAAGTGGGCCTTACAGTGTTCTAAATAAAAAAAGGCAAGGAACTAATGATATGGTACACTGATGGACCCAAAACTAAGTCTGGAATGGGAGCCGGTGTATATACAGAAGGATACAGCCTAAGTCAAAGCATGGGCAGATTTACGTCAATATTCCAAGCAGAGACCTATGCGATAAATATTTGTGCAAAAGAAATATTGGACAAAAGAATTACATGCAAAAGAATCTACATCTGTAGTGACAGTCAGGCTGCCCTCAAAGCTGTCAGCTCCTATGAGCTAAACTCAGCACTGGCTGTGGAGTGTGCATACCTTCTTGACAGATATGGAGCGCGCAACACGGTCAGGTTAGTCTGGGTCCCTGGGCGCACGGGGGTTGATGGCAATGAGCGTGCGGATGACTTAGCCAGAAAGGGAGCAATGGAGAAACTTGTTGATCCAGAAGCGTTCATAGGCAAACCAGATGCCGCCTACAGAGGCGCGCTCTACAAATATGCCCAAGAATAACACAGGAAAGAGTAGGAAACAAATACAGGGCTGAGACAGAAAATTTCCTTGGAGGAAATTTTCTCCACATAGTGTGACAGCGACAGCAAGAGACTACTAAAACACAGTAGACTACAAATAAGGCAACTAATTGGCGCATTCACAGGACACTATGGCACAGAAGAACATCTACAGAAGATGAACTTATGCAGTGACGTGGTATGCAGGTACTGTGGTACAGAGACTGAAACCATGAAGCACGTCCTCTGCCACTCCGATGCTACTGGAAGTGGCCTATCCAAACCCAGAGGCTCTGCCCCCCTGCTGGAATCTACAGCCTAATACAGGGAGTATTTGATCCTTCAGGTACGTAAGAGCATCAGGGCAAGGACAGCACAATAGATCCCATCGGGTCGAAGTGCGCTTGAGGTCTCCTCGGTCCAATAAGCCAACAATAAGATAAGATAAGAAGTGGGCCTTAGGAGCTAACATTGTTGACAAAATGTGGATATACATACGGCTACTTCACGTGCCGCCACCTTATGTGTTTTTTTTTATTGTTTCTTACCACGCCACCTTATGTGTTAAACTTTTAATGTAAAGTCGTTATGTAAAATGTATTAGCAACAATCAAATCGATTACGGTTGAATGTAATCGTCTGAATATAACCGATTGGTGGGATTGACATCTCTAACCGTAATTTGATGACAACGTTGACATTCAGTAAAGATGTCGGCGACTTCGATAAGTACTTACAATACTTTGAAATATACGTTTTAGATTGCAAATTGTCCATTACATACATATATTTGCCAATATTTTAACAAAATAGATAAATAATCATGGTATGGGTCAAATATTTGTTGGTACTGGGGCAATTTTCGACAATTTCCTTTTTTGTTTTTTTTTTGTTTTAAAAAAGCATAGCCCCACACTAGGATTAATTCCCATGTCGTGGGTGTGTTTACAAACATGAAAATTCACACACGCAAATACCCGGACCGAAACAATAATCGTGGATCACACAAAGATTTGTCCCGTGCGGGAAACGAATCCGCGACTATTATACAGTGGGCGGAGCGGCTTAAATTCTTAACAACTGTGCTAAATCGTACGTCATAGTAGAGGTTAAGCGTGTCTTGGTACATAACGCAATGTCACTCGCGCGGGTTACTAGCGGCAGTAGTTCGTGCATGTTGTACGTCCGCTTACGAGCAATGTTGCTAGTAAACGGACCAATATCGAAGCATAATCCAACAAAAACAACACCGTCCCCAAACGAGAAGCTGCGGTGGAACATCCTCGCAATGCTATAATGTATGTACATACATTTAACCGAGGTTGCACTCACCGACACGTGTGCGCTATAGAAAAAGGCTTAGCTACCTGTGGACGACATGGTTGCGACAGCTGCTCGACATTATGTTAGGGGTTCTCTAACTATTGACGTAGTCCTCTGTTAGATCCGAAAGTTTAGTTAAAACAAGTCTGTTAAGAAAGACATATCTCATAGCATATGCAACTTTAATCATCCGCACTGTTCTTACCAATTACTAAGGTTAAGCCGCGCTCGGTTCGGTCGGTCTAAGATGGGTGACCGGACATTTTCATATACGAGCTCCGTACTTCGGAAGGTACGCTAAGCTATTAGTCTCGATTACTAACTAATGTGGTAATTGTTAAACCAAGTTGGAAGCCTTATAGGCACCTTGGTGAATTCTAACAGCAGGTGGCCACGAACCTGCCTCCACCAATCCGCACTGGGTCCGCGTGGTAGAGTATGACCTAATCTCTTACACCTCGATTTGCGGAAAAAGGCCTTTGCCCAACAGTGGAGCAGTATAGTAAGTAAGTTATCTCTTCTTAAACCATCGTAAACATTATTGAAATATAAAAGAACGGAAGATAAACATTCATTGCTATTGTGTCAGATCGAAGGTCATAAATGTCCCAACCTCTAAATTTCACGAACAAAATAAACATTATCACCCATTCTTACAATTCAAAATAAATATTCATGTACACACAAAGTAAATACAACTTCCTTTATTTACAAAAATTGCCAGTACAAAATTTATTACACAAGAAAACCTAAAGACACTAGTAATAACAGCTTCCATTTCCTACCAACAAACGGTCATTATTTTTCGTACCAAAAATCGCATGTCCGAAAACTAAATAGGCCACGAATGCGAATTTCCAAATAACAGTGTTTAATACAGCCCGCTATTATAATAACAAGGCCCCTACCACGGTATGCCTGAGATCCGTCGCGATTCCTTAAGGTATGTTTAGAGGGGCATAGTATTTGGAATTATTTCACGGAAGGCAAGTATTAAGGTATATTTAACTGCTTGTTTTTGTGTGGGCATTTTTTCGTTTTGGGTCTTTGTAAGGGGTTGCGCATGTAAGACCACTATATAGTTGTCATAGACACAGCTTGCTGAATATAGCAATGTACATTTGTTTGTCTTGTGCATAGTGTGTGTTGGTATTTTCCGTGCTAAGCTCAAGTGGCTACCAATTCGTCTTCGCCGGAATACTTACTTGTTATCGCTTTTATACAACATCCTGTTCAATCCAGCATCTCCATCCTATCTCAAAGAACGATTTGAGTTTCTTCACGAAACACAAGGTTCCTAAGGTCATCGGAAAATCTCAGACTAAAAACACCGATGCATTCCACAAATTTGTATGATAAATCTTTTTCAGTTCAAGCTGTCCGCTTGTGGAATGCATTACCTGAGTCAATTAGACGTGCACAGACATTTGCTACTTTTAAAATGATGGTTAAGAACCACTTCCTCTCTGTTGTCAATAGTGAGACGCTGTCAAACTTCTAACCTTTTGTATTTACCTATCCCTATATATGTATAAATTTAATATATTTCTTACTATATATGTATGTCATATTTTGTATATGAATAGTTACTTTATTTGAACAAATGTACGCCACCAACTGCCCTTTATTTTTGTTGTATTTCTTTCGACTTGGTTGTCTGGAAGAAATTGCTATTAGCAATAAGACCGCCAATTGTGCTTGTTATTTTACAATAACTACTTTGTTTTGTTATAATGTATTTGGTGTGCACAATAAAGAGTATTCTATCTATCTATTTATGACTTAAGTTCTTATGTCGTTAACAAAAACTATAATTTAGTAGTATACTATAATTTAGTAGTAGTAGTTTCTAGGAACAAAATGAAGGTTATAGTCATCAGAAAATACAGAATTAACCTCTCTTGCTTCCTTGTTTTTTATATTGGACAAAGTACTTATTATTTTAACGTGAAGGAAAGGTGAGTAGCGTTATTATCGTGACTTTGGGCTACTGCATCAAAATCCCAACTGCCCTTAAACATGTAATTTAAAGGACAAAAAAAAAATTTGTTGATATTATCGTATGATAATAATTATAACTATTATTACACCTGTTTTTTTCCAGCTCCCTTACCATTTGTTTTTCAAATTGACACAACACGATTTCATCACATTTCATATTGTCAGTCTAATCTACCTTACGTTATCTATAGCCCTAAAGCACAACTACCCACTAAACCACATAAGCACGCATTACCCATGTTTGCCCATTACACCGAGTTACCAGCGCATCGTTAACTTAACGCGGCTGAACACGCCTTTATTGGCCCAACTCATTATTAATATACAGAAATTTGCATATAATGAACGGCCAAATGTTCCCGACTCTACGTTTTACGACATAGCCTCAAATCCACTGTTTATTTCTAATTTTGTTTTATTTCACGTTTAATTGGATATTCGGTTTATGGTCTGGAAGTAAGTTTGGTTTTTGGGCGGCCATAATTTGTTAGTTATTTTTGACGGACAATTTAGCGCAGTGGTTAGGAGCGTAAGCCGCTCCGCCCACTGTGTTTAATAGTCGCGGGTTCGATTCCCGCACGGGACAAAACCTTGTGTAATCCACAATTATTTGTTCCGGTCTGGGTATTTGTGTGTGAATTTTCATGTTTGTAAACGCACCCACGACACAGGAATAAATCCTAGTGTGGGGCTACGTTTTTAAAAAAAGAGAAAATAAGAAAAAAGATTTATGGTTGCAAAAGTATGGTTTTTGGGAAATTTAAAAGGATGAAATTTGCAATTTTAATAGCAGTAATTGATAGTGTTAAGGCTAAATAAGTGACTTGATTTGATTTACTAAGCGTCGTAAGATTGCGAATGAAAAGTACAGCAATTCACAGTGCGACAAGCATCTCTTAGTTTGTGACCAAAATCAGAAATAACACTGTCATCAAGTTTTGTCACTTCACGACAGTCGCAGAGTTGCCGTTTTGCCGTTAGCTATGGAATTTACTTAAGTTGATTTTTAATTAGTAGTCTTACTGACGGACCCACCTGTTGTAACATGTCATTGAAAGAAGGAAAAATGTACTAAATGTCAACACTAATTTTACACCAACACCCCTATCGATGTCATCCACGAGCCAAAAGATCCTTGTCGGAATATATGTCAAACCCTCAAACCGTCTTCTACATAGACAATCAAAAATGTTGCACAAACGCTAGAAGAGCACGCATATTTTGAGTTAAGCCTACCTTTGTATTTCACTTATGATAATTTTAATTACTTCTGAACAATTTTCATGACATGGCATGGCACTATACTAGTAGTGTACGATGCAGCTGACATTCATTAATTCATCATCACCATCATCAGCCCGTATCAGTCCACTGCTGGACATAGGCCTCTCCCAAGGCATGCCATTGAGCCCGATCTTCGGCTCTTCTCCTCCAACCGCTGCCAGCCACCCTCCGTATATCGTCGCTCCATCTAGCTGCAGGGCGTCCCACACTACGTTTGCCAGGTCGCGGTCTCCACTCGAGAACACGTCTACCCCAGCGGTTATCGGTCCTTCGGCAAATATGGCCAGCCCACTGCCACTTCAGCGTGCTGATCCTGTGGGCTATGTAAATGACCTTGTTTTTCTGTCGGATCACCTCATTCCGGATTCGATCTTTCAGAGAAACTCCGAGCATAGCTCTTTCCATAGCCCGCTGAGCAACTTTCATTTGGTGGACTAGTCTCACCGTAAGTGTCCATGTCTCGGCTCCGTATGTCATGACAGGTAGGACGCACTGATTCATTCCCGCACACATTCATTAATTCCCGAGTTTAAATCCTGGGTCGGACAAAAACTGAAGTAATGATTTAACACTGTCAATATATACTAAAAGCTATTAAGTAAGATTTTATAAATATTTATGCCCATTAGAATCTACAAATACACCAAGACTTAAAATAGATAAATTCAAGCATACGTAAATGCTTCATTTGTGGTCCTACCCGTATCCTTACAATTCTTGGTTTTCGTCACAACACAAAGCCTTAATTTAATTTAAAGGCAATTGATGTAGTGACGAGCTATTGAACACGACGATAAACTGATAAAATGGAACGGGGTGTTTTACTGAATTGTTTTATCTCTGTCCTTGTGAAAGTCTGTTCTTGTAATTTGTCAAAGGCAGATGTTTTGTGTCCGTCATTAGGATAATTGAATACACATTCAATTATCCGAATAATGCAAACGTTACTCAATATTTAGACAGGAAGTCTGTCATGCGTTACCTAACATTTTAAGTATGTATTACTTTTACTTTCGATAATATTATGAAATTTTGTAAGGTGGGTAAACTTACCTCTATCTATCTTTTATTATCACGCTACATCCCCGTAGAGCACGCAGAGAATACGGAATTCGAATAGATTTAGGAATTACAGATCTATCTATATCATCACGCCAAATCCCTTGCGGGGTAGGCAGAGAGTACAGAGTTCCAACAGGTTCTTTCCTTACATACTTCTCTGGCTTCCTCCACTCTTATTGTTCTCATTAATTACAGATCTCTTTGGTTAATATACGTATTAGGTAAACATTTTAATGTCAATAACGTCAATGTCCCTATTACATCAGGACCGAACAATATCGGTGTATTATGGGTTCACCAACACCTCTGCCCCCCACCCTTATTTTTGGAATATAAGCCAATGAGGTACCCGAGAACGAATCTGTAAAAATCCTACTAATATTATAAATGTGAAAGTGTGTACTTTTGTTACTCAATCACGCGTAAACGGCTAAACTGAAATGAAATTTGGCACATAGATAGTCAATTACCCAGATAAACACCTAGGATACTTTTTATCCTGGAAAAATGGATGGTTCCCGACTAAAGTCAACGCGGTACAAGTCCGGAGTCTGGAATTGTGCCCGGTAAATGGCAATAGGCTCGCCCCCTATTACATGGGGCCTAACATACTCGGCGAAACGTGGGTGTACTCAGTATACCTCTGCGACCCCCGCTTGGGGAATATAGGCGTGACGGTGTACTATCTATAGTATATACACCATAACGTCAAAGATGAAGGCCGGAGGAAATCAGAGAGGTATATAAGGAAAGAACCTAAACCATATACTTTCTGCCAACGCCGCAAGAGATCTGGCATAATGATATATATATATATATATATATATATATATATATATATATATATATATATATAGATAGATAACGCCAGAGTCCTCGCGAGGTGGGTAATTCATAAATAAACTGGAAATGTACATCAGAAGAGTTATAAGTACCGACTAAACTATTGCATAATAAAAGATACATGAACAACGAAAGATCACATCGTTTATACGATTAAAATCAGCAATTAATCTTTATTCAGCTAAATATTACATTAAATTATTGTGTTTATAAATTGTCCAAGGCTGAGCTGCTCTCTTAAGTAGAGGGTTCCATAGGTTTTTTTTACATTTAAATTTCGTCATAATCGTTAATTTTGCGGATAGAGCCACTTATTCTTACAGTGTTGTTTAAATAATAAAAAAACATATCATCATAACCTGAAAGACGTCCACTGCAGAACAACGGTCTCACCCAAACATTGCCATGACTACAAAAAGAATATGATCCCTTTTTTTTGTTTCATTAGAAACCTGCCACCTTAATTATTTCGCGGACGATGTTTCGTCACAATAGGTGACAAGTCTATTAGCATTACACTGGGCACAACCTCAGAACGTAGTTTTGAATTGTTCCCGGTATAATAGCAATAGGCCGATAAATTATTACATAGTGCGCCTAGCAATTACGAGGTCTTAGATTCTTGGAAAGTCAACACTGCCACCAATTTTTTCTTAACCTCATTAAAAGCAGGATCTCCAGCTAGCCTTCCTGACCAACCCCACCATGCACCATAAGACTAACAAAGTTACCTAGAAAGACGTTAATGAAATATTCCCCAAAAGGTGGCAGATTTGTAATATGTACACCCACTAATCGTCAAAGATACTAGGTCTTATGTAATAGAGGGCGAACTCATTGCCATATACCGGACATAATTCCAGCGTTCGGTCTGCGACTGAAGAAAAATTAATGGTCTACATTTTGTCCAAAAACTACATTTATTCGACGTAGAATTTAAACCCAGGACCTCGTAATCCCTACGCGCTACGCGCTAGACAAATATAAATTGCTTTATTTTTTACGGGACCCTAAAGTCAAATCTGCCCAACGTATGTATGCCCGGATTTAACGTACTACAAGGCATTTAGCCAATTTCACTGTCGCGTGCGCCGTAGCGATAAATATGATGTTAATGCTTTAAATCTAGAAATAATTCTTGTATTAATTAACTTAGTTTTACGCAGCTAATTTATGCATGTTCCGCTGTAGTTGGTATGCGGGCCCGGTTGAAATATTGTGTCGTGGTATATGCTGTCCGGTATGAATGAATGTGGAAATCCTTTTTATTAATAACTAGATTCTTCCCTGCGTCTTTGTCCGCGGTGAATTTAGACAGTAACCTAACGTTTTCCGGGATAAAAATATATCCTATGTGTTAAACTAAGTAATAAACTATCTGTTTGCCAAATTTCATCTAAATCCGTTCAGCTGTTTTAGTGCGATTGAGTCACAAACATCCAAACTCTAAACATCCAAACACACAAACTTTCACATTTATAATATCAGTAGGAAGTAAGACTAAATTCTGCCCGCAATTACGTCCGCTTTAAATTTAGTCAGGAGCCTCACATTTTTTCGGGACAAAAGTATGTATATGTATGTATGTATAACATCACGCCAGATCCCTTGCGGGGTAGGCAGAGAGTACAGAGTTCCAACAGGTTCTTTCCTTACATACCTCTCTGGCTTCCTGGACTCTCATAGTTCGTCTCATACACGCTCGCCGGTTACGGAGACTCTTGACTTTTCCTTCAGATAAGACTCGGTTTATTTGGTCGTGGTTATCTAACCTATCTAGTCTAGGTCTTCCCCGGTACCTGCATCCTTCCACTTAAAATTAGTAGATAAAAGTATCGTGTGTGTTAAACCAGCTAAAGTGCCAAACTCGATCCAAATCTGTTCAGCCGTTTATTTTTGATTGAGTAACAATCACCCAAACATACAAACTTTCAAATTTATAATATTAGCCAGATATAATACTAGTTGCGCACGCGATTTGGTTCGCGTGATTTTCAGGCAGCTTTAAGCATTTTGTACACGACGTCACTTTTCGTGTAAGAAATAGAATGAAAGTATAATAAATGGAGTCGAAATACGAGCTCTGCGGAACCGACCTCATTCGCAACAGCATACTGAGAAAGCGTGTTGGTATAAAAAAAAGAACCGGGGTAAATAATTGTTGAATTGGTTTTCATATACCTAGAACAATGCGCCTGGGTTATAGCTTCCAAAAATATTCCATATATAGACACGTCCTTTTTACAGCTTTATCATATATAGGTATGCGAAGGTATTTGTTTGTTGATCAGTGATACGGAAACGGCTGAGCAGATTTGAGGAAGAAGTAATATAAACACCGTCACACCTATTCCCCAAACGCGGGGGGGCAGGGGTAAACTGAGTACACCCACTTTTCACCAACGATGTTAGGTCCCATGTAATAGGGCTGAGCCTATTGCCATATATCAGGCACAATTCCAGATTCCGGACTCATTCTGGGAAGTTTTCGTTAGAAAAACTTTATTTGTCCGACCTAGGATTTGAACCCAGGACCCCGTGATCATCAAACGATGTGCTTTGCTACTAGATCAACGAGGCAATAAGGAAGAAGTAAATTATATTTAGTAAGGAAATTATGTGTCCATATGTCCAACACGAAGCAGGAAGTCGAGGCGATCCTTGAGAGCCTATATACGCCTGGAATGGGCGTGTTTCAGCTGATAACATAAACAGTGACAATAAACAGACCTAGGAGATTACCACAACCTGTATTACAATACTATTACAATCTTAATGTAAACAAAAATGTCAAAGCGTAGCGTATCGTGCCAAACGAGCTTGAAGTACTGCTCCTTTTGTAGACTTTTCTTTCTGACCTCTGGGGTCTGAGATTGGTTATGCTCACTAAAAAGTCTATACTTGCAGTGGCTATTTAGTGCAGGTCACTTCCTTCCCTCTAATATGGTCGAGGGAGGTGATGGCTGGTCAAGTAGTGATACTCGTGAAAGGGTGCTGCTTGTAGAGACTGGTCCACCCAGAATCCTCTAGCTTGTCAATATAACATATATTTAAAAATATTATTATTAGTATATACTATATTATATCTCAGTCGTATGGCATCACACTGGAGATGGATGGCATAAATGATTTTGTATAATATAAAATTTACGTATCTATACAAAAATGATGAAAAAAATTAATGGAGAAATAGATAAAAAAGACAAGCCCGCTGAGTTTCTCGCCGGATCTTCTCAGTGGAGGCCGCGTTTCGATCCGGTGCTAGATTGGTAAGTCAAAAAAAATTTAAATATGACCATTTGTAAACACCCCCGCAGGGTTTATGCAAAATAAACGGTTTGAGTTTACTTTGCAGACTCGACCCCTGTTACATTGGGTCTAAAAATATAGTGTACGCCTTAGCTTAGTCCTATCGATAAAAATTTTTGCTGTAAGACAAAGAGAGCTTTCTAGACATCAGACTGATACTATAAATCTTTCTATATAAAATAATACTACTCGTATTTAAAATCATATTAGCCCTGTTAAGAAACTGTTCCACCGTTGGGCACAGGCCTCCTCTCAAACTAAGAGGGCTTAGGCCGGCGAACTTCACACACCTTCGAAAAACTCTTAGGCATGCAAGTGATAATTAATTTTAAATACGCACATGCTTCGAAAAGACAGAGGGGCGTGCCTGGGTTTGAACCCGAGACCACTGACTTTGCGTTCAACGATCAAACCACTAGGCTATCACGGCGCCTTCTATATACAACTATAACCAAATATACCGTATTCGTCGTCGTCAAAAGTCTCCGTAACCATCGAGCGTCTATGAGACGAACTATGAGAGTAGAGTAAGAAGTTGAATGTGAAGAAAACCAAAATTATGGTTTTTGAACGGGAAGAAACCAGAACGAATGCAAGGATTGTGGTTGGTAACGATGTGCTGGAGCAAGTGAATGAGTTTGTATATCTTGGATGCGCCTTCAGTAAGGATGGGAAATACACCGCTGATATAGAGAGAAGAGTGAATGCAGGTAATAGAGTGAATGGTGCGATGGGAAGGCTACTTGGGAGCCGGCACTTAAGCCAAAAGGCGCAGCTGGCCATGCATAACGGAGTGCTTGTCCCAACGCTGTTATATGGCAGTGAGAGTTGGGTATGTAAGAAGGAGAACGAAAGTAGGATAAATGCGGTCGAAATGCGATCTCTGCGGAAGATGTGCGGAGTCACGCTGACCGACCGTATTCGCTACAGCGTAGTAAGAAAGCGAGTAGGTATGAAAGATAGTATCGGTGTAAAGATGAGAAAGGGTATGCTCCGTTGGTTCGGGAATATAGAAAGGATGCCAGAAGAAAGAATGACAAAACAGATATACAATGCGAAAGTGGAAGGATGTAGGTGCCGGGGAAGACCTAGACTATCTTACCATGACCAAATAGACCGTGTCTTATCTGAAGGGCAAGTCAAGAGTCTCCGTAACCGGCGAGTGTGTATGAGACGAACTATGAGAGTGGAGGAAGCCAGAGAGGTATGTAAGGAAAGAACCTGTTGGAACTCTGTACTCTCTGCCTACCCCGCGAGGGAGCTGGCGTGATGATATAGATAGATAGTAAGCCAGAGAGTTCTGTAAAGAAAAAACATGTTGGAACTCTGTACTATCTGCTTACCCCGAAAGAGATATGGCGTGATGATATAGATTGGTAGATAGAATTAAAGTATCTTAAGTTGTGAAATAATATGAAATAGGTAACTTTGTTTACACACTAGATCATGCCGATATTATCCGTCTAAGTGATATATAAAATCACACCAATATGCATTTGGTGGGTTTTTACCGGCCTGCATGAAGGCCCAAATATGTTTATTATATTTTTGCTAAAGAAAAGGAATATGGCGTTATGATATAGATAGATAGAAAAACCACGGCATCCACCCTAAGTATGAAACCCAGGACTTTGCGATCTCTAGCAACTACACGTCACATGACCAAAAAGCAGTATATTTTTATGTTTCAAGTATGCCCTTTGTTATGTGTTATCAGATACCAATAAACCACAGTTATCTTCATAAAATATGGCGTTCGCTACTAATCTGCATAAACAACAAACCATATCGCAATAACATTTGTCCAGCAAATCGGGAATCAAAAAATTTTTTCAAACCCGTACGAATAAAATTCCACCTAATAGGTTGCCTAGCCTACCTGGGGCCTTATTCGGTATAACCAAACGCAACACGTTACGACAACTCCGTGAAATTTGTATATATACGCCAGATCCCTTGCGGGGTAGGCAGAGTGTACAGAGTACCAAATAATAAAAAACATAAACAACGGAACGCCTATATAGGTGAAGGATTTGGGACACTCACTTGTCGACGGCGATGTAAGGGTCCATGTAATAGGGAACGAGCCTATGGCCATGTATCGGACACAGCCCTAATCTCTAAACTGATACTTGGGAATGAAGTTTTTCTAGAAAAGCTTCATTTGTCCAATCCAGGATTTGAAACGAGGACATCGCAAGTACTACTAGACCAACGACGCAGTATTTTTTATGTTTAATTTCATGTCCTCTGTTACTTGTTATCAGTACGTATCAAACCACAAACAGCTTCATAAAATAAAGCATCCGCTACTTATCAGCCAAAATACAACAAACCATATCACAATAACATTTGTCCACCAAAACGAATCGGGAATCAAAAACACATTTTCACCCCGAAACCTGTATTTCTAAATAAATTGAACCCGCGACTGAAAAAACAATGTTATGTAACCCATACGAATAAAATTCCATCTAATAGGCTTCCCAACCTTTCTGGGGCCGTATTCGGTATAACGAAACTCGACTCGTTACGATAATTCTGTGAAATGATCGTGCACCTTTACAGACGACTTAGTCCAGTGGTTGAACTCTCCGCCCACTGGATCGAGTGGTCGCGAGTACGATCCCCACCCGGAAAAAATCTTTGTGAGACCCACAAATATCTATTTCGGTCTGGGTGTTTGTATATGTGAAATTCGTGTTTGCAAAACACACCGACGACACAGGAATAATTCTTAGTGTGGGCTAAATTTAAAGAAATGTGTTTGTATGCTACTGAAGTACCAAATAAATTAAATGTAAAAAAAAATCAGGCTTTTATAATAGGACAGGTAATGGGGCAATTTAAAATAGCAAATCAAAATTTAACGTATATGCTGTTGGACGTTGACGACATCTTTCGTCTGGAGCCAATCATAGGTGTATAATCAGGTCATCATCATCATCATCTCAGCCTATACTAGTCCACTGCTGAACATTGGCCTTCCCAATCGCTTTCCAGCGAGACCGGTCCGATGCCACCTGCATCCAAGGACTTCCTGCGATTTTGACAAGATCGTCGATTCATCTGGCAGGGGGTCGTCCCACGCTGCGCTTGCCAATACGTGGTCTCCACTCTAGAATCTTTCTGCCCCAACGCCCGTCCGATCTTCGCGTTATGTGGCCCGCCCATTGCCACTTCAGCTTGCTAATCTTAAGGGCTATGTCGGTGACCTTGGTTCTTCTACGAATCTCCTCATTCCTGATTCGATCACGTAGAGAAACGCCGAGCATAGCTCTCTCCATAGCTCGCTGAGCAACTCTGAGCTTTTTTATGAGACCTATTGTAAGAGACCACGTCTCTGATCCATATATCTTCACTAGTAACACACATAATCAGGTCATGTTTACCATAAGTCATCGAAACTGAACCAACATGAACCACTCGGTTCTAACTCAGCTTGCAAACAATTTAAACAAATAAACATCACAAGTTAAACTGCTAAAAATGTAAAAAAGATCATTTCACAACGTTATCGTAACGTACCACGTTACGTGTTTAATTGGTTATACAGTATAAAGGCCCTGGATTGTGTGTGATATCGACGCTGGGCCCTCGGGGACAAGAGGCAAGGGGGTCGGGGATCAGGGCCCCCGGTTTGTATATACGGGGTCCACAGGAAGTGACGGCGGGAAAGGTTTTTAATGTGGGATCCTCGGTACCGGACGGCGTTGATGTTTTAGGGATAAGCTAAAGCTTTGTAATGGTAACCAATTTCTAAAGAGTGTTTTTAGACTGGTATATACTTACGGTTTTGTTTAAATGAAAACAAATTCTTCGAAGATTTATATACGAACTACTCATGTTGTGGTAATCTGTACTTTCTGCCCACCTCGCTAGGGATCTAGTACGATAGTTGTTACATCTTTTTTCTGTTTACATGAACGGTACCCCATATAATTTTCAAATATACAATCAAATCTACCTACTAATCTACACCTTCAATCTCTTCTCACTCTACTGAGAGAATACGGTGAGACACTCGCGTGTCTACAGCGTGTCTTTTTTATCATTAGAATTTTATACCGTAAATAGACAGTCTTATCTGAAGGGCAAGTTAAAAGTCTCCGTAACCGGTTAGCGTGTATGAGACTAACTATAAGTCTATGAAGTCTGCAAGGAAAGCACCTGTTGAAACTTTGTACTCTCTGCCTACCCCGCAAGGAATGATATATCTATATCATCACGCCAGATTCCTTGCGGGATATAAAACTCTCTATCTATCTAAATAAGCCACAAAAGTATAAAAATTCTCTATCTATCTATCTAGATAGATAGAGAATTTTATACTTTTGTGGCTTACTTCCCCTTTCCGAGATAGCTTGTACAATCTCTTGTACACAAAATCCCCAATGAAAATAGTCAAGATTTTTCAAACGTCCCGTTACATAGTTGCACTGCATGTTAACACAACTATTAAGACTCGCGTGCATCGAGTTGTATATTTAATGTTTTATTAAAAAGATTGTTGAACGCGGCCGTTTGCGCACGCAACGCCGCTAAGCGATCGGGACAGGCGATCGCGACGCGATTGCTAAAGTCTAGAGATAGCCTTTAGTAAACAGAGGGCCTAGACAAGTTGCAAGCGTTTTGTTTCTATTCTCTTGTCGCAATCGATTGCGCATTGTTTTGATCACGCGACTTTTCGTTGCAAAATGTCATTATCATACATTTTTCCGCTTTCTATTATATTAGCGTTAACGACTGTAGATTGTCAACTTGGCTATAGGCGCTGGTAACTTAACCCACAGATTTTTAAATCAACATTAATTAGTATTTATTTAGTAGAGGTCATCGTGTCACTGCTTGGGCGGTAGAGAATGTTAGAGATAAAGGGGGGAGAACTTTGCCCAGCAGACGGATACTGTATGTTAATTAAAAAGTAGTTGTGTATTTTATACATTTTCGTGTGAAACCTGTGTAAAATGTATTTGTGTGAAATGAATTACTTTTGAATTTGATGCAGTCTGTTTATTTCCAGAATTCTTGTAACTGCATAACTAGAATCACTGAAATGTTGATCTCATGACAGAAGGTACGGCTAGCTAACGCGAAGTCGTTTATTCTAATCCTAGGTCAGATAAAATGTTGTTAAAGTTGGAGACGAAGGCTTGGTTAAGTCTTTTTAGTTAAGTCTCATTAGATCTAGCAATTGTCGGAGATTCATTCGCTATGGTTTCCCTCACATTAGTGTGTAAACACACGAGACATTTATAGTTGTGGAGCAAAGTTTTTTACTCAATATTTTTTTTTACTCAATAAGCAGTGGTAGCCTAGTGGTTAGACCGTTGGACTGCAAAGTCACAGGTATAGGGTTCAAACCTTGGCACGGACCACTATCTTTTCGAAAGCATGTGCGTATTAAAAATTAACATACGTGCTTTGGTGAGGGAAAACATCCTGAGGAAACCTGCATGCCTTAGTTTCTCGAAGGTGTGTGAAGTTTGCAAACCCGCACTGAGAGAAGGCCCGTGCCCAACGGTGGGACAGTTTCTTAACAGGGCTAATATTATTATAAACAATGCAAATAAAAAATAAGACAATATTCTTTTATCATTCTCGCAATCTAACTCTGCTGAGAAACAATTTTCTCGCCTCGACGGAGGCGTGCGGCGTTGTTTGGGCGAAACTTGCATTAGCATAGTTAACGCCTACCTCTTTCTCCAACTGTGCCTATTCATATTTAACTAAAGCTTGAAGCACACCAGGTTAACAAGGGGTTAACAATAAAATTAATCAATACGAGTGAAAGAAGATGCTACTCGTATTTATACAAAGTGTAACATAATAAACGCAACACCTAAAAGTAGTTTGTTCTAAATCGGTAACTGAATTGATTCCAACAATTGTTAACGTATCTTACATTTTTTTTAAATTTGCAAAAAAAATCTGTTACTCATACTGAGTTCTTAGATTTACGCGAATATTACACATGAAATAAAACTATTTTACGGATTTTATCGCGGTTTATTTTTTGATTTTTAGTTCCCGACGTTTCGAGTGCTTTGCAGCACCCATGGTCACGGGAGGGACTGAGGTGTTAGACGTCCAAAAGGCATAGTTGTTCCGGGGTACCCTCAAACTTCTTAATTATTTTTGTTGGTCCGATCTACGCAGAATGAGATATAATATCGCGATAAAATCCGTAAAATAGTTTTATTTAATCTGTTACTCCTTTAGCGCGCTATAATAAACTATATTTATTCGCCATTCAAAGCAATACGGAGATTTCAAATGCATTTCTAAGCCGTATTCCTCAATATGCACACATACACGTATAAGTTTCATCGTAAATTAGGGTATAAAAGTGCATAAAAAAGGCAAAAACCTGTTTTCGTATAGAATTTGTGAAGCAATTATCTAATCGGGGTGTCTAAGGTCTTGCGTTACTTACGAAACACCTTGTATAACTGTGAACATACTATGAGCTAAGTACAAAATATAGTCTCAATCCTTTACTCGGAATGACTCTTCTTTATTAATCTTCGTAATTATTATATAATTCCAGATTGTTTAATCGGAATGAGGGGAAAGAAGGTCACGTAGTCCGATCGGTCGGACTAAACAATTGGACCAACCGGTCAAGAAATTGTGCTATCACGTTCACCTTTATTAAGTAAGGTAACAGAGTGAAAAAGATGGCATATCGACATGACAACGTTACGCAAACGTCAATCTGTTCGTGTTAAGCCCTCTGGCGAGTAGTAGTAAAACCACTGAAACAAAAATATTTTGTCTCAAATTTTCTATTAGATTCGTGTATTCTAATAAACTTTTTTCTTTGAAAAACAATTGTAAAAACGAAGCTCGCTAAGGAAATATTCGAGTGTGGTTTACAATCACATACACAAACAGTTCCAAACAAATAAATTGCACACACAAAAACGAGCCTCCCCAAGATCGCACCTCCAACTACTCTATCTATATCATCACGCCAGCTCCCTCGCGGGGTAGGCAGAGAGTACAGAGTTCCAACAGGTTCTTTCCTTACATACCTCTCTGGCTTCCTCCACTCTCATAGTTCGTCTCATACACACTCGCCGGTTATGGAGACTCTTGACTTGCCCTTCAGCTAAGACACGGTCTATTTGGTCATGGTAAGATAGTCTAGGTCTTCCCCGGCACCTACATCCTTCCACTTACGCATTGTATATCTGTTTTATCATTCTTTCTTCTGGCATCCTTTCTATATGCCCGAACCAACGGAGCATACCCTTTCTCATCTTTACACCGATACTATCTTTCATACCTACTCGCTTTCTTACTACGCTGTTGCGAATACGGTCGGTCAGCGTCCAACTACTCAATTCAATATTCCGAGATTATGTTTGAATGGAGAAACCTACCGTTAAATCACTTAATTAAGCAATCACTAGATCAAAAATACTTAACGTGTTAATTAAAGGTACACAAAAACAAATTTACAATTTATTTCTTTTATAATGCGATTAAAACGGTAAAACGAAATCTACCCTCATATTTCAAACCGCTTAAAGGTAAAACTACCCACAAAAACAAAAAAACACGACACTGTGTTTCCCACCATTAAGAGGGGGTTTGCCTGCGCCCAGGACATTAGTAGAACTCATACGTCTAGCCAAAGCTGGCGCTAATCTGATGACCTACATACTAAGCTTGGCTAATTGGGCGGCTTTAGAAGCGCCAATTATGCATCATAATAGCCTATTTATTCCTATTGCTATTTGACTATTCCTTCTTGAGGAATTCCCCAAGCGGGTGTGGTAAAGTTGTACAGTCTGCACACATTTTTTGCCGACGATGGGATATAGGACGAGTCTTTGCTATATATAGGGCGCTATCTTGGACTCCAGCCTAATACTGAAAGTTTTTCTATAGAAAAATTACATCTTATCCGGTCTAGGATTCGTACCCAGTGATCGTTACATGCATTATTTGCCAACCAACAAGGCAGCTACATCTGCTGCTACTAAAATTGCTAAAATATATCATTTGATCATTGGCAATGCTTGCATAAGTCATTACGTGTCTGAGTATGTGAAATTAATGTCATATAATTATTCTATGTATGGACAGAGGCGGCTGGACAACTGGGGACCGCTTAGTCTATTGCTCTAAAACAATTAAATAAACGCCGGCAGAGCGGGGGTGGTAGAGGTGTATTTAGTACACCCATTTTTCGCCGATCGAGTTAGATCCCAATATAATAGGAGGTGAGCCTTTGCTATATATCGGGCGCAATCTGGGATTCCAGCTTATTACTGAAAGTTTTTCTATGGAAAAATTACATCATATATATATATATATATATATATGATGTAATACCTACAAGGCAGCTATTTGATGTATTGCCAAAAAAATTTGACCAAAATACAGGCAGGAAATAGAATGTTTTAAGTACTTATACAGCTTTGTTTGATATGTTTGAATGGTGATACAAGTCAAATATATATTGTATTTAATAGTGTACTGTCTCGTTACTTATTTGATTTAGTGAAACATTGAAGCTAACAATCACGAGATCCTGTGTTCTAAGCCTAGACCAGACAGTGATGCATTTTTATTGTATTTTTATCAGGATATTTTTTATTATTACTATGGCCTAAGCCCTCTCAGTTTGAAAGGAGGCCCGTGCCCAACGGTGGGGCAATTTCTCAAAAGGGCTAATATTATTATTATTAAAGAATTAACTGCCTCGTTAGTCTAGTGGCAAAGCGCATCGCTTTGTAATCACGAGGTCCTGGCTTCAAATCCCAGGTCGGACAAATGTAGTTTTTCTAACGAAAACTTCTCAGCACGAGTCCGGATTCTGGAATTGTGCCCGGTATATAGCAATAAACTCGCCCCCTATTACATGGGACTTAACATCGTCGGCGAAACGTAGGTGTACTCAGTACACCTCTGCCACCCCTGCTTGGGGAATATAGGCATGACGGTGTGGTATATCAAAATAAATATCAATTAGTATACATCGTAACATACATCATCACCAGTCGATAAGGTCTAGAGGTTAAGACCAAAGCCATTCCGCCTACTGGATCAAGTATTTGCAGGTTCGATCCCCGCACGGTACAATCCTGTTTGTGACTTACAAACATATGTTTCGGTCTGGGTGTTTGTGTACGTAAATAATTTATGTGGCTACATTTATGACTAAGAAAATTAGGACTCGTACATTTGTAGTGGAGTTTGATTTAATTTAAAGTTACTTACCATGGAAATTAAGCATGCCCAATACTTTAGCATTTAATAACGTATTCATACTTTCAAAATAAATTCTGTGACTTTTAAAAAACCCATCGCCGCGCCGGTCCCTTATTCCTATGACACGTAATAGCACCTATTATTATGTTAGTTCCGCTAAGTCCGGCACTCGCAAAGCAAACTTTGCACTCTCTGCGAATTTCTTTTTGCTTAATGCAGTTCCGCCTTTATTGCCTTTATCTTTTGTCTTATCTTTTGTAATGTGAAAACTTGCCGGTTACAATGATTTCACAATATATTTATGTTGAAAAAGATATTACACTCCACATGAAAATCAGACACGAGCTGTGGAAGAAATTGGGACTATTTTACTTGTCAGATCCCTCGCGGGGCTATTAAACCTATTTAAAACTATATCATCATCGCATATCCCTTGTGGGGTACGTAGGGGTGATAGAAAATAATTTAAGCAGGTTATTAGGGACCGATGATTACTTCGTTTTTTTAAGAAACTTATAGTTACCTATTAATAAATATTTATCTTGCATAATCCTCGCACTCATGACCAATAAGCCAATCAAACTAAGCCCAGACTAATAAACCGAACGCTCTTCAATACACATACAACTTTTACAAATGTAAATGAATAAAACCCACGAAAAACGATTCACAAAACGAGATTCCCTATTTTACCCCACATTTCCCCATTTCTAGCGGAATGGAGCAATAACAGCCTAACCCGTACCTTCCCAACATTCCCAAGACCTATGATTGGGGAAGCCTATATTTTTTAAACGCGATACGACAAACAAAACACTACTACACTTTACGAACGAAAATTTTAGCTTTACTTGCACAAGCAAAACCGACTTAAACGCGAAATATTAGAGTACAATCTCGTTCGTGCACTTCTGTCCTTTGACAAAAAGGTTCTGTACCATCGTGGCTAATGAGCCGTGTTGAAAAAAAAAACAGTGTATTTTCATTTCCCTTTTAGGTCGGAGTTGTTTTTTAAAGAATGAGGTTGATTCAATATTAGCCAGGTTAAGTAAGATGTTTATTGGTTGCAAGTGGTTCTTGTATCAGTGAATTCTTACTGGGACTTGTAAGCTAAACTTAGTCCAGGAACATTGAGTACCCCTCCTTGGGGTCGCGGGATGCTGGGGCGGGGGCTCTAAGCGTTCTTCACGCGCAACCCCGAGGAGGACGGAGGCAGCGTGGTGTGGCCCATGCCTGGGTGAGCAACCCGATGGTGCAGGGGTAAGCGGGTCCATAACCTCCCCCCCCCCCCCCCCCCCCGAAGGCGAAATCTTCGGAGCACGACACAGAGGGGAAACGGTACGTTCCTAACGGAGATCCCAGAGCCTCTCCCCGAAGTGTCGATACCGGCCACAGGGGGGGGTTTTAGTCGGTAAGAGTCCGACATGCCCCGCCAACTTCCCCTAAAGCTGGCGGAAGTCCATGAGTATTTCCCCACGTAAAAAAGGGCATATGGAGTAGTCGCGGGTTCGATTCCCGCCCGGGACAAATCTTTGTGTGACCCACCCGGATTAAATTGGCCTGGGTGTTTGTGCATATTAATCTTATATTTGTCAACGCATGCACGACACAGAAATAATTCTTTTGTCTGGGATTACTTAAAAAAAGATGGATATGTGACCTGGTGAAGATCGCCATTATAAGTTATTTTTAGTTATTATTGTTTTGTCATCCTTTCTAAATTTGTTTAATTTGTCAAGCCTCTAGCTCATCAAGTAATTTTTTTTTATTTTTTTTTTATTAAATAAACGTAGCCCCACACTAGGATTTATTCCTGTATCGTGGGTGCGTTTACAAACATGAAAATTCACATACACAAATACCCAGACCGGAACAAATAATTGTGGATCACACAAAGATTTTTCCCGTGCGGGAATCGAACCCGCGACTGTTAGACACAGCGGGCGGAGCGGCTGAAGCTCTTAACCACTGCGCTAAATCGTCCGTCAAAGTTAGTTAATGATTTTCATAAAAAGGGTGTCGCAAGGTTTGTTCATTTGCAGCTTCGAACCCCGTTGCCAGTTTGATATGGCCAGTACTTTGCCCTGTATAACATAACATACACAAATAATATAACAAATTTTAAAAGGGTTTTACCAACTATTATTTGTACTTACTTACTTAGTGATGTACTTAAGGGATACATTGGAGTTGGAGTACAAGACTGGGGATTAATAAAATAAATGAAGGAAATAAAAAAAGAAATATAAACGTAGGTAAATAAAATGTAAAATACCAAATATTGGTACTAAAAAAACACAAAGATTTCAATCAATCAATCAATCAGCCTATCGTAGTCCACTGCTGGACATAGGCCTCTCCTAACACGCGCCATTGCACACGGTCCTCCGCCTTCCGCATCCAGTCTGTCCCAGCGACCTTTTTGAGGGCGTCGGTCCATCTAGCTGGGGGCCGTCCTACCTTACGCTTACCAAGTCGCGGTCTCCACTCTAGGACACGCTTGCTCCATCGGCCGTCGGTCCTTCTGCAGATGTGACCAGCCCATTGCCACTTTAGCTTACTGAGTCTGCGAGCTATGTCGGTAACTTTAGTTCTTTGTCGGATTACCTCGTTACGAATTTTATCCTTCAAAGAGACGCCGAGCATAGCTCGCTCCATAGCCCGCTGTGCGACTTTGAATTTGTGGACTAGTCCCACTGTGAGTGTCCACAAAGATTTATTGCCCCTTTATTTTGTTGCAAAAGAAAAATACATTTTTTTCTTAAATCATTTATCAACCCTAATGGGTTGATAATTTAATTAATGTAATCATCACCAAGAAAACTATTTATTGAAATCATTGTCGATTCCTTTCAAAAGATGTTCCGCAAACTTTATATCGAAACAAAATATGGAACAATGGAACATTGATCTGCGATGAACGGAACGATGCGACCAAACGGAACGTGCTATCCCCGGGGTAAATGTTCCACAGTATAAATGCGCGCAGTGAATCAACAGCTCAGAAACAACTCGTGTGGACGCTCGCGACCGATTCTTGGGTTATAAAGACATTTTGTGGTCATAGAAATGTGAGCATTATTCTTTGTATTATGTTATTGTTTGGAGAGGCGTTCGGGCGTTATGTGAGCAGTTATATTTATGAGATAAGGAGTGGAAGTCGGAAATTGTTTTATCAAGCAATAGAATGTTATAGGTATTCTTCACAAATATGATAATTATTCCTACTATACCTACTTACTAAGAAGAGAAGTAAAATATACTTATTTTATAAAATACTATTTAAATCGATAGATACACGCAGCGCCATGGAATAACGATGTTCTAACCGACTACCAAAGTTAAGCTAGGTTTTTCTGGGTCTCGCTGGCGGGTCGCGGATGGTTGCTTACGCGTTCCCGTAACCCGTCCCAGTCACAGCGACGAACTGGAGCACGGTAGGAGTCTAGGCATAACCTCTCGGTTCCCCAGTGGCTAGTGGGAAGGCAATGAAGGACTTCCCCTATCAAAAAAAAAAATCTGGGTTATTCTAAGATGAGTAACCATTTGTTATATCTATATATCTCTGTACTTTGGGAGACACGCCAAACTATGAGACTTTATAGATTAGTAAGTTAAAAATTTGTAAACATGACAATTTGTAGGTGCCGCAGGTTTATACAAAATAAATGATTTGAGTTTGAATTTGATATCGTATCTCCCAACTGCTACTTTAATGTAATCGTCCTTAAGCTCGATCAGTTCCAACAGCAGCAATAAACTTGCCTTCACCAATCCACACTGGGTCTCTGGTCATTGAGGTAAATAAATAGAGATGAAAACGTCACTTCGGCGAGTCGAAAAAAGTGTAACTACCTAAAAGTATGCCGACGTAGCTTTGAACCCGATAAGTAATTTGGAGTAAACATATATCCATCTCTTTTACTCTTGCTCCCCACCATACCGAAATTATGTCAATCCGATAGAGGTAGCAATATTACTAGCAGTGGGAGGCTCGGTGTTGCTTACTATATGATTTTTTCCCACTATTTAAATTTACAGTGAATATAAATTTTAATGAATGTTATGAATGTAATTTTTTTTATAATAATGTTTTTAAATTAACTGCGTCACATTTCAGTTAGAATCCAATATATAGATAAATAAAGTGAATTATTATAGTAATTCATTTTGGATCAGATTATTTGGATATTAGTTAATAGTGTCTATTAGGTTATGTGGTCAAACTATGAAAAGATACTGAATGAGTAATAAACAAAAACACACTTAATGTTATTTATTGCATTATTTTCAAAATAGGCAGGCTGATGGTTTCAGTCTATTTAGAGTGGGTAAAATAAATACAAATTCTCAAAATGCGTATCTCTTCAACAAACTCAGGAAAACGTTGTTGCCCATTTCCTGTTCCAGTGACGACTTCCTGATCCAGACGTTAAGAGCCGTAGGCCGCTCCGATTAATAGACTGAATAGTCACGGGTTCGTATTCCGCATTTGTGTGACTGACACATTTTGTTTAGGTCTGGGTATTTGTTTGTGTGATTTTCATGTTTGTAAACGTACCCACAACACAAGAATAATTAATAGTGTGCGTTTTTTTTTTAATTCTTGGTTAATTCCCCAATTGCTTTCTACAACACGCGTGAGAACAAATGGGGTGGAGCTATTCTTTACGGGATCCATACGGCAATTATGTAATAAAGAATTATGTACAATATTCGCTTTGAGGAAATAAGTTATTTCTTTTCATAATGTTCGAATGTAATTTTTGGAACTCTGTTCTCTCTGCCTACCCCGCAAGGGATCTGGCGTGATAGAAATTGCACCCTTTGGAAACCAACAAAATTAATAAAATAGGTATTCGTACAGTAAATAATTATAAGTGACAAAATCATCCAACAATTTTACATAAAGACGGAATTGTGTTTTTATTGACAACACTGAATCTCAAATTTATTTTTGTAACTTGAAATCCGTTTTTTATTCTATTTACTAGTAAATATATGAAAAAACAATAAACTTATGTATGGAAAGTAGTTCCGCTTGCGTTATAGTGATTTTTTGACCTCAAATCGCGTTCTTACATCACACACCTTTTTTGAGATTTTTTATTAATACGTGTTACTCGATAGACGCCAGGCAGGCCAATGAATGACAGAAGCTTGTAATTTGGCTGCGGGCATATTCTTAGCCGACATACATTTACGCGGTTACTGCTAATCACACTAGATTACATGTATATCAATGTCTCTGGAAGGGTAAAACCTAATCTGTCTCACCTCGATCTATGAAAATAGGATTTTTCCTGGCAGTGAGGCAGTCTAGGATATTTTATTATATCTCACCAACGACCCAGATAACCAACCAATGACATCGCACATCAATCCGTTTGAACCTCGCGTGACAGCCGCCATTAATATAGTGGCGGGAAAACGCGCGGTTGCCAAACATGGCGGATTTGTTTTGGCGCGTTCAGAAACGCGATTAATTGATATATGGCACGATACACCCCGTGGATACGGGATTTTGTGGGATTGTGCTACTTGTTTTTTTTCCATAAATATATTACGAAATGCGGTGGATTACTTGAATTCCATCCCCAATTGAAGCGATAAGTTTTTTTTTTATTTAAAGTCACTATTCCCTGCAGAAGGCCTTTTTTCTGCAGTGGACGTTTTTTCGGCTGATGATTAATGAAATGATGAATTCTATACAGGCTCACAAAATTTAGGAATTACGTAATAGTTGGAGTACTTAATTATTCTTCATCACTTAAAGCACATGGAACAATAACACACAAAATAATCTCATATAAATTAATAAATATATTATCCCTGTTAAGAAACTGTCCCACCGTTGGGCACGGGCCTCCTCTCAAACTGACAGGGGCCCGTGCCATAGTCTTTAGGCCATAGTCCACCACGCTGGCCTAGTGCGGGTTGGTGAACTTCAGACACCTTCGAGAAACTCTTAGGCATTTCCTTTACCGTTAAAGCAAGTGTTAGTAAATATTTAATACGCACATGCTTTTGAAAAGACGGAGGTGCGTGCCTGGGTTCGAACCCGAGACCTCTGACTTTGCAGTCCAACGATCTAACCACTAGGCTATCACTACAATAAATTTTAAAAATTACTTTAAATATACACACCGTCACGCCTATATTCCCCAAGCGGGGGTGGCAGAGGTGTAATGGGTACACCCACGTTTCGCCGACGATGTTAGGTCCCATGTTATTCATTCGTTCGGTTCGTCTTTATTTAATAAGTTCGTAGTGTGAAAAGGATAGCATATCAACTCGATGGCATCTCACGCTAACATTAAACTGTCCTGTGTTAAGGCCTCAGTAAACTGAAAATACCCACGTCGTGTCGCCATCTAATAATAATAATATTAGCCCTGTTCAGAAACTGTCCCACCGTTGGGCACGGGCCTCCTCTCAAACTGAGAGGGCTTAGGCCATAGTCCACCACGCTGGCCCAGTACGGGTTGTAGAACTTCACACACCTTCCAGAAACTCTTAGGCATGCAGGTTTCCTCACGATGTTTTCCTTCACCGTTAAAGTAAGTGATAATTTATTTTTAATATGCCCTTGCTTTCGAAAAGACAGAGGTGCTTGCCTGGGTTCGAACCCGAGACCTCTGACTTTGTAGTCCAACGGTCTAACCACTAGGCTATCACTGCTATCAAATGCCAAAGCCTAATAGTATTTTTTAATACTAAACATAAAACAACTTAAAATTTGCACCTATCAGTTAAAAAGTAATTCAACAAAGTTATCGAAAAGTTTTTATGAATCGCGTGACTCTGCCGTTCCCAATGACACCTTAACCAGAAAGCTGTTAAGAATTATATAAATAAAAGTAAATGCTTATGCGAAAACGTTTTGAAGTCATTAACGCTGTTTTACTTTAAAAAGTAAAACAGCGTTAATGACAACAAGCGTTGTAACAGATATACAATGTGAAAGTGGAAGGATGCAGGTACCGGGGAAGACCTAGACTATCTTACCTCGACCAAATAAACAGAGTCTTATCTGATGGAAAAGTCAAGAGTCTCCGTAACCGGCGAGCGTGTATGAGACGAACTATGAGAGTCGAGAAAGCCAGAGAGGTATGTAAGGAAAGAACCTGTTGGAACTCTGTACTCTCTGCCTACCCAGCAAGGGATCTGGCGTGAGGTTATAGATAGATAGATACTTTAAAAAAATAACCACCGTCAAGCTTATATATGTAGAATGAGGGGTAGTGAAAATTGAGAAAAAATTCACACAGTTTTTTTTTAATCTTGTACTTTAAATAAATATCGTCGTAAATAATAATAATAAGAATCTTTATTCACGAATTGCTTTACAGTACATAACTCCTAGTGTTTGGAGACCAATATTATAATTAACAAAAATGTGCACGTGTGTATTTTTTGCGTATTGCACCGGTGTCAGTATAGATGGATGAGAATATATGATTGCGCATGAAATCTTCCATTATTCGTCTTTTTCAGTCTCCAGTCTTAAAAACAATGGTTACAACTCCTCCCATACATCACTTCTGATACTCCTAATTGAAACCATTATTTACATTAACAATAAATCATTTAGCATAAGTCTTCAGTCAAATTCTATCAAAAGTCCTCATGTCCCAAATATATACTGAGAGAATCCTAAGAAGGGTTAGCAAAAGTGTACTATTTACGATGTGGGTATGAATTGTATAGACTAAGGTGACATTAGCTGGTTATATATGTAAATATGCATTATGTATTACTAGCTATTATATGGTATTTAATCTGCGTAAGATTATGAAAATTGTGTCACTGGACCGTTGCTAGTACTTATACCCAGAGATGGGCAAAGTGTAATAAGATGAATGATTAACCACCCCCGCTTGGGGAATATAGGCGTGATGGTGTATTAATGGTTAATATTACAATTACATTTTGTAAGCTTTAACGATAACGATTACTCTTTTAATCTTGAATCGTGATTGAATATTACAAAATGCAATTGTAATAATGCTTCTAGCACAGGACTTCCCTATTTTAAGTACCAGCCGCACATTTTATTGATGTGATCGCTCACCCATTGTATTTAATGTATGCAACATACTTTATTGTTTCCTTATATTTTAACAATAAAGATTCATTATTATTTGTATCACGCTGATATTCAATATGAAAGGCTTGCATGGGGACATGGATCCAACACGGAGAGGCCCTTTGTGAGGAGTTAATTTTATGTAAGTCACCTGCTGAGATCACTTGCTGAAAATTAAGAAACATAACCAGCGAACTGACTCCGGCAGATGCAAGGACTATTTTAAGTTATGGTAAGAAAACAAGGGCTATATAAATAAGGTTTGGTAGACAAAGATTGGACTATTTCAAAGGGGACGGACACCGACCATAATTAGTGATACCTAACCCGTGGCCGGCGGTGACTCGCCGCTTACTAGATGGGCCCTCAAACTTAGGACAACTGAGAGCAACACCGGTGTTAGCGGCTCAGGGGTGTAGAGGTGTGCTGCGCTTTCTCGGAAGTTACTCGCGGCGTTATGCGTTATTATTATTATGAGTGAGTTAAATAAAAGCTTGTAAAAAAAATGTGGATCGCATATCGCCAAAGATGTTAATCCCAATATACTAGAGGCGAGCCCATTCTCAGTATACCGGTCACAATTCTTGAGTCCAGATTGCTGTCAAAGAGTTTCGATAGAAAAACTACATTTGGTCCAACGTAAGATTCGAAGCTAGGACCTCGTGATTGCGACTAAAGCTAAAGCTACAAGGCAGCCAAAAGAATCACTTTTCTCCAAAAACCAATGAAGTACACAATCATAATATAAACATTAATCAAATCGAGAACAAAAGTGTTTTTATTCATGTAGGCCAAAAGGCATTTATGAATAGTGAAGAGAAAATTATTGATTACTTAAGACTCTACCAGCCGTTCGTAAAGTCATCCCTGTGGAGAAAAACGACCAGAAACTCCACGGTTACTCTTTTTAAAAATGAGAGTTCAACTATTATTTTTGTATACATTGCATTCATGGGGTATGGGAGAACAATGCAGAGCGAGCTTAAATAAACACCGTCACGCCTATATTCCCCAAGCGGGGATGGCAGAGGTGTACTGAGTACACCCACTTTCCGCCGACGATGTTAGGTCCCATGTAATAAGGGGCGAGCCTATTGCCATATACCGGGCACAATTTCGGCCTCCGGACCCATACTGGGAATTTTTCGTTAGAAAAATTACATTTGTCGGACGATTTAGCGCAGTGGTAAAGAGCTTAAGCTGATCCGCCCACTGTGTCTAATAGTCGCTGGTTCGATTCCCGCACGGGACAAATCTTTGTGTGACCCGCAATTATTTGTCTCGATCTTGGTGCTTGTATATGTCAATTTTCATTTTGTAAACGCACCTACAACACAGGAAGAATTCAAAGTGTGGGGCTACGTTTTGAAAAAAAATATTGTCTGTCCTAGTATTTGAACCCAGGACCTCGTGATCGCCCTGCCGCCACCGCCGGCCGCGACATGTTCTCACCGATGGCCCCGATGCTTTGTCATCCATTCTTTCCGCTCAGAATACGGGCGACGACGACGTAGTCGTAGATCCCCTCCCATAGCCGGCGGTTGACCGGTGCACTTAGTAGTGCACCCGTCCCCCTACAGCGACTGTCCCAACCGAAGGCGCCCTCGAGCATGTCGCCCCTTGCCCTTCTGGCTCGAGCGTAGTGGTTGCACGCTCGCCCTTAAGTCCGGTGAAGCTGTAAAAGCCTTGCAGCCAACAGCGTACATCACTCCCACACACACACGCAAAGCGATGCGCTTTGCCACTAGACCAACGAGGCAGACTTTCAACACACAATCTTTTTGTTAAAAAGTGGGTGCAATTACAAACAAATGCAATTCACATAAAAACACCCGACACAAATATTAGTGGGTCAAACGATGATTTGTCCCGTGCGGAGTTCAAACCCACGACAACTCGATAGAGTGAGCAGAGTGTTAACCACTAGACCTAGCCGTCCGTCACAAATTCACGAACGACATAGATAAGACCCTGATAAGCAAGCCTCGCCACAAAGGCCCAAGAACTTGACGTCCCAAAAAAAATTACTTTCGCTGGTAATACAATAACACTTACTCAGTGAACTGACATTATCGTACCCTCCGGCGAAGTTACTTTAAGAAAATTCAAGAAAAATTCATTTAAGAAATTACATTTCTTTCTGTGTGTGTATTAATTATGTGTAGTGCAAAAGTAATAGTTTAATAAACTGAGTATTTGTAGTACAGCTGTGTTCAATTTATTTCTAAAGAAAAAAGATTCTCACTTGAAATATGTACAATGGAAAAAGAATTATTCTATCTGTGGAATATTTGAAAGCTCTTTTTACGTTATATTAATAGAAATACACTAGCTGTAAATTTTTCCAAAATAATAGAATAAAATGGATTTTTCTAAAATAATAGTAAATTAAAGTGCAAGCTATTTGAAATGTTCAGTGAGTTATGTTTGTGACGGTACATATAGAACATATGTACCCAAGTTGAACGATCAATAAAATATAGGATTCTTCGTACCAACATAAACTGTACTTATAATAACAGCCTATACTGCCCACTGCTGGGCAAAGGCCTTCTCTCACAAATTGAGGTAAGAGAGATTAGGTCATACTCCACCACGCGAACCCAGTGCGGATTGGTGGAGGCAGGTTTGTTGCCACCTGCTGTTGGAACTTATCAAGCCGCCTTTAAGGCTTCCAACTCGGCTTCATGACTACCACATTAAGTGGTAGCCGGGACCAACGGCTTAACGTGCCTTCCGAAGCACGGAGACGCTCGAATATGAAAATGCTACAAACGGTCACCCATCTCAGGCCGACCGAGTCGAACGCTGCTTAACCTTGGTGATCGGTAAGAACACCGCGGTGCACAGCGCTACGAGCGCCTATGTAATGTACTTAGTATAATAAAAATAATAAAACTAGGAGTGTTCAGTTCCGTGTGTGTGTGAATGATCTATGCTGTTGGCCGCGGGGCCTTTACAGCTTCACCGGACAAGAGGGCGAGCGTGCAACCACTACGCTCGAGCCAGAAGGGCAAGCCGGCAACTAGCTCAAGGGCGCCTCAAGGAGGAACGGCATTGGCTTGGGCGGTCGCTATGGGAGAGCGTCTCGGCGTGGTGCTCTGCACCGGTCGGCGGGCAAGGGATTCTTCGACCTCGCCGGCGAGGTCGGTGTCTGATCTTGTATGCGGTATCTGTACGAAATAAGGAATCTAAGGGCATCGGGAGGATCGGTGAGAACATGCCGCGGACGGCGGTAGCAGATGATAGAAGGGGAGTTATGTTCGTAGTTGGCGGCGGCTACGAATAGCGGATTTCTATGATTGGACGCGTTCGAAAAATATCGGGTTGTCGCTTTTTTAATAAAGACGCGAATAGGAGACCGAGATTGGAATGGATCAGTTCCGTGTGTCGCTGAACCTACAACTAAGTTGATACAAGTAGTTTCTGTACCAAAATAAGTTTTAAAAATAAAATACATACGACCGCATGCACAAGCACTAGGTTTCTAACGCCTTATTTACCCGATGGCTGATTACAGAAATAATACAGTCACGTTTAAAAACTGCCAGAATATATTACAATAGAATAACCCTGAAACTTTTCTATTTCGCAGTATTATAGCTTTGCCAGTCACGAATATAAACGGATGACTTATAATATCGCGAAACGTAAACGCTTTCACGTTTATTTTTGTTAATTTATGTTTTATGGACTTGTGAATACGGTTGAGATTTCGTGGTTTATGGTGATGGAAATTGATTGCGATTTTTCCTGTTACTTGTAGAAGCTTTTTCATGGCTTCCTGTGGTTGTTCCACTGTTTCAGCTCGGTTTTCTTTTATACCTATTGTTGCGAAATGGGTTTTTTCTACACTCGTTTGCTTTTGCGTCGTTTTAAGGAAGAAAAAATAATTTTGGTATTGAAATATAATAAAGATCTGTAAAAATCAAGAACTTCAATTATCTTGGCTTATATATTGTTGCTTCTTTAAACAAACTAGTTGTCTTGTGTTTGATTTTTAAAAGTTTTATTAAAAAGTAGCTGTATCCCGCGACTTCGCCAGCATGTAATTTAACAACAAGGTATTTTTCTAAAATATCAGTAGCCCAAGTTACTTTTTATAACATTAGTGAAAGTCTCATCAAAATCGGTCCAGCCGTTTTGGAGATTATTCGGAACAAAAAGACAGACAGACAGACAAACATTTTAATAATTGTGTTTTTGTTATAAGTACCGTATATACTCTCATATCCATTTAGTAAAAAGCTGTTATTTCGACATTACAAACAGAAAATTCAATTATATTTATTTGTATAGATTACATTGTATTTATTTACTATAATTACGTTTATATAAAACACAGAGTACTCTAAATATATATATATATATATATATATCTCTCTTTTTTTTGCGTTTATCCTGTAATGAACGTCAAAGAATTATTTCGTTTTGTTATAAAAAAAAACGTTGCCCCACCCCAGAAATTATCGCCATCTCATAATTGCTATTACAACATGTTATAAGGCAAAATTTGTATACTCCCAAATTCCCAGAACATACATTACTCAAATACTGATCCATAGACAGCCACAACAAAACACAATCGACTCTATATCTTAAGCAATCTTAATCATGTCTTTCAACACCTTTCGCGCTCATAGGCACCCACTTCCAATCCAATCCAATTTATAATCTATGGCTCCATCGTTAACCGATGATTCTGCCAATGTCAAGTTTGCAAAATTAAGAAAAAAAAAGTGACGAACAATCGGTTTAAGTATGAATGAGCGGTAAACTTAACGAAAAAACACCAGAACATCAAATTAACTATGATGGCAATAAAGAAAACTTGGTAAAGTAGGTACGAAAAGCTGTTTTTTTTTATGAATTGCGGCAAAGTCAAAATAAGTAAAAGTAAAAAAAGAGGATGAAAGAAACGCTTATGAAGCATAATATGAAAACAAATATTAGCTATAACCTAATATGATTTACACTGATAAGGCACCCACTTAGTTTGACAAATATGAACTGTCAACATGAAAAGAAGACCCAGAAACTACAATAAGAAACAATTACTAATAATACGTTATTAGGTCTTCAATAACTGAACTACGGCCCTTTGATATAATGAGCAGCGGTCAGTAATAAATGAGAACTACTGGATAAAGGAACCGAACAATTCTAAGAGGTATAACTGTTGGGAGAGATGTAAAGGTTGCAGTATAGTGGTAAAGAAAAGCGAAGCTATACAAGATGTAACATAATTAACGCTAGACTTGAAAAGAGTTTGTTCTGAATCGGCAACCGAATCGCTTCCAACTATTTTTTAAAGTAAACTTATTTGTTTTTTTTTTAATTTTCAAAAAACCCTTTACTCGCTCAGTTTGCTGTATTAAACAAGATTTAATAATTATTCAAATCATAACGGCTATTTTAAATGTGTTTCTATTACACACACCTCAATACGCATGCAACAGTTAATTATTTATTAAATTCTATGGTTAGGCCCGTGCCCAACAGTGGGACAATTTCTTAACAGGGCTAAAATTATTATTATTATTTATTATATAAATTTTATGGTTAACTTGGGTACCAAAGAGCTTACAAAAATGGTAGAAAACTTCTTAAATTGGAAGTTTGATTTTCATATTGAATTCGTAAAGCATTAATTAAATTGGAGTGTCTAAGGTCTTGCGTTATACGTATATGTTACACCTTGTATATCGCAAATTATACCTACCTGACTTTAAGGCTAAGACTGGTCCATATATACTACGAATATAACACGTTATGACAAGCGAGATTTCATTCAGCACCCAGATGTAATAGCTTGTAGGACTCGTCTGTTACAGTTAGATGATATTTAGCTAAATAAATCATATTTTCCTAGACAAAGAGTAGAAGTTAAAAACCATGTTTTTTTTAAATATTTACATACACCGTCACCCCATATTGGGGCATTCCATGTGTATAGCAGAAGTGTACTATGTACATCCACTTTTAGCCTTCTGCTATCAAACCGGAATTTCAGTCTCTACTGACAATTATTGGATATATAAACCTCACTAACAGTTTATCCGAAACAAGATTCGAACCCAGAATATCTTGATCACGACCCACGCCATATCCCACTAGTTCAACGAAGCAGTATACAAAAATTCGGATAAAAATAAATCAAGAAGTTGAAAAAGAAAAAAAACAACAAAATTGACTTATACATTATTCACTACGCTATACCCCGCTAACAACCGCTAGCACTACGCAACAGTCTTTAGCATCAGCCAATACAAGGGAAACATTTAATTATTTCTAAGAAAAATTATATCACAAGCAACAATCATGTTGGGAAACCAACAACATATTTTCTCTAATATTAAAGGGAAGAGGAAAAAAAATTCTACAATATATTATACCGTGTATCTGTGGTTCATTAGATCATACTTAGAAATGTTTCAAGATGAGTTGTTTTTTATAAAAAAAAACGTAGCCCCACTTTAGCAATTTTTCCTGTGTCGTGGGTGGGTTTACAAACGGGAAAATTCACATTTACAAATATCCAGACCGAAATAAATAATCGTGGGTTACACAAATATTTGTCACTATTGGATCCAGTGGGCGGAACAACTTAAGGTCTTAACCACTGCGAGAAATCGGCCGTTAATGTTGATGAAGGTGTTGCTAAAAAGACAACATTTTGAAGCGGAATAATTGTCTTCGTAGCGCTGATAGCCCTGAGGGACAGAGGTATTATTAACCATCAGCAAAGTTAAGCAACGTTCGGCCCGGTTGGTGAAAAATGGGTGACCGTTTGTGGCTAAAGCATTTTTGAGCATCTTCCTGATTTAGAAGACACGTTAAGTCGGTAGGACCGGTTTTCCCTTAATGTGGTATGTAAGTCAAATTAAAGGAAACCCCCTCATTTCAGAATTATTCAATTGATTTGGACGATTTGTTCGACTGGTTGAGAGCTTAACTCACTCCGCCCACTGGATCAAGTTGTCACGGATTTGACCCCCACATGCGACAAATGTTTATGCGACTGACCACTATATGTTTCAGTCTGTACATTTGTGCATGTGAATTACATGTTTTTAAAGGCACCGTGAGTGCGCGCAGAAATAATTCCTAGTGAGATGGATCCACGTTTTTAAAAAAAGTTCTGTGTATTAAATATACCTCCGTCTACACTTTTGCAAACATCTTTAAATACATTTATTATATACAAGGTGTATCGTAAATAACGCAAGAACTCGGACACCCCGATTAGATAATTTAATTGCTTCATAAATTCTATACGAAAACCAAATTTCCAATTTTTTTCTTTATGTATATCATCACACCTGATTCCTTGCGGGATAGGCACCGAGTTCCAACAGGTTCTTTCCTTACATACCTCTCTGGCTTCCTCCACTCACATAGTTGGTCCCATACACGCTCGCCGGTTACGGAGACTCTTCACTTGCCCTTCAGATAAGACTCGGGCTAAGGTAAGATAGTTTAGGTCTTCCCAAGTACCTACATCCTTTGTCTTTCGCATTGTATATCTGTTTTGTCATTCTTTCTTCTGACATTCTTTGTATATGCCCGAACCAACCGAGAATACCCTTTCTCATCTTTACACCGGTACTGTCTTTCATACCTACTCGCTTTCTACTACGCTGTTGCAAATACGGTCGGTCAGCTTTACTCCGCACATCTTCCGCAAAGCTCGCATTTCCACCGCATTTATCCTACTTTCATTCTCCTTCTTACATACCCAGCTCTCGCTGCTATATAACAGCGTTGGGACATGCACTCTATTAAGTATGGCCAGCTGCGCCTTTTGGATGCCGCCGTGCCGGCTCCCAAGTAGCTTTCCTATCGCACCATTCGCTCTTTTCCCTGCACTCACTCTTCTTTCTATATCAGCGCTGTATTTCCCATTCTTACTGAATGCGCATCCAAGATATACAAGCTCATTCTCTTGCTCCAGCACATCGTTACCAAACATAATCCTTGCATTCGTTCTGGTTATTATTATCCCCTTTTTAAGCATATTTACACCCTAATTAACAACGAAACTTGTACGTGTATGTATGCGTATTAAAAAATACGTTTTAGAAATGCATTTAAAATTAGTATTGCTATGCTTTGAATCAAGAATAAATTCAGTTTATTGTAGCGCACTAAAGGAGTAACAGCATTTAAAAAAAAATGTAAGGTACATTCAAAATTATTGTAATCAATTCGGTTAATAATATTAGCCCTGTTAAGAAACTGTCCCACTGCTGGGCACGGGCCTCCTCTTCAACTGAGAGGGTTTAGGCCATAGTCCACCACGCTGGCCCAGTGCAGGTTGGCGAACTTCACACACCTTCGAAAAACTCTTAGGCATGCAGGTTTCCTCACGATGTTTTCCTTCACCGTTAAAGCAAGTTATAATTAATTTTAAATACGCACATGCTTTCGAAAAGACAGAGGTGCGTGCCTGGGTTTGAACCCGAGACCTCTGACTTTGCAGTCCAACGGTCTAACCACTAGGCTATCGGTTACCGATTTAGAATAAACTACTTTCAAATCTTGCGTTTATTATGTTACACCTTGTATATATATATTTTATAGCCTCACAATGGAATTGAAAGCCGCAATAAAAAACCGACAGAAGTCGATCACAAGATCGCGTGAGCTCCCGTGCGTTCGTAAATTGTTCAGAAGTCTATACTTAGCAAAGATTGTCTGTTAAGTACCCCACAGCGTTATTGAATTGCTACGAATAATATGTTACAAATGTTCAAACGTTTCCGTTAAAAGAGTTCAACGAAAATTGGATTCGCCTAGTGAAGTGAGAGGGCTCAGCACGAAAACTTTGACATAAGCCTAACGCTATCGAGTAAACGTGCTGTCATGTTCATGTTTGTTTAGTAAATTTGTAGTGTTTGTGATAGCATCGTTGGTCTAGTGACGAATAATGTGCTTTGGGTTCAAATCCTAGGTTGGTCAAATGTGGTTTTTCTATCAAAAAAAGCCCCAGTCCGAAGTCTGAAATTGTGCCCGGTATATAAATAAGACCTAACATCAGTGAAAAGTGGGTGTACACAGTACACCTCTACCAACCCCGCTTGAGGAATATAGGTGTTACGGTGTTTGTTTATTTTATGTTATTTCTCGAAGGCTTCTGATAGTAAAGTTCAAAAGAATTTCATTTGCTACATGAAGTGAGTACAGGCGGCAATATAAGTAGTAATCTGATGTAGCCAAAAAAAAGGAGCTTAAGCCGCTCCGCCCACTGTGTCTAATAGTCGCGGGTTCGATTCCCGCATGGGACAAATCTTTGTGTGATACACAATTATTTGGTTCGGTCTGGGTACTTGTGTATGTGAATTTTCATGTTTGTAAACGCACCCACGACACAGGAATAAATCCTATAAATATAAAAGTTGTATGTTTGGTTGTTTGTTACCCAATCACGTAAAAACAGCTGAACAGATTTAGAGGAAATTTGGCCCACAATTTATCACCTGGATTATTACATAGGATAGTTTTTATCCCGGAAACATGTTAGGTTCCTGATAATACACAGTATATTTAAAATGGTTTATTTACCACCACCGATACTTCAATGAATGCAATCACCGGCTGCCATATGAGGAAATTAAAATATATTCAGGCGCCTAGGGACCGAATGGAAATGTATTTGCTGCATTGAAAAAAGAACACGATCACGCCAACGCCCGACTCACATCCTAGGTGGGATAAAGTGTAATTTTCCTATGGAAAAAATACCAGTATAAGTCTGGTGTCTGGAATCGTATAGGTACCGGCATAGAAATGATCGTCAATTGATGAAATACGTGAATTAAAACTAGACTCAATAACGAGATAACGCCTACGGACTGCCTATAAATAATATCAGATATATACACTGTTGACTGCCTTAGATAGATATATTTTACTTTATTGTACACCAATACATTATATAAAATAATATTAGCCCTGTTCAGGAACTGCCCCACTGTTGGGCACGGGCCTCTTCTCGAACTGAGAGGGTTTAGGCCATAGTTCACCACGCTGGCCCAGTGCGGGTTCGTGAACTTCACACACCTTCGAGAAACTCTTAGACAGGTTTCCTCACGATGTTTTCCTTCACCGTTTAAGCAAGTGATAATTAATTTTCAATACGCACATGCTTTCGAAAAGACAGAGGTGCGTCCGACCACTAGGCTATCATTGCGTCGCCAATACGTTTACACTGAAAAAATTAACACAGAAGACGGAGGTAAAATTGGCGGTCTTATCGCTAATAGCGATTTCTTCTAGACAACTAGAAGAGAAAGAACATGCAAAAATACAAAAATAGAGGGCAGGAGATGGTCTACAGTTATTAGTTACATTTCTTTTAGGTAATATAGATTCACCGGACGATTTAGCGCAGTGGTTAAGGGCTTAATCCGCCCCACCCACTGTATCTAATAGCCGCGGGTTCGATTCCCGCACGAGACAAAACTTTGTGTGACCCAAAATTATTTGTTTCGGTCTGGATATTTGTGTATGTGAGTTTTCATATTTGTAAACGCACCTACGACACAGAAATAAATCCTAGTATGGGGCTACGTTATTTAAGCAAAAAATGCTTATAAATATATGATACCTGACATAATATTATACAAGCACTTCAACACTTCAATGTACCGATAGTCAATGCGGCATCACTGGAGAAATCTAAGAAGCGCCCAAGTCTCGATCGAATCGTAGGCTTTCTCATAGTCCACAAACGCCAAGCATAGTGGCCGATTATACTCCTCGGTCTTCTGTATAATCTGCCGCAGCGTATGTATGTGGTCTATGGTGCTAAAGCCTCTCCGGAAAGCCTCTCCTCTCCTCTCCTTGTTCGGGAGGCTGGAAGTCATCAAGCCTGCGTTCGAGACGACTCTCGAAAACAACTAGTAAACATGGCTCAGCAGTGTGATGGGCCTATGGCCTGTTTACGTTCACCTTAGAGGACGCCTTCAAGCTTTTGGAATGGCAAGGACTTGGCATCAACATCAATGGCGAATACATCTCACCTCTACATACTCACCTTCGATTTGCCGACGACATTGTGGTCACGCCGGAGTCGCTGGAAGATCTAGGACGAATGCTCGGCGACCTCAACAGAGTATCTCAACAAGTGGGTTTTAAAATGAACATGGACAAAACGAAAATAATGTTTAACGACCATGTCGTACCCACCGCACTCACCGTTGGGAACTCGACTCTTGAAGTTGTCGACGAATACATTTACCTGAGATAGGAAGTCCGGTTAGGTAGGTCCAATTTTAAGAGAGAGGTCAATCCACGAATCCAATGGCGGTGGAAATCTTCCTATAATCGCTAATCGCCGCACAGATAGCGCGTGCAGGACGCAGGACGCATTGGTGTGAAGACGTCCATACAAACACTACTGCAGGAACTGATCGCCACCGTGCACGCCATCACGGACGTGGCTAGACGGGTTAGTTTGGCCGTACCCCTGATACAGGCAATGCATTCAACAGCACGCATCTTGGACTGAGACGGATTTATCAAAAAATATTTATTGGTCGACTGACGGATTTTGCGGCTGTCACGACTATATTTAAAACAGTTTCCACAGAGCTCGCCACTGACATTTCAATGATTGCAATCACCGGCTGCCAGATGAGGAAATTAAAATATATTCAAACACCCAGGGACCGAATGGAAATGTATTTGCTGCATTAAAAAAAGATCACCGTCATGCCTATATTTACCCACATCCTAGGTTGGATGAAGTGTCATTTACCTATAGAAAAAAATCACAGTATATATCCCATAGGCCGATCAAAGTGTGCTATCGAAAAAATCTCAACAGCAGACCGGAGTCTGAACCTATGCCCGGTATAATGTCAATAGGGTAACACCCTATTACATCAGGACTTATTCATCACATAGTCTTGTTTAATAACATCAGCTGTACACCGCAGGATTACATTACAGAGACTAATTTAGACTCGGCGGGTAACATAAAGCAGTCTAATTTAAACGCAGCACGTGCCTCGCACTCTATCATACTTAACATAGTAACAGCAGTATAACTAAACCTGACCTAAACTAGTAGTTATGTTAAAAACGACAAACATAGCCAAACAGGAATACAAATAACTTTAAGGGCTGATTTTTAATCATCATACAAATGTCATTTATATGATAAAATATAAAACGAATATTAATGAAATATCATAAAAGCATAGATGTAACATGCTATATCTATGCGTACAAGGATCTGGTGGCCCACGGCCAAAATTGGAACTAACGCTGTTATCAAGTGAAATGTCACTTCATAACAGTCGCAGAGTTGCCGTTTTGCTATGAAATTTAACCCAGTTCTTTTTTTAATGAGTAACCGTGCGGACCCATTCGTTGAAATATTACCTTGGAAGTGGGAAAAGTTTACTAAATGATAACCATAATTTCACACCAACGCCCCCCTTTCAATGTCATTCGTGGGCCAAAAGATTCTTGTGACACTATAGGTTGATTTATTTAATCTTTATATTCATTCAGGTTATAATTAATTCGATAAATAACTTTTTGACTGATGACTGAAAAATCACCCCTAAAAGAAATATAAATAACTAGTTTCTGCACGCAACTTCGTCTGCGTTAACTTTAGGCAAGAACTTAAGATTTTTCCGGGTTAAAAAGTGTTCTATGTGTTAATCCAGGTTATAAACTATCTGGGCGGGCACCCTGACGGCCCGAAACGTGGTGCTGCTGCACTGCGCGCAGCGAGTCATGGCCGTCAGGGCCATCCGAGGATACCGCACCATCGGAATTGAGGCAGCAACGCTCCCCGCCAGAACGCCTCCATGGGAGCTGGAGGCACAGGTGCTCTCCGAGCTATATGCCTGGCGTAGGGATCCTACCAATACCTTGGATCCCTGCGCCCCGAGAGCGAGGCGGACGGAACTACACCGAGCTGTGCTGGAGGGCTTACGATTCCTGTGGCCCAGCAGTAGGACGCCGAGGGGTTTTAGTGGGTGCAAGCCCCACATAACCACCCGGGCCGTGCCCTCGGCCCGGTGGTATGCGTTAGGCATTTCACCTCGTAAAAAAAAAAAGTTATAATCTATCTGTGTGCCTAATTTCATGCAAATCCATTAAGCCATTTTTGCGTGATTGAGTAACAAACATCCAAACATTTAAACATGCAAACTTTTACATTTATAACATTACTAGCTGACCCGACAGACGTTGTCCTGTCATTCAATTCAAACTGGAATACTATATTATTTTTATTGTTGTATATTTTGATATTCATCCATTCTTGGCGCATCTTCATCAATTGTTGGCGCATTAAAACGACTTGCGTGTTGTGCTACAGGCGTCTTATCGGCTCTGATGACAATTTTGTGGTCATCAGATGGCATGCGATCCAATGCGGTCTTGAATAATGCAACCAATTCGTTGTGTTGATGGAAAAATATTTGGGGTTGTTCCACAATTGGTCTTTTCACTGAATTATTGTGTGCACAACGCTGATCGACTTGTCTTGCTGAATCGCCTAGAAAATAAATTTGCAATAATTTGTAGTCACTGTCCGGCATTGGCAATAAGAAACCTGTTTGATATTTGACCCTGAAACTGCAACAATAAATAGATGTAATATAGGTAAAAGTAAAATTGGTGGTAAAACTTTAATGTTTCCCATTACACTTACCTTGAAGCCAGTGGGCATAAAATTATCTCGAATAATTTTTGTTGCACCAAATGAGGTCATTTGAAAGCAATTATTGTATGGCAATACATTTTTTGACACACATCCTGCAGGATATGAGTCAAAAAATGTTTGCAATCTGGCCCATTTCCAGAAACCAACGAATGTAGTGGGTCTAGTGGCGCTTCCAATGGCATCAATTTGACCTGGCCGCTGGCGCAACACAATTCAGGGGCTTCATTTTTGAACTTCAATGCCTTGCAATGTGAACATACAACGTTCATAGGTCCAATAGCACCGATTTGCTTTGAACTGTAATCGATTGCCACGTTATAATTGAATGCAGCTCGATGTGGATCAAATGCAACATTTCTATGTTCTTGATATCGATTCCGTTCAACTTCATTTCGCGCTTTGCGTTGCTCATCAGTTTGACTTGCTCTTAAATATCTTTGACTTGCGGCATTGTAAGTTCTGCGACCTATGTTTGTACGTCTACTTCTAGGCATTTTTAACATCAAAATTTCAATTAAAAAACTATAAATGAACAAACTTAAAACTCCATAAATTTTCCGAATCAATCGACTGTGCAGTGTGCACTAAGAAATGAAAACCATAATTCAATAACAATATGCAAAATCAAAGCAAAATAGTTTAATTTTACCTCGTCAAAGATATCATTCCGACCAGGGAGCTGGATAAGGGTTATAATTTGTTCTTAATGCCGACCATGGATTTCCATGATGAAGTCCTTCATTCCGACCGATACAACTAATTAACGCAAAGAGAATATAACGCTAGAATAATGCGATCTTTGTAAACGGTATTGGCGGTGTGCGATCTGTCTGAACAACTGACATACAACTGTCAAACAACTGACAGTTATTTCAAACGTGCGTAGCAAAAAGTATATAACGCTGGCTAAGGTTACATTAAAAAAGTTTATAATAAAGGTAGTCGATGTTTTCTTAAATTTACTTAAGCTTCTGCGCAATTTTCTTAAATTTTTTAAATGGAAGAACCTACGACGAAGTATTAGAAAACATTAAAAAAAATGAATGAAATCGGTAAAGCCGTTCTCAAGTTATAGCGTGACCAGGAGAAATAGGAGTTCAATTTTATATATATAGATAGATAGATACGTAGGATAACCTAAATCAATAAGCTTATTATACTGTCTTACTACTGAAAAAATATCTTCTCTCACAAATTAATGTGACAGACTTTACATTAGGTCATAACATGTGGAACCAGTAAGTATTAGTGGAGGCAACTATGTAGTCACCTGCTGTTAAGTAAGGGAAATTTCAAACTTATCGGCCGCCTATAAGACTTCTGCATGCCCCAACACCTGCATGCGGCAGGATTTGATTAATGCTACCAACAATGCGATCGAGGTGGCCGCGTTCTGGGTCGCTTCTGTATAGATTTTACATGTCTGCCGTCGAAACGATAAGACTTCCAACATCTAAACGAATACGACATTGCGTGGCATCCGGGACCAGCGGCTTAGCGGGCTTTCTGAAGCACGGAGCCGCACAAATATGAAAATGCCACAGACGGTCTTTTCTTCATTACATCTTAGACCCACCGAGCCAAACGCTACTTAATCTTGGTGATCGCTAAGAACACCGCGATTGTACGACACCTCAACTACACCTGCTTGGGAAATCTAGGTGTGTATTGTACACAGAATGGTAACACGCAACAAAGCAGGCTAAACATTGCGACATCGAGATATGAGACGCTCGTCTTTGCATAATACATGAATTAGAGCGATTTACACAGCGCGATACAGCGAGCTGACGTCACAAGTAATTAATGTTAAAACTTATGTTTATTAATGTTAATATTGCTTGAGTAGCGACTAGCGAAATGGTACGTGATTAAGGAACGAAAATAGAATAGGGATGGTCGAAATAAAAATGGTGGAGTATTCTGAACAAAAGAAATAAACATCGCCATGCTTCTGGAGTGGAGGAAGCCACAGTAAAGGAAGAACGTGTTGAAACTTTGTTTTCTTCGCCTACCCCGCAAAAACTCTGACGACTGATAGCGAGAGAGAGAGAGTCACGTTTCTATCATCAACCGAAGACGTCAACTGCAAGACATAGGCCAAACATTGCCACGACGACCGGGAATATTCTGTCCGCGCCCGATTTTACACGCAAACTTGACCACGTTGTGATCTTTAGGGATAACTTTGTCTCCAGATCGATGTATTTGTACTGCATGCATCTCACTTTTTCCCGCGACCTTCACCAGGTCTACCTTGGGGCCTGCGTACTCCACGACATCTAGTACGTGGTCACTCGATAACCCTTCCTGTCCGTATTATAATGTCAAGATCTCAGAATCACAAGACTGCAGAATGATCGAAGGATGATGACATTGTACCCCAATGACACTGCCATTTTTTTTTAATGCCTCGTTATTCTAAAGGTGTATAGTGCAGGTAACTTTCACAAGGTCCTGGGTTGGAATCATCGGGCGAAGTGTTATTTCTCCATCGAAAATTCCTCAATAGCAATCTGGAATTGTGCCCAGTATAATAGCAATACCTGCCTACCCCACAAGGAAGCTGGAGCGATGATAAAGATAGATAATAGAAATAGATTCATTCCCTACCTACCCTACTAAACGGACCTAACAGCGACAGTATGGGGTTATTATGGCATTTAATACACGCACATAACACGTGTATGCTATGTATTTTTACAGTTATGTGTATATTATTATACTTAAAGAGAAAACAAACACTAATCATAATATAGATAACGCTGACTAAAGTACTCATCTAGACGTTGTTTTTTTTAAAAACAATATTATAAGTATATAAACTGCCTATAAGAGTGGAGAAAACCATTTAGGTCATGTTGGAACTTTGTACTCTCTACCAACCCCTCAAGGGATCTGGCGTGATGATATAGATAGGGGTAGACAGCTTCGTTGGCTTAGTAGTAATCACGAAGTCCTAGGGGGCTATGAGCAAGTTGCCCATAAAGCAAAATGCTTAAGAAGGTGGAATACCTAAATGCAATACCTAAAAAGCGCAAAACCTGGCTAATTGAATGTCCGCGAAGCGAACTACCTAAATTGTAGAATGCCTATAAAACAAAATACCTAAGTAGCTAAATGTCTTTGAAGCAAATTGCCTAAGAAAGCGATCGTTTAAAAAGCAGAATTTCAGTGATAGAATTTTTTTTATTACGTTTTAAAAAGCGTTGCCCCACACTAGGATTTATTCCTGTGTCGTGGGTACGGTTACAAACATGAAAATTCACATATGCAAATACCCAGACCGGAACAAATAATTGTGGATCACACAAAGATTTGTCCCGTGCGGGAATCGAACCCGCGACTATTAAACACAGTGGCCAGCGCGGCTTAACCCTTAACCACTGCGCTAAATCGTCCGTCAAAATTGAACTATAATATAATTCTAAACGTTCCAAAAAAGTTCTAGAATGGATACCGAGAAAGACCACGCAGGGCAGAGGCCGGCCACCTAATATATGGGTTAATGACATCCAACAACACACGGGTCTAAATAAGATGCAAGTTGCACGGGACAGTGACTTGGACGGTTTTGAGGAGGCCTATGTCCGAAGACGGACCATAGAAAGATCGTGATGATAATTACATCACGTAACGTAATATTACCCAAATATTTTTTTATTTTATGATACAACATCTTTTGATACCCTACCCGTAAAGTTACTTAATTTATTTTAGGCATCCTGCTTCTTAGCCATGATGCATATTAGGTATTTCGCCTTTTTAAGCATTCTGCTTTTTACACAACTCGCTTTTAACCGGTCCTAGGTACGTATAGAAGATCTGACAAGGTGTGCTTATTTTTATCAAAAAATACTCAGTCTGCCCGGAGTCCGAAATTGAGCGGTATAATTAGAATAGGTTCGCCCACTATCACAAAGGGACTTTATACTGCTAGCGATATGTGAGAAAGTATACACAGTACATCTGTGTCACCTTCCTTTATCAATTATAAGCATGACAGTGTATATTTGTTTATCAGTACAACATATGAAAATATTATTGTTTAAATTAGGATTCCACCGTTTAGTATATATTTTATATACCGTTCATACACGCCATTGTTAAGTGTCTAGTTCTCATGAGCACATCTAGGGGGGAAAAGATAAACCGATAGGCAGGTAACCGAATTCCTTCACGGGTATTCCTTGTAATTGCCATTTTTATTACAATCAACTTTATACTTTAATCGTACCCAACATAAAATTGGTTTTCGCACCAAATGTGTTCATGCCCTTAAGTGTTGCAGGTCATGAACTCTATGCCTTTTCAGGATAAGACTGACCTCATTTGTGTTCCAGCGGTGTCTCTGGGCGGCAAAGTGTTCAGCTCGGGGAAGGCTCTCCAAGTTCTCCGGCAGTTTGATGGGCTCGCCATCTGGAACAATAAACAATTCTTTTGAAAACTTTGATTACATTAAATAGAGAAGATTCGTTATATACGATACGTTTAATTTATTAAAGTGATAATAAGTGACTTGTGTTTAAAACATATCACAAAATAAAAATATATTAGCTACTCAGACTAAACCATATTGGTTGCTATGAAAATACTAGTAGACGCTCGCGAAAATGATATTTAAAGAGTCTGGCGGAAGAATGATGGTTTTTAACAATATATTTCAAAACGTAATAAAACCTAGTCTTCATACTTAAGCGTAAGCTAATAATTTTATGTTGCTCTTGTATCTGCTTATTTTAAAAGCGTCCCGTTTTCAAGCTAGCAAGTATGCATACTTTCTTAACTGCATATTACTATTTATTCACATATTTCTATCTTTCATAAAATCACGTAGATCTAGTCGCTCTAGGATCTAGGACCATATATCAAATAATTTGTGCTTAAGCTTCTAGATATTACAAATTTTTTTTCTTTGATTTTCTTTTTATAAAACCATAGATTTATTCCTGTGTCGTGGGTGCGTTTAAAAATGATTGAAGTTTAATATACCTACAGACCGAAACAAACAATTGTGGATCACACAAAGATGTGTCCCCTACGTGAACCGAACCCGCGACTATTAGGCACAGTGGGCGAAGCGGCTTAAGCTCTAAATCGTCCGTCGATTTGCTCGGTAGATTATTTTTGCTATCGCTATGTCAATTAACAAATTAAATCATAATAAGCCGTCCACTTATAATAAAATTTACTAGTCATGCTAATTGGTCAGAATTATCATTAGATTATCAGTAGATTTTAGATCTGCATAGTAGTATCCCGACATATTTATGCCGGACGCCGCACATGTAATGGTCGAGATGGCGGTGTTGTTAACAATTGATTTATATGTTATAATAATATTCTTAATATTATATTACATATTGAAATAGAGGTACAATTATTGAGAGAAGAAGAAAGCGCCGTACGTGAAACAACTAACAATCGTGGGCAACTAAGGGTTATTTGCTAATGAAAAAATATAATGACACACTCCTTCACGAAATGTTCTTTAGTTCTCCAAAGAACCGTATTTCGAAACACTCTACGGCACAGAGCCAGCGCTTATGGTGAATATCTAGACTTGCTGAAAATAATTTTGACTACACACCCACAAGAAAGTGCTCAAGCAAAACCTTTTCTTTAACTTGAAGACCAGTGAAAAGTGACGAGACAAAATCTGACTCCTCTGTTCTCCTCAGCCAAAATATGTAAAATATGTTTACCTCATCGAGAACTACAATAAAGCTTTTGAAGACATACTGGAGTATGAGACGAGCCTACCCGAAACTGCAGATGCCAAATCCCTGATGTCCAGATACACAATGGACAGCATTGCTCGTGCGTTTTCGGTATCGATTCCAATACGATGATCTAATATCAGGATAATAATTCTTTCCAACATATGTCTACAATAATATTCATATCATCAACTACTGAGGGAAGGCAGCCATGCGACTAATGGCCATCGGTATTTTATGGCCCGAGGCTGTGTTTGTTACCAACGACGGTAAACGATTTCTTCCTTCATTTAATGAAATATGTTTTTAATAAGCGTGTTTACAAGCCATCACAACGCAACGATTTTTTCGATTCTATACAGAGTTTAAGGAACGCCAGTCACATAGAAGAGGACAGCAGAACGAAGGCTAAAATAAGCGGTAACAGAAGGTGCAACTAAAAGTAGATGATGACATATTGATATCTCAGTGCATGTTTGTATAGTTAGATTTGAAACTTCCTCTACAACTTTATACGAGCTACTTCTCCAGACCCCGTAGCTGTAAGCCTAACAAAGATAGCTGCTATATAGGATGACTTGGAATCAGGTTATAATGCCGAGAGTTGTTGCGTTCATACAGGCGGCTTGGTCCGGGGGTAAAAAGCGTTTTGCGTGATCGACAAAGATATGTTAAGGACTGGGTATTTCTGTATGTAACGTCGTGTTTGTAGACGCACTCACAACACAGGAATAATTAGTAGTGAGGCTTCATTGAAAAAAAAATACGTCAATCTTACAACTTCGAAACAACAATATTTTTTGAAGTGAACAAAAAACTCGAAAAATAAATAATTGTAAAACAAAAGTTGCGAATAAATGCAACTTCCGACATTATACGTAAATTCTACGTCATCCAAGTTCAAGGTCCCCTATTGGAGAACCCTTTGTAAGACCAATATTCTATCTCCAGCGCAAAAAAGATATCACAAATTAGAACAAATTCGTCCGCATTGCCCTTGCAACAACATCGTCGGCATTCTTGCGGCGTGTAGGTGCGAAATTTTCAACAGTCGGCCGTAAGTAGTCCGTGGCCGGGTTGCCCAAATTTATTGACGTTTAAATCTTGCTGTGGGACAATCAGCCGGCTCGCTGATTTACTCGCTCGTTTGTTACTGGGCACACATGCTGCGGTAATGGAATAGGTTAATTTCATTCACTGGCAGACTTCAGAGGCAGTGAATTGTACGATGGCATATTAAAATAATACATCCGTTGTCACTCATACAAAAAAGTAAAATATAGTGACAACCCATGGTAAAATCCATTAAGCCGTATACCCTACATTACTTTGGCAAACTTATAGATACATAAACACAGATAAAGCATTACGCTCCTTTTAGGCAATCTGGATAAAAGGTATAGCAAATTACAATGCAACAATCCACATTTCTCTTGCGACAAACATGGTCGGCATTCTTGCGGCATGTAGGTGCGAAATTCTCAGCAGACGGCCGTAAATAGTCCGTGGCCGGGCTGCCCAAATTTATTGATGTTTAAATCTTGCTGTGAGACAATCAGCCGGCCGGTTGAATATACTCGCTCGTTTGTTACTGGACAAACATGCTGCGGTATTGGAATGGGTTAAGTACAACCACTGGTAGACACAGTGAATGTTCTAAAGATGATATTATTCACTGGTATTTGTTTGGGATATTGGTCTGGTGGTGAATATGAAAAGTTGGAAAACCTTTTATAGAAATAATTCTATTGATCTTTTGGTTTGTGATCAAAATCTGAACTAACGCTATCACCAAGTGAAACGTCACTTCATGATAGTCGCATAGTTGTCGTTTACTATAAAATTTACCCAAGTTATTTTTTTTATTACTTACAGCAGTAATTAAAAATAACTTGGGTAATCCCACCTGTTGAAATATCTCCTTGGAAGTAGAAAAATTGTACTAAATGATAACACTAATTTTACAGGTCTGTAAGGAAAGAACCTGTTGGAAATCTGTACTCTCTGCCTATCCCGCGAGGGAGCTGGCATGATGATATAGATAGATAGACTCTTTTCACACCAACGTCACCCTGTCAATATCACATGCTAGGTGTCTCGCCGTGGTGCTCTGCTCCGGCCGGCGGACAAGGAATTCTTCGACCTCGACGGCGAGGTCGGTGTCTGATCCTGTATGCGATATCTGTACCCAAAGAAGGGATGTAAGGGCATTGGGAGGGTTGGTGAGAACATGCCGCGGACGGCGGTAGCAGCTGATAGGAGGGAAGTTAGGTTCGTAGTCAGCGGTTTCTACGATTAGCGGATTCCTATGCTTGGACGCGTTCGCGAAATACCGGGCAGGAATAGGTTCGAGACCGAGATTGGAATGGAGATCGACGTTCCGAATGAACCACGGAGCTCGACGGCTTTTCGGAGAAAACGGGATCGAACCGTTTGGAGCCTATCGATATGATGTGATATGTGAACACATCACAAGCGTACATCATGATGGGTGCAAGATAACATTATCTACGCACATGTTCTTTTATCTGCCGTTGGAAAGTAATTCCTGACCATTATTCCGGAAGATAGGCCAGCTTTTAGTCCTTACTCTATGGCTGGGCCGTGTTCCATTATTTTCAAATTTTTTATTTCATGGTTCTAAATCTTTACTGAACCATCAAATAAGATAAGGTTTTTAAGTCGTCCCAACTGGTCAGGTTTATCGTTTTACGTATTAAATGAGCATATGAGGCGTCCAACTTATTTATGCCGGAAAAATGTAACATAAATCAGTGTAGCTAAACGTAAAATTTAAGATGACTATGTTGTTCACAATTGCTTTACTTGTTACAACATTATTATTAATATTGTACTACTTATCGAACCGGAAGTACAATTATTGGAAGAAGAAGAAAGTGTCGTACGAGGAACCGCTGCCCATCGTGGGTTTCTACAAGGATTACCTGCTAATGAAGAAATATCCTGCACAATCCTCCACGGGAGGTCCCGTCAGTTCCCCGACTAGCCGTATTTCGGAACATTCTACAGAACAGAACGAGCGCTAATGTTGAAGGATTCAGACTTGCTGAAATTTATTCGCACAAAAGATTTTTACTACTTCAACGGTCGAGAAAAATCTGATCACACAGACAAGGAGCTGGTCACAGAAAGTCTCTTCTTTGCACATGGAGATCAGTGGAAAGTGACGAGACAAAACCTGAATCCTCTGTTATCATGAGCCAAATGAAAAATATGTTTTACCTAATCGAGAACTGCACTAAAGTTGAAGCAAAGTCCCTGATGGCAATGTACACAATAGACGGCATATGCTCGTGCGCTTTCGGTGTTAAATCAAATGCAATGGACAAAAATCAGAATAACAGAATAACAATCCTTTCAAACTTATAGCTAAAAAAATATTCAATCCATCAATTGTAAGCGGAGTCAAGATAGGCGTGTGGTTAATGTGGCCAGTTGTATTTTATGGTCAGAGGCTGCAGTGGTTTCCAACAACAATAAGTGATTTTTTCCAAAAGGTAATTAAGGACGTTTTCAACTTATAAAAGTGGCAATGTGCCATCAGAACACAATGATTTCGTTGATTGGGTACTAAGTTTTAAGAAAGATAATAACATAGAAATGAAATTACAAGAAGGTACAACTGACGGTAGACGACGACTTACTGGTGTTACTATGTGTAATTTTTTTCGGAGCTGGATTTGAAACTTCCTCAACAGCTTTAACGTAACTTTATATGAGCTTGCGAAGAATTCTAAGAGCGAGCGAGCGAACAGGTCAATGCATACTTCCATCGTCATGGTAAAGCTTGAATAAAGCTGTTCGGAGCTTCAATACCTAGACGCGTGTCTTGAAGAGACAGTACGCATGTATCCACTATTTGGAATCTCTACCCGCGAAATTATGGATGACTACATGTTTCCCTCTGGCTTGCGCGTAGAAAAGAGCATTCGAATCCATATACCAACTAGTTACATTCACAAAAATTCACAGAACTTCCGTGACCCTTTGGCATATAAACCCAAACGGCATCTTCCAGATTCTGAACCAACAATCAAAGTATTCACAATTGTCTCATTTGGAGAAGGACCCAAGACATGCATCGGTTGGTACTTTCTTCATTCTAGACTAATTTTTTTCTTTATATAATGTTAAAGTGAGCCGCGTCTAGAAGTTGTTCTCGAGAGTACTCTTAAACCGCCTCGCCAGAAGACTTGACGAGCTCCAGCCACCGGAACAAGCCGGGTTTCGAAAAGGCTACAGCACCGTAGACCACATCCATACTGTTCGGCAGATTGTACAGAAGACCGAAGAGTACAATCAGCCGCTGTGTATGGCTTTCGTGGACTACGAGAAAGCCTTCGACTCCATCGAAACCTGGGCGGTTTTGGATGCTCTGCAGCGATGTGGCATCGATTGGCGCTATATCGAGGTATTGAGATGTCTGTATGATACCGCCACAATGACCGTCCAGCTCCAGGACCAAAAGACCAACCCGATCGAGCTGCGTCGAGGGGTAAGACAGGGGGATGTAATATCCCCCAAGCTCTTCACCAATGCACTCGAAGACGTCTTCAAGACGCTGGACTGGACTGGGCGGGGCATTAACATCAACGGCGAATACATCTCACACCTTCGGTTTGCCGATGATATCGTCATCGTGGCAGAGTCACCGGAACAGTTAAGCGAAATGCTGCATAGCCTAAATGGAGCCTCTCGAGGTGTCGGTCTCGGCATGAACTTGGATAAAACCAAGATCATGTTTAATGAACATGTCACGCCGGGACCGATCTACGTCGATGGTTCGATGCTCGAAGTTGTTCGGGAATATGCCTACCTTGGACAAGTTGTCCAATTTGCTAGAAACATCTTCGAGAAAGAAATCAACCGCAGGATTCAATTAGGTTGGGCAGCATTTGGCAAACTACGTCACGTTTTCTCTTCGCCTATACCGCAATGCCTGAAGACTAAAGTCTATAACCAATGCGTCCTACCTGTTATGACTTACGGGGCTGAGACGTGGCCACTCACAGTGGGACTAGTCCACAAATTCAAAGTCGCACAGCGGGCTATGGAGCGAGCTATGCTCGGCGTCTCTTTGAAGGATAAAATTCGTAACAAGGTAATCCGACAAAGAACCAAAGTTACCGACATAGCTCGCAGACTCAGTAAGCTAAAGTGGCAATGGGCTGGTCACATCTGCAGAAGGACCGACGGCCGATGGAGCAAGCGTGTCCTAGAGTGGAGACCGCGACTTGGTAAGCGTAAGGTAGGACGGCCCCCAGCTAGATGGATGGACGACCTCAAAAAGGTCGCTGGGACAGACTGGATGCGGAAGGCGGAGGACCGTGTGCAATGGCGCGTGTTAGGAGAGGCCTATGTCCAGCAGTGGACTGCGATAGGCTGATTGATTGATTGATTGATTGACTTAAATCGTATGAGGTTCGACTCAAATACTTTAACATGGAATCATTATGCAATAGAAGACTATTACTTGACCTTAAGTTTCTGCACAAATTATTCCATAATGAAATCGATAGTCCTGAATTATCGTCAAGGTTCTCAATAAATGTGCCACGGGCACCTCCACGCTCCACGCTCGGTGAGACCGTTCTTTAAAATATCTCGCCATCGAACTAATCTAGGAAAGCATGCACCGTTAGCTCGATAAGCCCGATCCTACAATGATTATGCTAGCAAAATAAAAGACTTAGATCTTGGCAGTGATCGCTTCTCTTCATTCCTAAATAAAGTTGTTTCAACGAAATATGTAATCTACTTTTGTTTAGTTGATTTGTTTTGCATTATATTTTTATTAAGTAGTTTTATAACTTATGCGTAATGCGTTTTTGTATTCTATCGTTTAGACATTAACTTATGCATGCTGTAACAGCCTGTGGTAAGGGAGCAATTACCATGGTTTTAATTACTCTTCTGTCGACTTTGTAAAATTGTATCTCTAGTTGTCCTGTTAAGTAAATAAATAAATACGAAATTATATTTTGATATACTGACGAAAGGTACGTATGTACATTTCTTCCATACGGCGAGCGTGTATGAGACGAACTATGCGAGTGGAGGAAGCCAGAGATGTATGTAAGGAAAGAACTTGTTGGAACTATGTACTCTCTGCCTACCCCGCAAGGGTTAAAGTAAATATACTGAAGTTATTGTTTAATTCCAAGATTACGGTTTGCAAAAATGCAAGCCCTGTCTGGTCTCGCCACTGTTTTGAAGGAGTATCGAATTGAATTAGCAGATAATATGCCTCAAACAATAGAATTGGATCCTAAAATCTATGTCGCTCAATCCAAAAACTTTGTAAAGGTGAAAATGGTCAATCGAGACATTTAGATCCTAAAAACCAAGGCTGCTGCAACGTATTCAAAACGTCGGGAACTTAAATATCACAAATAAACCACGATGAAATCTGAAAAATAGTTTTATTTCATGTGCAATATTCGCGTAATTATAAAAGAACCTATATTATTTTGTTTTTTATATATTTTTTGTAAAATAAACAAACTCGTATGAAATATTATGTGTTGAGAGTATCATCAAAAATCATACCCAGGTCAAAACTAGGGAAGAAAATGGATGTTCCGATCGTTGCCATGGATATCTTTCAAATAAATAATTTATACTATTCCTCTTTCAATTAAATGTTTAATGCCAAATTAGAGTTTTTTTTACATAGGGTTCTATAAAACCCGATGTAAAAAAACTCTAATATGATTTGTGCATTGCCTGCATTTTATAAGCGGCATACCTACATGTAAACTATTAAATACTTAATTTATCATCATTGAGACAACTGTGTTGTTGACAATTACTTATTTCAATGTCAATTTGAATAATATATTACACATCGAAATGGCAATAAAATTATTAACAGTAGAACAAAGTGCCGTACACGAAATCGCTGCCCATCGTGAGCAACCGTTCCCGTCCTCCACGAGATGTGCCTTCAGTTCCCCGACGAACCATATTTCGGAACATTCTCTGGAACTAGGTTTCTTAACCTTATCGCATCATGGATACTGTTATTTCGAATACTACGAAAAAAAATCCTATTGATTATTCTTAATTATACTACAAATGTAAATCTCCGAAAAATCCAGTCATCATCGCAGATAAAACAATGAACAGTTCTTGAACGAGGTGGAAACTGCACAGCTTTTGGCAGCATCCGTCAACATGTCTGCTCTGCCAGCCCCCGCTGCTTTCCGAACCTTTTCATACCACCAGGCGATACAAAAACCAACCTTATTACTCCAATAATAAAGAAAAAGTAAACGCATTTATTATATATAGGGTATATACCGTTAGGCACGGGCGTCCTCTCAGTTTGAGATTTGAGAGGACGCCCGTGCCTAACAGTGGGACAGTTTCTTAACATCATTAATATTATTATATTACACGCAGTTGTTGCAGTTCAGTTCCGAGGAGTTTCAATAAGTTGGAGGAGTGCCTCCAACTTATTGAAATTCTTTCGCCGTCCGCTTTAGCCACTACAAATTTACTGTTACGTTTGTCAGATCTACTTGGACTTCATGTTAGAAGAATAAGATTAATTTTCGTTTAAAACGTGTTTTTGTAAATGTAATTTTTGGTCCGCTGCGACGTATGAAATTCGCAACCTAAGCTTTTGGTCTAGTGGTCGTTAAGCCCTAGAAGGGTTGACAAAGTAAACCAACTAACGCGTCCCCGGCGGCGAACACGGTGCAGGGCGCACAACGAGTTGATGTGAACATTTCCATACAAATATTACTGCAATATCTGATCGCCACCGTGCACGCCACCGCGACAGCTGATCGCGTTGGTTTGACCGAACCTTAAGCGAAGGTGGAGGTAAAGATATGTACTTCATACACCCATATTTCGCCGACGATGCTAGGCCCCAATATATTAAGGGGCGAGGTGAGATACAATCCCAGACTCCCCGCTTCTTTTGAGAAATTTTCCATACCAAAACACTAATAAGACTTTCTACAACCTAGGACACAAACGCAAGACAAAGACACTTCAAGTTACAGTACAATTAGTATCATATTATAGTACCTACTTATGTGGTTGGTTCCGAACCGTCATCCGGCGTTCTTTGAGAGGGTCCGAGATAAGCTTAATTCATATTTCTAGTTACTTACATCATTTGATGTTATTCTTAAATCATATTTGCAGTATATGTTATCATCCTCATAGAGTCAAGACCAAGGTTGATAAAACATTTTGTGCATTTTATAAAAAAGCATTATAATAAGTTAAGACCAATATCGACAATACGTCCCAATCAAAATGCAACCTAAAGACTATAATGATATAGCTAGTATTCATACATAACAAAAAGCAATTTTGGACTGTATGCACTTTTTATTGACCCTTATTGAGATATATGTGCACTAATTGTAAATGCATTCCACTGTTTAGCGTTCAACGTTTATAGCTGAAAACCATTTATGGCACATACCATCATCGATATATGATTCTTACAGTCCCCTTACAAGGACCTTTTGGCCCGTGGCCAAAATTGAAATTAACACTGTCATCAAGTGAAATGACAGTCGCAGAGGTGCCGTTCGCTATAAAATTTAATTGATGATGATGAAATTTATCCCAGTTCTCTTTTTAATTAGTAGCCGTGCCGACCCACCTATACAAATATCTTTTTGTATCTATATCATCATGCCAGATCCCTTGCGGGGTAGGCAGAGAGTACAGAGTTCCAACAGGTTCCAAAGCTTCAGATGAAAAAATGCTGTTACGCCTTTAGTGTAACGCTGTTACGCCTAATAAACTAAAATTATTCTTGATTCAAAGCAGTACGGAGATTTCAAATGCATTGCATTTCTAAAACGTATATCTCAATACGCACACGTACACGTACAAGTTTCATTTTTAATTGGGGTATAACAGTGATTGCAAAAGTGGTTAAACATTTTAAAAATTTGGAAAATTGGTTTTCGTATTGAATTTGTAAAGCACTTATCTAATCGGGGTATCTGAGGTGTTGCGTTATTTACGATACACCTTGTATAAGTTTTATAAGAAAAGTACAATTAAAAAGTTATAACAAATTAAAAATAAATTTTGGAACCCAGTACCGAAGTCACGCCGACGGCTCCCGAATATAACCGAGCGTTTTGACATAATGTTAATGTCTAATCATCGTAGCATACCGACGATACAGTGTTTTGACTTTTAATCGATTGAATCTTGTTATTATCGTCAACAAATTGATAAATATATCAAAAATATCGTCGTCTTAAAAGTTACCGTGTTTACTTCATACCATTATGTACGAATACTCAAAAACAAATTCTTTAAATGTTTACTTTCCTCCTAACTCGATGTTCTGGACTTTCACACCCTTTCACTGTGCAAATACCATTCTTACCGTTCAGTTAGACATAACATATAGCCTTGTCACCGTAACTCTTACATGGTATACATCTCAATAATAGATACCCATGTAGGTACCAGGGAAGATCTAGACTATCTTACGACGACCAAATAGACATGCCTTATCTGAAGGACGAGTCAAGAGTCTCCGTATCCGGCGAGCGTGTATGAGACAAACTATGAGAGTGGAGGAAGCCAGAGAAGTATGTAAGGAAACAACCTGTTCGAACTCTGTACTCTCTGCCTATCACAAACAGATAATTCAATGTTTTAATTTACAATATTATTTTTTACAAGCTAACTAGAACTAGGCTAGAAAAGGAACTCAATAGACGGACGGAAGAGCTACTGGTCCATAAAGGATTTAATGAAGGGCGACCTTCCGGTATTCTTAAAACGTCGACTAGTCGACATGACTCGTGGTCATTAAACGAGCAACAGAAGTAGAAAACTCAAGAGTTGCCAGAGAACTATGGAAAGCAGTATGTTAGGTGTCAAAGGGTTTGACCACATCAGAAACACCACTCAGCGTTTTTTTTTTCAAAACATGGCCCCACACAGGGTTTATTCCTGTGCCGTGGGTGCGTTTACAAACATGAAATTCACATTCACAAATACCCAGACCGGAACAAATAATTGTGGATCACACAAAGATTTGTCCCGTGCGGGAATCAAACCCGCGATTATTAGACACAGTGGGCGGAGCGGCTTAAGCTCTTAACGACTGCGCTAAATCGTCCGTCCGTTTCCATTACCCGTATTACAGACGTAAGTTTGAAATCTGCAATGATGGAGTGGAAGTGCACTGGCCACGAAGCACGCATGGACGCGCAGAGGTGGGCAAACGCCATCACCAAACAGCTGTGGAAGTATAAAGGCGAGGCCTTTGCTCTGGAGTGGTATAGTCAAAGACACTAGAATAAAAGCAAGTTTACTTTGACGCTTTACGATCTCGAACTTCAGCTGTTTAAACGAATATCATTTTTCAATCAAATCAGCTATGGTATCGGAATTAACCTTTATAAATGCTTTATCACACATGACTAAATAAAATTAGCTGTCAAAATTATTTTTAGCATTCAATTTCGGTAATTTTTAGTCAATACATATGTAGAAACCGTTAACACTGTACTATTGTGAAATCTCTTTAACATTATGACGTCACAAACATTGCGACCAATCGTGGATCGTTCGTAGACCCGCCATTCTTATTAAAATTTTATCACTTTTGAATTGTTTATGATTAAAAAATAAAAATTAAGAGTGTTTCGCATCGACTATTGATATAATTTATGATAAAGTTTTAAAATACATAAAATAATGCTTTTTTTTCAAAAGCCCAATTGATATATCGATGCATAACATACCTATTACCTCAAATTCGAAGTGCGGAAAATTTACGATAATCTAAAGGATAATGGCAAACTCCCATACATGGTTTTGCCTGCTATCGATTTGAAGCGTTTATGAATTAAAAAATGTGAAAACTGTGAAAATGTGATAGGGTTTCCATTACTTAAACATAAAAACCGAGAATTTTTATTTGAGACATCGAAAAAAAAGCTATTAACATTTTAGTTTTAAGGTTATGTCAATATTCCATATATTCATATTTATATGTCAACACATTATACAATTAGGAATCATGAGCTATTTATAACTTTGAGGCTTCTAAAATACCCAGCGGTAACCATAAAAAAATATAATAGTACCCATTTAACTTAATGCAGCCATAATATTTCATGTTTTGAGGTTATATCAATATGAACATAATTAAATTATCTCTTAATAGGTAGTTAGCCTCGGGTCATTTGTGATTTGAATTTACGAGTCTTCTAAAACAGGGTAAATTGCAACCATTAGAAATTATAATAGTAGGCACTACGTTTCAGTATCTACTCACTTTTATATGAAATATGTAAAGGTGATGGACTATGATCTATCTCTCATCTCGATTTGTGAGACATTTGCCTAGCAGTGGGATAGAATTAATTGATTCATTATTTTTGTTATCACCTAGTTACCACCCATACACTGCATCAAAATAAAACAGGTAAAACAAAAATGGTTATCAAGATTTATTTTAAAAATATGTATTCTTCGTCACATACAATAGCTAAGAGTCTAGTTGTTGAGCGTGTTCTCGTGTTTTGATCCAAGACACATCTCTGAGCATTATTGACTCTAATATAACATTTGCACGCACATAATGCGTGTAGGTCTGTCACACCTATCCGACTCCGAGCGAAGCGTACCTACACAATTTCTTGAGGTACGCTCGGAATGTTTAGAGAAATTTATTAGATTTTTTTTATTTTCGATTTCGTAAGATAAAATCGAGTAGCTGCAAGGTTTAAAACTAAAAACAAATCAAACAACCAGGAAGAACAAGAATACCGTAAAATATTTTGGTAAGTTGAAGTTGTCAATAAATTGTCAACACAAATGTATTACGAGAGCTTTTTTTAAATCAATAGTCTTTAACTAAGCTTTTATTTACAAATGTGTATTAGTTTCTATTATTGACATTTATTTTTTCAAATGTGGCAATTATGGTAATTCAAATAAAATGGATGAATATGAATTAAGTAAAATAAAGTACTTTAATTTAAAAAATATTATCGTGCGAGTTTACATACAAAATTAATTTTGTGTAACCGACCGAAATATATTACTAATATTTGCACATGTCGTATTTTTAGACACTTCATAAAACATTCAGGTAGGATCTCGCCATTGTTCTTTATCATCTTACCATTACAACTTCAAAAAATGGATAAGTTTGTCACCATAAGCGATAACCTTATTGATAAGCATTTCTTTTGCAATATTATTTGCTTGACAGGCTAATATTATAGCCGCCCGCTGTCATACTCATTCGAGATCAAAATTGGGCTAATAACTTCCTCCCTTCCTATTATCACCCGGTTTTCTCCTTTAACTATATATCTAAGCAAATAGGATTCGATACTTTATCGGGTCTGCGACCATAGGTCTGGTTTAGTGATTGTCCAAATAACCGAATAAAACGGCTTAGCGATACGGCTTAGTATATCAATGTACATGTTTTCAGTTCTTATTCATTTCTTTTACACATTACGTCCAAGAAAGAAGTCAACACAAAAACCCCAGTTCAAGATTTTCACTAAAAACCAAAAAGAAGGTTACATGTTACTCAATAACTAAATATACATATAACTTTTTTTAAACAGCATACCATTTCTCAATAGATTTTCATATTAAAATTTAAATGGTACGGAACCTTATAAATAAAAAATATATTAAGTACAATGCATGTAATGCATCAATTCGCGACAAGCGTCATATCTGCTAAGTATTTGGTAAAAACAATCAGTTTGGTACAGCTTGGGAGTCAAGATGACTGTGTTGTACACGATAACTTTATTAGTGTCCACATTCTTCTTGGTATTATACTATATATCGAAATGGAAATACAATTATTGGGAAAAGAAGAAAGTCCCGTATGTAAAACCGCTGCCCATCGTGGGCAACTACAAGGATTACCTGCTAATGAAGAAATATAATGGTACGATCCTTCACGAGATGTGCCTTCAGTTCCCCGACGAGCCGTATTTCGGAACATTCTTCGGAACAGAGCCCGCGCTAGTAGTGAAAGATCCAGACTTGCTGAAACTTATTTTCACTAAAGATTTCTACTACTTCAACGGTCGAGAAGTTTCTAATTACATCAACAACGAAGTGATCACGCAAAACCTCTTGTTTCTACATGGAGACCAGTGGAAAGTGACAAGACAAAACCTGACACCTCTGTTTTCATCAGCCAAAATGAAAAATATGTTCTACCTCATCCAGAACTGCAATAAAGCTTTCGAAGACATGCTACAGTATGAGACGAGCCTATCAGAAACTGTCGATGCAAAATCCCTGATAACAAGGTACACAATGGACTGCATCTGCTCGTGCGCTTTCGGTGTCGAATCAAATGCAATGGGCAAAGATCAGATGAACAATCCTTTTAAACAAATGGCTACAAAACTACTCGAGCCAACAATTACTAGCGGAGTCAAAGTAGCCGTGCGGTTAATGTGGCCAGCCATCTTTTATAGCCTGGGACTGCGCTGGTTTCCAACTATATTAAACGATTTCTTCTTTAATCTATTAAAGAACGTTTTCAACAAACGCGGCTATGAGCAATCAGAACGTAACGATTTTGTTGATTGTATACTGAGTTTTAAGAAACATAATTACATAGAAGGGGATAGTATGGATAACGCCAAAACAGGCGGTAACAAGAAGGTGCAACTAAAGGTAGACGACGACATGCTGGTGTCTCTATGTGTAATGTTTTTCGCAGCTGGATTTGAAACTTCCTCAACAGCTTTAACGTTCACTTTATATGAGCTTGCGAAGAATCCAGAAATCCAAGAGCGAGCGAGAGAAGAGACAGATGCATACTTCTATCGTCATGAGAAACTTGAATACGGCTGTGTTTCGGAGCTTCAATACCTTGAGGCGTGTCTTCAAGAGGCACTACGCATGTATCCACTATTCGGGATCCTTACCCGCGAAGTTATGGATGACTACACGTTTCCGTCTGGCTTGCGCGTAGAAAAGGGCATGCGAATTCATATACCGACTAGTTACATTCACAAGAATCCAGAGTACTTCCCTGATCCTTTGCAATATAAACCCGAACGGCATCTTCCAGATGCTGCACAAAAAATCAAAGCATTCACACTTCTCTCATTTGGAGAAGGACCCAGGACATGCATCGGTGGGTATTTTGGACTAAAATTGTTATTTATATAATATTAATGTGACTTGTTACGATGTTTTAAAAACGTATTATCACGCTTTTCTGGATGTGAGGGTCCATGTTAGTAATTATGATACGCAACAATTTATATGTCCTTATAATAACAAGTACTCGATACGAAAGTGCATTTTGATATACTCACGAAATGGTATTTACTTAAGCTTTTGTTTAATTCCAGGAATGCGGTTTGCAAAAATGCAAGCGCTGGCTGGCCTCGCTACAGTTTTGAAGAAGTACCGCATTGAATTAGCAGATGATACGCCCCAAACAATAGAATTGGATCCTAAAATCTACGTCGCTCAATCCAAAAACGTTGTAAACCTGAGATTAGCCAAACGAGACATTTAAATCTTAAAATCATTAGCAATGAAACCTATATTTTGATGTTATTACATACACATTTTTTTTTTATTTAAGCATCTTCAAAACCAAATGCTGAGGTTCAAATTAACAAGAAAACAGACTCTGTACTCTCTGCCTACCCCGCAAGGGATCTGGCGTGAGGTTATAGATAGATAGATAGATAGAAAACAGATTTACTGAACACAGCTCCGGATATTTCGCGAAATATGTATTCTGAGTTCTTCAATTCACTACCAGATTAGGCTTAATATGAACAGATTGAGATAGCGTAATGTTGTCAAAGGCGTGCTTTCACCTTCATAGTTATTTAGTAAATTTGTGGTGTACAATGGGTAGCATGTCAACTCGATAGCAATAAGCTAACGTCAAGTTGTTCGAACTGGATCTTTTAAACTTAACGTTTTATTGTATGGAAAGAGTTAATTTTATCATCATACAACTTCTATGATTTATTTTTATATACATTTAGTGTTGTGCCTAATAAATAAATCTTAACATCAGCTTATAATTTTTCTCTTACGTTTAACATAAAAGCTGTTATTGTATTTTAAATATAAAACCTAGGTATACAAATATCAAAGACCTTTAACAGAACTACAAAAACCCATTACTTTCCGACTCGATCATTGGTTGTAATAAACAAAGTTCAATTCAACACGAACTCAGCTAACTTCAAGGGTCGTTTTATCCAAATATTTATCTATATCTTCAAGCATGATTTCTTGCGGGGTAGGCAGAGAGAACAGAGTTCCAACAGGTACTTTCTGTTCTATCCGTATCTTAATAGTTTTACACCGTGACACTTATGTTGCCCAAGCGGGGGCGGCATAGGTGTACTGTGTATACCCACATTTCGCCGACTTTTATTAGTTTTGCTATCATTACTATTTGGTTCAGTGAGCCGGGATCATTCAGACATCATCAGAGATTTTATAATAAAATTCCACTTGACGTCACTCAACTTAGTGAAAATAAATGCAAAGCCTGTATTAAACGTACGCTCTGCAAGCGAGCTTACTATACTCTAGATAATTATTTAAAAGATAAAAATGCTTGGATAGGTGTTGTTCCAGCTCCACCAGAATGTGGATAACATGTTCAGCTATAAATATTTAGTATTCCCTCTCTTCCTTCTAGTAGTTAAATAAAATGTATCATTTTTCTTCCTCATTTCTTTATCTGTAAATGAGAGAACCATGTAGCCATTCACATGAATAGTTTAACTTGGTTAATTTAATTTAGACTCACCTGATACTACATTGTTTTCCCATACCCCACAACAAAATGCAGATGGAAAAATTGTAAAAATACTATTTTAAAAGAGTAACCGTGGAGTTTCTTGCCCTTCTTCTCCACAGGAATGACATTCCGAAGTGGTGGTAGAGTCTTTGTTACTATTTTGACGATTCATAAATACTGTAATGGTTTACATGAATAAAAAATATTCCGATTCTGATTCATTGGACCTTAGCACCACAAATGACTTAAGTCGCACTCAATACGAATAAGTGTAAGAACCTCAAACTCACCTACTTTTAGAATTTGTCTGTCTTCATTATTAGGCTTCGGCCAGTTTTAACATATTTCCTATTGTATTTATGTCCATTAAAATGAGCTCTAACTTGACGGATCTACTCCGTGCTATCAGGACCCTTATTCGCTTTGATCAGACGCGGCGAGTTTCGATATCATCATCAACGTTATCGTACCGGGTCGCGTTATGTGTATATATCATAGCGAATAATAGCCCTGTGAATATTTGTGTAATTTCTCAGTATCAGTCACAATTATTAAAAACACGTAAATTATTAAACCGTGAACCAAAGTAAACAACCTGGCCCCCTATTCGCTATGTCAAAACGGGGGGTGTTACGATAACTTCTTGAAATGCTCGTATAATGGTGATGTGTATGCCACGAACACAACTCCTTAATAAATTCCATTCAATTTACCAGTCAGGCTTCCAAGATTAAACAAATATGTCCCTTTTAAATTGCAACCGTTCACATACCATACCAATATTGTACCATAAACAGATTAGCAAGGCAATATAATGCATTACATAATTCATGTACTATTGACATTTTTTCGGATAAAACCATAAAATTTAGAAGGATGGTGTTAGAACACCATACTTCTACACGTGCTAAACATTAATAAAATATTTTTATTATTATTGTATTTTCCTGGTAATTCTTTTATATTTCCTTTTTAAATTAATTCAGTACCTACTTTTAAATTTAAAATTAATAACATAGTTTCCTTTTTTGTGTTTAAATTTGTTGTATTTCAACAATTTTTTGTTGTATAATTTCATAGCAGAGTAACAGTTGTAGTTACTTAAGAACGTCGTGGTAGTTACTTAAGCGAATAATAGCCCTGTGAATATTTGTGAAATTTCTCAATATCAGTCACAATTATTGAAAACATGTGAATTATTGAACCGTGAACCAAAGTAAATAACCTGGTCCCCTATTTGCTATGGCAAAACGGGGGGTGTCACAATAACTTCCTGAAATGCTCGTATAATGGGGTTATGAATGAAATGGACATTTCAAGAAATTATAAAAACGCGTCGCTTTACTTGTTTAATTGGTCATAACAAATAGGAACATTATACGGTAGAATGCCTCGGTGCATTATACGGTCACATAGGAACATTATACGGTCTGGTGGCAAAGTGCATCGCTTTGTGATCACGAGGTCCTGGGTTCAAATCCTAGGTCGGACAAATGTAGTTTTTCTAACGAAAAATTCCCAGTACAAGTCCGGAGTCTGGAATTGTGCCCGGTATATGTCAATAGGCTCGCCCCCTATTACATGGGACCTAACATCGTCGGCGAAACGTGGATGTACTCAGTACACCTCTGCCACCCCCTCTGGGGAATATAGGCGTGACGGTGTATACGGTAGTGTATCTAACAAACAATCTAACTAACAATCCGATTGCACTAAATTTCTACTACCCTGACCTGTAAAATAAACAGTTACATGCCTTATAAGTTCCAAAAATCTGTAACAAGCACTTCCAAATTACAAAGACTGCCTTGTTGGTGTAGTGGCAAAGCGCGCTTTGTGTTCACGAGGTCCTGGATTTGAATCCTAGGCCAGACAAATGTATAGTTTTTCTAACGAAAAACTTCCCAGTATGAGTCCGGAGTTTGGAATTGTGCCCGCTATATAGCAAAAGGCTTGCCCCCTATTGCATAGGGCCTAACATCGTCGGCGAAAAGTGGATATACTCAGAACACCTCCGGGGAATATAGGCGTAACGGTGTTTATTTTTTATAGAGTAATAACTGTAGATTCATTGCATCTCTGGTAGTCTATCCATTAAATTAGAGCCAACACCAAATTGATGGATTATAATATAACAATGCATGATTACGTATAACTATCAAAAGATAGCGATAAACTCCAGCAAAACAAGATAATAATAAAAACATGCTTTTTATAGCCGATATGATATCCAAGTACTTAATTTACGACTAATTCATTCCACGTGACTTTTCTAGTTAAGGATCAGCAATGCAAATAAGGTGACTACATATAATGATGGTCAAGAAGATATGATCTCATGTATGTATACTGAAATGATTGCTTCACAACACAATAATCATTTTTGCTCCACAAAGCAACGGCGACATTCCACTGTGCATTTACTAAGCACCTCCTGGGAACTAGAAGGGGAATGACACAAAATTGATGCCCCTCTACAAGCATTCATAAAACCATGCTTAAATACCATTTTGACCAGTGAAACTGCAACTGGTAACCTTAAGTATTCATTTGTAATTTGAAAATAGGAATGGGTTTGTATATCTTGGATGCGCCTTCAGTAAGGATGTAAAATACACCGCTGACATAGAGAAAAGAGTGAGTGCAGGGAACAGAGTGGCTGGTGCGATGGGAAAGATACTTGGGAGCCGGCACTTAAGCTAAAAAGGCGCAGCTGGCCATGCATAACGGAGTGCTTGATCCAACGCTGTTATATGGCAGCGAGAGCTGGGTTACATACCCAGCTCTCGCTGCCATATAATGCTCCTCAGAAGGAGGAGGAAAGTAGGATAAATTCGGTCGAAATGCGAGTTCTACGGGAGATGTGCGGAGTGAAGCTGACCGACCGTATTCACAACAGCGTAGTAAGAAAGCGAGTACGTATGAAAGATAGTATCGGTGTAAGGATGGAAAAGGGTATGCTCCTTTGGTTGGGGCATAAAGAAATAATGTCAGAAGAAAGAATGACAAAACAGATATACAATGCGAAAGTGGAAGGATGTAGGTACCGGGGAAGACCTAGACTATCTTACTATGAACAAATAGACCGTGTCTTATCTGAAGGACAAATCAAGAGGCTCCCTTACCGGCGTGCGTGTATGAGACGAACTATGAGAGCCTTCAGTTCCCCAACGAGCCGTATTTCGGAAAATTTTACGGTACAGAACCAGCACTAGAGGTGAAAAATTCAGACTTGCTGAAACTCATTCTCACGAAAGATGTTTACTACTTCAACGGCCGAGAAATTTTCGACTACACGCACAAGGAAGTTATCAAGCAAAACCTCTTTTTCGCACATGGAGACCAATGGAAAGTGGTAAGACAAAATCTCACTTCTCTGTTTTGATCAGCCAAAATGAAGAATATGTTTTATCTCATTGAGAACTGCAATAAAGCTTTGGAAGACATGCTAGAGTATGAGACGCGGATTTCCGAAGCTGTCGAAGCAAAGTCGCTGATAGCTAGGTACACAATGGGCTGCATTTGCTCGTGCGCTTTCGGTATCGATTCCAATACTATAGGCAAAGATCAGAATAATAATCCTTTCACGCTAATGGCTACAAAAATATTCAATGTATCAACCATCAGCGGAATCAAGTTAGTCATTCGGTTAATGTGGCCAGCCATGTTTTATGGTTTGGGACTACGAAGATTTTCAACTACAATCAACGATTTCTACGTTCATGTAATGAAGGATGTTTCCAACAAGCGTGGTTACAAGCCATCTGGGCCCTTATTCGCTATGACCATTTAAACACAAAACAAGACGTGTAATCGATCAAACATACGTGTTATCGGCGTGGAATATAATTCTGTATGCCACTGTCAGATTTGAAAACATGACAAGCCTCGTCACACGCCATGTTTCGAACTGTCAATGCGTGTTATTGAAAACATGGTAAAAACTTGCTCAGGTAATTCAATGTAAATAAACATTTAAAAATAGTTTTATTGCAATTTAAATAATATTTTATGATCATCGCGTCGTCGTCGCAGAAATAAATTATAACCGGTGACATCAAGATAATTGTGGTAGCTCATCTATTAAAGCGAACTTCTCAATTTCAACAATAGTGTACACATTTATCTTAAAAATATGGCGTTTTGTTTTAGTTTGTAGTGACAATGAACCGGACGAAAGCGTCTGCAGCCCAATTAGCCAATTACCCACCCACAGGTGGAATCTGGGTACATCAATTCTTCTCCTCAAGGAAGGTCATCGAGAAATGCGGAAAGACCTAACCTACCAATTAAATGAGTTAGGAGGCCCATTTAAAACTGTGATCATAGAAAACAGGTACGTATCTACTAAAATAAGTGTGACTTTTGTTATTTTACAAAGACAAATAATTTGTGGTGTGCTACATTATTGATTTAGTGGTGAATCAAATATTTGTATCATTGATTTAATTATATGGCATAAGTAGATTATGATGACCTAAAATAACATAATGGCTATTTTTCATTATCATGTTTTCATTACATTACAAGTGGAATGTAGGGTTATTATAATGCATTTTCTTCTAGTGAGTCTTAATTGTTTATCAAATCAAGTGTTGCCTATATTATGAAGCACTAATTTTGCATTTAAAAATTATATCGTTCATATGACACTACTTTTACAGAATTGCTAATTGTTGAAAAAATTAGAACACCCAAGTTGACCCATTCTTGTAGAGAAAGATGTGCGGTGATGTCATCTGTGGTGGGAATTTATATACTAATGAGTGAAAGAAAACTGTTTTTATTTCAATTTGTTTTTCAATTATAGCCGCATAATTATGGTGTGGTAACCTTGGTAGCAAAGTGGAACCGTTACTGTGTGGTATACCACACTATATAATGTTGAATGTTCGTTGTTCTGATAATGATTTACAAGTTTTCATTTAACAATACCAAATGACTTGCACGTGATTATTGATTTGTTATTCATAAATAAAACTTGTTGATTTACCAATTACTTTTGTTTCATTTATATACATACCTGCCCCGCAGGGGACCTGGCTTGATGATTTTTTTATTATTTTATTTTTTATTTTCTTTATTAAATCTTTAATTTAGATAGATACATAGGTTATGTATCTATCTTTGTATCTGTGTAGATAGATAGCTAGTACAGAAGATAAAGATACATAGTAAATAAACTAAATAAAACAGTATACCTAGTTATGTGGTCGCCCGGACGCATGATAATCACAGCTGCAAGTGAGACTGCTTACTCAGCTTAGCTGGAAGTCTCTATTCGAATAACAATTCTCATGAAATCGCTGACGAAGATAACAGCCTCCAGACCACTGCGTACTAAACGCGTGGGAGAGATTTTATAGCAATTAGAATTAAGATATTATTATCCAGTTGTCTAGAGCATCCCGCTTTGTTCGGACAACCCATTATTGTAACTTAATTATAACAAACAATTTAATTAAATAATTTAAAACTCAATTATTCTTTTTAAATACTTTACTCTCGCTCCCTTAATCTTGACTACCTTTTATTTCATTGTATGTATATTTGCAAAACAAACTTTAAAATAAAAAATAAACACCGACACGCCGGTATTCCCAAAGTGTGGAGCAGAAGGGCATAGGGGCAACTAATAAAATCTGGTTTTTCTTAAGTGGCCAATTATATGAACAAACATGGTGTGACAACTAAATACACTAAAATGGTCGGTTGGGACAAAGAGCAAGCATTGGCGAAATAATGAATGAATAAAATAAACTTATTATGAACCAATTATATGGCCTTAAGTTATCACACAATATTTTTTGTAAAATTGACCACTTAAAAAAACAGACTATACTATATATTTGTGTGGGACAAGTCTTTGTTTAGGTGTGGGTATAGGTTATTGTATTTGACATTCGTACGTTCTAAAACTTGGTTCTTTGTGTAATGTTAATTAAAGTTGCCTTTTTTATATCAGGCCCTACTTATTTACTTAGTTTTCAATAGACACATACTTAAAACCATGTTATCAGCACATATAAATATATTTTTACTAAAATTGAATAAGTTTACCCTTTAAAGTCACTAAGACACAAATTTGTCTCGGCCAAAATCATAGACCTTATACTCACTAAGTCACAAATTTGTCTCATGATATTACTGATTTAAAAAGTCCATTCTAGAATGAACACGTGACCTTATAGACATACGGTTTGTTCGGACGAAAGATGGCGGTTTACGTTATTTATTTTGGTGTATAATACTTGTCATAAATTGTCTGTGAGCGTCGGCCATTCATTTTTCAAAACTCGTTAGAAAAGACGCGCGTCAACAGTTTTTATGAAAAAATACAAAAAATTATTTCGATTAGAAGGTGAGGAGAGGTTATAGAAATATGTATTGGACGTTCAGGTAAGTTATTTTATATAATTTGAATAGAATGTGCAATCAATTATTAGGTTTTTTTTTCATTGCAATGGTAACGGGTTTTTTTGCGTTCAGACTGTTTTGCCGGGTATATTTTGACGTAAATAAACATTTGTTTGTGATATGAGTGGCATTATAATGCTAAAATAATATCCTCCTTTATATTTTTGCTTATATTATGGATTGAAAACCATACATTTTTGTAAATATGTGCTTTTATTTGTAAATGCACGATAGGCACGACCGCCATTTTTTCATACAAAATTGTACTTACTTTGAACATTGTTTTGTTTGATTATTTGTTTGAAATGCATAATACTAAATATTTTAGAGCAATATATCAGTATTCCACCATATAATATCTTGTTTTATTTCACCTAAACACCACCCCCGTATGAGTATAGGAGACGAAAAAGAAACTAGGTGCAAACTAGATGACTTTCACATCTTACCTCATTAATCTTTTTCTGTTGATTATTATTATCATAAATAAGTGTTCTTGATAGTACAAAGATATCTTGCCATCTTACCATGAGAAAAAGACCTTTCTTCTCTAAGGCGTTTTGGGTGATTATTTTGTTTAGAAGACATAAAACTAGAAACGTTTATTCGAAAAACCGATACTTTACCGAAATTTACAGATGTAAGATTATGAACGAATACAACGAAATCTCAAATTATAAAAAAAAATTGCCGTAGAGAACATTCCTTACGGCATACAGAATACCATTTTGTAATTTCACTCGTAGACTCGTCAAGGGAGCGTGTTTTTTGTTTACTACTTGTTATGACGTCACACGTTACTTGCGGGAAATCTCATGTGGCATAGCGAATAAAGGCCCAGGACGTAACGATTTCGTTGATTCTGTGCTAAGTTTTAAGATAAATAGTTACAAAGAAGGGGACAGCATAACCAACGCTAAAACAGGTGGTAACAAGAAGGTGCAACTAAAGGTAGATGACGACATGCTTATATCACAATGTGTGTTGTACTTCGGTGCCGGATTCGAAACATCGGCTACGACTTTAACATTTACTTTATATGAGTTTGCAAAGAATTTAGAAATCCAAAAGCGAGCAAGAGAGGAGTTTGACGCATACTTCCGTCGTCATGGGAAACTTGAATACGGCTGTGTTTCGGAACTTCAGTAACTTGATGCGTGTCTGCAAGAAACCATCCGCTTGTATCCTATCTTAGGGATCCTTACTCGTAAAGTTATGGAGGACTACATATTTCCGTCGGGCTTGCGTGTGGAAAAAGGCATGCGAATCCATATACCCACTAGTCACATCAACAAGAAGCCGAAGTACTTCTCTGATCCAATGGAGTACAAACCCGAACGGTTTTTTCCAGATGCTGAAGGAAAACTTAAGCCATTCACAGTTCTCAGTTGAGAGGGCCCGAGGACATGTATCGGTAAGTGGGTACTTACATTATCTCCAAAACTTTCTATCCTTTATATTATGTTTCAGATGTAATCAGACTACTTCTAAAGTTCTGAATGTCTTTGCCCGCCCCTTCGCTGCTCGTAAGATCTTCTGTGTGTTATAGTAGACAAGTTCGGAAAAAAATATTTGCACACATTAACCGGATACCTGTTTTAAAATAACATTAACAAATTAAATTTAATTATTCTTTTCTTTTGTTTAATTTCAGGATTGCGGTTTGCTAAAATGCAAGTCCTGGCTGGCCTCGCTACCATCATGAAGAATTATCGTATTGAATTAGCAGATGGCATGCCTAAAACCATAGAATTGGACCCTAAATTGTATATCGCTCAACCTAAATGCGCTGTAAGAGTGAAAATGATCAAACGAAAGATATAAAGAATATTTTCTGATATTTCTCCCTACTGCCCCAGAACGAGGATTATGTTTTCTGTGTAATTTTTTGATGAAAGTATCATGACAAAATAAATGTCAAAGTCAAAAGTATAAAGATAAGACCAAACGCATAGAGGGAGCGTTAACAAGATTATATATTTGCACTACTTAAACTTATGGCATATTAGTAATGAGAGAGGAGACAAATCTATCGGAATCAGTTACACTCTTTAACATTTTGACATTAATTAAAACTTGAAAACCAAAACAAATAAAAAGTCACCGAGAACCATGGATATAATACAATGGATTGAGTACTGTCAAAGAAAATTAAACTCTTACTCACAGGCACAACATTGAATTTTCTATGATTTAAACAACTCGAAGAACCATGATGAGTGAGAGCAATAATCTTGAGCCCGGTGTCACGCTCCCAACCATTACTATGCAGTACGGTGACCATAAGGTAAAACTAATACGGACTATACCTATATATGATATGGTTTAAATACGCTGTACACCATTTATTAACAAGTTCAAAACGAACAAGGTTCTCAATTCGTCTTTATATACAAAATGGATTAAGATGGGGCAGTAAGGGCAGCTATCTCAATCGTTGTAGATACAGAAAAACGGCTCTAGGGGAAATTATTGCGATATTTGGAGCTGAATTTACAGGTTCTAAAAAAATGTACAGTCAGTCAGAAAATGGACAATTTAATCAAAGACGTTTTGATAACTACTCATTAAAGATGTGGCACATGCGTAGAAAGAAAGAATTACGGCAATGAACATTACCCGAGAATCATACGTTAATTATATGACAACACGTCCATAATCGTACCAATGTTTGTTAACCCTACTTAGAAACAGACGTAAGGCTCTCAGTAAGTATCCTTATCATCCCGTTTTTTCCGCAGAGTGCTCAATTCGTTGTACTATATCCATGCCGAGAACACAGTCACTAGACAAACAAATATTAACCGATAAATTTGTGTGGACCCTACTTCAAATTGACAAGCCATAATATTTTGAATAAAAAGGAAGTGCGAACCATGTAGGAAATAAGATTTTAAATTGGTTACCTAAATGGTACCAAGTGTCCACGAAAAGTGTACAGCTGGGTTTATAATCTCTCTACGCCTTTAGTCTTATATCTATGGATGAAAAAAATAACTGGATCGGATATCGAGTGCAGGGCTACTTTTTCGGTCGAAAGCCGAATATCTAGCGAAAAATTTTGGCATTCCAAGGTCTTCAAATCGCAACATGTCCCCGTCGTTTCCCATAACAAATTAAAGGAGCAATGTGGATTGTCTTCTTGAACGTGTCAGAAGTGTATTGGTAAAAGTACTCGAGACATTAATTTCGGCAGCAAAACTTATTTAATATACTACTTACCAGGAAATGCTCAGAAATATAATTTTAAGATTAAATGTCTAACTGTGATGATTAATGTCTAACTGTGATGATTAAAATGTGTTTTTTTACAATTGATTTTTTATACTATATATACAAGCTGTAACATAATAAAGCAAGACCTGAAAGTAGTTTATTCTAAATCGATAACTGAATTGATTCCAACTATTTTTAATGTACTTTACATTTTTTTAAATTTGCAAAAAATGCTTTTACTCCCTAAGTGCGCTATAAAAAATTAAATTTATTCTTCATCATTCAGCAAGAAGAAGATTCCAAACGCATTCCTAAAACGTATTTCTCAAAACGCGCATAAACACGTACAAGTTTCATAGTTAATTGGGGTATAAAAGTGCTTTAAAAAAGGGTAAAAACCTTTAAATTTTAAAATTCGATTTTTGTTACAAATCTATACTATACTGTCGTATCCGTATCACGTACAGTATGGATTTGTAAGAGAAATTTTACAAATCGATGTAAGGAAGAAAAGATAATGGAGGCACACTCCAACACGCTGGCTCTGTGTAAGCGATCATCAATGTATATAATATGCGGCGTTCAGCTCGGTTAGTTGGAGATGGGTGGCATTTTCATATTCGAACGTCCATGTTTCAGAAGACAGCTTTATATATTGTTACTGATTACCACTTCATGTGATAATTGTTTAACCAAGTAGGAAGTCTTTTGGGTGGATGATAAGTTTCAACAGCAGGTTATATTAATCCGCACTGGATTTGCGTGCGTACTCCACGTAAGACATTATCTTTCACCTTAATTAGCCAGTATAGTATATATATATATATATATATATACATACATATATATACAAAGTGTAACATAATAAACGCAAGACCTGAAAGTAGTTTGTTCTAAATCGGTAACTGAATTGATTTCAACTAATAAAATTAGTACCTTAATTTTTGTTTAAATTTGCAAAATATGCTTTTACTTCTTCAGTGCGCTATAAAAAAATTAATTTATTCTTGATTCATAGCAAGAAGAAGATTCCACATGCATTCCTAAAACGTATTTCTCGAAATGCACACATACACGTACAAGTCTCATTGTTAATTGGGGTATAAAAGTGCTTTAAAAAAGGGTAAAAGCCTTTAAATTTGAAAATTCGGTTTTTGTTTAGAATTCATGAAGCAATTCTCTAATCGGGATGTCTGAGGTCTTGCGTTTATTATTATAAGTGTATGTGTGCGTTTTGAGAAATTTTCCCACTGCTATAAAGTACTCTGTGGGCGAAAGACTTTGTTCAGCAATGGGATACCACTGCTGAACAAAGTCTTTCACCTATGTTCAGCAGTGGGATAGTATAGACTGATTTATCATTTGATTCCTAAGACAGGTTCAAATACAAAACGAAGGATAATAACCTTACATCTTCATTGGTACTGTTAATCCGAATATTACGAATAAAAATACCATTTTTAATTCTTAATAACCCTACAAAAGTAAATCTCCGAAAAATTCAGTACACTAGAGCGCAAATAAAACAATAAACAGCGCTTGAACGAGGTGGAAACTGCAAAGCTTTTGGCAGCATTCGTCAACAATGTCTGCCCTGCCAGCCCCCGCTGCCGCCTCAAACATTCATACCACCAAAAAACACGAAAACCAACCTTATTACTTATATAATAAAGACAAGATGAACGCATCTATTACAGTGCCGTTTGAGCAATCGTCCAACTTGTTGAAATTCCGCCGCCGTCCGCTTTAGCGACTTCAAATTTAACTTTTACGTCCGGAAATCTATTTGGACTTCATGTCAAGGCGATAAGATTCAATTTTGTTTGATTCGTATTTTTGTAAAGGTATTTTTAATCCAGAGGGGTTATAGGATGTAGGAAATTCGCAAGCTAAGCTTTTGGTCTAGTGCTCGCTAATTTTGCGCGAAAACGTGGCTATCCCTAGAAGGGTTTATTATAAGGCTGTACTTAGCTTGGTTTTATTTGTCTAATAAAATAAAAAGAGAGTAAGTACCACGTCTAAATTCCCCAAGGATTGGTAGGGCTGTACTTTGTACACTCACATTTCACCGACAACGTTAGGGTGCAACTGTCGTCTCCAATGTAATGTTTGGACGAGCCTATTGGCATTATACCGATAATTTTTATGGTTAATTACAAAAACTGTAAATTTTTCCATTAACAAGCTACGCTTTGTCCGACCTAGTATTCGAACTCAGGATCTCGTGCTTGCTACGTAGATTATACGCCACTAGACCAAGTTAGACAGTACAGTTAGTGTCTTATTATGTTGTTCAAAGTATGTAGCCCCATACAATATTTGTAGGTCAAACAACGATTTGTCCCGTGCGGGATAGAACCCGCGACTATTCGATCCAGTAATCAGAGCGGCTTCATCCAAATTATAGAAGTTATGTGGTTTTCTCTACAATTCACTAAGAAGATTCGAGAAAGCACACATTCAGCACAATTATATTTTTTCTATCAATTTATATGATCACGCTACATCCCTTGCGGGGTCGATAGAGACTTCAGAGTTCCAACAGGTTCTTTCCTTTCATACCTTACTGGGTTACTCCGCTCATGGTTCGTTTCATACAAGCTCGCCGGTTACAGAGACTTTGGACTTGTTTACACATATCTTTTGTTGTAAGAAACTTTTTTCTAGGCACATCATTTGATGTTATTCTTTAAGCATATCTTATATATTTACATTATGTATTATTATCATCGAGTCAAATGGAAGGTTAATAAAACAGTCTAAGTAATTTTTATAAATTAACATTGTATGAGGCGCTCGTTGCGCTGTGGCGACCGTGGATCCATTACCGTTCACCAAGGTTATACACCGTTATGCTCGGTCGGCCTGAGATGGGTGACTGATTGTGAAATTTTCTTTTTGGAGCGTCTGCGTGCTTTGGAAGGGACGCTAAACCGTTAGTCCCGGTTACCACGTAATGTGGTAGTCTTTTGGAAGCCTAAAAGGCGGCTTGCTGAGTTCGGACAGCAGGTCACAAACTTGCCAATGCCAATTCGCACGTCGAACAGTATAAGCTGATATTATTATTATTTTATATTATATTATCATAATAATAAATAAAGTCTACTATCGATGACACATCCCAATCAAATAGCAACCTAAAGACGTTTAATGATACAGATTGTATTTTTGTGTGATCAATAGCGATTTTGGGTCGTATGCACTCTTTATTAATGTGTGTGGATCTACGTCAAAATGCACTAATTGAAAATGCATGTGACTGTCTAGCATTTAATATTTAAATCTAAAATACGGTGTAGACACAGAACATATTTTATCCATACTACCAACTTCCTGGTTTGACAATTTACAAAAATTCTACCTTTTTACCAATATCACTTGAAACAGCTTTCGCAATAGATAATTTGATTACAGCAAAGATAACTTTATTGGCCAGTTGTACATATTGTTTTATTATTTACTAAATTAGTCGCTTATTGTCCAATCCTTCGGGAACAACTTGAATGATATTATTTTTATTCTTATCGCTCGGCAATTTCCTTTCAAACTACATTTTTTATTAAAAAGATAATTAAAAAGTGACCGCTGTAAATCAACCAAGATTTTAAGTGTACCTACACCCATTGTCACCCGTCCTTCTCAAGATTAGTGACAAAGAAGTCAAAGTCTACAATGATTAATTTGTTCACGCCAAAAAGCACCGCCCCGTGGTTTTTGGTTTCGTTGGATTTGACTTCACAAGAACAATACACCTAGGTGGTGTCCAGGGTATGATGATATAGCCCAGAGAACTCATATTTTGAGTTAAGCTCGCCTTTGTATATCACCTGTGAAATTGCAACTGTAAATGTACTGTATACAATAAAGGATTAAATAAATGAATAAATAGCCAGAATGTAATTATAGAAACTTGTAAACTAAACAACTTAGCCAAATCGTGTTGGAGCTCGTTAGATTTCCTTAAGTAGTGTCTAGAGTCTAGTGATGAAGCCAGAAGGTGGCATAGGAACTTCTAAAATGAATTCCCGTTATGTTTGGGTTCGTTGAATTTATCTCGACAAGAACTACATAAGTAGGTGGTGGTAAGGGTCTCATAATTCCATTCCGATCTCGGTCTCGAACCTATTCGCGCCTTCATTAAAAAGGCGATAACCCGATATTTTGCGAACGCGTCCAATCATAGTAATCCGCTAATCGTAGCCGCCGCCGACTACGAACCCAACTCCCCTCCTATCAACCGCTACCGCCGTCCGCAGCATGTTTTCACCGACCCTCCGGATGCCCTTACATCCTTTCTTTCGGATACAGATACCGCACACAGGATCAGACACCGACCTTGCCGGCGAGATCGAAGAATCCCTTGCCCGCCGGCCGGTGCAGAGCACCACGGCGAGACACCAAGTATACGCCCTCCCCCATAGCCAAGCCACTGCCCAAGCCGAGGCCGTTTCTCCTTGAGGCGCCCTTAAACTAGTTGCCCCCTTGCCCTTCTGACTCGAGCATGGTTGCACGCTTGCCCTCTTGTCCGGTAAAGCTGTAAAAACCCGGCGGCAAAAAAAAGGAGGAGCGGACAAAAAAAGGGTCTGATAATAAAGCAGCAAAGTTATTTTAGGGATTTGGATCTCTGGATTCATCTTAATAAGCATTAAATATCCAAGAGGAGTGTGGAGCTGGAAGGTGGGTCTAGGACCTTTTCAATTAAACAAGTTAGCCCTATTGTGTTTGTGTCCGTTACCTTGTCTCGACATAAACTACATATCTATCTATGTAGGTGGTATTCAGGGACTGCTGATGGGGCCGAATTTAGCCACTCTCCGCCTATAAAAATAGCCTGGCCATTTCTCACTTTTATGAATTTTATCATACACCAGATTAAAAGGGAGAAAATAATTATGAAAAAAATGAAAAAGATTATTTATATCAAATCAAAAGAAGGTAAAAATTTAATATCACGATTCTATCTATAGATTAATATTATTACACGTGACCATACCTCGTGACTATAGAATGTAATGATATAATACAACTGCTGATAATCGAATGCAATATGATGCAGCGCTGCAAAGTATGCACAATTAATTATCTGACAATAACATAATAACTTTATGCTCGAGACTTCAGGGGACAACTACAAACTTACGACATTTTCAACCAGCGTGGTTACAATCTTATATAACACACCTATTTTGTCGATTCTATATTTATCTTTATCATCACCCTAGAACCCTTGCGGGGTAGGCAAAGAGTACAAAGTTCTAACAGTTTCTTTCTTTATAGACCTTTCTGGCTTCCTCCAATTTCATAGTTCGTCACATACGCGCTCGCCGGTTACGGAGACTCTTGACTTGCCCTTCAAATAAGACACGCTCTATTTGGTCATGGTGAGATAGTCTAGGTTTTTCCCGGTATCTACATTCTTCCACTACTGCATTGTATATCTGTATTGTCATTCATTCTTCTGACATTCTTCCTATATGCCCGAACCAACCTTTTCTTTCTCGCTTTCTTACTATGCTGTTGCGAATACGGTCGTTCAGCTTGGCTCCGTACGCAAAGCTCGCATTTCGACCTCATTTACCCGGCTTTCATTCTTCTTCTTACATACCCAACTCTCACTGTCGTATAACAACTTTGCATTTTGAACTATGCATGGACAGCTGCACCTTTTGGATTAAGTGCCGGCTCCCAAGTAGATTTCCTATCGCACCATTCACTCTATTCCCTGCATTAGCTCTTCTCTCTATGTCAAAAGACGCTTAATGATAAAGATATTATTAGTATATTATCAAAAGGAGTGTTTGGCCTGTTTGTACTTAGCACCTATGACAAAATATGGAATAGCAAACGTTTACAAGCGACTGTTTAGCGTTCAATATTCAAACCAGAAAAACGTTATAATAACGTAACCTAACCGCGTTAAGATGGTCAAACAACCCTTCCGAAATTAGCTTTGATCTGTTTATCATCTGAACCGGATTATGCTAGACTGGATTAAAATCCCTTTAGCTCAGTCATTGGACCCTACAATAACTTCTTCCGGTTTGTTCACACTCTTTTTTTACTATATCCAAAGAAGTTTCTTCTGAGTTACTCGAAGACCGACTAAGGTTCTCTACAATATTAGTAAAGGAATTAAAATAAAACTATTCTTCAGACCCTACCGCAACTCACTTCCTATCCCCAAGCTTCCAAGGCCTCGAACGCCTCACAGTACCCACGGTAACGATAAACTAGCATTGAAGTATGAAGGATGGTTCGATCGAACCATTGTCAGTAGATTGGTAAAAGATATTCAACAAACCAAAATCATAGTCTCGACACCTAACAAAGACATCTGTGTAACCATTACCGCATTTTTACTACTTCAACGGTCGCGAAGTTTCTAATTACACTCACAACAAAGTGATCACGCAAAACCTCTTCTTTGCACATGGAGACCAGTGGAAAGTGACGAGACAAAACCTGACTCCTCTGTTTTTATCAGCCAAAATGAAAAGTATGTTATACCCTATCCAAAACTGCAATAAAGTATAAGAAGACATGCTCGCCTATGAGACGAACCACGAACAAGGTACACAATGGACTGCATTTGCTCTTGCGCTTTTGGTGTCAATTCCAATACGATGGAAAAATCCTTTTAAACTTATGGCTTCACAAATACTCCAGCCAACAACTACTAGCGGAGTCAAAATAGCCGTGCGGTTAATGTGGCCATCCATCTCTTATAGTCTCGGTCTAAGTTGGTTTCCAACTATAATAAACGATTTCTTCCTTCATGTAATGAAGGATTTTTTCAACAAACGTGGCTATAAGCCATCAGAACGCAACGATTTTGTTGATTCAGTGCTGAGTTAAGAAAGAGAGTTACATAGAAGGGGATAGTATGGGCAAAGCTAAAACAGGCGATAACAAGAAGGTGCAACTGAAGGTAGACGACGACATGTTGGTGTCTCAGCGCGTGTTGTTTTTCGCTGCTAGATTCGAAACGTCAGCTTCAAATGTGACACTTACCTTATACGAGTTTGCAAAAAATGTAGAGGCCCAGGAACGTGCGAGGGAAGAAGTAGATGAATACTTTAGTCGTCATGGGAAACTTGAATATAGCTGTGTTTCGGAGCTTCAATACCTAGATGCGTGTCTTGAAGAGACGATCCGCTTGTATCCAATATTTGGGATCCTCACCCGCGAGGTTATAGATGACTACATATTTCCTACTGGCTTACGCGTAGAAAAAGGCATCCATATACCAACTCCTAACATCCACAGGAACCCAAAGTACTTCCTTGATCCACTAGAATACAAACCTGAACGGTTTCTTCCAGATGCTGAGCAAAAAATCAAGCCATTTACAGTTCTCTCTTTCGGAGAAGGGCCCAGTACTTGGTAAGCATTTTCTTAGTTTTGAAATCAATTTCGTAATAATTTGGGTATGTCGAGGGATGGTTTCGAATATCTATGATCTCCCCTTTTTTTGAGAATGCATGTTTAAATAGGCATGACTCATAAAAAATTACGTGCTTGTCCTTAAATAAGTTATCCAGAACAAAAGTACGTATGAGAAAGTGATTTTAGTTTTAACGTTTGTTTACTTGCAGGACTACGGTTTGCAAAAATGCAAGCCTTGGCCGGCCTCGCTTCCATCCTAAAGAAGTATCGTATTGAATTACCACATGATATGCCTTGAACACTAGAATTGGATCCTAAAATCTATGTTGTTCAGCCTAAATGCGTCGTAAAAGTGAAAATTATCAAACGAGACGTTTAAGCAGACGTTGAAGCCACCTTGTATGCATAATTATATTAAATATATATATTAATAGATAGATTGACGTTAGGGTTACACTATCAAGTTTATATGCTATCCTATTCATATTGCAAACTTACTAAATAAATATGAACGAGATATCAACATTTCTCCACATCGTTACAATAACTTCAACTGGTTTGTGTTTAGCTCTCAGGCCAAAATTAAGGAGAAAACCGTCTTGTATATCAAAAAGATGGTAAACATTTAAGTTATTTTATTTTAAGGTGTTTTATTTTATTACCATTACCACGTTTTTATCAACTCTGTCTGTTCGGAACAAATTTTGCAAGCGATTTTAAACAGACTTCGCGATAAGCTAGAGACTTGAAATTTTTAACATGGGTCAGAACTGGATTACAATGCAATAATATGGTAATTGTACCAGCTCTATTAAGCTCTATTGAGAGCTGATCTGAAGATGGAGCCGAAAGGTGGTCATAGGAACATCTGAATTATATAACTTAATCTCGTCGTGATTGGGCTAGTTAGATTTGTATTTTTTTTTTCCAACTTACTGCTATCATTACAGGGTAATCCCTAATGCAATAGAGTACATTTTCACTTCAGCTTATAACTTATAACAAATAGCGCTAATCTTGTGAATTCACTCAGAACCAAACAAAATATGTCTCCTTCATTCGCCACAAGGTTGAGGGTGCGGAGTGCGCGCGTCAGGGGCGCCTCTTTCAGTAGGTTGGTGCGCGCGCTCGGCACCTGCAGCAGGTGCGGCCGCCGGCGCCGGTATATGTACCTGTCTGGGACGCATAGACCTATCCGTGCTAGCATATTTGGATTGTGCACTTTCCCTCTAAGTATTTTGAATGGGTACAATGCGAGTGCGAGTGCCCTCCGAACCCTCAATTTAGTATAGCCTACCATGCCTAAGACAAATAATAGTACACAATAATAGTTGGATACATCAACGGGTATAGTGGATAGACCCCATAGTACTTCATATACAAGTACCGAACAAATTTATTCTGAACTCGCTCCAACATGAGATTATATTTAATTTCATGTGGGCTCCAGATGATTGCGTTGCATTCTAATTGACTACGAACCAGTGCATTGTATAATGTTATAATTGCCTTAATGTTTGTAAAGCCTCAAACCGTACGGAGTAAAAAGCCTAAATTCCTGTATGCTTTTTTACAGATCTTGATTATATGATTACGAAACGTTAGCCTAGAATTAAAACAGACTCCTAAATCCCTAACTTCTGTAACTCGGACCAATGGAGTGCCCTCAATGTTGTAATTGTGGACAAGTGGTGTGCGTGCGCGAGAGAAGGTGATTGTTGCACATTTTGAAGTGTTAAACTGTAAATGGTTTTTTTACTCCAGGCTTGGTAGCCTGGAGTATATAGATAGGGTGGTACCCTATCTATATCCTTTTGTAGCTTTTCACATTCATTTGTATTTCTTATCACTCTGTATAACTTCAAGTCGTCCGCAAATAACAAACATTTTGCGTCCTTTACCACTTTGGGGAGATCATTTACCATGATGATAAACTCCATTGGTCCGAGATTACTGCCTTGACTTACCCCAGACCGAGTATCATACGGCTCAGAGACGCATCCTGCGTATTCTACATACTGATGCCTATCTTTCATGTAGCTTGCGAAAAACTTTAGTAAATGTGGAGTGAAACCGATACCGGCCAACTTGCTAAGCAGTATGTCGTTATCGACGCTTTTTTAAAGTCAAAGTAAGCGGCATCGGTTTGTACTCCACTGTCCACTGCTGGGATTACATCAGCCATATAGCTTAAAAGGTTAGTGGCGGTGCTTCTCGCGGGGCGAAAACCGTATTGAGCCTCTGTGATCTGTGTACTGATCTGCCCAAATATAGATTTTTGAATCGCGGATTCTAACACTTTCGCCGGAGTTGACAATACGGCTACCGGCCTATATTCCTCAACTTATCGATCGTCCTTTAGGGATCCGATCGTCCTTTAGGGACTGGAACGACGCGGCTTAATTTCCACCTGTTCGGAAATACACCTCTTTTTAAGCACATGTTATAGATATAATGTAGCGGCTCAGCAAGGACTGATCGACAATCCCTAAATATATAAGGTAGGATGCCATCCGGCCCTGTGGATCTCTTTGGTTTTAACTGCTGAAGCGCGCGCTGTACATCCTTTAGTTCTAGTCGATCTAGATGAACCCGCGCCGCTTCGTTCCCGTCGCCCGAACCCGTATTGACAAGTGGTATATACCTAGTAGTGCCCAGGGCCTGATAATGAAGCCGGAAGGTGGTCATAGTAACTCCTAGACTAAACAACACAGCCACGTCGTGTTTAGACCCGTCAGATTTGGCTTTATAAATACTACTTCTATAGGTGGTCCAGGTCCAGGTCCAGTGTCTGATGATAAAGCGTGGAGGTGTCCACAGTCCGGGTGTGACTTCTAAACTAAACAACATAGCCCCTTCGTGTTTGGAATCGTTGGATTTGTCTTGCCAAATACTACATTCCTAGGTGGAGTCCAGGTCTAGTTATAAAGCCGGAAGGTGGCCATTGGATCTTCTAACCTAAGCAACACCACCCCATCGTTTTTGGTTACGTTGGATTTGTCTTCATGAGAACAATACACTCAAGTGGTGTCCAGGGTATTATGATACAGGCATAAAGTAGCTGTAGGAACTTGTAAATAAAACAACTTATTTAAATTGTGTTGGAGCTCATTAGATTTTCTTAAGTGGTGTCTGGGGTCTAGTGATGAAACCAGAAGGTGTCCATAGGAACTTCTTATATAAAAAACGTTATTTTTGAATTTATTTAATTTGTCTCATCAAGAACTACATACGATAAAGCAGAAAAGTGATTTTAGAGACTTCTAGACTAAACAACAAAAATCCCCAACGTCTTTGGGATCTCAAGATTTATCTTGGTAAGCATTGGTAGGCATGTGAGCATCTAGGTAGTGTGTAGAGCTGAAAGGTGGTCATTCAACTTAACAAGTTAGCCCTATTGTGTCCGTTAACTTTGTATCGACATTAACTACAGATAAAGGTGGTGCTCAGGGTCTGCTGATGGGCCCGATTGTAGCCTTAGGAAAAACCTAAACAAAATAGCCTGGTAATTTTTCACTTTCATGATTTTTATCATACACCAAATTAAAAAGTTTGAATAGACTACATTTTTATAAAGTATGAATAATACAGTAACTTATTAAAACACTACATTTTTAAAAAGTATGAAATAACGTTGGCTTGACTTGATAAAGATTATTTACATCAATTCAAGCAGAAGTCAAAATTCATATCATGGTTCTATCTATAGATTAATATTAGTACACGTGACTATGCCTCGTGACTATACAGTGTGATGCTATAATGCAACTGCTGATGTGACGCAGCACTGCAAAGTATGTACAATTAATTATCTGACAATTACATATTAATCTAACTCAATTCTCGAGACTTTAGGGTTCAGCTATAAAAATAGAAAATCGCTGTTACTACAAACGTACGACATTTTCAACCAACGTGGCTACAATCTTATGTAACACACCTATTTTGTCGTTTATACAGGGTCACTTTTAATACACCAACAACCTCGCAGGACTAAATAGCTAACATCATAAGCAACAACTTTTGTTCTACGACTTTTGATCCCGGTTTTGCACATGTATTACGAAAAAATATCATCATATATCAAGTAATTTGCACAAAATATTCATAAATTATGCATATGCTTTATGCATACCAACCATCCTTGTGAATTAGTCAATATATAAGAGGGAACCAAATGAAAATCCGTGTAGTACTTCCTGAGATTATCACGTACATACAAAGAAAAGATGCTTCAGCCCCTCCACCTCGATGGATGGATCGAATAGTCGCAGGTTCGATACCCGCACGGGGCAAATCTTTTTGTGACCCACAAATATTTGTTTCGGTCTGGGTGTTTGTGTCTGTGACTTTCATATTTATTAACGAACCCACAAAACAGGAATCATTCCCAGTGCGGGGCTAAGTGTTTTATTAAATTTAAAAAAAGAATGGAAGTTCAGCCTCGTAGTAACCACATGCTTCTTGACACACTCTGCAGGAGACTTAAATTAATGTATATCTATCTATTCCTATGTCTGGTTAGAAAATGATAATAACTGATAATTATCTATCTATCTATCTATCTATCTATCTATAACCTCACGCCAGATCCCTTGCGGGGTATCCCTGATAATAATAACGTATCAAAATCAAAGTACGACCTAAAGACGCTTAATAATAAAGATAGTATTTGTGTATTATCAAAAGGAGTTCTTAGCCTGTATGCACTTAGCACCTTATACCCTATAACAAACTTTTACAAGCGACTGTTCAGCGTTCGACATTCGACCCGGAAAAAGGTGTTATTATAAGGTAACCAAAATTTGAAAATATTAGAATGGAAAATTTACGTTACTCGATTGATTTGAGATCGCTGAGCATTTGTACCATTTCATATTCGAGCGTCCCCATGCTTCTAACCCGGCTACCACTCAGTATCTTGGTCGTTAAGCCAAATTGGAAGCCTTATAAGCGGCTTGATAAGTATTAACAGCTGGTGGCCCCAAACCTGCCTCCACCAATCCGGGTCAGTGTGGTGGAGTATAACCCAATCTCTATCACCTCGATTTGTCAGAGAACGCCGTTGTGTACCAGTGAGAAAGTATAAGTTTATCTATTAGTATAGCTGACTTTGAGCCCGCTCAAATTGAGTCATAACCCATAAGAACAACTATCAAAAAAAAAAATTTTATTCCGGTCTATATATTCGGGTATAACTCGAAAATGAACAAAATTGACTAAATATTTATTTTACGCGAATAATGGTTTTGAACTTTCACAAAATGTCACACCTGACGCTGCGATATAGTATATAATGATAAGTATACACTGCACCAGTTCCTGATATATGACTCCTGCAAACTCCCCAATTGCTAAACTTAAGGTTAAGTGACCTGAGTTCAAAGTTCTTGCCATTACCATAAATAAGGTCACAGAGTACTCAATGACTGACTCGATAATACTTCCATTTTCCACACTACGGAACCCAATACTTAAAGAAGATAGTAAGTAGGTACCTTGCTTGCAGTTTATCAATCCACGAAGTGCATCAAACGTGTTTCGTAGTTGGTAAAAATAATCAGTTCTGAGTATCTTCAGAGTCAAGATGACCGTGTCGTACACGATTCCATTATTAGTGACCACATTATTCTTAATACTATACTATATATCGAAATGGAAGTACAATTACTGGCAGAAGAAAAAAGTGCCGTACGCGAAACCGCTGCCTATCGTGGGCAACTATAAGGATTACCTGCTCATGAAGAAATATAATGGCACAATCCTCCACGAGATGTGCCTTCAGTTCCCCGACGAGCCGTATTTCGGAACATTTTACGGGACTGATCCAGCGCTAGTGGTAAAGGATCCAGACTTGCTGAGACTCATTTTCACTAAAGATTTTTATTACTTCAACGGCCGAGAAAATTCTGATTACACCCACAGGGAAGTAATCACGCAAAACCTCTTTTTCGCATATGGAGATCAGTGGAAAGTGACAAGACAAAGTTTGACCCCTCTGTTCTCATCAGCCAAATTAAAAAGCATGTTCTACCTCATCGAAAACTGCAACAAAGCTTTAGAAGACATGTTGGAATATGAGACGAGTGTTTCGGAAGCTGTTGAAGCAAAATCGCTGATGTCAAGGTACACAATGGACTGCATCTGCTCGTGCGCTTTCGGTGTTGAATCGAATACGATGGGCAAAGATCAGGATACCAATCCTTTTAAACTAATGGCTACAGAAATATTCAATCCATCAATTATTACCGGCGTCAAGATAGCCGTGCGGCTAATGTGGCCAGCCATCTTTTATGGCCTGGGGCTACGATGGTTCCCAACGACAATAGACAATTTTTTTCAATATGTAATGAAGGATGTTTTCAACAAGCGTGACTATAAGCCATCACAACGGAATGATTTTGTTGATTCTTTACTGAACTTCAAGAAAAATAATTACATAGAAGGGGACAGTATGACAAACGCTAAAACAGGCGGTAACAAGAAGGTGCAACTAAAGGTAGACGATAGCATGCTGGTGTCTCAATGCGTTTTGTTTTTCAGCGCTGGATTTGAAACTTCCTCCACAGCTTTAACTTTCACTTTATACGAGTTTGCGAAGAATCTAGAAGTCCAAGAGCGAGCAAGAGAAGAGGTCGACGAGTACTTTCGTCGTCACGAGAAACTTGAGTATGATAGTGTTCTGAAGCTTCAATACCTTGACGCCTGTCTCCAAGAAACAACCCGTTTGTATCCAGTGTTTGGGCTCCTTGCACGTGAGGTTTTGGATGACTACACGTTCCCTACGGGGTTGCAAGTGGAAAAAGGCACACGCATCCACATACCCGTAACACATATCCACAGAGATCCTAAACACTTCCCGGATCCATTGGTATACAAACCCGAACGTTTTCTTCCAGGAGCTAAGGACGAAATTAAACCATGCACATTCTTGTCCTTCGGAGAGGGGCCTAGGACGTGTATCGGTAAGTATTACGAATTCTTAATAAGAACATAATAATTCGCAAACTTGAAACAAGTCGTGATAAAAAATTTCCGGGTTATTTTTTTATTAATCAACCGTTTTGACCATGTGCATGCCCAGCAGCAGTTTGTTTTAATATTGCTTAGCAGTGGGACTAAACAGGTTTTTAAAAGAAACATTGATTTTATTTTAGTACATTAATGAAGTTAAATTAGTATATATTCTTCTATCTTAAGTGGAGGAAGCCAGAGAGGTCTGAAAGGAAAGAACCTCTGCATCCTCTGCCTACCCCGTTAGGGATTCGGCGTAGTTATATAGATAGAAAATATAAAGTTCTATTTTAGTTTAACACTTTTTTCATTTCAGGCCTTCGATTCGCAAAAATGCAAAGTCTTCCTGGACTCGTCACCATTTTGAAGAAGTATCGTATTGAGCTGGCCGAAGGGATGCCGAAGACAGTAGAGATTGATCCTAAAATCTATCTTGCTCAACCCAACTGTGGCATAATGTTGAAATTTATCAAACGAGAATAATAAGTACACGAAATTATATAGAAGATCAACAAACAGATTAATTTGGGTGCAGCTAAGGCTCAATGTTAAGTCTCAGTTAGTAAAGTATATTTATCTTTCGTCAAGAGCTTGGTTTGATCGTATACCGCACATCTGGATTAAATAATCAAGAATTAGATCTCCGCACGTAAAATATCTTTGAGTGACACACAAACCTAGAGGTATTTGTGTTTGGTTATTCATGTTTGTAAACACACCCATCACACAGTAATGTTTCTTAGTGTTGGGTATATTTTAAACATCCCAAATCAGATTAAATGAACATCGTAGACCCACACTAAAAATTAAATTTCTGCATTTATAAACGACGGAGGATCGACGGACTACTTAGCCCAGTGGTTAAGGCCTTAAGCCGCTCCGCCCACTGAATTATGGAGCCGCGGGTTCGATTCCCGGTCGAGACAAATCTTTCTATGACCCACAAATATTTGTCGTGAGTGTCGACCCACGACACAGGATTAATTCCTGTGTTGAGCTACGTGTAAAAAAATCTTGTTATTCGGTTACACAAACATTCAATGAAAGACGTTACACACAATTAATGCTTTTTATGTCTGTTTTATTTTCATTAATACTTTTTGTCATGTTGATTGACATTTGTTACTGATTTCTTTTTTTTATGTTTAGTTGTGTGAGCATAAAATAAATTATTTTTCTTTATTTCTTCACTCAGCGATCTTTTCACGAATTTATCATGACGCGCCGCGTTTGGTCATATATACAAAATGTAACATAATAAACTCAAGACCTGAAAGTATTTTGTTCTAAATCGATAACTGAATTGATTCCAACTATTTTTAATATACGTTACATTTTTTTTTTAATTTTGCAGAAAATGTTTTTACTCCTTCATTGCGCTATAAAAAACTAAATTTATTTTTGATTCATAGCAATAAGGAGATTACAAATGCATTCCTAACCCGTATTTCTCAAAATGCACACATACACACATTTTATACTTCAATTAACAAGTTTCATTGTTAATTGAAGTATAAAAGTACTTGAAAAAGGGGTAAAAACCTTTAAATTTTGCAAATTTGGTTTTCGTTTTGAATTTATGAAGCAATTCTCTAATCGGGGTGTCCGAGGTGTTGCGTTTATTATTTTACCGACAAAGAGCCCTGGGTCCTCTTAGTATATGTGCGTATATTAATTAATAAATGTTGACTGATGTGTCATTTTTTTGTGTCTCCCGCTTTGCATAGGAGGGATGTGGAATTTTATTTTTTCTACTCCTCCTGTTTTCCTTTTTAATTGAATTTGTTGCGGGTTCCAAGACAAGAAAGAAGCGAGCGAAGAGCGTACAGAGCAGACGTGTTGCTAAATATTCAAAAATAAAATAAAAGTGTCATCTTATAATTTTTAACCTTAAGCTATCGACAATTAGTCAGTGAATTACCTGCGCAAGTCAAGTGATTAACGATCTAATACTTCGGCGTAAACAGTGACAACGCCCCTTCGGGTAAAAAAGGACGGGCTCCTTATTTTTGGCTCGCTCTCGCATACCGGTGCATGTGCCGCACTTGCTGTTACCACGCACATATAACACAGATCAATGAGCGTTCAAAGATCTCCAACTGGAAGCGGCCTAGGTGCTGGTCGTAGTGGATCGCATCCTGACTTAACTAGTAAAAGTCAATTTTCAAACTCACCTGATGGAGCACAAATAGCTTTTCGCCATAAACGAAAGTTAGCCAGGGAAAGCGATGAAATTAAACTCGAATATTCAGAGATGTAAACCGAATTTGCTGAAGTACGAAAACAGATGACGGCGATGCAAAGTCAAATGAGTGAGATGATGGCGTACCTAACATCTAATAATAGTATGCAAGTCGAAAATTTTAATAAAATAAGTGAAGATATCTCAGTCATCAAAGAACAAATTAAAGATATTAAAGGACCGACTGAACATTTGACTGAAGAACAAAATAAAATTTAATCAGCTATAACAAGTATTAAGCATTTCAATAGTACTACGGATAAAAAAATTCAATCTCTAGAATCAAGCCTTCAACTGCTAAGGACTACCACTTCAAATCTACCACTTCGCACGATACAGGCACAGGAGGATATGATGATAGAACTTAATGAGCGCAGATTAAGGTGTAAAAACGTTTTAGTTTCTGGTATGGCAGAGCCAGTATCCACAAACCCAAAAGAAAGACAAGAACATGAGAAATCTGTTTTCCTTAATACATTGAAAACAATATGTACACCATGTCCTGAACCGGTAAAATTATTTCGTATAGGAAAATACCACCCAGAAAAAAAAGCGAATTCTTAAAGTATGTTTTGAATGCCAGGACAGCTCGACATATACTGCGAAACAAACAAAACATAACAGAAGACTATATTAAGATATTTTCTGACCAGACACCCCAGCAACAAACTTATATGAGAGCACTCAAAGAAGAACTTGACCATCGGATTAAAAATGGTGAGGCAAATCTTGTTATTAAGTACATTAAAGGCGTTCCAAAGATAATTTCTTCTACTCCAAAAAACTTTAATCGTTAGATACTGCGAACAGTACTATGGAATGCACAGGTGGGGATATTACGTATCAAGTCACAAGTTGTTATACCAACATTATAAGAAGTAAAAAAATCCTTCAAATGCTTGTATGCTAATGTTAGAAGTATTGTTAAGCCTGGCAAATTAGACGAATTGAGATGTATCATTCAATGACTCCAAAATATTATAATACATATCATAGTACTATCTAAAGCATGGATAACTTCTAAAGATGAAGGAAGGAACATACAGCTACCAGGCTACACACACTATTTCAACTATAGGAAAAATGCTAGAGGTGGTGGCGTTTCAATTTTTGCCCACAATGACCTCAGACATAATCTAATTGAAGAACAATCTGTCGATGACAATCATTTCCTATGGATACACATAGAAAATTTCTTCTTGGACATAGGCGCAATATATAAACTTGGACGTACTTATGACAAAACATTTCTGGACAATTATTCGACGCAGCTAGAAAAAAGGTAAAGAGCCATTGTATTTGGCGACTTTAATTATGATCTATTAAGTTCAGACAGATCGGTCAATAGCTACAGGGAAATAATTAAAGAGAGTGGCTATGACATAATCAACAAAATAGACAAAGATTCCTATACCCGTGCAACAAGCAAAACGTACTCTATATTGGATCATGTGTGCTCGAACATAAAAGAAAATGAATGTCACTTAGCTATTGTAGAAAATAATATGTCTGATCACAAACAACTGTATTTTGAAATGAAGAAATACAAACCAGAACCTGTACAGTTGATCAAGTACGAAGCTATGAATTATAAAAAATTAAATAAACTTGTTGAAGAGCGCTGCTGTAACAATAAAGATTCTGATTTTGCTATGTTAGAACAAAACTTATGATCTAGTATTCATCAAAGTAAAATAAAGAAAACCAAAAAGTGTAACCCGGTAAAGCAGGACTGGATAAACAAAGAAATTATATATGCAATAGATAAAAGAAACGTAATGTGGCTTAAACATAAAAGAATTCCAAAAGATAAAAAGATAGAAGAAGACTTTTTGATCGAAAGGAAAGCTGTGGTTGAATTGATACAAAAAGCAAAAACTCGGTATTACCATACAGCATTTAAAAATTGCCAAACCAGCCTGCTAAAATGTGGTCCTTGATAAATGAGCTTAGCCACAATAAAGTTAAGCAAATAACTATCCCTATCAAACTCCAGACTGAAACTAATACTATCTTCAACGAACAGGACATCTGTGAATACTTCAATGAGTTCTTTTCAACCATCGGTAAGAACCTAGCTGATGCGATACCTGAGAAGTATCATAAGAATAATATATTTAGAGATACAAAGCGTACTACTGAATCAAATCTACAGGAACTATCACAATTATCTCCAGCTACCACATCGGAAGTCAATAAAATCATTGATAATCGAACTCTAATACGGCCTCAGGCATAGATGGCATTAGCACCAAAGCTATTAAATGTGTAAAATGTGTGATTCTTGAGGAGTTAACTAAATGTATAACAAATGCCTTGAACTGGGTACCTTCCCCGATAGCCTTAAAATAGCAAAAGTGTCCCCTATATTTAAGTCAGGAAGTCAATTGAATCCTGGTAACTACCGACCGGTATCCGTCCTTCCAATTATGTCAAAAATTTTGGAAAAGATTATATACAATCGCTTAGAAAAATACCTGGATTCAAAAAGCTTTTTATCGGAAAAACAATATGGCTTTCGAAAGAAATCAAATACATTGGCAGCAACAATAGACCTTATAACAAAAATAAAAACTAAAATAGACCAAAAACATATAGTGCTTGGAGTTTTCATTGACTTAAAGAAGGCTTTTGATACAGTAAGCCATGATATACTTTTGAATAAGTTAAAAAATATAGGTAACACTGGAGCGGCGTACAATATTTTTAAATCATATTTATCAAGTCGCAAACAGATTGTAAAAATCGCTAACTTTCAAAGTCAACCTAAAAAAATCAGTTACGGTGTTCCACAAGGATCAATCCTGGGGCCTTTACTGTTTTTAATATATATAAATAACATCCACGACATAGGTTTAAGGGGAGACATATCGTTATATGCTGACGATACAAGTTTATTTTACTTTGGTCATTCAATAGACAGGGTTATTACTGACGCGCAAAACGATCTTGACTTGCTGCACAAATGGTTCCAGTATAATCTCTTAACCATCAATATCTTAAAAACCAACTACATTGTTTTTAAGTCCAAAAATAAGAAAATCGCGGACTACTCTTCTTTAAAAATAAATAATCAGAAAATTAACAGGACTGACTGCGAAAAATACCTCGGCCTTACCCTTGATAGTAATCTTAAATGGGAACTTCATATTGATAAAGTTGAATCGAAGCTATCTTCTCTCACGGGAGCCATAAGACGTATCGCTAAATGTCTTCCACGTAAAGTACGTTACTATATTTACAACTCTCTCGTTAAATCTCATATCGATTATCTGGTTGAAATTTGGGGTACAGCTGCAAAAATTAACCTAAATTTAATACAAAGGGCACAAAACAAACTAATAAAAGTCCTTTTTACCTACCAACACTTAACGCCTACCGATACAGTGTACAGAAGAACTAAATTATTGAACGTGACCCAAACATATGTATATAATACTTGTTTATTAATACGGAAAATATTGACTAAAGACATACACACACAAATTAATTTCACAAAGAAACAGCAAGTGCAAAAAATGCAACTAAGAAATGCAAATAGTATAGTATTGCGGGCACCGAGAACAAATTACGGCAAAAAGTCTATCGTGTTCGGAGGCGCGCAGTTGTATAATAAACTCCCCAAAGAATATAGAGAAGCGCATAATGTAACCAGTTTTAATGAACTTTTAAAACATCATGTATTAAATAACATAAAATAACATTATTAAACAGACATATAATCATTAAAACAAGCAAAAAAAAAAAAATATATATATATATACACACACATTAAAATTGATCGCACCCGCTTCTAGTATATCGCATAGCCTATATCTTTGTTCGCATTCCACTTCATCTACGCCTGACCCTGCCGGTACAAAAAAGTACGATTTAGAGGGTAATGTTATACCTTTTTTAAGGCAAGTGTTTTCTTACTACCGTCTGCATGTACATTTTATTTGTAAAATATTATTTATTATGTAACGTTCTCGTGATAAGTGAATTCCAATGTAATTCTTAATGAGAATAAATGTCTATAAACCTATTTAAGCGCTTCCCGGGACAGCTCAAGGTTCAATCCTTAGTGTCATCTAAGGAGACCATTGAAGCCGAGTCCCATTAAAAAACAATATTACTTAATACAGTAATAGCTACCCGCCCCATCTTCGCACTGGTATCACGGGTAAGTACTATAGTAGTTCGGTCAATTCGCATAAATTATCCGTAAATTAATATACTTCCTTGTGAATCAGTCTATCTATTGGTAAAAACATAATGAAAATCCGTCTTATATTATCTAAGATTAGCGCGTACATGCGTAGAAACGACGCGGCGGGCGGCTTAATATAATACTAGCGACCCGCCCCGGGATCGCACAGGTGGATTATACACATAAATCTTCCTCTTGAATCACTTAGTCATTAGTGAAAACTGCATGAAAATCCGTTTGGTAGTTATTGAGTTTAGTGCGTTCAGACAGACAGACATACAGAAGAACTTTTTGTTATAATATGTAGTAAAGAATAGATTTCTTTAGCTTTTCCTTCGTCTATTTTTAAGTTGGGAAGGTTCTAAATTCTATTTTTAAGTAGTAACCGTGTGGACCCACCTGTTAGAATATTTCCCTGGAAATAGAAAAAAGATTACTTAATGATAATCCTAATTTCACACCAAACACCCCCCTGAAAATGTGACCTACGTGCATGCGACATTTAAGGGGTTAAGCACGAAATCCAGATGGTCGTCGTGACGCTCTTTGAGGAGGCCTTTATCCTGGAATAGACATCTTTTGCCTGAAGATAAAACAAGAAATAACTGTGTTTGTGTGGGTTCGATTCCCGGGCGGGATAAATCTTTGTGTGCCACAAATATTTGTTTCGGTGCGGGTGTTTCATATTTATAACGCACCCACAACACAGGAATTATTCCAAGGCCAAGTGCTTTATTAAATTAAAATAAAAGAATGGGAGTTCAGCCTTGTAAAAATTATATGCTCTTTGAGACGCTCTGCAGAAAACAGAAATTAATGTACCTTAGACCTTGTACCTTGTTGTATGTACCTTGTTATGATTAGATAAAAATATGTAGATAAAAACAAATTACCATAACGTATCCCAATCAAAATTCGACCTAAAGACGCTCTATAATAAAGATAGTATTTGTGTGTATCAAAAGGAGTGTTTAGCCTTCACGCATTTACAATTGACTATTTAGCGTTCAACATTCAAACAAGAAAAACGGTGTTACCAATTTCAGAAATCTTAGAATGGCAAATTTATATTTCATTGCGCACCAGTGGAACGGTATATGTTGATCTATTAGTATAGCTGACTTAAAAATAACCTTGTGGGCCAGTATCACATTTTTTTGTATTAAATTAGTCACTTGTTGTCTTTATATCGCATCTCCGCTCAAATTGAGTCATAACTCAAAAGAACAACTATCAAGAAAAAAGCGTCTGATATATTTTTTAAGACGATAATGTTTTTGAACTTCTACAAAATGTCATACATGTCGCTGCGATTTAGCATATAAATATAGGTAGACACTGTACTAGTTTCTCTATGAGCCCCGCAAACAGCCCGCAAACGGGATCGCACAGGTGAATTATTTACATAAATCTTCCTCTTGAATCACTCAGTCATTGGTGAAAACCGCATGAAAATCCGTTTGGTAGTTATTGAGTTTAGTGCGTTCAGACAGACAGACATACAGAAGAACTTTTTGTTATAATATGTAGTAAAGAATAGATTTCTTTAGCTTTTCCTTCGTCTATTTTTAAGTTGGGAAGGTTCTAAATATTTTTTTAAGGAGTAACCGTGTGGACCCACCTGTTAGAATATTTCCCTGGAAATAGAAAAAAAATACTAAATGATAACACTAATTTCACACCAAACACCCCCCTGACAATGTCATTTACGTGCATGCGACATTTAAGGGGTTAAGCACGAAATCCAGATGGTCGTCGTGACGCTCTTCGAGAAGGCCTTTATCCTGGAATAGACATCTTTTGCCTGAAGATAGAAACAAGAAATCACTGTGTTTGTGAACCAAGTTGAAGAAACTTGAGCTGATTGGTTGTTAACGGCGTGTGCTGCCCGATACATAATGTATAATGTAAACTGAATATATTGTAAATTATTATTCTATAGTAGTTCTAGGCAGTGATAGCCTAGTGGTTAGACGGTTGGACTGCAAAGTCAAAGGTCTCGGGTTCATACCCAGGCACGCACCTCTGTCTTTTAGAATGGAAAATTTACATTACATCTTAATAATTTTGACGTAGCTGACTTAAAAAGTTCCTTAAAGGGTCCGTTCGACTCGACCGATTTGAGATGGCTGACCGTTTGTAGCATTTTATATTCGAGCGTCTCCATGTTTCGGAAGGCACGTTAAGGCCGTCTATCCTATCCATCGACAAAAGTTTCTTTTTCCAATATCTTTCCTTTCCCTTATTATTTCACTTTTATTTTGAATACTGGTCACTACGGGACCCTATAATTAAAGAAGATAGTAAGTAGGTACTTTGCTTGCTGTTTATCAATTTGAGACATGCATCAAACGTGTTTCGTAGTTGGTAAAAATAATCAGTTCTGAATAGCTCCAGGGTCAAGATGACCGTGTCGTACATGATTCCATTATTAGTGACCACATTATTCTTAATACTATACTATATATCGAAATGGAAGTACAATTACTGGCAGAAGAAAAAAGTGCCGTACGCGAAACCGCTGCCTATCGTGGGCAACTACAAGGATTACCTGCTCATGAAGAAATATAATGGCACAATCCTCCACGAGATGTGCCTTCAGTTCCCCGACGAGCCGTATTTCGGAACATTTTACGGGACTGATCCAGCGCTAGTGGTAAAGGATCCAGACTTGCTGAGACTCATTTTCACTAAAGATTTTTATTACTTCAACGGCCGAGAAAATTCTGATTACACCCACAGGGAGGTAATCACGCAAAACCTCTTTTTCGCATATGGAGATCAGTGGAAAGTGACAAGACAAAGTCTGACCCCTCTCTTCTCATCAGCCAAATTAAAAAGCATGTTCTACCTCATCGAAAACTGCAACAAGGCTTTAGAAGACATGTTGGAATATGAGACGAGTGTTTCGGAAGCTGTTGAAGCAAAATCGCTAATGTCAAGGTACACAATGGACTGCATCTGCTCGTGCGCTTTCGGTGTCGAATCGAATACGATGGGCAAAGATCAGGATACCAATCCTTTCAAACTAATGGCTACAGAAATATTCAATCCATCAATTATTAGCGGGGTCAAGATAGCCGTGCGGCTAATGTGGCCAGCCATATTTTATGGTCTGGGGCTACGATGGTTCCCAACGACAATAGACGATTTTTTTCAATATGTAATGAAGGATGTTTTTAACAAGCGTGACTATAAGCCATCACAACGGAATGATTTTGTTGATTCTTTACTGAACTTTAAAAAATATAGTTACATAGAAGGGGACAGTATGACAAACGCTAAAACAGGCGGTAACAAGAAGGTGCAACTAAAGGTAGACGATAGCATGCTGGTGTCGCAATGCGTTATGTTTTTCGGCGCTGGATTTGAAACTTCCTCGACAGCCTTAACTTTCACTTTATACGAGTTTGCGAAGAATCTAGAAATCCAAGAGCGAGCGAGGGAAGAGGTCGACGAGTACTTTCGTCGTCACGAGAAACTTGAGTATGACAGTGTTCTGAAGCTTCAATACCTTGACGCCTGTCTCCAAGAAACAACCCGTTTGTATCCAGTGTTTGGGCTCCTTGCACGTGAGGTTTTGGATGACTACACGTTCCCTACGGGGTTGCAAGTGGAAAAAGGCACACGCATCCACATACCCGTAACACATATCCACAGAGATCCTAAACACTTCCCGGATCCATTGGTATACAAACCTGAACGTTTTCTTCCAGGAGCTAAGGACGAAATTAAACCATACACATTCTTGTCCTTCGGAGAGGGGCCTAGGACGTGTATCGGTAAGTATTACGAATTCTTAGTAAGATAATAATAATTCGCAAACTTTTATTTTTTTAATAATCAACCATTTTAACCACGTTGGTTGGCTTTATTTTTGTTTAATATTTTTTTTTTTTGTCCAGAAGCAGTTTGTTTTATTATTGCTTAGCAGTGGGACTAAATTAGTATATATTCTTTTATCTTAAGTGGAGGAAGCCAGAGAGGTCTGTAAGGAAATAACCTCTGTATCCTCTGCCTACCCCGCTAGGGATTTGGCGTAAGCATATAGATAGATAGAAAATTTAAAGTTCTATTTTAGTTTAACACTTTTTCATTTCAGGCCTTCGATTCGCAAAAATGCAAGGTCTTCCTGGACTCGTCACCATTTTGAAGAAGTATCGTATTGAGCTGGCCGAAGGGATGCCGACGACAGTAGAGATTGATCCTAAAATCTATCTTGCTCAACCCAACTGTGGCATAATGTTGAAATTTATCAAACGAGAATAATAAGTACACGGAATTATATAGAAGGTCAACAAATGTTATTATAACAAACACCCTTGTATAAAACCATGTTTCAAGCAATAAATGATTTATCTATCTATCTATTAATTTGGGTGCAACTAAGGCTCAATGTTAAGTCTCAGTTAGTAAAGTATATTTATTTATCTTTCGTCGAGAGCTTGGTTTGATCGTATACCGCACATCTGGATTAAATATTCAAGAATTAGATCTCCGCACGTAAAATATCTTTGAGTGACACACAAACGTTTATCTAGGTATTTTTGTTTGGTTATTCATGTTTGTAAACACACCCATCACACAGTAATGTTTCTTAGTGTTGGGTATATTTTAAACATCCCAAATCAGATTAAATGAACATCGTAGACTCACACTAAAAATTAAATTTCTGCGTTTATAAACGACGGAGGATCGACGGACTACTTAACCCAGTGGTTAAGGCCTTAAGCCGCTCCGCCCACAGAATTATGGAGTCGCGGGTTCGATTCCCGGTCGAGACAAATCTTTCTATGACCCACAAATATTTGTCGTGAGTGTCGACCCACGACACAGGATTAATTCCTGTGTTGAGCTACGTGTAAAAAATTCTTGTTATTCGCTTACACAAACATTCAATGAAACACGTTACACACAATTAATGCTTTTTATTTCTGTTTTATTTTCATTAATACTTGTTTTCATGTTGAAAAAAACTTAACCTTAATTTTTGACGGAATTATTACAAAAATACATAAATTTTGGATACTGAGCGCGCATGAAACCGAACTTATAAACGATAAAGTGATCACGCGGTGAAACACGTGATGATCGTGCTATCCTGTCGAAAAAGACCGCCCCCACCCCTCGCCGATGCGCCGGCAGGACACGACCGGACCTACACACACGCCCGCGCACCCCGCAGTCCAGGGGTTGGAAAGTCGCCTATACAGTCAAAACAGTTTTTTTGGTCACGCCACCTCATATAGTTATTCCTAAACAAAATAAGACCAATTAGTAATTAAGTTATTCGCTAGATGTCACAACAGAACCGATTAGTGTCGGTAGAAGATCGATTTTAATAATAAAACTAAAATAGTGTCTTTTAATTTAATATATTAATCTTATTCAACTGGACCTGTGATTAACATCGTTATATATTTTTTTATTTCATTATTAAACTGTTACTTCGATTTATTTTATTAAAAGTATTGTTAACAATTATTTTCTAAAAAAAACTCGATACAATGTGCGTATGTGCAGTCTGTGGACTGTTCACTCTAAGTAGCCTGTGGGACTCTTAGAAATGGCTGGCGAACTCGTATTTAAAGATGGGTTAATACCTATATTTTTCAGTATTAGTAATATGAATATATTCGCCAAGTAATATTATAATACTTAAACTAATATTTGAATATTACTGATATCTTTTATTATGAAGGTTATATTTATCTTTTAATTTGACATTGATATTGGTATTATTGGATTAACAAGTTGTTTGATATGTAGAGCAAAGTGTTTGCTCCCTCATAGATAACTGGCAACATATGATATTTTCATTTTTTTATTATATTTTTATTTGAGGTGTTTTTGGCTTCACTGGAATAAGCTTATGTTCTTGAATTGCATTTTTATTCGTAGCAATAATTAAATTTTTAGTTTTCAAATGTCTATTTGAATTAGATACAATTCCTTTAAAGCTACATTTTGACACAAATAGTACATTTTGCAAGCTTATTTTGTTCGGAATCAACTATGAAATAATGCCAAACTTCGCTTACTCTATCTACGCTCGCTTCATATTTATAATAAAAGATTTTTTTACGTACATACCTATCTCACTAAAATATGACCACTTATACCTAACTTCAGTAAAATTTTACTTTTAACTGTTACACTATACACTATCGCTAGTTTTGTATGAACTTTCACACAATATAATAGTTATAATAATAACAAATATGTAACACGTTACACTATAAGACTGCACTCAGAAATGAATAAAAAATAAAAGTTTAAGTTTTGTTCACCAAATCCACTTGAATCTGTTTACAAGTGTACTTTCGATACCTCGGGGCTCAAAGGGCGTAAAGGACATTTTGATGAAAATGTGTTTTTAACATTATCATTATTATGATAAGGTTAAAAACTCATTTCCGCTAAAATGTCCTTTACGCCGTTTGAACCCCGAGGTATCAATACTTTTAACTCCGTTGTCACCCTTATATTTTTATTTATAGATTATGCATTGATAGTTTTCAGAACCAAAATAATAACGTTGCAGCAAAATATTATCTCAATATTTTATAACATTTATGTAGATAGTATTATGACCCTATGTATATGTAAAATAATTAAACAACAAAGTGTTGCTTCCGTTTATCTTATAGTGATATAGACATAGTTAACTTGTAACACAATCGTATTGGAGAAATCATGAAATGAAACTAATATGACAATATGGTAAATAATTTTATTATTATAAATTAATTTAAATTAATTAAAACTAAAAAAGTTAAAGGCGGCATCGTTGTATTTAAAAATACTGCTCCCGCGGTCGCCTTGTCATAATAAATAAATCACAAATTAATCCCCACCCCTTTCTATATGTAACCAACGCTGAAATGAATCAAACGACTAACAGTACATTTTTTTAAAGCACTTACAGCGCTTCACCACCGCGCGTTGAATAAGCGTTCTTACGAACGAGGGGTAAAGATATTTATTATGTATTCTTTCTCGCTCGTTTGCATCCGTTATGATATTGAATACCCGAAGATTCGACGAATATTTACGAAAGCCAGTATTCGGGTGCCGATAGCGATACGTATGCTAATATGAATATGAATCGACTGTAGTTAGGAGGTCGTTGTATGAATAAAGAGAATATCAGAATATTAGTATGTTAGAATCCGTCGGATTACTAATACATGAATACACCTGATATTACTAATATCTTAGCGAATATTAATACATCGGTTCCACCGCTACTCGTATAACGTATTGTTGTTTGTTGTGCGCGTAGGTACGCTTGTAATTATGTGTTTACTAACTGATTTTTAGTTAAATTTAGATGGATTTGCGTGGGGGATCTTTATCAACCTAATAAAAATTTTGCCCTTGCCTTACGTAGAGTTCAAACATCCTCTGGACGCTGGTTTTGGTGTATGTTTTTACGAATTTTGAACTGAAGTGCTTCTTGTGATATTGAACATTTTAATTGAAGTGATCTATGTAATTGTGTGCCCTAAAAGTATGTGAGTTGCAAAAGTAAGTTGTGTAATAAAAATAGGATATGATTTTCTGTCTTTTATTTTCTCTACATTTGTTGCTCCTCGTAATATTAGGTTAAATTTTTATTAAGTGTTTTTCTTACCGGATATATTTGTGAGTTCTACCTATAGGAATGTATAGACACAGCCACAGGACTCAACTGCATCTATACATTCTTATAGGTAGTACGCACACGGATCCTGAACTATATATGCATATACGAATATATACCTATATAGGCATACTACCATACCTAGCTATATATAGGTACGTATGACTAAAAAGTTTCGGAATACTAGTAATAGACGGCGCTACAAAGTGACAGAAATCGTGCTGGCGTAAAAAAGCGCTGAGTTGGCTCTCTATTTCCATTATATTACTTTACTCTATGAGGCAAGTGATTACTAGTGCAGAATTTATCGATAAGAAAATATAATTTATGATTAAAAAATATTTACTTCATGCAAAATTCTTTCTTTGCTACATCCACAAGTCGAAAAATTTAGCAAAATTATAATATAAATCTTAAAAACATATTATAATATAAATCTTAAAAACACATTTACCCTACGTTCGCACGAGCGCTTTTTAGGATAGGACAGCGCATATCGCTGAGGTAGCGTCAGGGGTCGGAAAGTCGCATATACAGTCTAAACAGTTTTTTTGGTCACGCCACCTCATATTGTTATTCGTAAACATAATAAGACCAATTAGTTATTAAGTTATTCGCTAGATGTCACAACAGAACCTATTAGTATCGGCATAAGATCGATTATAATAATAAAAAAAAAATTGTGTCTTAAATTAATATATTAATATCATTCAACTGAACCTGTGATAAATATCATCGTTATATATTTTTTTCACAAGTAGGCTGTTACTTCAATTTATTTTAGTAAAAGTATTTTTATCGATTATTTTCTACAAAATATCCATACAAAGTGTGTATGAGCAGTCTGTGGACTGTTCACTCTAATTAGTCTGTGGGACTATTACAAATGGCCGCTGAACTCGTATTGTTTGTTTGTTATACGCTTGTAATTATGTGTTTACTGACTTATTATGAGTTAAATTTATATGGATTTGCGTGGGGATCTTTATCAACCTAAAAACATTTTTGCACTTGCCTTACGTCTGAGTTCAAGCATCCTCTGGACGCTTGTTTAGGTGTTAGTTTTTACGAATTTTGAACTAAAGTGCTTCTTGTGATATTGAACATTTAAATTGAATCTATGTAATTGTGTGCCCTAAAAGTATGTGAGTTGCAAAAGTTAGTTGTGTAATAAAAATAAGATATGATTTTGGCCCTTTTATTTTCTCTAGACTTGTTGCTCCTCGTAATAATAAGTAAAATTTTTATTAATAGTGTTTTATTTTACCGGATATATTCGAGAGTGCTACCTATAGGAATGTATAGACACAGCTGCATCTAGTACGCATTCTGAAATATATATGCATATACGAATATATAGGTATAGCTAGCATAGCATATAGCTATCTATATATAGGTACGTACGTCTAAAAAGTTTCGGAATACTAATAAGAGACGGCGCTACTAAGTGACAGAAATCGTGTTGGCGTAAAAAAGCGTCGAGTTGGCTCTCTATTTCTACTATATTACTTTACTCTATGCCGCAGTCCATGCGAGTGCGCCGCTACTTCCGCATGTTAAATGCGCTTCCGTAAAAACAACCCCGCGTGTTTTTACGTAATAAAAAAACAACAGTGTTAGTAAATAAACATGATATTTAATGTGCATAATGAACATTGGTGGAGTAGTGAAAATCCTTATACCCCAGGTGCAAGTACGTGAGTTCCTAAACAATCACTTGGTGATAGTTGGATAGGTCGCGGAGGGCCCATGCCATGGCCAGCCCGCTCTCCAGATCTCACTCCGTTAGACTTTTATCTATGGGGTGAGCTGAAAAGAGTCGTTGCTACGGAGTACTCGACCAGAGAAGAGTTAAAGGTGCGCGTATCACGAATGCTTTTTATAGAGTAAGAAGTAATTCGTTCGTACACATAAAAGACAATATGAAAAAACGTGCCGAACTGCATTGCGCGATGGGGTGGTCATTTATAAAAAATTTTAAGATTAATTTAAAAACGTGTAAATAATAAATTAATCAAGTAAATCGTTGTAAATAAGTGTGCATATTAACTTTGTCATATTTTGTATTAATGTTAAATTTTTGTGGTTCACAATTTACATGCCGCTTTGCATAGGAGGGAAGTGGAACTTTATTTTTTCTTCTCCTCCTGTTTTTCTTTTTAATTAAATTTGTTGCGGGTTCCAAGACAATTTAAGCGCTTCCTGGGACAGCTCAAGGTTCAATCCTTAGTGCCATCTAAGGAGACCATTGAAGCTGAGTCCCATTAAAAAAAAAGTATTACTAAATGTAGCAATCCAGCCCCATTTTCGCATGGGTAGCACGGGTAGTACTATCGTAGTTCGGTCAATTCGCATAAATTATCCATAAATTAATATACTTGTGTATCAGTCTATCTATTGGTAAAAACATAATGAAAATCCGTCTTATATTTTCTGAGATTAGCGTGTACATGCGTAGAAACGACGCGGCGGGCGACTTAATATATAACTAGCGACCCGCCCCGGGATCGCACGGGTGAATTATACACATAAATCTTCCTCTTGAATCACTCAGTCATTGTTAAAAACCGCATGAAAATCCATTTGGTAGTTATTGAGTTTATTGCGTTCAGACAGACAGACATACAGAGGAACTTTTGTTATAATATGTAGTTAAGTATAGATTACTTTAGCTTTTCCTTCGTCTATGTTTAAGTTGGGAAGGTTCTAAATATTTTTTTAAGTAGTAACCGTGTGGACCCAACTGTTAAAATATTTCCCTGGAAATAGAAAAAAAAATACTAAACGATAACCCTAATTTCACACCAAACACCCCCCTGACAATGGCATCTACGTGCATGCGACATTTAATGGGTTAAGCGCGAAATCCAGATGGTCATCGTGAAGCTCTTTGAGGAGGCCTTTATCTTGGAATAGACATCTTTTGCCTGAAGATAGAAACACGAAATCACTGTGTGAACCAAGTTGAAGAAAACTAAGCTGATGGGCTGTTAACGGCGTATGCTGGTCATTACATATTGTATAATGTAAACTGAATGTATTGCAAATTATTATTATATAGTAGTTCTATGGAAACATCAGTGACACTATTATCTTACTTTTATTTTTAAGACACAATAACGTTGAATGATAAAATTAAACAATACATGATGTAACTCTATAATAAAAATAAACATCTGTATGAAAACAATATTTGTCTTTTACTACATAGTGATATTGGACGTATACGTCTATCTATCTATCTATCTATAACCTCACGCCAGATCCCTTGCGGGGTAGGCAGAGAGTACAGAGTTCCAACAGGTTCTTTCCTTACATACCTCTCTGGCTTCCTCGACTCTCATAGTTCGTCTCATACACGCTCGCCGGTTACGGAGACTCTTGACTTTTCCATCAGATAAGACTGTTTATTTGACGTATACGTAACTCTGTAATCTCTGCTTACCCTGCAAAGGATCTGGTGTGATGATATAGATAAAAGATACATAGACTTGACGTATAGCTTATAAATGGCGCTTCTCTATTGGCACTTAACTTGTTCCCGGCACGACACGCGAGGTCGTATTGAAGTTTTAAAAACATGACTCACGTATAGAATAGCGTTATCTCATCACCATGTATAACGATAGCGGCACGGGTACCTACAGGGGATTTAGTTAAAATTTAATACACTTACCTACATTTTACAAAATACACACATCAAGTTAACATAAATAATTTGTACAATAAATTAAATCAGGTACTATTTTATTAGGAACTTTTAAAATGAACACTGCGACTGCACTTTATAACTCAAACAACTAAAAAAAGTTAGAAAGGTCTCTTTATCAACATTTTCTAGAGATCTAGGCGAACCAGGATCGCTACTCAACAATTATCAATAATAAAGCAGATAGGTACACTTCACCGAGTCTAAAGAAACTAGCGACAACCTTCGAAATACTGAATAAACAACAACATTTGCTACTCTAGATTTGGCAACAGCTTCTTTAAGAGAGAAAGAGTACAAAGTTCCAACAGGTTCTCTCCTTACGGACCTCCAATTTCATAGTTCGTCTTATGAGACGCTCACGCTCGCCGGTTATGGAGATTCTTGACTTGTCCTTCAGATAAGACTCGGCCTATTTGGTCATGGTAAAATATTTTAGGTCTTTCCTGGTACCTACATCCTTCCACTTTCGCATTGCATATCTGTTTTGTAATTCGTTCTTCCGACATTCTTTATATATGCCCGAACCAACGGAGCATACCCTTTCTCGCTTTCTTACTATGCTATTGCGAATACAGTCGGTTACCTAGTCTCTGCACGCAGAGCTCACATTTCGAAATCATTTACCCTGCTTTCATTCTCCTTTTTACATACCCAACTCTTATTGCCATATAACAGCGTTGGAACAAGCGCTCCGTCATGCATGGCCAGCTATGCCTTTTTACTTAAATGCCGGCTCCCAAGTAGCTTGCCCATCGCACCATTCACTCTAGTCCCGGCATTCACTCTTCTCTTCGCTGTGGTGTATTTCCCATCCTTAATGAAGGCGCATCCAAGATATACAAACTCATTCACCTGTTCCAGCACATTCTATACTGTAATAATATTAATAGCTTGTACTGTCATAATGTGGGACAAAGGCCTTACTTCTCAAATCCACGTGAGATTAGGTAAAACTTCATCACGTAGACCCCGTGTTCACTAGTAAAGGCAGGTTTATGGCCACGTACTGTTGGAACTTACCGAGTCGCCCATAAGACTTACTCCACTCGGCTTAACGACTACCACATGAAGTGGTAACCGGCAGTAAAAGCTCAACGTACCTTCCGAAGCACGGAGACGCTCCAAAATGGAAATGCCACAAACAGTCACCCGTCTCAGGTTGACCGTGCCGAACGCTGCTTTACCTCGGTGATTGCTACGAACCCTGCGATATAGTACATTTACAGTATCATATTATAGGACTTTTATGTTTTTTCCAGACCAGGAGTCCGACCTTCACTAAGAAGATCCGAAAAAATTATAAATAAGCACCGCCACGCCTATATTCCCTAAGTAGTGGCAGAGAAGATCTCTGCACTTCCACTTTTTGCCAACGATGTCGCCAATGTGGTCACATATAATAGGGGGCGAGATGTATACCGGGCACAATGCGCGACTCCGGACTGATACTGGATTTTATATCGAAAAATTAAAATTTGGCCGACCTAGGATAGGAATAGAATAGAATTTTTTTAAGCCCCTCCTCCCTCTGGATCGATTAGTCACGGGTTCGATACCGGCACGGAACAAACCTTGTGTGACCCACAAATATTTGTTTCGGTCTGGGTGTTTGTGTGGGTTTCATATTTATAAACGAACCCACACCACAGCAATTATTCCTAGTGCAAGGCCAAGTGTTTTACTAAATTTAAAAATAAAGAATGATTGTTCAGCATCGTAGTAATACGTTGCTCTTTGAGACGCTCTGCAGGAGACTTAAATTAATGTATATATATTCCTATGTCTGGCAAGAAAACGATAATAACTAATTACCATAACGTATCCCAATCAAAATTCGACCTAAAGGCGCTTAATAATAAAGATAGTATTTGTGTATTATCAAAAGGAGTTTTGGTCTGTATTCACTTAGCACCTATGACGAAATGTAGAATAGCAAACGTTTACAAGGAACTTTTTAGCGTTCAACATTCAAATCAGAAAAACGGTGTTATTTTTAAGTAACCAAATTTTGGAAATCTGAGAATGGAGAATTTACATTACATCTTAATAATTTTGACGTAGCTGACTTAAAAAGGTCCTTAAAGGTTAAGCAGCGGCAGGTTCTCACCGACCCTCCCGATGACCTTACATCCCTTCGTTCGGATACAGATACCGTACACAGGATCAGACACCGATCTCGCCAGCGAGTTCGAAGAATCCTTTGTCCGCCGGCCGTGCAGAGCACCACGGCGTGACACCTAGTATAAGCCCTCCCCCATAGCGACTGTCTAAGCTGAGGCCGTTCCTCCTTGAGGCGCCCTTGGACTAGTTGGCCCCTTGCCCTTCTGGCTCGAGCGTAATGGTTGCACGCTCGCCCTCTCATCCGGTGAAGCTGTAAAAGCCCCGCGGCCAACAGCATAGATCATTTACACACACACACATCTATCCGGCACAGAGTCCGGCGTGATAAAATAGATATATTTATGAACCGCATCAGAACCGGAATCGCGTGGTGCAATTTTCATCTGCACAGGTGGAGCGTCACTGAAATCTCCTAACTGTGACTGTGGAGACTCACTGCAAACTATCCAGCACATCGTGGAGGACTGCCCTACTAGAAAATTTAGCGGAGGATTGGAGGGGTGGCACTAGCTGACACCAGAGGCTAAACAATGGATCCTTCACTTTGATATAAATTTTTGATCGTATGTCGCATTATTGAAAGTACATCGCCATACGATGATGATGATGATCATATGGAAATAAATAAAGTATCTGGAAACAGCACAGTCATATTAACTTCACGCTTATCTAAATTGATTTAAAGTAAAGCAATGATTCCGGCCAGTTGGGAAGACTTGCGAATTTTATCGTGATTGGATGGTTCAGTATGAATTACGTTATAAATTACAATTTAAACTATAAAAAGAATTTCATTTTTAATTCAAAATGGACACTTAAAAAGCTTCGCATCTCAGGTCGGACAAGAAATAATTTTCTATCGAAAAAATCCCAGTGTCAGTCCAAAGTCTATAATTATGCCTGGTATAATGACAACTGTTGAAACTGGTACTCTCTGCCTCCCCACAAGGGATCTGGTGTAATGATATAGATAGATGGATAGATAATGACCATAGGCTCACCCCCATTTAGGCACTCGGGACACCTCTGCCACCCCTGCTTTGGGATTTTGATGTAAAATAACTATCAATCATACAATAACAGTGTGTTGAGATGGCATAAAAAAGATTTGATTTCAATCAAGTTTCACCTTTTTGTTATTGAATTTTAATTTTTAATTATGATTGTTATTCGTTGCTACTGATGAACATTGTGTCTCGTATTGGACAAAATGGAAGTTTTAAATAAATAAAAACTCAATACTTCAGCTTGGCGTATATTCTTCAAAATAAAATAGTTACAAGTGCTTAGATGAGCGTGTGTCTTCAGCGCGTGCCAATATTAGAAGGACCATTACAAAAAGTCCACATGAAGTAGGTTGTTAAAAATTACAAAATAAATAAATTAGCTATTCGGTAGCATGACTGATTGCATTAGAATATGAGTAGGCGCGCGCGCGAACACATTGATTACCTTGAATTTGGATACTCGCATGTCAGGAAAAATCTGATACAGGATAGGATTATGTCCAATATTTGTGAGTAATGATCTAAATACAAAAGATAAGCCCGCTGAGTTTTACGCCGAATTGTCTAAAGATTAATCAGCCGATACTATCCCATTGCTGGGCAAACACCCTCCCCCAAACCAAAGTGAGAGAAAATAGGTCATTCTCCGTCACGAGAACCCAATACGGTGCATTAGAGGCAGCTTTATGTCCACCTGCTATTGGAACCGCATTAAGTAATAACCGGGACCAGTTACCTTCCAAAGCACTCCCCCATTTCAGATAGATCGGCTCAAATGCTACTTAACCTTAATTATCGCTAAAACCACCGCAGTGGCACAGCCTTTTTTTCATACAAATACCCGGAAGAATACGACTTGATTTATTCACCCTATAATTCTCTTTTACTTCAATCTATCTATATTATAACGCCAGGTCCCTTACAGGGTAGGCAGAGAGTACAGAGTGCTAACAGGTTGTTTGTTTACATACCTCTATGGCTTCCTCCACTCTCATAGTTAGCGTCGTCCTTTTTAATTATAACTGGCCTCCGGAATAATACCGACATTTTTTATATCGAAAAATATATTTTTCGATATAAATTTTTTGATGGGGAATATAGGCTAATTCGTATTCATTTATTTCACATTGGTATTTATTACTTCTAAAAAAAGGTGTCAAATGGCCCTAACGTATGGTTTATTAGAATTCACGACAACACCCAAGGGGTTAATTAACTTCTTAAGTAAAGTTACTCATTAAACCTCGTTAGAAGACAAATTTCCCGCTTGTGATGTCACCCGACGTTGAGCAACGTCGTCTGGTGACAATCCGCGACTAGTTCCTGGTTGCCGGATTGCTTTTGTTGAGAAACAATTCTTAATTTAAAATTACTGTCTTATTATTCTCCTGCTGTCACTTACTGCATGATATTATAGCATGATAGACTCAACACGAATTTCGCTATGTGGTCTTTCTGCGATTGCACAACACGTCATTGGTGTTTTTATAAGAGCCAGAACACGAATTTCGCGATGTGGATATTTTACAGTGACCACATAATTGAACGAAACATATACATAAAACCATTTTATTCAGTAATGTATAGTGTTTATACAGCATTCGCAAACATGATCGTTGAAGTCTGTATATCGTTATCGATATACAGACTTCAGCGATCATTTACGCGACTTCTTTTGAACATAACTGATACTAGTATTATTCCTGAATCATGGGTTACAGACATGAAATTCATATACACAAACATTTAGACCAAAACGAATATTTGGACACCGATTTACCATAATGTACTAATCATCAAAACATACATAGAATAGAATACTAGCTCAGTACTTGACGTGTTAATTTTGTGAGTAAAGCACTTAATAAAGTACTACGTTACTTTGCATGTTATTTAGCATTAATTTACCTACCGAATGTAAGAAAATGTTAGATAAAATAAATAATTCGCCTAACCCGAAGCATTCTTTAAAATACTTGTAATTATAAATACCATTATAAATTAATCATTAGGTCTCTAATCATACCCATGTATGGTCACCTTAAAGAGACATAGGGCCCTAGATGAGTATCCTTATCGTCACGTCACGACTGCTCAATCTGTTTTGTGTGGAAATCCATGGGGAAGAAAATTATAGAATAAAATCAGTTTATGACTTTGATAAAAACACAATGAATAAAGTAAAAAACCTATGAAATACTAAATAAAAACTTTATTTCCTATTTTATCTTCGTAAAAAATCAAAAATGTAGAAGCGTCCCGTTAATTTAGTCGTTTATAAAACGACCTTAGTAATAAAATAAAAAAAAACATAAAAAACCACCAAAGTTTGTCATTTGGAACGTAATCTTACCAATTGCAATGAATTAATAAAAAATAATTATTATTAATTCGACTTTACATTATTTGCTTTTGTTTGCTAAAATATTTATAAGCTTACGTAAATTTTGTAATCTGCCTAGATAACTGCCAAACCTAGAGACTGCAAAGTCTTTGTACTACTCCTTACAATACTTAGTTGAGCAGGCGCTTTTGGAATTTTGGTGTTACTGCGATGAAAAGACATGCACACAGTTTTTTTTGAAGTAGATACTTAGTAATACATAAAAACATTGACTTACCCAATAGTACTTACTAACCTAACCTAACCCAACGCTATATAGTACAATGTAGGTCAATGCATAATATATATATATATATACCTACGTTTTACTTGCTACTGACTTCATAATTTATTCATTGGAAAAACGTTACTAGCTTCTTAGTTATAATAGTTAAATATCTATCTATCTTTATCATCACGCCAGATCCCTTGCGGGGTCGGCAAAAAGTACAAAGTTCCAACAGGTTCTTTCCTTACATACCTCTCTGCCTTACTCCAATCATAGTTCGTCTCATACACGCTCGCCGGTTACGGAGACTCTTGACTTTTCCATCAGATAAGACTCGGTTTATTTGGTCGTGGTAAGATAGTCTAGGTCTTCCCCGGTACCTGCATCCTTCCACTTTCACATTGTATATCTGTTTTGTCATTCTTTCCTCTGGCATTCTTTCTATATGCCCGAACCAACGGAGCATGCCCTTTCCTATCTTTACACCGATACTATCTTCCATACCTACTCGCTTTCTTACTACGCTGTGCGAATACGGTCGGTCAGCTTCACTCTGTACATCTTCCGCAGAGCTCGCATATTCACCGCATTTATCCTACTTTCATTCTCTTTCGTACATACCCAGCTCTCGCTGCCATATAACAGCGTTGGGATAAGCACTCCATTATGTATGGCCAGCTGCGCCTGTTGGCTTAAGTGCCGGCTCCCAAGTAGTTTTTCCAACGCACCATTCACTCTGTTCCCTGCACTCACTCTTCTTTTTACGTCAGCCGTATATTTCCCATCCTTACTGAATGCGCAGACAAGATATACAAACTCATTCCCTTGCTCAAGCACATCGTTAGCAACCACAATCCTTGCATTCGTTCTGGTTTCTTCCCGTTCAAAAACTTGTGTGCTTTTTGAAGACGTGTTTCTTTTTATTTATTTATTGTACGCTTTCCTTTTTGTTTCATAATATTATTATATTCAATCAATCAAATCCCAAAGTCTTCTTTCCTTACATACCTCTCTGGCTTCCTCTACTCTCATAATTCGTCTCATACACGCTCGCCGGTTACGGAGACTCCTGACTTGTCCTTCAGATAAGACCCGGTCTATTTGGTCATGGTAAGATAGTCTAGGTCTTCCCCGGTACCATTCTTCCACTTTCGCATTGTATATCAGTTTTGTCATTCTTTCTTCGGCCATTCTTTCTATATGCCCGAACCAACGGAGCATACCCTTTCTCATCTTTACACCGATACTCTCTCTCATACCTATTTGCTTTCTTACTACGCTGTTGCGAATACGGTCGGTCAGCTTCACTCCGCACATCTTCCGCAGAGCTCGCATTTCCACCGCATTTATCCTACTTTTATTCTCCTTCTTACATACCCAATCTGGTTTTAGTTATACGTAAATATCAATAATTTAACTTCTTTACTGGTGGAATACACGCGTATAGACGATAGATGTGGTGGTAATAAAAGTTATATTACTTAATAATCAAAGGTATGTTATACAAATGATACACATTATTAGTTTATATAAAATGTTATATTATTAAGCAACAAAGAATTAAAACTTAAATTACAATTGTTTCAAAACACACAGCTTTCACAATTTGTACTGACCATAACAAGGAATAAAATAATTTTAAAACTGAATATTGACTTTTACATAACATCTATTTCATCCATAATTCATAAGTTATCACTTGCCTTCCATTAACACAAGTCATAACTTGTGTTAATGGAATTAGAATCTACAGACCGGGAACATTGTATTTTGTATTTTTTTAAAAATGAGAAATATTATTTTAATTAGATAACAGATGGCGCTGATTAAAAGCCAATCCGGCGCATGAATCCCTTAATATTGTTTTTAATTTTTCGTACAAAACATATTGATTAAACTAATTTCAAATGTGTAACTTGTAGTTATTTCATTTAATGACCATTATATAACGACCGAATACAATATTGAAAAACTTTCGTCGCTCTAAGATAGGAATTAATCAACTTTCTGATTTAAAATATTCATACAATTACTTTCATGTATTTGAACAAGTGAACATTATAACATCCTCTTACAGACACTTACAGACAATTTCATTAAATACAGCCTAATTGTTATAAGAAATGGAAACGTTTTCAGAGCGGTAATACAAGATGAGCTTAGTAAAGAAAAAGTCAAGGCAAAACATTATTAGTCATTCTTCTAAAATTCATAATGGTGCATGCAAGGATTGAGTTTTTTTCACAGCTAAAAATGGTAGGTGCAGATACACGTCGGTACAGCAAAAAAACATATTAACATTAATTCGTTAGTTCCTAGACTGTTGAATCACAATAATTTTAGACGAATAAAATACATGTTCTGACGCCCATTCTTATTCAAATGGTATATTTCACTAAAGTATTTTATGAAAGTAAGCCTTATTCTTCCTTCCGCCTCATGAATTTACATGTGTTTCGGCCTGTTTTTTTTCAAACATTTGGCGGTTTCCTTGCGACGTTTTCCTTCATCAATTCCTCCCCCCAGTTATCCTTTGTTCTTCCGTTTTCAAACAGCAATTTACATAGATATTCAGAATCACAAATATACGATCCCCGATTTGGACCGCCGTGATAACAAGGTGAGTTGTTGTCATTAGAGGCGGGGATTGCGTCATATTTGTCAATATGGATGATTATCAAATTTTATCTATCCCAGAGGTATATACTATCATAAAAATGCGATTAGAAGTGATTATCAATGTATCAGAATAACAATAATTTTACATCAGAAAAAATAACTTATTTTAGTTAAAGGAGAACTAAGGATTTTTTTCGTAAATTTAATTAATAATAGCACCAATTAATAAAAAAAATTATAATAATAGAAATTATTTCTTGTGAAACCGGTTTCCGTAAAAGTACATTTATAAATTATTATCAACAGTTTCCGGTAAAATTTGAACATTTTCAACTGTTAACTTTCAATATTGATAAAATACAAAACGTACAATATTAACTAAGGCAATTTAAATAAAATCTTATTTTTCTTCAGACCAGATTGAAGACACTACACTACCTTTAATAATAAATATAAGGGGCCGTTAGCGTGTAAATAATAAATTGAATCGCGTCAATATTGGTATCGATAATTACAACTGTGATTTATTTAGAGTATTTAAACTATTCAAAACACATTTTCACTAAATCACTTTTAAATTATAGTCTTGTGTATTGATCAAACTAATACAAAGGTTTATATTTATTTCAAATTGGAGACACAACAATTGGCCTTGATCGCTTCAATTGGTTTAACTGATTTGTTCTCGGGTGCATTGTAAGCGACAAACTTTTGATGACCTATGCTATCATATGGTGAAGAGCAAGATATTTTCTAATGATTTGAGACAGGCGTAGATAAAGCGTCGTTAAATCTTATAACTACCATTGTAAAATTCAAACTAGTATTGGATGAGCCGTCTTAATTTCATAAAATGTATAAATCACGAAGCATTAAAGACTAGGACGGTATGCAGTATTACCAAAAAATTTTTTTGAAATCAGAAATCTTGAGGACCTTTTGAGACTTATTTTAAACCGAATTTCAATCAATTCGTACAGCCCAAAACAAAAATCTAATCGCAATCATACACTGCAACCTCAATCACAGTATCACCGTACACATTCAAACAAATCTCTAAACGTTTCTACATTACTTAACCTTCTTCTCATCCTTTGCCGGCAAGAATAACGCAACGGCTTTCTGCAATAACTCCGTAAATATCATAGTGCCGATAAAGACTAACAAAGTGCCGATCCAATGGCCTAAAGTGAAAGGATTTCTGAAGTACACGATAGAGAAAATGAGAGAAACGAACTTTCGCAATGTAACAGTCAAAGTTACTATCAAAGATGCGCACTCAGTCGTCAGTACATAAACAGCGCTGATGCAAAGTCCTTGTGTAAGGACGTACAAAATCAAATACAGCACTTGTCTCGGCAATGGTATTCCGAGGAACTCGATTATAGGTGTTTCAGTAGCGATCTTCACGTGTCCAATTAGATTTGGCGCTGTTGGCAGCCAAAATACAAGAGGCAATAAGTGTGTGAAGTACAAAGCTTCCCAGGGATGTTTTCCGTGTTTAGAATATAATGATTCTTGGAATATTCCCATTCTAGCTGAGACGAATAATGCGAAGGTCAATATAGCGATACCTAGGCACCACCAGAGCCAATCTATGAACTTCAGTCTTTCCTCCTCGGCTGCGTCTTCGTGGGTTTCTCTGGGTGCTTTGACGTCACCGCTTGAGACTATAGTACATATGGCTATGCCAGCTGATATCATGAAAACCGCCAGATATTTTAAGGGCGGGTATCGCTTCTTGAGAATCCATACTCCCATAGCCATATTCGCCATTAGGGAACCAGCTCGAAAGATCATGTGTAGAGGCATCGCTATGTTAAAATCGAATGCATAGTTGTTAGCAACGCTGCTTGTCCAGAAAAATCCGACAAGTAGGAGATATTGCTTGAAGGGTATGTTCCTTTTTGCTGTCCCGAATTTTCCAACGGTGCAAAATCCAATTGTAGCTATAAACAGGAACTGAAGAAATGTTGCTAGATTTCCGGCGCCCGGGTCTTCTTTTACTACAAGTTCTAAGAAAACTACGTTTGAACAACACCCAACGAAGACCATCATGACGGCCAAAGCTGCTTTTGCGTTCATTTTGGATCTGGAAAAAGAAAAAAAAAATGGTAAAAAGAATTTCCGATACCGGGAATCGAACCCGAGCCTCCTGGGTGAGAGCCAGGTATCCTAGCCACTAGACCATATCGGATGATATATGTTACACTAAAATAGTTAAACTTATTAAACTCATACCTTGGATTCATACATTCTTATTACACGATTAAATTAGAACCGTAAAAGCTTCGCGCCTATTGTAAAATGATAAACACTCAGTACCATAAATTATTAACACACACATGCGCACTGTAGTTAAATCTGTTACGTAGGTTATAATTATTTCAGTAGAAATTTAACGAGCTTCAACACGAATTCTGTCCCTCAACTATAATTTATAAGTTATAGTAAATAAGAATACTTACATTTTGCTTGTTGTCACGTTTATAAACACAGAAACACGTAAATTATTTCATTATTTACAAGAAACGTCAAGCACACGGCTGTTAACGGAGGCCGCCCGGGCACGTATGTGTGTGTGACTGTAATCGTATGGCGATTGTAGTTGTGACCGTGGCCTCGAATTGATACTACGCATGCGCAGAACGTCGCGGTCGGTTAAACAGTCAACCACGATGATGTCGATATGCTGCGTATAGATGGCGTTGTCCTTAACTTTTTTATACTTTTCAAAACAATATTTTTGTAGCCAAGGTACGTAATTTTAGTGTTTTTTAGATGATTTTACTATTACTAGTGGTCGCCCATTGGTCGAAATTCGACCATAATTAATTTAAATTTTAAGTTCATGAACATCATTAAGGTTCTATTGTCAAAGACTGTACTTCTATAATCACAGATTTTGCCAAGGCTACATTGTTAAATTGCCAATTTTTTCAAACAAATTATATAAAATTAATACAGAATCCTTTTTTTTTGAATTTTTTGAACTGACATTGAACTTGACATACATATTTAGATAATCTAATTAATGATACAAAACTTCTCTGTTAACGATGTTTTTTGTAAAAACTCTTTCATCGTTTTCTGGTTATGTTTGACATTCAGTAAGACTATAGACAAATAATATTAAAAACAAACAATATTATCTATTCTCAATTTGAAGCGTATTGTGTCAAATACATGGTAGTGTGCAAAGAGAATATGATCACTGCGGTAGTGTGTGTAATGTGTTTTTTATTGATTTAATGTATTTTTAATGCATAATTTGAACAAAATATTAGCATTCTGCACTCCTTCTCGATATAAACTATAAGTGTCGAAAATTTCGTACAACTCCGTCCGCGCAATTTTCGTAAAAAGGGGTACAAAGTGTTTGCTTCACGTATTAATATAATTGTATAAAGTTAAAATTAGAATGAAACATTTTTTTACGTTCAGATATCGTTATGCATGCCAACATGATTCACATTAATCGATCATTCTAAATAAAGCTCTAATAGTAAAATTATATGCAAACTTATAAAAATGACACAATATTGCTTAATATTATCCATATCTTATCTAGCCATGCAAATCACCATGAATAGAATATCGGGAAATTTTAGTTACGCTGGTACTTAAAACACTGATATCACGATGACTCAAAGCAATGACTTTACATAATTATTAAGTGCTAATCTTCTATAAACATGAGTGTTCTTAAATGGAGTGTCTTGAATTCTTTTTAGATAAGCCATATGTAAATATATTATTTACAATTATACAGGACAGATATTATCGCTAAATCGTCCGTCGAATTTAGTCTCATACATAAAATACTAGGTAAATTAAGGTCTAAATTAAAATTCCACGATGAATCTGGTAGTAATAATGATAATGAAATCGATGATCACCTTTTGAGACTCCAAGCGGAGTTTTGAGGAAAATTGAAAAGGTTCGTTTTATCACTTCGTTGCAATTAGGTACTTTCACTCATGCACATATAAGAACACATTCCACCAATAATAATCATTATACATTATTATACAAAACAACACAAGTTTTGTAAGTTTAAAATTGAAACAAAATGACGCCATCCACTCTGCACCTTCCTGCCAAAACTATACTTTATCCTAGTTTTTTTTACGGCCTTTGATACTAACACTTTAAAGCCATTCATTAATCACTTTATTCTATTATATCTATCTATCTACATTATCACGCCAGATCCCTTGCAGAGTAAGCAGAGAGTACAGAGTTACTTACCTCTCTGGCTTCCACTACTCTCATAGTTCGTCTCATACACGCTCGCCGGTTACGGAGACTCATGACTTGTCCTTCAGATAAGACTCGGTCTATTTGGTCGTGGTAAGATAGTCTAGCTCTTCCGCGGTACCTACATCCTTCCACTTTCGCACTGTATATCAGTTTTGTCGTTTTTTCTTCTGACATTCTTTCTATATGCCCAAACCAACGGAGCATACCCTTTCACATCTTTGAACCGATACTATCTATTCTATTATAGTTACTAACATTATTTATATAATTAATTTCTTAGCCATGGATACAGATTCCTTCATCCGAATTCTATTATAGTAATATAATGTGCTGCTACAACGAAATTAAAATAATAAATTAAAATACTGGCAGCCTTAATCTCCACAGTTAAAAAAAGATTATTCAAATTTTTTCCCGACGTAGATAGGTAGGTACTTACCGATACCGCCCATCTGATAACCTCTCGAAAATTTCTCGGAGCACAGTCGTTTTAGCAAAAAGATTTGTTGCCCAAAAGATTATTTAATGCCCTCCATTAGCCTATCGGCGATCTATCCGTTGATCTGTCAATATATCGGAAACTTTTAGAATCGGGATCATGAAAGAAAATGGCCGTTTCCGAAAAGGGTCCAAAGGCCGAACAATTTGGCAATAGGTACATATATGTATAACGCTGTCGAAAAACGTGCTGTCAAGTTCATATTTATAGAGTAAATTCGCAGTGCGATTCGGATGGCATATCAACTCGATAGCGTTACACTAACATCCATCTTTTCATGACAATCATTTTTCGAGATAATAATTGGTCTTTACGACAAAAAAAAACGTATCATGGATAGCAGGATTCCTTTACTACGATTTAAAAAACAAGTTGTGGATGTGGTAACAAAACAATATTTGTGGGGTGAAGAGATCAAACCCGCCACTATTCGATCCAATGAGTGGAGCGGCGTATGTTCTAACCATTTCCGTCCGCCGTTCCGTCAAAGTATCATATTAAGTAGAATTATATATACAAGGTGTAATATAACAAACGCAAGACCCGAAAGTAGTTTGTTCTAAGTCGGTAACTGAATTGATTCCAACTATTTTTAAAGTATTTTTTTTTAAATTTGTAAAAAATGCTTTTACTCCTTCAGAGCGCTATAAAAATCTAAATTTATTCTTGATTCATAGCAATAAGGAGATTTTAAAATGCATTCCTAAAACGTATTTCTCAATACGCACACATACACATACAAGTTCCATTGTTAATTGGGGTATAAAAGTGCTAAAAAAAGGGGAAAAACCTTTAAATTTGAAAATTTGGTTTTCGTTGAATTTATGAAGCAGTTCTCTAATTGGGGTGTCTGAGGTCTTGCGTTCATTATGTTACAACTTGTATATATATTATATATATACTATATATTTTTTTTTAAGTAGAATTGGCAACCCTGGATACAAGAAATATATTGCACCCTACAGGGAAAATTACAGTCCATTAATTTTAGAAATAGGCCATCTAATCATTGTGTTATCAAAGGTTTTGACGTGGGCGAATGAAAAAAGGTTTTTCTTATTCTGAACAGAAGAGTTCCTTCCTGTGATAGATGGTCAGAATAGGTAAATTTAAGATGACTACTTAGTTCTTTGTGGCGTTTTACCGCACTTAACCCAGATCTGAAGAATTTTCATGCCTCCAAACCACACAGACGTGATCCAGCATATTGCCTAGAGTAGTCATACGAGGAGGCTGTGATACGGTCCTTAATAAACAAATATAATTCACAACTTAGAATAAAAATAAATACATCTATCTATATAGTCACGCCAGATCCCTTGCAGGGTAGGCAGAGAGTACAGAGTTCCAACAAATTCCTTCTTTACATAGCTCTCTGGCTTCCTCCTCTCTCATAGTTGGCCTCATACATGCTCGCCGGTTACGGAGACTCTTGAATTGTTCTTCAGATAAGAGACGGTTTATTTGGTCGTGGGAAGATAGTCTAGGTCATCCCCGGCACCTACATCTTTCCACTTTTGTATTGTATATCTGTGTTCGCATTGTATAAAAAATTTTACTATATTTTTAATTTAGTATTTTTTCAAAATATTCTGTAAAATCGCCCACTTATCTCCCTTCCACCCTTCTCTGTAAATCGGTGTCCAACACTAATATTCGGCTAATCGAACAGAATTTCACATATCATTGGGTCTAGAGGTTCGACCATGCCAAAAGGTCGTTAGTCGAACGCGTCCGGCCGTGATAATTGAATTACTGAGACGCTAACTGTTATGCAACATTGCCAAGGGATTCTCGACTCTAAGCGCTGTGAAATGTATTAGATGTGCGAATATGGTATAGAACAGTCGTGTGGAGTAACTTGTTTGTAGAATTGATTCTAATTTTATAATTCTTTAATAAACGTTGCAATATACCACGGATGGGTGTTTGCCAAGTAATAGTGCAGAACCCCCTCAGACTATGTGGATCGAGGATCTTCGCAGGGTGGCTGGCAGAAATTGGATGAGAGTAGCTGAGGACCGTACTCAGTAGTGTGCTATTGGAGAAGGTCCCAGCGGTCACTGCTATAAGATGAATGAATGAGATAATGAAGTCTTTGAAATTTGTATTTTACCTTCATTATTAATAGACCGAGTCTTATCTAAAGGACAAGTCAAGAGTCCCCGTAACCGGCGAGCGTGTATGAGACGAACTATGAGAGTGGAAAAAGCCAGAAAGGTATGTAAGGAAAGAACATGTTGGAATTCTGTACTCTCTGGCGTGATGATATTGTAGTAGTAGTAGTAGTAGTATTAACCGTCAGACGTCCACTTCAGGACATGGGCATCCCCCAAAGATCGCCACAACAACCGGTTGTGCGGAGTAACGTGTTTTGCGAAGCAAATTGATGTTAATTTTATTTTTTTAACAAACTCAATTATATTTTATTTAAGTACTAGGAGGGATCAAAAAGTAGTGAGAACGACATACACCTTGGTAAAAAAAAATACTGGCAGGCATAGCTCAGATACATACTTGTAATATTCATCATCATCATCATCATCTCAGCCTATACTTGTCCACTGCTGAACATAGGCCTCCCCAAAATATAATATTAATAAAAAAAAATCATCGATTCTCTTTTGTTTTTTTTTTTGAATGTAGTCATTTGTTTGCTTCATGTCGGAACGTGTTCTCGAAAATGGAGAAAAACGAAGTGCGAGCCGTTATTAAATACCTCTGTTTAAAAAAGTTAACGACGCAAGAGATTCATTGCGATTTGGAGGCAACATTAGGAGAGTCTGCTCCGCCGTATTCCACTGTCGCAAGGTGGGCTTCTTAATTTCGAGTAGGGAGAACGAGCACGGAAGACGAACATCGTTGCGGCTGTCCATCGACGTCAATCACCCAAGAAAATGTTGCGAAAGTCGAGAAAATTGTATTGAGCGATCGAAGAGTTACCATCCGATACTTAATTCAAGAAACGGGCATTTCATATGGAAGTATTCAATCCATATTGAAACAATCTTTGAATATGAGAAAAGTCTCCGCAAGATGGGTGCCGAGAATGTTAACCGACAGTCAGAAACAAAATCGACTTGACATTTCGAAGATATTGTTGGACAAGTTTCAAGAAGATTCTGAAAACTTATTGTCTCGTTTCGTAACAATGGACGAAACATGGGTCCATCATTTTGATCCCGAGACAAAACACCAATCTCCGCAATGGAAACGGCTATCATCACCGACCCCGAAGAAGTTTCGTGTCGTGGCATCGGCTGGCAAGGTTATGGCCGCAATATTTTGGGACTCAGAAGGAATATTGTTGATTGATTACCTGGAGCGTGGAACCACTATTACAGGCCAATATTATGCAGCTTTAATTCCCAAGTTGAGGAATGCCATCAAAGAGAAAAGAAAAGGGGAAATTTCGAAGGGGCGTGCTGTTTCATCACGACAACGCACCCGCGCACAGGTCGGCAGTTGCGATGGCTGCCATTCAGCAAGCTGGCTTCGAATAGGTTGACCACCCCCCTCATTCACCAGATCTGGTGGCTAGCGATTTTTATCTGTTCCCCAAATTGAAAAAATACTTAAGGGGAAACGGGTTCGAAGACGATAACGAGGTGATGGATGCCGTGGAGAGCTTATTGCAGGACCAAGACAAAACTTTTTTTGTGAAAGGGATTGAAGCCTTGGAAAAGCGCTGGACTTGGTGTGTAGAGATACTTGGAAACTATGTAGAAAAATAAATTATTAAGTTATCAATAGTCATTATATTCTCATTCTCACTACTTTTTGATCCCTCCTCGTATGTTACTTTCATAATCAGGGGAACGGTCCACACCAGGTCCTAGGTTTCAATTCTGTTTTAGAACGTAAATATAAATGACAAAACAGATATACAATGCAAAAGTGGAAGGATTTAGGTACCGGAAAAAACCTAGACTATCTTACCATGACCAAATCTACCGAGTGTTATCTGAAGGGCAAGTCGAGAGTCTCCGTAACCGGCGAGCGTGTATGAGACGAACTATGAGAGTGGAGGAAGCCAGAGAGGTATGTAAGGAAAGAACCTGTTAGAACTCCGTACTCTCTGCCTACCCCGCAACGGATCTGGCGTGATGATATAGATAGATAGATATAAATGCTACATAGGTCGAAAAGTAAATTTAAATTGTACCGTAGAACGTATTTCACAGGCTTAAATGTTCTGAATCTTCCACAATACGGCCTGCTAAAAAAATTGGTACCCACTAATATTTTTTGTCATGATATTTACATACCAAACATGGCCTAGAAAATAGCCAACGATCAAAGCCCTAATCCTCATACGCGAGTTAATCGCAGAACACATCAATCATGCTCGGAACACGCCACAAAAAGCAAGCCAGCATACTTTTATTCAAAGGAAGATAGGCCGCGACCGCATTGATACACCGTCGGCCATTTATCAAACTAATCCCTGTTTGTACTGGCAATCTGTTTACCAGTGGCCTGTTTTTTTTTGACTAGCAGTTCTCTGCGGCTCCACACCCGGTCAATAATAGCGCCACATAACGGTTCTTTGTTACTTCTGGATAATGTAGTTTTCAAATGGTGAGAGAATGATTGAAATCGGTTTAATCGTTTTAGAGTTTATCGATTTTCCTCTCTATAATATTGGTATAGCAGTACAGATGTAATTTGTATGAAAGGCGCTCGTAGCGCTGTACGGCCCCCCTCCTATAAGCAGCTACCGCCGTCGGCGGCATGTTCTCACCGACCCTCCCAATGCCCTTACATCCCTTCTTTTATATACAGATACCACACACAGGATTAGACACCGAGCTCGCCGGCGAGGTCGAAGAATCCCTTGCCCACCGGCCGGTGTAGAGCACCACGGCGAGACACCTAGTATATGCCCCTCCCCATAGGTGCTGCCCAAGCCGAGGCCGTTGCTCCTTGAGGCTCCCTTGAGCTAGTTGCCACCCTTGCGCGCTCGCCCTCTTGTCCGGTGAAGCTGTAAAGGCCCCGCAGCCAACAGCGTAGATTATCTACACACACACGAACACACACATACGAGGCATGCCTTTTAAGTTTTGTCGTTTGAAGAAAAAAACACAACTAGAACCTTATAGTACTTTTTATTGTTTTTCAAAGTATTCACCACGTAGCCTAATACACTTTTCCATTCGCTCAAACCAGTTATTATAACATTTATTCCACTCTAAAGTGGGGGTGTTCAAAATGGCTAACTTAAAATCGTCGACTGCTTCTTCACCGGACTGGAACCTTTGACCACGAAGTCTTTTCTTAATTTTAGGAAATGTAAAGAAATCGTTAGGGCTTAGGTCAGGACTGTATGGAGGATGGTCAAGAATTTCTCCTTTTTCCTGCTTTAAATACTCAATCGTATGACGAGCGCTGTGTGAGCTTGCGTTGTCGTGGTGCAGGATGATGCGTCGCTTTAAGTTAGATTTTCGAAGTTCGGCGATGACTTGTGGTAAACAAACTGTGGTATACCACTCTGCGTTAACCGTTCTACGATCTTCAAGTGCAATAGTCGCAACATGGCCGGTTTTTCCAACGAACGTGGCCACTATCTTCTTTGAAGTGCTTCGAGAACGAACAACTTTAGTCGGCTTTGGCTCGTCTTGAAAGACCCAGATTGTAGATTGCTGTTTGGAATCAGGATCGTAGGCATAGATCCAAGATTCGTCAGCACTGATGATGTCGTAGACGTGATTTGACTCTCCTCGGTTGAACCTTTGCAGAGTTTTCTTACACCATCTGACGCGGGCCGCCTTGTGATCGTCGGAAAGCAGATGCGGTATCCAACGGCAAACTAGCTTTCTTACACCAAGCGCTTCATGCAAGATCTTCTGAATGGTTGTCCCTGAGATGCCTAATAGAGCCTCTATCTCTCGATACGTCAAATGACGATCTTCGAGAATTAGTTGTCTCACAGCAATGATGTTATCTTCAGTGAAGGCGGATTTTGGGCGTCCTTCGCGAGAGTTGTCACTAACACTAGTATGTCCACGCTGGAATTCTAAATACCAGCGGTCGACAGTCCGCAGACATGGGGCTTCATCACTGAATACAGATGTTAGATCTTCAAAACACTGAAGCCGTTTTAGGCCTCTTCTAAAGTTGTAGAAAATTATTGCACGAACATTTTCCTTAGAAAGATTCATTTTCGTACGTAACCTGACAGATTCCCATCGACGCTGTGACTAAATAATAGCATTAATCCTAATACTTTCAACTGTTTTGAGATTCAAAATTTAAACACATTCGAATATAGAACAGTTCCAAATTCAAAATTGCCGGGAAATATGGAAACGACAGAACTTAAAAGGCATGCCTAGTATAAGCAGTGCGGCCGCGGTGTTCTTAGCGATCGTTAAGGTTGAACCGGTTCGGTCGGTCCGAGATGGGTGGGTTTATGGTATTTTTTATATACAAGCGAGGGTAACTTTTCTACGGATCCGGCGACTCTATTGATGAACCATTATTATATTTTTGCCGAAAATGTTAGGTTATATTGGGACCTAAAATTGTCGTCCGAAGTTGCCTGGCGTGGCGGGTCTGATTCGGGATTGTCTAAATTCCGTCTCCTCAGCCTATTTCAAAGTGAATTACTAAGTCAGCAATCCACGTTTATGGCTCCATCGTCAGTTTCCATCAGGTGAGATAGGGTGAGTCGCTGACCAATCCTCAAATAAAACATCAAATCGTTGACGAAAGTACATCTCTGCTATCCTTAGTGGGTAATAAAGGCATGATGGGTGTTTCCAGTAAGAAAAAAATGACAAATCCTATTCCTTAATCTATACTTAAGTTCAGTTTGAACGAGCAAAAACTGGTTTAATCCAAACAATGTAGAGCGCTTTAAAACTCAAACGATGTAAGCTTTTATTACTTTAAGGGCAAATTTTATTCAATAGTCTGGACTTATAGGACAAGAGCCTTGCCAAGTTTGTAAGTAGATCGTTGTGAGCATAAAGACAATGGGTATTTCCTGTATAAGAGGCAATGGATGTTATTTATGATGTAGATAAGTAAGCTTATGTATCTGTTGATCTAGAAATTAAATGGGGTAACATACTAGAATTGTACAATACGAAGGGTAGTTGCCGGAGTTGAAGAAGACAGAAGGAGAAATAGTACGAAGGTTTAAATATACAGAAGCCTGAGCACTACAAGCATAGTAACGCTGTCAAGAAAGCGTGCTGTAACGTTGATGTTAATTCAAGAATTTTTCAGTGTGAAAAAAATAAAATATCTACTTGATAGCGTTACGATATCAACACACCCCAGTTCTTCTCCTAATCACTAAAAATGCTAGCGAGCAATGTTTTGCTAGTCTATTAATTCTAAATTATACACTCACATATCGCCAACTATTTTGATCCCAATGTGATACTCCTATGAGCTATTGGGTTCGGTAAAAAGGGAAAGGAATAGACTCGCAAGGACAAGATTATACCGAGCACAATTCTAGATTTCGGATAGAAACAATTTTTTTTCTACATACATAAAATATACTTTATCGGACCTAAGATTTTCGTGGTTGTCGCTCGCACTACACGCCAACAAGGCAATCCTATTATCATGCTCACCGAACTAATAGTATAAATATGAAAGTGTATGTTTGTTGCTCAATCACGCAAAAACAGCTAAACGGATTTACATGATATTTGGCACATAGATAGTTTATTACCTGGATCTACATATAGTATACTTTTTATCCCAGAAAATGTTGCATTCCTGTCTAAAGTCAACGCGGACGAAGTTGCGGACAGAATCCAGTCAATTGTAATACAAAGTATACTCCACCCATTGGATCCAAAAATCCTGTTGTTATTTCTGCAAATAGAATTGGATCTCTAAGCCGCATGCTTACTAGAAATTCGACCAAACAGACCATCTTTTACCGTCAATAAACAAAGTCTATACCCCAGCATATTTCCTACATATCGCCCTAAAATATGTGTTGCATATTAATACAGTCCCCGCTGACTTGTAGAGTTTAATCACAGGATGTTTACCCGCTGCGGGCCGGATGCAAATTTATGCTAAAACGGCACCGGCTCAACGATTTCCTTGATATATTTGCTTGACCAGGCTAGGTAAATACAAGCTTGTGTGGCAGGTTAGGAGGACATTTCGACCTTTCTGCACATGAATGGGGTATTTTGGCAAATGTTGTTGCATTTATATTTCAGTATAAACATTTGGTCTACTACTTTTATTTCGTCACAAATAGTGTTGTATTCTCCGACTGCCACGTTGATCTAGTAGCGAATAATGCGCTTCGTGTTCACGAGGTCCTGGGTTCAAATCCTAGGTCGGACAAATGTAGTTTTTCTATCGAGACATTCCTAGTATCAGTCCGGAGAAATTTGCCCGGTATATGGTTATAGACTCACCCCCTATTACATGGGACCTAACATCATCGGCGAAAAGTGGGTGTACACAGTACCCCTCTGCCATACCCGCTTGGGGAATATAGGACAGACCAGTTGTTCAGCTGATCAGCTAAACTTGTATGTTACAATACAGAATAGATGGATAAACACTATTTACTGTATAAACTGTTAGTTGGTTGAAATAAGGAAGAAGTATTTTACAAATGTAATGTCTAAAGCTAAAGGCAATTGTTTGCTGATCCTATCGGTTTGCTGTGTGAGATCGATCAAAATGGACGCTGCTGCTATCCTCATGACTTTCTTTTACCCATTTCGCTTGAGTGTTTAATATGTATAGAAAATTGAAAAAAAAATCGCGAAAATATAAAAAGTTCTGAACCAAAAGTTATTCAAATTAGCGTAGGTACATATCATTATAATCATCATCACCAGCACGTGTCAGTCCAGTGCTGGAAGTAGGCCTCTCCCATGGCTCGCCACCGAGCTCAATCTTCAGCTCTGCTTCTCCAATCCCTGCCCGCTGCCTTACGAATATCGTCGCTCCACCTAGCTACAGGGCGCCGCGCCGCGCTACACTACGCGTGCCGACACGTGGTTTCCACTCAAGAACCAGTCTGCCCCAACGGGCATCGGTTCTGCGACATATATGACCTGCCCACTGCCACTTCAGCTTGCTAATTCGCTGAGCTATGCCGGTAACCTTGGTTCTCTGACGAATAACTTCGTTCCGGATTCGATCCCTCAGAGAAACTCCGAGCATAGCTCTTTCGATAGCTGTGCTTTCCATAGGCGCACAGTGAGTGGCCATGTTTCGGCTCCCTATGTCATGAAGGTACAATTGCAGGTACTTTTGGCAAGAAACCCACTCCTCTCTGTATCACCCCGTATGTGATAATAACAATATTCATTGGAAAGTTTACAGTAATAACGTGAGCTTGTGTGAGTGGGTGAGGAGTGAGGGGACGATGCGGCGGCAGTGGTTTCAGACGAAACCGTGCACTATTTCATTCTTCTAACTTTATCTTCATTCATTCTAGTGTCTTATTATTATGATATAGTATACAAGGTGTGTCATTAATAACGCAAGACCTCAGACACCCCGATTAGATAACTGCTTCACAAATTCAATAAGAAAACCAGTTTCCCAAATTTACATCGTCATGCCTATATTCCCCAAGCGGGGGTGCCAGAGATATACTAAGTACGTTTCGCCGACGACGTTAGATCCCATGTAATAGGGAGCGAGCCTATTGCGATATACCGGGCAAAACTCCAGACTCCGGACTCATACTGGAATTTTTTCGTTAGAAAAACTACATTTTTCCCGACCTAGGATTTCAGCCTAGAATCTCGTTATTTTATTTTATTTTATTTAAATAGGCACAGTAACAGACAGACAGATTACATCATTTATCTTAAGACTTACAATAAATCACATTTTTACATCTGGCGTCCTTACCAACTGTACACAACTTACACAACGGTTCATAATTAAGATTCAAAAATAGGATCGCAAAAGTCGCAAAAGAAGTTATCACAAAGCGATGTGATTTGCCACCAGACCAACGAGGCAGTTATTGTGTTCCAAATTTAACATATTTTATCCCTTTTTTAAGCACTTTTATACCCCAAATAACAATGAAACTTGTACGTGTATGTGTGCATATTGAGAAATACGTTTTAGAAATGCATTTGAAATTAAGAATAATTTTAGTATATTATAGCGCGCTAAAGGAGTTACAGCGTTTTAGCAAAATTAAAAATTGTTGGACTCAATTTAGTTACCGATTTACAACAAACTACTTTCAGGTCTTGCGTTTATTATTTTACACCTTTTATAAAGAGTAATAGATCACCAAAATAATTCGAAATAACGACAAATGGTCCCTTCCTCGGTATTTCTCGGTCCAAGCGACAATGTGGAACCAACAGGCGCTCGCGAACTAAATACGCAACGCATTACGAATTGTGCGATACAATACAATACATTTTGGTGAATAATTGCTATTCACACGATAATTGGGTCGGGGCTTCGCGGGAATTGTATCGGCTAATGTAAATTGTACTAATGTGTGATTCAAAGTCTGTGGGCCATTTTCATGGCTCGTGTTTTGAATCGAAATGGGTATGTTCATTTCTTAGTGGTTTTTCTGGTTATCATCATTATCCAAAAAAACTTCCACTGCAGCACAAAGATCGCTACGACGACCAGCTACTGTTCATCCCAAAAAAGGTTATTTTTTAATGCCCTACACTAGGAATTAGTTCTATATGTATGTGGGTGCGTCTACAAACGCTAAACAAACATTGGTGAAAATAAATATTTGTAAGTTATTGTTAATAGGTTTAAACCCGAGACCTCTGACTTTGCATTCCAACGGCTCTCGCTTAAACAGTAAAGAAAAAACATCGTGAGGTAACCTGCATGCCTAAGAGTTTCTCAAAGGTATGTGAAGTTCGCCAACCCGCACTGGGCCAGCGTGGTGAACTACGGCCTAAAACCTTCTCCGTTTGAGAGGAGGCCCGTGCCCAACGGTGGGACAATTTCTTAACAGGGCAAATTTATTATTATTATATTGTATGGTCCCGTGCAGGGATCAAACCTTCATCTACTGGATCCACTGAACGGGGTGGCATAAACTCAAATCAGTTAGCCACGCCGTCTTTCCAGACCCCGTAATTATTCTAGTAATTATACTAGAATTCAACCCCAGGATTCCATGGTCGCCAACCACACCCTGCGTCTCTAGACCAACTACCTACACTTAACGAATTCTGAAAAAACGTCGTCGTCATCGTCGTGGATAGTTGCATTTTTTTCTAAGCATGTTATTCAATATCTTCACAAAAAGAATGTCTTTTTTAAACTAATAAATATCGCACATTCAGAGCAGTATAGACTTAACTCCAAAATCTAAAAATCTAGTTACGGTCATAGAGGGCCATTGAAAGGTACGCTCTATCTGGTGAATACTAAAACAGCGGCGTTTTTATGGTAGAATTAAGAAATACGATACTTTGGTCCCTTTCACTTTCCCTCTACCCGCGCCGCTCGGTTCCGAAGGGACGTGATTAGTTTCCCAAAAACTTGATTATTTTGAGATAAGTCACTGCTGTTCTGAAGGTGCAATATTCATTACAAATGCTATCTACTGTCTCTATAATAGATATAGAAATACTAAGTAAAGATCTACTAGAAACTAAAAAATATAAGTTCATCTAACCATCCACACTCACTTTCGAAAGCAAAGCAATCAACACCTCACCTCTATTTTCATAGAGTATCGGCGTCAATTTACGCAAGCTGTCCATCCCTAAATATAATCGGACTAATGCCACACATTAAGCGAGTAGCGAGTGACGACCGCTTCATCAAGTATTTTAGATCGATAAAGATAAGTCAAGAGTCTCCGTAACAGGCAAGCCTGTATGTAACGAACTATGAGAGTGGAAAAAGCCAGAGAGGTATGTAAGGAAAGAATCGGTTGGAACTTTGTACCCTCTGCCTACCCACAAGGGATACGGATGATATTGATAAACAAATTATACACAAAATGCAATAATTTTCACGAGTCTATAGGATGGAAATCAGTTGCACTAGTAGGGCTGTGGCACCGCCGTGTTCGTAGAGATCACCAAGGTTAAACAGCACCTGGTGTGACGATATAGATAGATAGATAAATATAAGCCGCTAGTTCAAGTGGTAGGACACCAGACAAATAAATACCTTGTGTGATCCATATGAATCTAGGTAGGCCTAAACGACACTGCACTGAAAGGCTGCAGTGACACACAAGTGTTGTCACTGCAGCCTTTCGGCAATGTTAAAGACCTTCAAGTGACTGGAACAACGTTCGCACCAGATTGAACAATAACTAAAACGTCCTACTAATATAAATGACTGTAAAAGTTTCGAAGTTTAAGTATTAGTCACTTAATCACGCCTAAATGGATGTACATAGAATGTAGGTGAAATTAGGAGAGTCTTTCAGTCTTTAGCCTATACAATTAGTATATATATTAGTTAAAAAACCGCAAAAATGACGTGTAGAAACTAAAAGAAATACTCATACTACTATTTATTTATTCCATCAATTGATTTGCACTAAAATAATGTTAAAACATGAAAGACATTTGTGAAACCCATTTACGGGTGAATACAGCTTAAAACTGCCTATAATTATTTCGCTAGCAATAACTGATCGTCCATCTTTTCACCGCTGTACATCGGACCGCTGCCTAAATATAATCGCGCTAATAGCTAACACCCAGCTTTAATTATTGGCTACCGATAGGTTAATTTGTTGCTGTTTTAGAGTTCCTTACTATTAGTTGGATAAAAATAATCATCTGAATTCCCCACGCGGATGTGACAAAGGTGTACCTGTATAATAGAGAGCCTACTGGAAACACTGACAGATATCCAGACAGATACTAGAAATTGCCTCGTTGGTCTGGTGGCAAAGCGCATCGCTTTGTGATCACGAGGTCCTGGGTTCAAATCCTAGGTCGGACAAATGTAGTTTTTCTAACGAAAAATTCCCAGTATGAGTCCGGAGTCTGGAATTGTGCCCGGTATATGGCAATAGGCTCGCCCCCTATTACATGGGACCTAACATCGTCGGCGAAACGTGGGTGTATTCAGTACACCTCTGCCACCCCCTCTGGGGAATATAGGCGTGACGGTGTTTTTTTTTTTACTAGAAATTGTTGTATCGAAAAATAAAAATTGGCCTAGGATTTGAGCCTAGGACCGTCTAATTACTACGCGCATAATTCGGCTCTAGATCAACAAACGAGTTAGGAGTCTAGGTTTGGGGCTAATCATATTATAGTATTCAACATCTGCCTATTACTCAAATGTGCATAATAAAGAAATAGCACTATAACAGTTTTGACGATCCAATTTGGTTGTAGATTTAAAAATGAATAACTCAGGTAATATTTTTTAATATTTGTTTAATTCTTTTTCTACCTCTTTTTCTCATGTTGTGTTTAGATACAATGTTTAGATTTTAAGTAATAATTTTTAGATCTAGCTCCATTTTAATGCCTTACGTCCGAGATATTAGACTCAGATAATATTCTGTAAGTGTAGTCTAGATCTAGAGTGGTGAGAGGAATGTTAAACTTACGGGGACTAGTCCGGTTAGTTCAACATTCCTCTCAAACGTAATAGAGGAATGAAACATTAAAAAAAAACAGACTTTAAAAAGCAAAAAATAAATATTTGAAGTCGGTACCGGTTAGTGCAGTCGGTTACTTGGCACCGACTTCAAATATTTATTTTTTTGCTTTTTGAAGTCGGTTTTTTTTTAAAAAAGATTTTTATTTTGCAATTATAAGTGACCAGTGAAATATTTACTAATATTTATATAACTATATTATCTTATTTTCCTGAGCTGTACAGCAAGGTACCTACAGGATTGATATAATAACCATAATAACGGAATCTATACATTCGTACTGTTCGCCCTTAAGGAGTCCCCTGATGTATCTTCAAAGTCCAATTTCAATACCGATTTCATTAAAATGGGACCACCTTGAAACTATATTAAACCCAACGCAAAAAGAATCATCAAAGTCAGTTCATAAATAAAGACGTTGAAGAAAAAACACAGACGGTTTGTCGGCCTCCTCCTTTTTTGAAGTCGGTTAATATTCTGATTAGTTCTATGGCAGGGTACCTATAGGATTGACGTAATACCCATAATATCTCAATCTACGCATTCGTATTGTTTTTCGTTAAGGAGTTCCCTGGTGTATCTTCCAATTCTAAGGTTCAATATCGATGAAATTGAAATGGGACCACCTTGGAGCTATACTGAACCCAATGCAAAAAGAATCATCAGAATCGATTCATAATTGGCGGCATGATTGCGTAACATACATACAAAAAAAACATTCAGTCTAATTGAGAACCTCCTCCTTTTTAGAAGTCGGTTAAAAAGTAACTCGGATTACATGTCTACCACATCACTTCTCAGTGAGTATGATCACTCCCGGACGGACACAGTTTTTAAGAAAGGAGGTGGCCCTATTAAGGCAATAGTATTTTTAATTCTTTTAATTTCTGTATTTAGAAAGTTGTCAACAGTTCAATCTTGATCATTTTTAAATCAGGTCATGCACGCTTTCGCATTGAATCGTTCGTGTGACAGGGACACACGACACGGAACGTTGTCGTCCGGAATTCGTGTAGTCCGGAATCTGTGTCGTATGCAAACAATTCCGAGGCTTTTATTTTTTGGCCAAATTCAATTTGTTGCAACCCCTAACTCCTCGTTATTGCTTGGGGCTGCTGCCAAACTTCTATTTTTTAGGACATTCTCTGGTACTTGGTCAGTGATAGTTTTATAAAGCCCTGTAGGACTTTTTATACATCGATATTTCATGTATTTTTTTTAAAGGAGGTACTTTTTACATTGATTTTGAGACATGTTGTAAAAAATCAGCCATATGCTGAAAAAATAGTAGGAATAGTAGAGTGTAGAATAAGTTCACGGGATTGAGTTGCCGCGGTGTCTATTTTGTGCGCCCTTAAATTGTTGCAATGAATCTTTCAAGCTTGTTTTCTTGAGTGCTACACCTGTGGTTTTCTAGAGGTCAACTAAATCACATAAATGGTTGTCTTAAATAATCACCATCCTTTTCTTTTTCGACTATTTATAAGTACCTTTCGACCTACATGAATGACAAAAGTTTTAATTTTAAGTTGACGTTCTAATTTCCTGGATACGTACAAACACGAGTTCCGTATGCAAAAACACCCAGACCGAACCAAATATTTGCGGATTGCACAAAGATTTGTCTCATTCGGGGATCAAACTAGCGATTATTTTGATCCAGCGAGCAAGACGGCCAATACTCAAACACTATACCAAGCCTTCAATACGAATACTACCTAGGTATTCATGGTACCGAATTCAAAATGAAGATTACCCTTATTTCCAAAAGCCAATTTAAGACTTGCCTTACTAATTTAAGCCTTAAAGATATTCGTAAGTTAACAATAAAACCACCAGATATTCCTTATTTTTATCCCGTCTCATAAGAAACGCTGGCCCCCCTCCTGACTTCCTATTGTCTGTTGAATTTGGATGAAACGAGCTGCAATTCTACAAGTATGTGACTCGTTGCTATAAGTATTACTGTAGGCGGTAGTTCCTTTAACTTACGACGCGAAATACATAAAAATAGAGAGACAATGAGGCGTCTTTCGCTTTGGTGGAGGAAGCCTTTGAGAGATTCATAGAGTCTGCACGTAATATAACATCATTGTTATGAGCTTTTCGTAGCTCGACAGCTGGATTAGCGTAATGGTAAAGTAAAAAATAAATAACAAATAAAATTCTGCATCACGCCTATATTCCCGAAACGAGGGTAGCAGATATGTATTGTGTACACTTACTGCTGGATTTTTTTATAGAACAATTAAGTTATCCGCAATAATATGGTGAAGGTAATGGTAAATGTGTATTTTTTTTTTTTTTTAAAACGTAGCCCCACACTAGGATTTATTCCTGTGTCGTGGGTGCATTTACAAACATGGAAATTCACAAACAAATACCCAGACCGGAACAAATAATTGTGGATCACACAAAGATTTGTCCCGTGCGGGAATCGAACCCGCGACTATTCGACACAGTGGGCGGAGCAGCTCAAGCTCTTAACCACTGCGCTAAATCGTCCGTTTATTCTAATATTGGACAATAAACAACTACAGGATAAAGCCTCCCCAAAGACCGCGACGATAGCCAGCTTTGTATGGTCCTACCATATTTCATCCAAATTCAACAGACAATAGGAAGTCAGGAGGGGGCTAGCGTTTTTTTATGAGGCGGGATAAAAATAATACCTACGCGTATCTGCGTGTCTGGTAATTTGCGAAATAGGATTGGTTTTGTGCTGAACTGGTATTTTGAGTTTTTGGGACTGGTCGCCGGATGAAGCACGCTTATATTAATATATAACTATAGCATAAAATTCTCCAGAATACCCTCAATCTTCTTTGGGGAAAACTAACGTTAACGTAATTTTAACTACACTAAAACCTCTGTCTGAGCCTCCTTCGACGCTGTAGAGGAATCCGGGATCGACAAACAGAACGCACCGGCACCGCACTCTTATACCACGCTCGAATTGGCACACCTTGGAGAATCAGAATCGCTTCCCTCAAACACACGGTACTCACGGCAAACGGCGTAGAGCCACCAACTCCGCTTGGTCCTACGCTAATTTGGTATATGTATAATTTTGTATGAGAACACTTTTTCTCGCTTGCGCGTGATACTCCGCGGCGCCCGCGTACGCCGCGTGGCGCCCGTCCCTGCCAGTCTGGGCGCTACGCGGTGCGGACCTTTATCGTTGCGCTTTAGCAGTCGCGGGCACGAACGCAATGCTCAGTTAGTCGTGTATTTAACAAAGAACAATCGTGGGTCGTAATAGTGCCCACATAATATAACAAGTGTGGTCCTCGCCCTAACTTCGACTCTGCGCCATATATACGTAAAGATGTCATTCTGTAGGAGAACGCTATTTTTTACGGGTAGGTGTCATCATAGTTATAGATGTACGTATAAACAGATCGGTGAATGTTATCAGTCGTCGAATGTGGTAGACGAATACTATCACCTATTGAAGGGTTTATGGATGGTTCTGTCTCTTACACCTTGTGTTTGTCAATTTTAAATAAAAATTGTACTTACTGGCGTTGAGCGGGACGGCGGGCGCTCGCGCGTGGTATGCCGCGGCGCCCGCGTACGCCGCGTGGCGCCCGTACCCCGCCAGTCTGGGCGCTACGCGGTGCGCGGGTCCATTGTTGTTGCGTATGGTGGTCGCGCGTACCAACACTACGCTCAACTTGTAGTTTCGTCTGGAACAAAGATACAGAGGATTTGATATACATTCATTGTATTAGGATGTGTGATATCATCATTATGACTATGCTCAGTGTAGGCCTCCCCTCTATCACGCCATTCGTCCCGGTCCTGTGTAAGCCTATTTCATAATTTTTCGGCCATATTTACAATGTCATCACTCCATCTAGCTGATGGTCTGCCTTTATAGGCATGTGTGTGATATAGAGTCATAAAAAATGTAGATCTCTACCACCTATAGTAAAATGATTCATCGGAATGTAGCCATAAAAAAATCAGTAATTAACAATATTGATTTCCCCCACCTATATAAATTGTTGTTGTAATGAAGACGACGTGCATGAAATTTATGATTGAGTACTCTATTTTAACGTTTCGGCCACTTCATTAAGGCTTTTTGAGATGATTTTGTGTTTCTGCAACCTATAGGTTAAGTTACTTTATGCACTACTAGCAGTTCCCCGCGTCTTCGTACCCGGTCGATAACAGCGCCACCTACCGGGTCTATGTTATATAGCCTATGTTACTTCTAGATAAGATATCTTTCTAATGGTGAAAGAACTTTTAAAATCGGTGCAGTAGTTTTTGAGTTTATTCGTTACAAACATACAAAAATACAATTTTTTCCTCTTAACAATATTAAGTATAAAAACAAAATTTTTACATCTTTTAATAAAAAAAACACCGTAACGCCTATATTCCTAAGCGGGGGTAGTAGAGGTGTACTAAGTACGCCCACCCTTTTCGCCGACGATATTAGGTCCCATGTAGAAGGCGCCGAGCCTATTGGCATATACCGAGCACGATTCCAGACTACGAACTCGTACTGGGAAGTTTTCGTTTGAAAACTATATTTTTCCGACCTAGAGTTTAAACCCAGGACCTCGTGATCACAAAGCCAAACGCTTTGCCACTAGACCAACGAGGCAGTATATATTTATACGTAGTAAGTAATCATAGTTAACAATATATAAGTACAAATAATTAAGCATAACGATATTCACAAAGTGGAGAATATTTGATTTCGCCGATTCGTAACGTGAAAAAATTCCATTTAATATCATATAGGCAAACATTATTAACTGTTCAAATTTGAACCCAAAGATACACAAAATATATAACATAAATACATTCCGTATCGGTGTAAAGATGAGAAAGGGTATGCTCCGTTGGTTCGGGCATATAGAAAGAATGTCCGAAGTAAGAATGACAAAACTGATATACAATGCGAAAGTGGAAGGATGTAGGTACCGGGGAAGACCTAGACTATCTGACCATGACCAAATAGACCGGGTCTTATCTGAAGGACAAGTCAGGAGTCTCCGTAACCGGCGAGCGTGTATGAGACGAACTATGAGAGTAGAGGAAGCCAGAGAGGTATGTAAGGAAAGAGCCTGTTGGAACTCTGTACTCTCTGCCTACCCCGTAAGGGATCTGGCGTGATGATATAGATAGATAGAATACATTCCGCCAAAAAACATTCTCTAAGAACTTACAACTCTTAAAAATATAATCTCTGCCAACTTCATACAATTTTAACTAACGAACTAATTTGCATATTCCAATAAAAATCTAAATATAGTCATCCAGAGTCATAGGCGTCCGTCTGTCTTTGGCTAACGAAATATTGTTCACACGAGAGCGTAACTACACGACAATAGGGCGCAGTCAGACTGGGGAACTAACCTATTCGTAGCCACTGCCGGGCGTGTCATCAAAAAACCGGTGACGCGTCTGGCGTGCCATATTAAAATACAACAAACTTAAAATATTATAAATACAATGAGGTAAATCTTAAAAGTGGTTTTCGTTTGGCCATGGGGCCTTTTATCATCAGCCGCATGACATTCCCTGCAAGGCAACAGCTTGGCTTTTACGAGCGGCCTTCACCGGGTCGTCGGTCTAACTTGTACCGCGTCATCGGTACAGCTTCACAAAAATATTATCAACAGTTAAGGACTCGCAGGATGCGCCATCCTTAGGGTGACGCAAAAACTAGTGGAGTAGCTGAGGCTAAAACACATGAGGTCAAAGAAAGAAAAATAAATGCAATAGAATAAATAAATATTTACTGTAGCCTCGAAAATCAAAATGCAGTTTAACTCCTCTTGAACTATGAAATAGCTATTAGTTACAAATTAATAGCTCTTAATTTGACCGAACCCTAAGCACAAGGCAACAGGAGGCTACGCGGGGGGACATAGGGCGACAGTGGGCGACGAGGGGCGACGACAGGGGACGAGGGGCGACCAAGTTGAAAGAACAAATAAGCCGGCGTCGCATGTGGCCTCTACGACTCTCATCAAAGTTGCACGCTCGTAGGCCTCTACGCGGCTACGCGACTTGTGGTCTACGCCGCTATGCCACTTTATGTATACCGTTCGCAAGATAAGTTGGGTGGCATTTTGTTAGAGATTTGGCTTTGAATTAAATTGTGTTTCACAATTGCGAAAATGGGTACCTACTTTATTTATGAAGTACTAATATATATTATATTTAACTAAGGTTTTTAATGGTGATGAGTTTAAATTCTAATGTGCTGTTTCTTATACATTTAATATACTTATACGACACTTTTATAATGTGTAAAGCACAGAATCACGAGAAGTTTGATTTAGATCTGAAATCAGGGTTCTTTGTCATTGCTAGGTAGCAATGTCACAAATTTCTTTTTGTACAATACATGTACTTTGGCAATTTAAGTATCTCTATCTTCTTATATCATCACGCCAGATCACTCGCGTGATTGGCAGAGAGTACAGAGTTCTTTCCTACAGACTTCTACAGGCTCCTCGACGCTTATCAATTTATGTATCCTTTTAAAATATCAGTTTTATTACTTTACGTTACATTACTTTAAACCCGCAAAATTAACTACGAATGCAAATAAAATATTTCCAAATCACATTTTCTTCAATAATAATTTCTCACATCTTCCATGCTAACGCTACACACACAATTTCGTAGCGCGACGCTTCAGTTTTCGTCGCCCGTTTGTACAGTCGACAATAAAATGCATATTAGATAACCGTGTTTTGTTGCTGGCACGTGATTGGCTGCTTTACGTAAGCGGGCTGGTCTCAATATTAGTTGTCGGTACTTTATGTGCGTAGTTGCTGGTACTTTATACTCGATATCGGAGCCAAAATTATCCTTATGATCATTTATATTACACCTATTTTCGAATATGTGGATTTTTACGTTTATTTTATTCGGGAGGGTACCACTGTTTTTATCGTGTTAAAATTGAGTATCCCTTTTCTGGGACGCGGAAAATATAAAAGCCATCTGCAACCTTTCTTTCTTTGATTTTCATAAATAAAATATAATGTTTTCAGGATTATATGTATGTATCACGTTCCGGGCATCAATATTTTCGTAGTATAACAAATAAATGATGCTGTTGGAACTTATTATGTTACCTATGGCAGTAACAGCTCCCTGTAGCTTATTTTTCGTCAGTTTTGCAAATTTTTGCGGCTATCTGAAATGCTGTGCTGAAAGAATATTTTTCAATTTATTTCATTATCCAGCTGCTCTTAGAGCTTGTATCTTCAGCTATAGCTAACTATAACGTAAAGTAATATAACTGGCATCAAGGGATTTATATGTCTTCCGAAGCACGGGGATGCACGATAAAAAATTGACACAACAGTCACTCATTACACACTAACTGAGATGAACTTGGTGGCCCCTAAGAGTATCGCTGTCCCACAATCATCTGTAGAGGATAACTTGGTAAAAATATGCAGTTTCTGAAAAAATCTGACTACCCATTTCAAGGTAAGGATCGTGATAATTATCTTCAAACCACAGTTGCGATTCAACAACTAAGGACGCGATATGCTTAAATACTTGAACAATTAATAGCATTAAAGGTGTTACGTTATGTTTTCTACTAAAATATACTCTACTAATACGAATGTTCAATTTAACATGCAACATTACGTTTACATGATACAATACAACCCACATGCAGCATTAGCTTAACGTGATACAGTGAGTGGCCAGCTTAATAGTGCTGCCAAATATACCTAAAATACCACGAAAATACTCATCACTAAACTTCAATTTAAATGACTGAAAACGCAATTCACTCACTTTATATAAACGAAAATTAATCAGCATTTTCTAACGAGTTGCCAACCGAATCGATCGATTACCATTTCATTAGCGTGTCATCAATAGGGCAACACAGGGTAATAATCAATTTATGTAATGGCAACATTCACACGCGCCCTCGGTGACGTCACAAAACTGAGGCAAATCGAAGTAAGGTTTCTTTGTAATCGGTTTGAAGACTGGCGCTTCCGTAAACATAGGAATTAGTTGGTACTTTCACTAAAATTAAATTTCTGTAATGGTAATTTATTACTGTGGCGATCTTTATTGAGGCCATCGGCTATTCCAGCTCTACTTGAATAATAGTAACTTGTTAAACTGTTTATTAGTCAATATTCCCTCTCTTCATTCTGTTAATTTAGCATAATGACTTTTTTGTTTCCTTTTTTTGTAAATAAGGGGACCCAGTAGCCATTCTCATGAACAATAAATACAGTTTGGTTAACTTAACTTAGGCCCACCTGATGACCAGCCTACATTTATCTCCCATGTCCCAATACAAAATTTAAATCAAAAAAGAAATGTTTTATTTTCAGTTAAAAAGAGACCACCAGATGCAACATGCAAGATAGAAGTTATTGCCACTACAGTCGCGACGAGAACAAGTTGTTGCTACATCAACCGTGGCTTCAAAATCTATTTCTAATATAAACAAAAACTAGATTAGTCATTAAATTCATAGCATTATGTAAATATTTGTTGAATATTTTGACACTCTTCACGTGTTATCCCACATATATTACCGTTATTCCAAGGCACTCCTGGCGTGGCATGTGGAATTAATAATCAATTAATTAATTGTTAATTGGTGAAATAGGCTACGCCACTGGACTCATACCTATTAACTTAAACCGATAATACCGGTACCTCTATAAAGTGGACTCATTAAGTGATAAAACGGAACAGATAAGTGTAAGCACTAAGTTATCTAAGATAAGGAGCACCCACACTACACCTTCGCATGATGTAAGCACGTGTGTTATTGTAACTTAAATCTAACTTCACGTAATGACGTCAAAAGATGACCGTTACTATACTATACTCGTTACTTCCTTTAGATTTTTCGATATGTCATTAGCGTATTATAAAAATCAGCCTATTCCACTGCTGGGCTAGGCCTTTATTCATAAATTAAGATTAGAGAGAGTAAGGTAAAGGAGGTAAGGACTCCACCACGCGGATCTATTGCGAATTGATCCAAGCAGGTTTGCCTGCTGTTGTAACTAATTATAGTCTTTTTCATGAGTCATGGGTACGGTGACATTTGATCATATTCCATTTCACGCATTGTATTTAAGAATATTGAAAACACGTAATCCAAAAAATAAACAGGAATATAAAAATACATCAAAAATCTACTTTGGTTTTCGTTTAAATCGTATACTGTTCATAAATTTGCGTAATGATTTAAAAGGCTTTTAGACTTTAATAAAACTTTATTACTCAATTATGTAAATTGTAACAGTTTGCGTTGTAGGGACTAACACAATGAAATCGTTATTATCAATATGCTGTTTCTTCAAATGTACAAAATCGATTACAGATTTTTTCGAATATATCATTCTATGTATCTTACTGAAATGTTTAGTATTCTCAGTCAATAAATTATTAAATAAACGTGGATGCGCTATCTTAATATATTAAAACAGAGAGTTTTATAGATTTTTAATAATAATACACGTAAGCGACGAACCAAGCGATTTGTCAGACGATTTTTCTGACTAATGGCTTGATTGAGATTACTTTATTTTCGTCTCTTTTGGTTCCTAAATTATTTTTATTAATATCAGAATCGATAATCGAAGAATGATTATTCTTCGTTATAAATTTTCTGGAAAACGATGTGCTGGAGCAAGTGTATGAGTTTGTATATCTTGGATGCGCATTCAGTAAGGATGGAAAATACACCGCTGACATAGAGAGAAGAGTGTGTGAATGATGCGATGGGAAAGCTACTTGGCAGTCAAAAGGCGCAGCTGGCCATACATAACGGAGTGCTTGTCGCAACGCTGTTGTATAGCAGCGAGAGCTGGGCGTGTAAGAAGGAGAATGAAAGTAGTATAAATGCGGTGGAAATGCGAGCTCTGCATAAGATGTGCGGAGTGAAGCTGACCGACCGTATTCGCAACAGCGTAGTAAGAAAGCGAATAGGCATGAAAGATAGTATCGGTGTAAAGATGACAAAGGGTATGCTCCGTTCATCATCTCAGCCTATACTTGTCCACTGCTGAACATAGGCCTCCCCAATCGCTTTCCAGCGTAACCGGTCCGATGCCACCTGCATCCAACGACTTCCTGCGATTTTCACAAGATCGTCGGTCCATCTGGCAGGCGGTCGTCCCACGCTGCGCTTGCCAATACGTGGTCTCCACTCTAGAATCTTTCTGCCCCAACGCCCGTCCGATCTACGCGCTATGTGGCCCGCCCATTGCCACTTCAGCTTGCTAATCTTAACGGCTATGTCGGTGACCTTGGTTCTTCTACGAATCTCCTCATTCCTGATTCGATCGCGTAGAGAAACGCCGAGCATAGCTCTCTCCATAGCTCGCTGAGCAACTCTGAGCTTTTTTATGAGACCTATTGTAAGAGACCACGTCTCTGATCCATATATCATCACTGGTAACACACATTGACTAAAAACTTTAGTCTTAAGGCACTGAGGTATTTTGGATGAGAAGATGTTGCGCAGTTTCCCGAACGCTGCCTAGCCGAGTTGGATTCGTCGATTGACCTCTCTCTCAAAGTTGGACCTACCTAACCGGACTACCTGTCCCAGGTAAATGTATTCGTCGACAACTTCAAGAGTAGAGTTCCCAACGGTGAGTGCGGTGGGTACTACATGGACGTTACACATTATTTTCGTTTTGTCCATGTTCATTTTAAGACCCACTTGTTGAGATACTCTGTTGAGGTCACCGAGCATTCGTCCTAGATCTTCCAGCGACTCCGCCACGACCACAATGTCGTCGGCAAATCGAAGGTGAGTGATGTATTCGCCATTGATGTTGATGCCAAGTCCTTGCCATTCCAAGAGCTTGAAGGCGTCCTCTAAGGTGGCCGTAAACAGTTTCGGAGAAATGACGTCTCCCTGCCTTACTCCTCTTTTTATGGGGATCGCCTTCGTGCACTGCCCCTGTACTCGAACTGACATGGTGGCGTTATTATACAAGCACTTCAACACTTCAATGTACCGATAGTCAATGCGGCATCGCTGGAGAGATCTAAGAACCGCCCAAGTCTCGATCGAATCGAAGGCTTTCTCATAGTCCACAAACGCCAAGCATAGTGGCCGATTATACTCCTCGGTCTTCTGTATAATCTGCCGCAGCGTATGTATGTGGTCTATGGTACTAAAGCCTTTCCGGAAACCGGCTTGTTCGGGAGGCTGGAAGTCATCAAGCCTGCGTTCGAGACGATTCGTGATGACTCTCGAAAACAACTTATAAACATGGCTCAGCAGTGTGATGGGCCTATAATTCTTCAGTAAAGTGTTATCACCTTTCTTGAAAAAGAGTACCACCACACCCCTGTTCCACGCTTCCGGCGTTTTTCCTTCGAGCAAGACGGAATTAAACAGCCTCTGAAGGACTTTAAGTACCGGCGATCCGCCCGCTTTCAGAAGCTCTGCGGTAATTCCGTCTTCACCCGGCGCTTTGTTGTTTTTAAGGTGTTTGAGAGCCATCCCAATCTCGTACAGGCTGATGTCCGGGATATCTTCAGTGTAGTGTCGGGTTAGCTTGGCTCTTGGGTCTTTTACCAAGTCAACAACAGGTTCAGCTACTGAGGTATACAACTGCCCATAGAACCTCTCTATCTCCCTGAGCACCTCTGACCTATTCGACGTTACATTTCCGTCCTCCATCTTCAGCTTCGTCAACTGGCTTTGCCCAATAGACGCGTCTCTTGCAAACACTTTGGAGCCCTTGTTCTGCTCTATGGTCTCCTCAATACGTCTTGTATTGAAGGACCGTAAATCGTGTCGCAAGGACTTCAATATCTGTCCATTGAGCTGCCTATAGGACTTAGCATCATCGGAGGTTTGGAGTGTCATGGTACGTCGCTCAGCCATAAGGTTTCGGGTGTAGTCAGATAGCTTTTGAGGCCTATTTTTACGGTGGGGCTTAAAATGCTTGGACCCGACCGTATGGACAGTCTCTACCAACCTATTGTTGATTTCGTCCACTGATGCGCTGCTGTCTAGCAATTCGAAGCGGTTTGACAATTCGAGTTGAAAGTTCTCGGGGTTTTGGATATGTGCATTAGAAGATCGGAGCGTAGACTTCATCAGACGCGATCTTTCCATTTTGACATTAATATTTAATGTGCCTCTGACCATTCGGTGATCACTGCCGGTTTTTACCCTGTGAATCACGGAGACATCATTAAATATTTGTCGCTTGGTGCTCATGATGAAGTCTATCTCATTTTTTGTGGAACCATCAGGGCTCATCCAGGTCCATTTCCTATGAGGCGGCTTCCGGAAGAAAGAGTTCATCATAAAGAGTCCCTCCTTCTCCAGATATTCGGCCAGCCTCTGACCCCTGGGGTTGCGTTGCCCATATCCAAATTGCCCCACTCTCAATTCATCATCGCCCCGTTTGCCCAGCCGCGCATTGAAGTCACCCATAACCACTGTAAAGTGTGCTTTGGAAGTATGTATGGCTCTACTAATGTCCTCATACATTACTTCGACGTCATCATCTGAGTATGCCGAGGTCGGTGCGTAGACCTGTATGACCTTCAGCGAATATCTTTTGGATATTCTGAGTATCAGGTACGCTACCCTGCTCGACACACTAGTGATGGACACAACGTTGTCTATGAGTGACTTGTGGACGATAAATCCGACACCACCTTGGGACTGCTGTTCGCCCTCCCGGTAGTAAAACAAGTTGCCGGATTTTAAGGTTATCGTGTCCTCGCCCTTTCTTCGGACCTCCGATAAACCAACAATATTCCACCGCAACTTGTTTATCTCTTCTTCCAGCTCAACAAGCTTCTCATCTGTCCTTAACGTGCGTGCGTTGTATGTCACCAGGGCCAATTTTCGGTTTTGGTGGTAGCCGAATCTCTGCCGGAGATTCTTAGCACCCCTTGTCCTGTCGTTACCATGGCGGCTACCGTGGCCAGGACGAACAGGACCGCCGGGGACTATGGGCCTGGTTTTCTTACATTCTTCCATAATTGGGGGTGTTTGCCATACTCGCCACGCTTGGCAGGCGGGTTGGCGAGCGCAGTTATTGGTCGTCGAAGTGTTAAGGGAACGCTGCTGCCCATTCCCTAGTTTTCCCTTAGTCGCCTTGTACGACACCCGATGGGATGAGATGGGTTGGTCCTATTCTAAGCCGGGAACCACGCGGCAAATGCTCCGTTGGTTCGGGCATATAGAGAAAATATCTAAAGAAAGAATGTCAAAACAGATATACAATACGGAAGTGGAAGGATGTAGGTACCGGGGAAGACCTAGACTATCTTACCATAACCAAATAGACCGAGTCTTATCTAAAGGACAAGTCGAGAGTCTCCGTAACCGGCGAGCGTGTATGAGACGAACAGTGAAGGAAGCCAGAGAAGTATGTAAGGAAAGGGATCTGGCGTGATGATATAGATAGATAGGGAGAGATAAATTTTCTTGATAAAATATTCAATCGATTCTATTTCACACTCACCACATTTTTAGAAATGTCAAATTCTAAACGACAGCTTACCCATGACTGGTGAAAAAGACTATAACCTTAACTGTTTAACCCTAATGATCGCTCAGAATACCGCACTTAATATTTAACTAGGACCATTATTAAAAATAATTATTCTCGATGTCAGAGTAACAATCACGAGGTCTTAAGTTTGCAATCTAAGACGAACAAAATGTGTGTTCTATAGAAAAATCTCGCCGTCTGGAGTGTGAAATTGTGCGGAATCCTACTATCCTACTAATAATATAAATGTGACAGTTTGTATGTTTGAATGTTTTTTACTCAATCACGTAAAAACACACAGATACACGGATTTGGATCAAATATGGCACACAGATAGTTTAATGCCTGGATTAGCACATATTTCCGGGATAGAGATCCCGGAACGGACTCTCTATCCCGGAAATATGTTGGGTTTCTGTCTAAAGTCAACGCGGACGAAGTTGCGGGCAGAAACAGGTTGGTAATAAGCTGGCCTAACATTATCCGCAAAAGGAGCTTGATATTTGTCTATTTATTTTTACTAGTGGTCGCCCATTGGTCGAAATTCGACCATAATTAATTTAAATTATAAGTTTCAACATTATTAAAGTTATATTGTCAAAGACTATACTTCTATAATCACATATTTCGCCAAGGCTACATTATTAATTTGCCTATTTTTATCAAACAAATAATATGAAATTTAAACAAAAAAAAAATGTTTAAAATAAAGAATACCTTTTTTTTAATTTTTGTTTTATTGATACAAAAATTCAAATAGAAAATGCTGTCCATTGAACTTCACATACATATTTCAATAATTTAATTAATGATACAAAACTTCTCTGTAAACGATGTTTTTTGTAAAAACTCTTTCATCGTTTGCTGGTTATATTTGACATTCAGTAAGACTATAGACAAATAATATTAAAAACAAACAATATTAATCTATTCTCAATTTGTAGTGTATTCCGCAAATACATGGTAGTGTGTGTAATGTGTTTTTTATTGATTTAATGTATTTTTTTAGCATAATTAAAAAAAAAATTAGCTTTCTGCACTCCTTCTCGACATAAACTATAAGTGTGGGAAATTTCATACTCCTCCGTCCGCGCAATATTCGTAAAAAGGGGTACAAAGTTTTTGCTTCACGTATTAATATAATGATTTATTTATACATCCCCGCTTAGAGAATGTAGGCGTAACGAGGCTTACCTATTTAATCTTTATTTTGTAACTATCACCAATATAGAGTGGTTTTTCTGTGCACTAAGATGGCGGCGAGACGTTTAGAAATGAACTGATACTAGGTCACCATTATCATGTTGTCGCTTAGATAACAACGTAATAACAACTTAATTCTTAATTATGACGAATATGTGAAAATATGTCTTTTGATAACAGACTGAGGAAACATAATTTATTTTTAAGCGCCAAGGCCAGACTGATTGCGTAGGTAGTTTTTAATCTGTTTGATAAAATCATTAATGATAACTCTCACGCCAGTTATTTTGCTCGTAGAAGTAAGCAAAGTTGTTTACAGTATATTAATATTTGGCTGTGTCTTATCTAAAGGACAAGTCAAGAGTCACCGCAACTGGCGAGCGTGTATGAGACGAACTATAATAGTGGAGGAAGCCAGAGACGTATGTAAGGGGAGAACCTGTTTGAACATTGTATTCTCTGCCTACACCGCAAGGGGTCTGACGTAAAAATGAGACAGGGGCTAGGGGCAAGTATTTTTCGATGAAAAATCTTATTGATCAGCCGCCCGCTCTCACGATTTCTCAGAAAAGCCGTCGGTGCCGGAAGGTACATACGAAATGTCGATCTCCATTCCGATCTCGGTCTTGAACCTATTCACGCCACTTCGCAAACGCGTCTAACCATCGTAACCCTCTAAGTCGTAATGTTTTACTTTCAGATTTATAAATAGTTAAAACCAAAAAAAACATATTAAACACAAAATATTTAAAATAGTTTATGGAAATGATTTAAAAGAAATGTAATGGCAATACTCGATAACAATGATATTTGTGTCAACAATTTATTGACAACTTTAACTTACCAAACCAGGTTTCGGTATTCTTTTCCTTCCTGGTTGTCTGATTTGTTTTTAGTTTTAAGCCTTGCAGTTACTCGACTTTATCGTACAAAACAGATGATTGCTTTCTCTAAACGGACTTTGATTATACTTCAAGAAAATGTGTTTGTATACTTCGTTCGGAGGCGGAAAGGTGTGACAGGCCTACACGCATTACGTGCGTGCAAAGATTATATTGGCGTCAATAATCCTCAGCGATATTAGTCTTGGATGAAAATGCAAGAACAAGCCTTACAACTACACTATTAGCTATTGTATGTGAGGAAGAATAAATATTTATAAATCTTGATAACCATTTTTATTTTATCTCTACACATGGGTGGTAATTAGGTGATAATAAAAATAATGAATTAACTGATTCTGTCCCACTGCTAGGCAAATGTCTCACAAATCGAGATGAGAGATAAATCATAGTCCACCAGCTTTTTATATTTCATACTAAAATATAGTGCTAATAACTATTATAATTTCGAATGGTTGCAATTGACGCCTTTATAGAAGACTCGTTAATACAAATTACCAATGACCTATTGCTAAATCCTAAGAGGTAATTTCATTAAGTTCACACTGACATAATATCAAAACATTAAATGTTAGTAAGGCCGCAATAGTTTAAATGGGTACTATTATAATTTCTTATGGTTACCGCTGAGTGTTTTAGAAGCCTCAAAGTTGTAATAAGCTTATGATTCTTAACTATTCAATATATTTTCATATTGGCGTAACTAATAAAAATTCTCGGTGTTTATATTTAAGTTATGAAAACCCTACGGTTTACATATTTTTTCATACATAGACGCTTCAAATCGATATCAGGCAAAACCATTGGGAGCTTGCCATTGTTCTTTAAAATCGATTTCAAAATTTGTACCCAACAGACAGAAAAACAAGAAAGCGAATTCATGAAAACGTAGTAAAATTACTGCCTCGCAGGTCTAGTGGCAAAGCGCATCGCTTTGTAATCACGAGGTCCCGAGTTCAAATCCTAGGTCAGACAAATGTTGTTTTTCTAACGATAAATTCCCAGTATGAGTCCGAAGTCTGGCATTGTGCCCGGAATTAGTACAATAATAGGCTTACCCTCTATTGCATTGGGACCTAACATAGTCCACAAAAAGTGGGTGTACACTATACACCTCTGCCAACCCCACTTGGAACATATAGGCGTAACGATTTTTAATTTTACAAGCTTTTATTTAACTTGATATGTTCGTTTGTCTGTCTATCTTTTCGATTCAAATATTGTGATCCATACTGCAAACACTTGCGGATATCCGATTGAGCTGAAATTTGGTATAAATATGTAAGTTCGGTGGCAATGCAATATGTACCATGGAGCTAGTCTGATGATGAAAACGGAAACCGACCATAAGAACATGTGAACTATACAATGTTACCCCCTCCCTCCTGTTTAGGCTTGTTCGATTGGTATTGACACGTACTATACTACCAAATTGTGTTCAGGGTCTGATGATAAAACCGAAAGGTACCCAACTACTCAATATAACCCCACTGTGTTAACTTGTTGGATTTGTCTTGACGAGTACCTTAGACCCGGATGATGTCCAAGGTCTTATGATGAAGCCAGAAGGAAACCATAGGAACTCCTCAACTTAAGAAGATATCTTCGTTATTTTTTTTTGCTATAACAGGCTTTTTAAAAAGGTCCTTTTAAATTAAAATTTAAAATCATAAACCTAATTCTACCATTAATGCGGGTAAACTAACCCTAGATTTAAATAAATCAGTACGTATTAAAAACACAGTCCCCCCGCCGCGTCTATCTGCCTGTCTGAACGCGATAACTCAATAACTACTGAATGGATTTTCACCAATGGACGGAGTGATTCAAGAAGAAGATTTGTGTATAATTCACCCGTGCGAAGCCAGGGCGGGTCGCTAGTAAAGGATAAAACCTGTCAGGTTTAAACATATAACACGCACTGATGTTGACATCTTTGCCCACTCGGAGTATCAATTTAAAAAGATCATCATTAATAAACTTAGCTCGTCTGGAAGTAGCAATCTTTATTTGTTGATTTTTTCTTTCTGGTTTAATACACGCTGGTCGGCCAGCGCACATGACTATTCTTTTAAACAGCATTTTAGTTTATTCTGTGGACAAAGCTGTGGGTTATATGTTTATACGACGGACGATTTAGCGCAGTGGTTAAGAGCTTAAGCCGCTCTGCCCACTGCGTCTAATAGTCGCGGGTTCGAGTCCCGCAAGGGACAAATCTTTGTGTGATCCACAATTATATGTTCCGGTCTGGGTATTTGTGTATGTGAATTTTCATGTTTGTAAACGCACCCACGACACAGGAATAAATTCTAGTGTGGGGCTACGTTTAAAAAAAAAAAAAAAAAATATTTGTTCCGGTCTGGGTATTTGTGCATGTAAATTTTCATGTTTGTAAACGCACCCACGACACAGGAATAAATCCTAGTGTGGGGCTACGTTTTAAAAAAAAAAAAAAAATATTTGTTCCGGTCTGGGTATTTGTGCATGTAAATTTTCATGTTTGTAAACGCACCCACGACACAGGAATAAATCCTAGTGTGGGGCTACGTTTTAAAAAAAAAAAAAAAAATTTGTTCCGGTCTGGGTATTTGTGCATGTAAATTTTCATGTTTGTAAACGCACCCACGACACAGGAATAAATCCTAGTGTGGGGCTACGTTTTAAAAAAAAAAAAAAAATATTTGTTCCGGTCTGGGTATTTGTGCATGTAAATTTTCATGTTTGTAAACGCACCCACGACACAGGCATAAATCCTAGGGTGGTGCTACGTAATTTACCCGTTTTTTTTGTGTAACGCAGAACATGTAACTGTTTTTAGTCCCTTATTTAAAAAAATAAAATAAAACTTATCACGCATATAGGATTGACTGTCATATTAAACATATGTTATGTCACCCGTTTCAAATCTAACAATACCGCCTCTAAACACCCATAAAATGAATATTAATGCCATATCTTATATAAATATTCATTAAATTATTTTATCAGTATTCATTTAAAATGAATACTAACTTTTATTAATATTCATCATAGTTGTCGTGATTAATTAAGATGTCGGTCTTTTGACACTACACTTTATTATTAAACATAAATAATTTATTATATTAAAAATTTGTTTGATAACTAGAAACTCAGGATGTTTTTAAGAGAAGAGTCAAGGAACATTTCCTATGTGTTTGCTGATTGATACAGACATATAAATTTCTGTACTATTTCTGTATGTATATGTAGATTTATTATATATATTTAGTATTTGTATAGTATATGTATATTATTTATATTTATGTTTAGGTATTTTATATATTTTTCTGTTGTTTGCATGTATGATTGTATAACTGCCCTCTTCGTCTCTCAACACTCAAAGTTCGCTGGAAGAGAACTCATATTTTGAGTTAAACTCGCCTTTGTATATGACTCGTGAAAATTACGATTACCTGTGTACTGTATACAATAAAGAATAAATAAATAATTAAAAAAAATGTTATTTGCGTAATTCCGAAACAGTACTTACCTTTATATTATATGTTATATGTTATAATTTTAATAACCGGAGAATGATGTGAACTGGGAATTGATAATTACACATTAAAAACCACAGATGAAAGGATCTTTATTCCGTGTTTAAGACACATTTTCACAGCTAGAGTAATTCTTGAAAATTAATAATAAACTCAAAAACGCACGGATCTGACCTTTACAAAAGTAAGTCTTCCATGAGATATCAACGTTCTTCTCCAAATAACTTGTGAGAAGTTTACTTATGACCAACCAACGAACGTATACCAAGATGTTCCACGAGACGTTCACACTTTTTCGGTTGGAATACTTAAAACTTTCATGGCGTCTTTACACGCAATTTATCTGCTAAAACTTTTCGGTTGATTGTCCTCGAAAGATTACGACACCCGGCGCAAGGGCTGTGACGTCATGTCCATACATGCTACACAAGGCAAGGTCGAGGTCAGGTGGGAAACTATACTCCATCAAGTTTCTGGCCATAAGCCAAAGCCAAAGGCCTAATATATTATGTCAGGACATATTGAGGACTAGTTTCAATAAGATAAATATGAACGACGAAGACGAAGAATACAGCAATAGACAATAAATAAAAAATATTGCTCCTTTTGTAGACTTTTTTTGACTGCTCTCTGGAATCTGAGATTGGTCATGCTCACTAAAAAGTCTATGTTTGCAGTGGCTATTTGGTGCTGGTCACTTCCTTCCCTATAATATGGTCGAGGAAGGTGATGGCTGCACAAGTAGTCATACTCGTAAACGGGTGCTGCTTGTGGAGACTGGCCCATCCTTATTATTCTTTAAAAATATTATTATTAATCTTATATCTCAGTCGTAAGGCATCACACTGGAATGAAACAAAATGAATAGAGAATTAGACAAAAAGATAAGCCCGTTGAGTTTCTCGCCGGATCTTCTCAGTGGAGGCTGCGTTCGGATCCGGTGGTAGATTAGTAAGTTAAAAAAAAATATGTAAATATGACTATTTGTAAGTAAAGCAGGGCTTATAAAAATAAATAATTTGTGGTTTGAGTTAATAATAACATACCAAGTAATAATAGCATACCAGGGAATTAATCATATCATGAAATTTATATATTTACATATGAATGTAGCTTTTATTCTCACAGTTAAAGGCTACTATATCCTTATCCAGGTTTGGACGTCGGTCCTGTGTCGGCCCTGATCTGATTCATGGCAAACTTACTTCTAATCGTTAGGCACTGGTCCAATTTCAAACATAAAAGAAACCAGTATTACACTTATTCCCTACCTAGGAATCAAATGCAGAACCATGCACTCTATACTAACCAATGGCTGTTTCCACGAAAAAAAGACAAATATATCTTTATTCCTTTGAACATTAGCTTTTCCCATCTAAATAAAGGTTCTTCCCAGATTGTTATTAACACATCTTATGTAAACTAAACTAAAAACGATTATGTTAAAAAAAATCGTCACTGTAACATCTATATTCCCCAAGTTAGGATGGCATGACGATTATATCTCAATGGAATATAGGAAGGGAGCCTCTTCCCTTTTCAGGAGTACTATGTACACCTAGATTTTACCTACGATTATGTCTCAAGGGAGCAATAGGAAGGGAACCTAATGCCGTTTTACCAGATTCCAGACTCCAGATGCTTCAGAGAACAGAGTACCAACAGATTTATTTACTACAAAATTAAAACTGAATAACTAGTGTGACGGCCAATTTGGTCGTTTTTTATGTTTTACTACGCCATTGCAATATTCTTAAAGAACCAATAAGCTACTTCTTTGTCCGAACCTAGACTTCATGCGCGCACGTCTCTTGAGGTAACACTGAAAATTAGTGCTGTGTTGTGGTTGACGCTGGAAACAGCCATTGGTCAGTGTAGAGTGCATGGTTCTGCATTTGATTCCTAGGTAGGGACAAAGTGTAATACTGGTTTCTTTTATGTTTGAAATTGGACCAGTGCCTAACGATTAGAAGTAAGTTTGCCATGAATCAGATCAGGGCCGACACAGGACCGACGTCCAAACCTGGATAAGGATATAGTAGCCTTTAACTGTGAGAATAAAAGCTATATTCATATGTGAATATATAAATTTATTGATATGATTAATTCCCTGGTATGCTATTATTCCTTGGTATGCTATTATTAACTCAAACCACAGATTTACGCTGAGTGTTACCCCATTAGTGCGGCGACGTAGTATGTACACACATGTAATTTTTTTTTTTTTTTGTGTTATAACTTATAGTGTCTGTAGTGTACTTAACTGTTAGCTGTACTAATAAATATACTTTTCTTTCTTTCTTTCGATTAGTTTTGTTGCCATGTCTTTAGTTCCGACTTTTTGAGTTGGATGAATAAGGTTGGTCTAGTGACAGTTAATGCACGTAGCTTTGACGAGGCCCTGAGTTCGGATCCAAGGTCGGAAAAAGTCTAGTATTCTATCGAAAAATTCACAGTATCAGTCCCCAGCCTGGAAATTTGCCTAATATAATGGCAATAACCACGCCCCCTGAGTTGCCATAGGTAAAAAACATACACAAATTGACAAATCCCTACTACATTACGACTTAACAGCGTCGGCGAAGTAAGAATATGTAGTATACCTCTTCCACCGCCACGGCTATATACTCGTAGATGTGATAGTATTTATTTCATTTTATTTAAGTAGTTCAGAACCTTGAAAACGCATTCAACAGAATGTTTACACGGCAAACATAAAAATTTTAGTCGGATGTACTCTATGCACTCGCTTAAATATTTATTTACTAACTAGCGGTTACCCGCGGCTGCGCATGCGTTTATTTTGTAATTTGAAATAGATAGGTCTTTCCAAGATAGCATAACTTCAAGATCTACAACACCCGCAAATTAAGTTTTTGAATACATTCCTTTTGAGAAGGATTACCAGTTTATGTATTTATTATACAATTATTGCTAAAATGGCTGGTAAACCTTTACTATCTACCCTGCCAAAGTTAGTTACCTGCCGTAAAAGTATTTAAAAAACGTACATTGCGAGCTAAGGATGTAACAAAGTTTTGTCAGTAAATTTCGTGTCAGTCTTCTCGTAAGAATATAGAAAGAAAGAAACATTTATTAGATAGGCTAAAAGTAAAGTACACTACACAAAATGATAACTATAAAATAAAATAAAACAAGTAACATGTACATACTATGTAGCCGCACTAATGGGATACCACTCAGCATAAAGCTGTGCTGCAGCGTGAACTACAACACAGCGCTGATTTTCAGTGGTACCCCAACATAGTTCAAGTTCATGATCAAAATCATGTATAGATTTTTTTTTTTTTTTTATTAACCTATTGTATCCCACTGCAGGGCAAAGGTCTCCCCCTCCTTTCTCCAACGATCTCTATCCTCTGTCAATAATGGCCAATCTATTCGATACGCGTCGAGGTCATCGCGCCACCGCTTCCTGGGCCTGCCTCGGCGACGATGACCTTGTTGTGGAACCCACTCGGTACACAGTTTGGCCCACCTATTTGTATCCATTCGGCTCAGGTGACCCGCCCAATTCCATTTTAATGTCGCGGTTTTAACTCCGACGTCTACAATGCGGGTCATGGAGCGTAACACCGTGTTCCGTACTCGATCGATACGTTTTAGGCCTAAGATGCTACGCTCCATTGCTCGCTGGCAAACCTTGAGTTTGGACTTTTGAGCCTCAGTTAGTGACCACGTTTGAGCGCCGTAGGTGAGAACGGGCAAGATACACATGTCGATAAGTTTCCGTTTTAATGTTAAAGGCAGGTCGCCTTTCATAAGCTGCCCCATGGACCAGTAGCTCTTCCAGGCGTTTTCGATGCGACGATCGATTTCTTTGTTTTGTCTGTTTTCGAAGGAAACTATCTGGCCCAGGTATATGTACTCATCGACGTAATGTAGAGCTTGCCCATCTACCTCAATTTTGCTCTTGACACTATTAGTCATTACTTGTGTTTTTGACCGGTTCATCATCAGTCCAACCTCAAGGCTCTTCCTGCTGAGTTCTTGGAGCATATCTTCCAGGTCGCGAGCTGCGGAGGCGAAAAGGACAATGTCGTCGGCAAAGCGCAGATTTGTTAATCTTTTGCCACAGATGACTATCCCCTTTGTAGCCCATGAAACTGCTAGGATCTTAGTTTAGATATCTTAAATAAATGTATATACAACGTTTCGAGTCCGGGGCATCAATCGTTAAAGAGTTCTCTCCAGAAGAGACAATCCTGAACTCATCATCGGTATGAACCAATTAGATTTGATTTTAACACTCAAATATGTTTGAGTATTAAAATCAAACGTGTATGCAAAATTTCAAGTGAGTGCTTTTAACCACCAAAGATTTCTTGTGAGGAGACGAACCTAAGTCAAATTAAGTTCTTGAAGGAAGTCATGTGTAGGCAAAATCACACATTTTACGTAAAATTGCAGCTCAATGCATCAATAATGAAAATAAAAAAGTTTTATGATTTATCCCACCACTACCCAGGATTGGTTCTTGTTAAGTGTTGTAAAAACGCTCGAGTCGGTGCTTAATACGCTCGCGTCGTCTACGTGTTTTAACGCTCGTGAGCGTCGACTCAGCGCTAAATGCTCGACTTCAGCGCTCATTTATACAACACTATTCTTGTTTTCCTAATAAAAAGTATTTATTATTTTAAGTTAAGGTATAAGTTATTACTATACTAAATTTCATTGAAATTCGTTCAGTAGTTCTTGCGGGATTAATTTTTATTAACAGAAAGACATACAGACAGACAGACACTAATTAAAAAAAATTGTTTCGGCCTCTATATCGATAATTGAATGAAAAAACCCCCAATTAAAATTTTCAAAAAATATTCAATGTACAGATTCGGCTCGGTTACAGTTTTATTATACTCGTATGTATATAGATTTAAATAAACTTGCCGTTTGTTTGGTGTTGTTAATTACTTCAACGTGATATCTTTGACTATCTGCCTGTCTTATCTTACGCTTTACTATGACGTTGGCATCTCGCTGCATTGTCACGTTAGCAGCAAAATATTTGGTTGGCAACAAAGGAAATCGTGGTCGGTTAACTCTGACTCTGATATCTGAAACATAGTTTTTATGTGTATGTAAATATTCATGTTTGTAAACGCACCCATGACACAAAGAGAATATAATCACTCCACGACACAGGAATTAATCCTGGTGTGGGGCTACGTTTAAAAGTTATCTATCTATCTCTATCTATAACCTCACGCCAGATCCCTTGCGGGGTAGGCAGAGAGTACAGAGTTCCAACAGGTTCTTTCCTTACATACCTCTCTGGCTTCCTCGACTCTCATAGTTCGTCTCATACACGCTCGCCGGTTACGGAGACTCTTGACTTTTCCATCAGATAAGACTCGGTTTATTTGGTCGTGGTAAGATAGTCTAGGTCTTCCCCGGTACCTGCATCCTTCCACTTTCACATTGTATATCTGTTTTGTCATTCTTTCCTCTGGCATTCTTTCTATATGCCCGAACCAACGGAGCATGCCCTTTCTCATCTTTACACCGATACTATCTTTCATACCTACTCGCTGTCTTACTATGCTGTTGCTAATGCGGTCGGTCAGCTTCACTCCGCACATCTTCCGCAGAGCTCGCATTTCTACCGCATTTATCCTACTTTCATTCTCCTTCTTACATACCCAGCTCTCGCTACCATATAACAGCGTTGGGACAAGAACTCCGTTATGTATGGCCAGCTGCGCCTTATGGCTTAAGTGCCGGCTCCCGAGTAGCTTTCCCATCGCACCATTCACTCTGTTCCCTGCACTCACTCTTCTCTCTATGTCAGCGGTGTATTTCCCATCCTTACTGAAGGCGCATCCAAGATATACAAACTCATTCACTTGCTCCAGCACATCGTTACCAACCACAATCCTTACATTCGTTCTGGTTTCTTCCCTTTCAAAAACCATAATCTTGGTTTTCTTCACATTCAAGTGTAAGCCATTGATCATGCAGTCGTCTTTCATAACTGTGACTAGTGTTTGCAGATCAGTGGCTGTTGGCGCTATTAAAACCGCGTCATCTGCATAAAGTAGATGGTTTACCACTAAGTCACCCATTTGTACACCTTCATTCATCGCTTTCAGTCTTTGGAGACTTTTGTCCAGATATATTATAAACAGTCTAGCGGACAACACGCAACCCTGCTTGACGCCGATTTTAACGTCAAACCAGGGTGACCTGTTACCACCCACCCGTACGCATGCCTTGCAGTCCACATAAGTGGACTGGACGGCTCGCAACAGAGTGCCATCTATACCATACTCTGGCAAAATGTCCCAAAGTCTCTTTCGCACAACTCTGTCAAATGCCTTCTCCAGATCTACAAAACCGCAGAAAACCTTCCGGCCCACTGCCAGATGCTTCTCTACGATGTTGCGGAGTGAGAAGACTTGATCCGAACATCCTCTTCCAGACCTGAAACCCCCTTGTGCCTCGCACAACATTCCATCGGACTTCACGCGCATTCTCCGTTCAATAATTTTACCGTACACCTTGGCTGCCAAGCTGATCAAACTGATGGCTCTGTATTCGGCGCAGTCATATTGTGAACCCTTGCCTTTATACAAGGGTACTATGACTGCGCGGCGCCAATCTGTAGGGACTCTACCGGTCCTCCAGCAAAGGTTTGCAAGGGCCCGGAAAGCGTCCCGGACGCAAGTTCCACCATATTTGATCATCTCGGCAGATATCATGTCTACTCTCGCAGCTTTACCGTTTTCCATACTTTCTATCGCCCATTCAAGTTCTTCCATAGTGATGTCCTCCGTTGATCCTGGTGCCGCAATCTCGCCTTTAGGCACGTCTGCGGCATCAGCATCTGGGTCATCTCCATACATTTCTCCAAAATATTCACTCCACCGGTTTAGCAAAGTTACCCATAAGCTAAAAAGGTTATCAGAATCAGAATCAGAATATTTTTTTTTCATGTTAACCATTACAGAATTTATGAATCGTCAGAAAAGTAACAAATACTCTACCACCACTTCGGAATGTCATTCCTGCGGAGAAGAAGGGCAAAAAAATTCTACGGTTACTCTTTTAATCGGTTATATTTTTTCTTGTATACATTTTGTTTTCATAAATATACTGCGTATAATCCGGCTCAAAACGCGATCTCTATATATAAGTAGACTATAACAAAGGGTATTGCAATCATTTGATAAAAAAAGTGATAAAACTGATTTGTTTTAACACCATCCATTCCACACATGGGGGAAATATTGGGAAAAAAGTAAATCAGAAAGGCCAGTCGAATAAAACGAATTGAGTTAAAACACTAGTCCGCTGGGTTTCTTGACCGATCTTCTCAGTGAAGATCGCGTTTTAAGCCGGATTATGCTACTAGTTGATATAATTATGTCAAAGTTTTTATAACTTAATCATTTTTGTGACAATCGTCAACATACTTCAAAGCTCGTTCCCCCACTGTAAGACAAAAGCTTCCTTACGCGACAGATCCCTAATTTGAGACAATTTTGGCCTATTCGTATGTCAGACAGACATACGAATAGGCCAAAATTGTCTCAAATTCTTTCTGTCTGTCTGTCTTTCCGGTTCAAATCATGTGATCCATTTTTCAAGCACTTGCAGTTATCCGATTGAGTTGAAATTTGGCATACTTATCTAAGTTTGGTGACAATGCAATATGGTGCCACGGAGCTGTTCTGTTGATGCAGTCGGACCGTGGCCATAGGAACATGTGAAATATACAATGTAACACCCTCGTGTTAAGGCTTGTTAGATTGATATTAACAAGTACTATACAACCAGATAGTGTTCAGAGTCTGATGATGAAGCCGAAAGGTGGCCACTGGAGCCACCTAACTATGCAATGTACCCCCCACCGTGTTTGGGCTCGTTGGATTTGTCTTGACGAGTACTTTATACCGAACTGGTGCACAGGGTCGGATGATGGGCCATAGGAACTCCTCAACTATTGTCGTTGTGCTTATGCTCTAAAAATATTGACTTTAAAAGGCCTTTTTAAATTAAAATTATATTTTAACACTTATCTTTCGACAGACTCGGCCCTTGTCCCATTGGAACCTAAGTTACGTCGGCAAAATGCGGGTGTATCATATATGTATTATCTATCATATTCGGACAATTTCGCGCACTGTTTGAGAGCTTAAGCCGCTCCACCCACTGTGTCTTAAAGTCGCGGGTTCGATATCCCCACGGTACATATCTTTGTGTGATAGAGAATCTTTGTGTGAGAAAAAAAAAAAAAAATGTGTTCCGGTCTGGGTATTTGTGTATGTGACTTTTCATGTTTGTAAATGCACCCACGACATAGGAATATATCTTAGTGTGGGTCTACGTTTTATATTAACATGAAAAAATGTACACCTCTGCCTGCCAATTTAAAGAAAAACGAGAGCTAGAGGTAAGTATATAAGAAAAATATTACTTATATTCCCTGCCTATCCGCGAGGGATCTGGCGTCATAAAATACTTAAATAAAAAAAATACTTAAATTCTTGAATTAGGTATATTACCTTTACTCTCATCTCTATTAACTATCTATATAAGAACTTAGATCGAATCCAAAAGAATTGACCCGTTGTAAATCTTCACAAATCACATCACCTAAAGACCGTCTTAGCAAGCGCGACAACACACAAAACAAATCCACGTCGACAATTCGACATCTATAATTGGCATTTCCACTAAACGGCAGACACAAAATAAAAAAATATAACGCATAAAGCATCCGCTATCCACTCACTTTCCTTTGTCTCTGTGACAAACGGGATATAAAAGCAATAAAACGCGCTCACAACGCCGACTCCGACGAATTCCTCCTTCAGTGCCGAAATTGCACGGATTCCGGAAACTTCCGGACTTTTACGGTGTCCCGAATTCCTGTGACAACGTGTGGTTGCCCCGCACCGCTTTACGAAAACATACGGATCTCTTTTACGAGCGTCGTCGCTCGTTTTATTTCAAATTAATTTCATAGTCCATGTAGTTTGAATGTGATTTAAAAAGTTCTTCTGAAGGGGTTATATTGCAGGAGAGTATGTTTTCTCTCTGGAAAAAATGTTGAGGGCTCAGCCTTGGCTTATTTTGTTTTGGGATATTCCGAGATGAATGTTAGAGCGAGTTAAATTGCCTAAATACTAACTGCAATTCTGGTTGATTCAGCAGACAATGTAAAAAAATATACGCTTGATCTATCTAATGGTATTTTAATAAGAACCCTTCAAAATACTAACATCAAGAACTAATATACTGTTTTTAGAAGCCCTTATTATTTATATTGTAAAATAGACACTCACTATACCCCAAAAAGGAGTTGCATAAGACAGAATATCCGTCGAAATATTTCTGCCCAACTTGTAATTTGCACTAACGTCATTTTAATCATGTTACTCACCCAAATGAAAAAAAAATCATACACTCTATACTAAAGTAGGTTACTAAAAAAAAAAAAATATTTCACGCCGTCGACGAAAAGGTGGGGTATATAGTATCCATCCCCGCTTGGAGAATATAGGCGTGACGGTGTTAATTTATTTATTTTATAAACACCGACACGCCTATATTCCCCAAGCGGAGGTGGCAGAGGTGAACTGTGTACACCCACATTTTACCGATGATGTTAGGTCCTATGCAATAGGGGGCGAGCCTATTGCCATATACCTGACACAATTCCATACTCCGGACTGATGCTGGGAATTTTTCGATAGACCCAGGACCTCGTTATCGTAAAGCGCACCCTCGTTGATCCAATAATGATTCGGGACTAGATCAAAATTCTTATATCAGGATAACTACGCTCACCGCCTTCCTTTATATAGACAAATTACCTTACGAAGAGTGATGTGACCTACCCTAACATCATCCCGTGTGTCCCCTCACGTGCGCTTGTGACCGATTCGCTCCATGGCACATAGACTTAAATACAGAGTTGAATGTAAAGTGCATATCTGTAATACGTTTCCTTCACGTTGGCCAAATACAGACCAATCCATATGGACCAATAGAGACCAATAAAATGCTTGGCCAATTATTGTCATCAATGTCCTCTAGTCATTTTAAAGGGATTAGTAAAGCTTCACAACATAAAGATTTTGGACTCAATTATCCACTCAAATCATTATTATAGGTGTCAATTAATAGAAATTATAGAGCGAATAATAGACAATGCTTCCATTGACTTACGACGAAAAATTGGCACTATATGTAAATTGATCATATTATGTAGAGTTAGACGAACCTTCCTTTAGCTTGTGACTAATTAGCCTGAATTAATTAAATTAAGAAATACCGCAGACTCAAAAAATAATGCTACACTTTTTGTTTCTTTTTTACAATTTCAAGTTACTTAATATGCCACGTTGTGGAATTCCAAAAAACCATAAGCACTTTCCAGTAGACATAATAATATTAGCCCTGTTAAGAAACTGTCCCACTGCTGGGCACGGGCCTCCTCTCCAACTTAAAGGGTTTAGGCCATAGACCACCACGCTGGCCCAGTGCGGGTTGGCGAACTTAACACACCTTCGAGAAACTCTTAGGCATGCAGGTTTCCTCACGATGTTTTCCTTCACCGTTAAAGCAAGTGATAATTAATTTTAAATACGCACATGCTTTCGAAAAGACAGAGGTGCGTGCCTGGGTTTGAACCCGAGACCTCTGACATTGCAGTCCAACGGTCTAACCACTAGGCTAACACTGCTTTCATTCCAGAAGACATATTTCTTTATTTTGTTGGTTTTTAATTTAGTACATAAGACTCGAAATTTGCTTTGATATATTTCTATAACACCCCCAACAAAAATTGGGGAGGCCTATGTTCAGCAGTGGACAAGTATAGGCTGAGATGATGATATTTCTACACTGTTTGAAGAAAGTTAGTACATCTTGATATCGGTTGCAATTCTTGAACTTGGTCAACCAATGTTGACAACCAAGCAAAGCCTGGTTGTACCAGCCATTCGTCAACGTTGGCCCAACATCCGGCTCCGCCAATATGTCCGCCAACAAGACCGTGTATTTTCCTTGCGTAAGCTTGGCGCCGCGTATTTCTCTCGGGACACGCCATGGTAATATATCGTGTATCTCGAGCAAAATTGTTTTATGTCGGACATCATAGATAACTGACTGCCTCGTTGGTCTAGTGCCGAATAGTACTGTTGTCGATCACGAGGTCCTAGGTTCGAATCATAGATGGGACGAAGAGTGGTTTTTCTGTTGAGTATGAAATTAAAAATTTCTTAGCAATTGTCCGAATTCCACAACTGTGGCCAGTATAATGGCAATCGGCTTGCCTCGTATTACATTGGGACTTGCTTATCATCGTCGGCAATTTTTGATGTGCACAGTACATCTCCTGCTTGGAGAATATAAGCAGTACATCTCTTGCGTGCTAGTTCGAGAGTTCTAAGTTACAACAGGTTCTTTGTTTACAAACTACTTGCTTCCTCCACTCTCAAAGGACGTATCATACACGGTTTTTTTTTATTATACATATAATAACTAGTTTGCTTTGTAGATACAATGGGCTCGCATTTTCGACTCAACTATTTTAAGTACCCAACGATCGATCAAGAATATAAATTGGGTAGCCGATTTACGATGTCCTGCCCCTTACAACGTGAGAATTTGCATTTATCCCTTAGAAAAATTAGATGTAACAGCCTTATTTAAAGTAGCCTTTCTTTCCTTATTTATACTATTTTAACTAGAAAATATTATTATCTGTTATAGAAAAAAATATATACAACAACTTTTAACGACGCGGCGACATAGTACTGTTAAAGTCAAAGTCAAAAATTATTAATTTGTTTAGGCCTTAGGCAAGAGCCCTTACAAACGTCAAAATTATTACATTTTTTACCTCTACCACTGGATCGGAACGCGGCCTCCCCTAAGAAGATCCGGCGAGGAACTCAGCGGGCTAGTCTTTTAAGTTAATTGTTTTGGCCTTTCTGATAACCTTAATTTTGCTGATTAAGGAGCTGCTCAAACCCAGTCTGATAAAACAGATTGGTCAAGATAATACGAAATTTTGTAATAACCTTTCTTACACAGTGTAGTTTGATTGCCTTTTTAAACTTATTGATAGGCATGTTTCGGATATCTATGGGCAATTTGTTGTAGAACATTGCCCCATAAAAGAATTACTAATTCTGTAAAGAGGAGTAGATAAATACGACGAGTTATACTATGAAAATAAGCGAAGAAACAAGTCTAGCTGTTTCAATATCAGTTAATAATCTAATTTTCTTTACGGCATATGCCGCTGAGTTTAACCTATAATACAATTGTTCAATATGGGGGTCCCATTGTAATCTGGAATCAGTGATACCTAAAAATATAGTCGACTCTACAAGGTCTAAATCCACGCCATTTATTTGTACGTTAGTTGCTACCTGACTAACATTAGGCGTTTTGAATTTAATATATTTTGTCTTCTTTTTATTAAGGAAAAGATTATTAATGTTGAACCAATGAACAACCTAAGACATTGCGTTATTCACATCGACATACATAAGCAACGTTCTACTAATTTTTAAAAAATAGGGACGTTTCATCGCGAACCGCGCAATTTCCTGATTAACTAAGAAGGGTAAATCATTTATATATATGAGGAATATAAATGGACCAAAAATCAGCCGTCAAGAAATGGTTTCCCATTAACATCGACCTTTTGAATTCTATCACAAAAATAAGAAGTACAAAGTAAGAGGTCAAGAGCCCTGTGTGTAATCCCGTAATAGTGTTATTTCCTAAAAAGAGTTTCATAATGCACGCAATCAAAAGACTTAAACAAATCGCAGAATATACCTAAAGCATCCTGCGAGTTCTCCCAGGCCATTAAAATATACCTCATTCAATACCAGCATCAGTAATTGAGCGATTCTTAGTGAATCCAAACTGGTTTTTGTGAAGTAGTTTATGACTACTAAAGTGGCTTATCAACTGATTTAGGATAATTATATCAAATATTTTACTTAACGTGGGCAGCACAGAAATAGGCCGAAAGTTATTTGGATCTGATGTGCTACCCGATTTGATCAAAGGAAATACACAACGAGCAACACAACCGTTGAACGCAGATGCCAAACGGGGGGCAATAATATGGATTACAGAACTCATTGCCTTTACAGACAGCTCCCATATGTCCGGCGTGTTTTTAATATTAAGATTATTAAGTTAAGTATTTATATGATCTTTCTTTCCCAGTGACATCTTTAAGTTTCATTCATTCATATACTTTGTTTAAGAAGCGACTCAGACGTACAAGTACAAGACGACATTAGAAATTTAGTTGTCAACAAAGGAATATTCATAAAAAAAGTTTTAAACTCAATCGCTACTTCCTAATCCGCCCTCACATTTTTGACACCATTTATCAAATTAAAGTCTTTATTTCGCACTGTTGTCCGACCGGTTTCACTATTAATAACTATCTATCTATCTATCTGGAACCTCACGCCAGATCCCTTGCGGGGTAGGCAGAGAGTACAGAGTTCCAACAGGTTATTAACTATTAATAACGTTCCAAAAAATTTTAATTATATTACCAGATTGTTTAATTTTATCTATCTATCTATATCATCACGCCAGCTCCCTCGCGGGGTAGGCAGAGAGTACAGAGTTCCAACAGGTAGGTTTAATTTTATTGCTTAAGTAAATAGATTTAGCACAGGAACAGGCTCTTTTAAAAATTATTCTTAAAATATTCTATAAGTTTGCGTTTATAGTTATAAGATTTTTCATCATAAAATTCATGTAAGCTCAATCTACTTTTATAAATACCACAGGTTGCCCAGTCAGTAAAGCCTGTACGATCACCAACTATGACGTGTTTGGGTATTAACATGTTACACTCATAAGAGATGAATTCAATCCACCACATTTATTCAACCTTATGAGGTGAAACAGTGAGTTGTATAAATCGTTTGGGTCATCCTGACAGGGCAACTTGGGTATTTCTCAATTAAATTGCATTTAAACTACTCTAAGCGGCCTACATTCATTGGGGCAAAGCTAAACTTTGTCCTTTAAGCCTTACTAGTCCTAGGGAACACAACCAACTGACCGCTATGATTGAATTCTAGTCTATTTATTACAGAATAATACCTAAGTCTAACATTAGTAAAAATATTATCGTTACATGTTGTACTATTAGCAGTTATTCTAGTAAGTTCCAAGAAACCAATGTACATATTATACGAATTCATAAGGGTTATAAACTTCCTAGAAACAATATTGTTTTCCAATAAATTAATATTGAAGTCTCCACAGATAGCAACCATTTTATTTGAAGTGGAGGTTTTAAATAAAATGTCCTTAATTAACCGCTCGAAATTATCAAAAGGTGAAGATGGAGCTTAGTATACGCACACAACAATGAACTGCTCAGATTACACATGCAACTTCTGTAACTCTTTCAACAGATAGGCTCACTATATCTTTAGGTTCTTTAAATTTAATATTATTATTTATGATTATTAAAGAGTCAGCATGTATCATATTAATTATGCTGAAAGAGCTAGCAATCTGGTGATTTGAGAAATTGAACATGATCATGTTACTGTTGAAAGTTGACCAATTAGTTTAGTTTAACATGCCACTTGCGCAAATACAATATAATGTAGACATACAGATCCATGGGCGTAGGTAATTACCTCTTTTTGTTATTATAATATCATCGGCTTTGGCAATTATAGCAGTACTTCAACAGAAAATCACAACATCTATTTATCTTATTGCTCACAAAACAAAAGCTACTGTTACCAAAATTCTAATATAATTTCCTTCAAATCTAACAAACTCTTCCTTAACAAGAAAGACTCAGTATTGGCTCCGCAAACAAATAAACAGATAACATCGTCTTAAATAATGGCGGCCAGTGACGTAGACGATTAGGGCTGACACGCACGCAACGGCACGAGTAGAGCTCTCTATCCGGTAAATAGGGCCGCCCCACATATTTTTCATCAATACTCGAGCTGGATCGAAAACATTTTAAAGTAAACGGTAAAACGGTTAGAATTGATTTAAAAATTTGAAATATTCGTCCTAGAAGATGGCGGGTTGAGTACGTGTAACTGAGAGATTGCAGGTTGCAGCGAATTGTAGCGCTTAGAAAAAAGGAGTGGCTTTACTCCATCAGTAGAACTGCGTAGGCTAAGAATAAACTATCAGTCAAATACCTATAAAAATCGACAAGACACTACTCAAACCCTACAAATCGCAGCTTATATATCAATATTTTTAAATCCGTAACCGGTAATTTAAGAACTTTTTTACTGAGTGCTAAGAGAATTGAACTCTTTCACTAAGCGAAAAAGAGTTATATAGTAAAATAAAATAGAGTACTAAGTCCACAAACAGGTCATTAAATATTAGAAAATTTTTCCCCTTGGGTTGTTTTTCACGTCTAATGAATCCATAATCCAAGAGTAAATAGGGAAATACAATTGTCTTAAATAATGGCGGCTTATGACGTAGACAATCAGGGCCGTCACGCACGCTACGGCTCAAGTGGAGCTCTCTATTACCTCTCCTAGGGTTGCCACACTAGTAAGCAATTCGTAAGAGCTGTTTTGGTCCACGTTGGTAATTATAAATGTTTGGTATAAAAGTAAATACTTTTTCCCTTCGTAGTATTATTGTTCGTTGTATGTTCGTAGCAACGTATATATGATTCTTAACTAGTTACTAAGTAGTCAAGGATTTTTAAACTGGGATCACTGCTATAAGTGTAACTAGCTATAAATGAGGATTTCTAATAGATCTATCGCACGGGCACTTATATAATGCCGACGATATTTAGTTTCAATGCAATAGGAGACCATTGCCATTATGCCGTACATAATTCAGTCACTGAAATTTTTTGGATAGAAAAACTACACTTATTCCAATCGAGAATTTAAAGCCAGGACCTCGTAATCGCGTTACTAAATCAGTAAGGTATATAACTTAGACTAAATCTAAATATGTACCTATCTTTGACACCCCTTATTATTAAAAACTCGCTCATTTTGATTCCAAAAATTACAAGAAAATTCTGCTGCCAATTGCCGAAAATATTATTTTCTGCAATTGCAAAAGCCAAAAAGCAGTGATAGCCTAGTGGTTAGACCGTTGGACTGCAAAGTCAAAGGTCTCGGGCTCAAACCCAGGCACGCACCTCTGTCTTTTCGAAATGTATGTGCGTATTAAAAATTAATTATCACTTGCTTTAACGGTAAAGGAAAAACATCGTGAGGAAACCTGCATGCCTAAGAATTTCTCGAAGGTGTGTGAAGTTCGCCAACCCGCACTAGGCCAGCGTGGTGGACTATGACCTTAACCCTCTCAGTTTGAGAGGAGGCCCGTGCCCAACAGTGGGACAGTTCCTTAACAGGGCTAATATTAATATTATTATTTTCTTAAATTCTGTATGCCACAAGATGCATTATGCACCGTTATCTTAACTTTAATACGACTTCAAAGGTGTTTTAATATATATATATATAAATTAGACCGTAACGCATCTCGACTACGTTATGCTGCTCAGCAAAAGACAGAGGTAAAACCACATTCAAACATATTTTTTGTCTAAATCATAAATTTTTACGAGTGTTATGGACGAGTCTAAATACATATTCAGCCGTTTAAAGTGGTTTCAGACACGCAGCAGCCATTTCATTTTTATTACACAAAAAAAAGCTAGAAAGAGGTGACGGAACAAGTTTTACTTCTACCTAGAGTTTTTGCATGATCTTGTACTGTGTATACGTGGATGAAGGGAGTAAATGCATTTGAACAATACAGACAACTTAGCACGAATAAATTGGCGTTAGCGAGACACTGTCGAGTGGATATGCTATCTTTCTCACACCACAAATATACTAATTAAGAACTACAGGAACGTGACAGCACGTTTTCTTAACAACACTATGATAACTTGAAACGGTTTTATAGTAAAACCTCTGTTTCTTGATTTCTTATGGGTATTAGTGGATTCAGATTTTTTTTTATATATAAAAACGTAGCCCCATACTGGGATTTATTCCTGTGTCGTGGGTGCGTTCACAAACATGAAAGTTCACACACACGAATACCCAGACCGAAACAAATAATTGTGGATCACACAAAGATTTGTCCCGTGCGGGAATCGAACCCGCGACTATTACACACAGTGGGCGGAGCGGCTTAAGCTCTTAACCACTGCGCTAAATCGTCCGTCATTTTTATTCATATACCTAAACAAGTATGTAAACTATTATATAACATTTATGAATCGTCAAAAAACAAAGACTCTACGAAAGTCTCCTTTGAAATGTTGTTCTTTTGGTACAGAATGGCAGAATACCCCAAGGCTCTAGGAGGAAGGAACAAACACCACATAAAATACTACCTAAAAGTATAAGAATCTACGGCTGCCCATACTCTTAAGCCAAAAGCAAAACTGAAATATAAAAACAAAACTCCATTAAGTAAAACTCGCAATCCGAACGCAAGTGGCCGCAGCAAATTTATCGTTGTCCAATTTAAGCAGATAACACATGAGCGCAGCCCGGAGAGGCTTGATGCGTTCCAGCCAAGTGGCTATTTATCAACATGGAAATATGAAGCGGGATTTTAACATTCTCCGGTCGTATATTTCATTATGATTATACGTTGTATATATCATTAGTCAAGTATCCGTAACCGGCGAGCGTGTATGAGACGAAATATGAGAGTGGAGGAAGAGAAAAGAGGTCTGTAAGAAACTTGTTAGACCTCTGTACTCTCTACCTATCCTACAAGGGATCTGGCGTGATCCTATAGATACATTATGATCGTTTCTCAATGGTACCGTACAAAAATCGTTGACAGCAATATTCGGATCCCAAATGTCAGCAAAATTATGAAAAGTGCTAGACTCCGGACTGCCGCTGAAAATCTTTCTATAGACAGTCTGATCTAGAATTAAAACCTGTGATCGCCAGCCACTAGAAAAACGATGCAGTAAATGAAATCATACACACATGGACAGGAAAAAGGATGGACAGGAAAAAGGACATCGGATGTACACTTCTACTCAAGAATAAAATTCATTTAGAATCTAGCCATTACTTTTAACACAATAAAAAAGAAAGATTCGTACGCAACCCTACCATTCCGCTACTTGTCAGTCGCGCGAGCGTGCGGCGAGTTATCTCGCGGGTTGATTTAATAAAGCAATACAAAACATCTCGGGCCAAAAAACGCTTCCAAGAATTCTACGCAAAAATTCCTTCCTATCGCTTTTCACATAATATATTCTTGAAAATATAATAAAAGAATAATTCATGGCTTAACTGCCTTTTTGGTCTAGTAGCCAATAGTGCCCGTAGCGATCACGAGGTCGACATGTAGTTTTTCTATCGAAAAATCCCCAGTATCATTCCGGAGTTTGGATTGTGCCCTGCATATGGCAACAGACTTGTGCCTTATTACATTGCATATGATATCGTCGGCGAAAAGTGGGTGGACACTGTACACCTCTGCCCCCCTGCTTGAGGAATATAGGCGTGACGGTGTTTATTTATATGACGCCTATATTCTCCAAGCGGGGTGGCAGAAGTGTACTGTGTATGTACACCCACTTATCACCGACGACGTTAGATTCCAATGCAATTCATCATCAGCTTTCTAGAATCCCTTGCAGGGCATAAGCCTCCTTCTTTTTCTTACTTTACAGAACTTGTGTACGGCCTATAATGATATATGTCACTATAATGTCTTTGCTTGCGGTAGCTCGCGGGTCACTCTCTTCCCTCCAGTATGGTCGAGGAGAGTGATGGCGGTTCCAATCGTCATACCCGTGAACGCGTGCTGCTTGTGGGGCTGGTCCTTTCGGAATCCTTTAGACACTCTTTATAAATATATCTATCTATCTATAACCTTACGCCAGATCCCTTGCGGGGTAGGCAGAGAGTACAGAGGTCCGACAGGTTCTTTCCTTACATACTTCTCTGGCTTCCTCGACTCTCATAGTTCGTCTCATACACGCTCGCCGGTTACGGAGACTCTTGACTTTTCCATCAGATAAGACTCGGTTTATTTGGTCGTGGTAAGATAGTCTAGGTCTTCCCCGGTACCTGCATCCTTCCACTTTCACATTGTATATCTGTTTTGTCATTCTTTCCTCTGGCATTCTTTCTATATGCCCGAACCAACGGAGCATGCCCTTTCTTATCTTTACACCGATACTATCTTTCATACCTACTCGCTGTCTTACTATGCTGTTGCTAATGCGGTCGGTCAGCTTCACTCCGCACATCTTCCGCAGAGCTCGCATTTCTACCGCATTTATCCTACTTTCATTCTCCTTCTTACATACCCAGCTCTCGCTACCATATAACAGCGTTGGGACAAGAACTCCGTTATGTATGGCCAGCTGCGCCTTATGGCTTAAGTGCCGGCTCCCGAGTAGCTTTCCCATCGCACCATTCACTCTGTTCCCTGCACTCACTCTTCTCTCTATGTCAGCGGTGTATTTCCCATCCTTACTGAAGGCGCATCCAAGATATACAAACTCATTCACTTGCTCCAGCACATCGTTACCAACCACAATCCTTACATTCGTTCTGGTTTCGTTCTCTTTATAAATAACATCATTAGTATCATATCTCGGTCGTACGCCATCACACTGGAGCTTGATCGTAAACTATTTAATTGTATCCTTAACATTGTATCCACACAATCTGTCTCAAACCTATTCGCGCCTATATTAAAAAGGCGAGAACCCGCTACTTCGCGAACGCGTTCAACTATCAGAACCCTCTACGTAGCCGCCACTCACTACGCACCTGACTCCCCTCCTATCAGCCGCTACCGCCGTCCGCGTAATATTCTCACGAACCCTCCCGATACTTCTCTTCTTTAGAACGCAAAACGCGCACACAGAATCAAACACCGACTTCGCCAGCGAGGTCGAAGAATCCCTTGACCTCCGGCGGGTGCAGAACACAACGGCGAAACATCTATTATACGCCCTTCATAGCAACTGCCCAAGCCGAAGCTATTTCTCCTTGAGGTGCCCTTGAGTTAGTTGCTCCTTGCCCTTCTGGCTCGAGCGTAGTGGTTGCACACTTGCTTCTTGTCCAGTGCAGTTGTAAAGGACCTGGAGTCAACAGCGTAGATCACACACACACACACACACCTTCCTTTTGCCTTCTGGCGTTTGTAATTACACTCCATATAATAACGACCTCGACCATACCTGGTGTTAATTTCAACAACAACCATGAACTGAATCCCTAATTATAACATAACACCGTCATTCCCAACCTCATATCGACCGCGCCAGTCCCAAGAGGCCAAACCAACCCACAGCCTCAAACAAACCACCTATACTAAATAAATGTATAACTCAATGCGACCTATAAACTGCCTTTGTAAAGTGATATATCTCTTTGAATTTTGATCTCATATCGGAAACTGTACAGTTCTCATAAATATCCCCTTCTGTGCCACGGAGACCCGTTTCGGGTAATAATGCAGTAATTTGGGTCGTAATTAAGTGTTATTTTGCGTGTGTACACTCATTTAATTGTTTTAAAAGCAACAAGTTTTTTATATTTTTGGCAAGAATAATTAACTAATACGTCCGTATTAAATTATGTTATTTGTTCTAAATGATGCTATGTTTGCCTAAGTACTGGTTTAAATATGTGCCATTCTCAAGGCAATGCCTGCAAGGAAGTCAACATGACTGGGATGCGGTTGAATGTAAACAATATCGATTTTGTCATTCCGGCAACAGATATATTTCAATTGAACCCATTGACTGCCTTGTTAGTTTAGTGACAAAGGGCATCGCTTTGTGATCACAAGGTCCTGGGTTCAAATCCTAGGTTGGACATTTGCAGTTTAGTGTGAGTCCGGAGTCTGAAATTATGCCCATTGGTATATGGTAATAGGTTCGCTCGCACGAAAAGTGGGGGTGGGGGTACTCAGCCTCCGCCTCTCCCGCTTGGGGAATATCCCCGCGTGACGGTGTAGTCATCTATACATATAAAAATATGTAACCGTGCCGAAACAGTACATTGAATATTATTTGAAAATTTGAATTGGGGTATATTTCCTAATCGATAGAGGCGAAAACAATTTTTTTTTTTAAGTATTGTCAGTCTGTCTGTCTGTTTCTTTGTATTGTATTGTACAAGGAAATGTGATACAGTAATAATTGATGCCCTAACTTAAAATAATAAATATTTTCTATCCCGGCAACAAGAACCAATCCGTTATAATGGCGGGTTAAACCATAAAACTTTATTATTTTTATTATTGTTAGCCTCGAGCTGCAATGTTACGTTAAAATGCTTGATGTACCTACATATGGATTCCTTCATGAACTGATATTGTTCACAGGTTCTTCCCCTTACAAGAAACACTTCGGTGGTTAACATCACTCACCTGAAATTGTACATACAAGTTTGATTTTAACACTCAAACATGATTTCATGCAGAAACCAATGATATACAATGTGAAAGTGGAAGGATGCAGGTACCGGGGAAGACCTAGACTATCTTACCACGACCAAATAAACCGAGTCTTATCTGATGGAAAAGTCAAGAGTCTCCGTAACCGGCGAGCGTGTATGAGACGAACTATGAGAGTCGAGGAAGCCAGAGAGGTATGTAAGGAAAGAACCTGTTGGAACTCTGTACTCTCTGCCTACCCCGCAAGGGATCTGGCGTGAGGTTATAGATAGATAGATAGATAGAAACCAATGATGTATTCAAGATTGTCTCTTCTGGAGAGAACTCTTCAACAATAAATGGCCCGGACACGAAACGTTGTACATTCATTACCATAGATATCTAAACATTATTTTGATCATGAATTGTATATTCTTACGAGGAGACTGACACGAAATGTGCTGAAATTTTTTTGTTACATACTTAGCTTACGACGTAACTTTTTTAAATATTTGGCAGGGTTGGTAGAAAAGTTTTAAATCAGCCATGTTACCTTATAATGTGATAAATTGGTACTCCTTCTCAAAAAGAAAGTACCCAAGTATTGTAAAAAAGAATGGAGGTGAGTAATACTATACTTGGAAAGATATACCAATTTATATCAAATTACAAAATAAACATATAAACATAAATATGACTTAGTCCAAATTTTTGAAAAAAAAAAATGTCAAGCCTTTATTCTTCAAGTGGGTAGCAAAGACATACTATGTACAAGCATATTTTAAGCAAGATTGTTAGGTCACAATTCAATAAAGAGCGAGTCTATTATCACCTCACCACACGGGGTACAATTCCGGAGTCATTAATTTTATCAAATCTCAATAATCGTAAGATTTTTAATTACTTTTTACTTTACTAAAAAAACTAAAGATATTTCTTAGATACTCGTAAAATAGAAATACTTTTGTACAAGTTATCGCGGAAAATGTACGAATGTTTTGCCACGCAAACAAAATGGTGCCCGACGCCATCTTGATAATGGACGGCGGGACATGTCAAGATGGAACATCGGGCTCCTGCTGAGCACCACGCATCCGACAATACTTGAAATACAGTACTGCTTTTCATTAATGTTAAAGCGAATGAAAAGTTGAAACTTGTTAAAATAGTAAGACACCCTCTAAATAAACCTATTGAATCAAATATATCTAGGACATACCTACTAATCTCTACTTTTGACGGAGTATATGTAGTTCATCAACAGCTGGAAGATGTCTACTATAGTGTGACAAGGATCTTTTGGCCCTTAGATGACATTGACAGGGAGCGTTGGTGTGAAATTCGGGTTAACATTTAGTAAAAATTTCCCTCCTTCCAATGAGATATTTCAACACGTGAGACCGCACGCTTACTGACTAAAAGCAGAACTTCATAAAAATTCATACCAAACGGCAACACTGCGACTGTCATAAAGTGACATTTCAGCGTTAGTTCCGATTTAGGCTGCGGACGAAAAGATCCTTGTTGACTGTTTAACTAGGTACCAATCAAAGTTATCATGATACCACATGAAATAAAATCTTGAACTTCTGGCAGACCACAAAGGTTCGGTGAAATACTCAACACAAACACTTGGTCGTGACGTTTGACGTCGCGCCGAGCGGGGCTGCGGTGTGTGGCGTCTCCCATATATTTCAGTACATTACAACTCCCCAAGCCGCGCCACCGTCGCGCCCTCGTCACGCTACGTCTGCTATGTAGGAATATTTTAAATCATTATCAACCATAAGACATTCACTGCAGGACATAGATCTCTCCCAAAGACCGCCATGACGACTGTCTTAATGCTGTACGCATCCAGCTTTCACCCGCGACCATGAAATCGATTCATCTTGCAGGGGACCTGTCCACTCCACGTGTTCCGGTACGTAGTCGCAACCAAAAGTCGCAACTCTAAAACCTTCCTACCCTAATGACCGTCAATGCTATCAACGATGGATTAAAAAACAAAAAAATTAACACTTACAATATCTAAATAGTCATTAACTTTATAACCTCACCATTTCGAAGAAAAATTTTATTTACTTTAACCAAATATCAGAAGTCCACTCTAGCGGCTTATCAACGGTCCATGGAGCGTGGTATTTTTAAAATTAAACTCACAGACCACGCCAAAAACACCACACTACGTGCTATGACGGAAATAATTATCGACGTAAGTCAAAAAGCCGCCAAGCTTAAATGGGACTGAGCCGACCATGCCGCATGGAAAATGACCAATGGGCTAAGATAATAACCGACTGGTCCCCACAAAATACAAAAAGGCAATACGGTAGACCCAGGCGGAGACTGACATAGCAACGAACAGAGAGAAGTGGAAAAAGTGAAGGGAGGCCTTTGACCAGCAGCGGGACACAAATGGCTTATAATAATAATAATAAGCTGTCAGAATATTTTTAAATAGTTTACTGTCTAAATGGCCGCCCCCTCGGTTATCCTTGAACAGAATCCCAAATTTTCAGAAGGCACACTAACCCGACCTTTATTGACAATAGAACTAACTAATGTCAATAATTACCCTAATGCCAAAGCTGGGCCTTGACTTCTTAAACCATGAGAAAAATAGAACGACAAAGGTTTCACTTTATCTATCTATATCATCACACCAAATCCCTTGCGGGGTAGGCAGAGAGCGCAGTGTTCCAACAGGTTTCTTTAAAGACCTCTCTAGCTTCCTACACTTATAGGTAGTTCTTTTCACATAATTTTACTAATAAAAGCATTAAATTGACTGCCTCGTTGGTCTAGTGGCGAATATAGCGCTTTGTGATCACGAGGTCAGGTTCAAATCCAAGTTCGGACAAATGTAGTTTTTCTAACGAAAAATTCCTAAAGTCAGTCCGAAGTCTGGAATTGTGCCCGGTATATGGCAATAGGTTAGTCCCTTTTACATGGGACCTAACATCGTCGGTGAAAAGTAGGTGTACACAGTACACTTCGGCCCCCCCCGCTAAGGGAATATAGTGTAATAGCCGTGACGGTGTTTACAAAATAAATAAATAAACACCGTCACGCTTATATTCCCCAAGCGGGGATGGCAGAAGTGTACTGTGTACCCCGCCTTTTCGTCGACGATGTTAGGAGGCATCCATTAATTATTTGAGCTGTTATTCATTTAATTTGGACCTCCCCCCCGCCCGCATTTTGAGCTGATGTAATTAGGATCCATGTAACAGGGGACTCCGGACTGATACTGGAAGATTTTCTACAGAAAACCTACACATTTTTTTTGTATTACTTCGTGATCGCTACGCCCAGCATACGCCAATGAATAAGGAGGTATTTTATATTTTATTTTATTTTATGTTTGGAAAACTTACAGCTAATATAAATGATAAATAAAGTGATTATACAGAGTAAGGCCAATTAAAAGTTTTCACATATAGTAAAAGTTGTAACAGAGTTATACACTAATAAAGCTATATATAAACCAGTTAGTCGAAAAAGTAGGAACATACATTTTTTTTTAAAGTATTAACATTTGTTACGAATAAATCTAAGTCTACTACCCGACACATTGAATTGAAAGTACGACATGCTCGTATTAAGTACGAATTTTGCCTATAATTGCTTCTGGAATAAGGAATATCTAAGAGGGGTGTTTTCCGTAAACTTGCAGACGGCACTCGTAACCCAACTGAGCCTACCAGTTCTGGCACATCTATCGAACCATTCATTATCTTCAGTAAGAACGAGAGATCGGCGATTTTTCTTCGTTCATGTAGCGGTAAAATATGGAATTTTTTACATCGAGAAATGTAATTAGGCAAAATTATACGGGAGCGATACTGTAAATGTCTTAGAAATTTCTTTTGTATACCTTCTAGGCGATCATTGTAGACGTCGTAAATAGGATTCCAAATTTGAGAAGCATATTCAGGGTGACTGCGGACAAAGGTACAGTATAGAATTTTCAGTGTTTTGATGTTTTGGAAGTCATGGGATAACCTAAAAATAAAACCTAATGCCTTGGAGGCTTTATTTATAATGTCATTAATATGAGCATCAAATAGAAGTTTCGCGTCAAATGTAACACCAAGGTCTTTGATGACACTAACTCTATTGATTGGGCAATTAGAAAGTTTGTAATTATACTTAATTGGGTTTGGTTTACGAGTAAATGTACAAACACAACACTTTGATATATTAAGGTCTAATTTATTCAATGCGCAATAATTATAAAAACGATCAAGATCATTCTGGAGTGAGAGTGCATCCTTATTAGATGTTACATGCCTAAGAATTTTCATATCATCCGCATATAAAATAATTTTTGAGTTGTGAAAACATGATGCAATATCATTTACAAAGACGTTGAATAACAACGGTCCTAGCAATGATCCTTGAGGCACACCTGATGGGATTATCATAGCTCTCGTAGATCTGTAGCCATTAAGCACAACGAGCTGGGATCTGTTTTTAACGTATGAAGAAAACCACCTGAATAAATTGCCTCTTACACCCACTGACAATAGTTTCTGCAATAATAAATGATGGTCAATACGGTCAAAACACTTACTGTAGTCTGTGTATACAACATCAACTTGAGACCTCATTGACATGTGTTTGGAGAGATAGTCACTACAGAGTACAAGATTCGATGTGGTTGAACGACCTCTTAAGAAACCATGTTGATTATCAGAGAAAATCGACTTAAGCATCGAAGAAAGTGGCCTATATACAATTTTCTCTAAAATTTTAGCAAACACGCATAATTTTGAAATCGGTCTGTAATTTTCCACGATATCCTTTGGTGCTTTTTTATGAACAGGCGTTATATACACAGACTTCCAGATTGCAGGCATCGTTCCTGTTGTGAGAGATCTATTAAATAATATCGTTAGTGGAATGGTCAGAGTCTTTGCACAGTTGCGTATAAACACCGGTGGAATGTAATCTGGACCAGCACTCTTCCTTAGGTCAACTTGTTTAAGTAACCTATACACTTCATCTTCCACTACTATGATAGAACTAATATCCGAGGTGAGGTCACCAAACGGTTCCTCTAGTCCTTCCATTGATGCAGTGTTACTCATAGATGTTGGTTCTAAGAAATTAGAATAAAAATAGTCACCAAACATATTGCAAATGTCCTCACCGTTATTAGATACAACCGCACCAAATTTAAAGATGGATGGATAAAAGTTAGATTGTTGTTTTGCTTTCACATAACGCCAAAAGGCACATGGGTTTTTAGAGATGCTGATTCAATTTGGTGTATATAACCATCAAACATTTGCTTCTCAAGTTCTTTGGCTCTTTGGCGTAATGTAACATAAGACTGGTGATCAGAATAATTATTATATTTTTTGAATTTAGCGTGAAATTTGGCTTTTTCTTTTAATATTTTAATTAGAGGGCTTTTATACCAGGGAGGATACTTGGCAAGTGGTACTAAAGTTCTCTTAGGTATATAAGTATCTCGCAGCTTATAAATAGTATCATAGAAAAAGGTTACAGCATCCTCCATGGTCCTAAGTTCGAATTCCCTTGTCCAATTCACTAAGTTAATTTGATTATTAAGCGCGTCAAAATCCGCTGAGGAGTATAAAAACTTAATACAAGGGGGAATCTGCAGGCTATGTAATTGTACAAAGTCCGCAGAGATAGAAAGTGCCCTGTGATGTAGGTCTGCTGGTACCAAAGGGTCCTGGCCACAGGTGACGGTAATATCATTATTGGAAAATACTAGGTCGAGCAACCTATTGTTACTGTTGAGATGAGAATTGTACTGTAGAAGGTTACAGGCATTAATTAATATCATCGTAGAAACTTGTTTGACTGTGACCCTGTAAGTTCCTAGCGTATAGATGATTCCCATCATCAGCAGGAAACCAGTTAATATTAGGTTGATTAAAATCGCCAAGTATTATGAACTTGTCTGCCGGCTGCTTAAAAACAATGTGTAATAAGTTACCAGAAAAATTATTTAATAAAATATCGTAATAAAAAGTGCTTACAAGTAAAACACAATACACTAACAATATAGTTACCATGGAAGCGAGACTATAGCATCCGAATCGAATAAAATGCTTATTGAAACCTCACTAACTTTACGATACCTGTCCTAGATCTTACGATTTGAACCTGAAAACTTTATTGCTGACCGTTTTTCGACTGAAATATTCAAGGGAACGAGAACACATTTTAGTATTTTTAGAATTCCTTAATAATAAAAAATAGCAATAAATAAACAAAGAAATAAATACGCAGGGTGGCAAAGGTGAATTATATACACCTTATTTCTCCAACCATTTAGGTCTCAATACAATAGGGGATGAGTTTACTTATTGGGCTATATGGGCACAAATCCAAAAGCCGAACTGCTACTAAGAAATTTTTTATGGAAAAAAACCCAGTAACAATTTGACCTAAGAGTTATATTCGAAACCAGAACTTCTTGATCGTCAGCGAGGCAGTGCATAAAAAATCTTAATGCTTTAAGCATCGCGTGAACAGAGGTAAAAGTATGCATGGCCCGACTAAAGGTAGGTTAGGAACACAAGGTGTAACATAATAACGCAAGACCTGAAAGTAGTTGGTACCAAATCGGCAACTTAATCGTTTACAAGTATCTTTAATGTATTTCACATTATCTTTTTAAAAATAAATAATAAACACCGCCTATATACCCCAAGCGGGAGCGGGAGAGGTGTACTGAATACACCACACACTTTTGCCGACGTAGTTAGGTCCCATGTAATAAGGGGCAAGCCTATGCCTACCGGGCACAATTCTAGACTCCGGACTCATACTGGGAAGTTTACGTTAGAAAACTACATTTGTCTGACCTAGGATTAAATCCTAGGACCCAGCACCTTGTGATTACTAAGCGATGCGCTTTGCTACTAGACCAACGAGGCGGTCGTTTCTTTTTAATTATTAAAAATAGTTGTTACTTAATTAATTAAATCATAATTCAAAGCAATACGGCGATTTGAAATGCATTACACAGAAGTATAGGTTTCGTGGTAAATTTGTGTATCTGTGTTAAAAACTGGTAAATAACTTCTTGAAATTGAAAGTTTAATTTCCGTATTGAATTCGAAAAGCTATAATCTAATTGGGTATCTGAGGTCTTGTGTTATATATGTTATTGTATATGCAATAAGTTTTTCTAACATACGATAAACAGCGTTTGAGTTAGCTAAAATTATACCCTTTATAATCATATTGAGCTCTAGATTTAATAAATCTATTTTCGGATCAAAACCAAGCATAACACTGCACGATCTCAAGACACCGTGGGCTCGTTCTGCGTAGATCGGACCAACAAAAATAATTAATAATATTTAAGGAACTCTGGCGCAACTATGCCTTTTGGACGTTCAAACACCTCAGTCCTTACCGTGACCGAAACATCGGGAACTTAAAAATACAAAATAAACTGCGATGAACACCAAAACATAGTTTTATTTCTCCCCTTTCATAATCAACTAATCTTTAAAGTTGTACGAGCATACTATATCACATCAAAGAAGGCAAGTCGAAGCGATTAGTGTCTGAACCATCTTTGAGCTGATAATAAAGTTGGCGTGTCAAGCGCCCTATTGTCTTCGGAGATACGCTGAGGTTGATGCTTCAAGATATAAGAGTGGTGTAAGGGAGAAGTGAGGGGGTGAAACTGAACGTTATGTTTTATACATGGAGAACTAGTTGAAATAAGTTGTAGATATTCACTGATCATAGTTTGTTTTATGAAACGAAGCCGAAAAGTATTTCGTGAAAAGTATTCACCGTACACAAATGGGAAGACGAAGCCATTAGAGTCTATGAGTATACTTATAATCTATTTAGTTTTAGGTAATTTTATTTGCGACTACCATGCAAATAAAATTACCTAAAACTTGATTGATTGAAAGTTGATTTAGTTTTACTACCTTTTACGGATTCACTATGTTTTTAAATACGCTCAATGTTACACTAAATCCTGAGCTGTATTAGAGTTATGCTTTTTCTTAAATTTATTTACTTATGTGTACATTAGCTTATGTTTATGTTAAACCAAATGTAATCATATGTTGGATGTGACCTGTTTATGTACCAAATAAATAAATAAAATAAAGTTGGTGACTTAAACACCCAATTTCCTTCTGACATACGCTGAGGTTGAAGCTTTAAGACGATACGAGGGCGCTAGGGAGATGTGTGGGGGTAAAATTGTCCTGCCAACATTAATTCATGCTTAATGTAATGGAAACTAGTAAAGAGGAGTTGTGGATGATAATTTTTGTATCACTGCCGGGCATAAGCATCGCCCCCGCCCTTTATGCCAAATATCCCTATCCTAAGCCAATGTTGACCAGGTCTTACGTGCGCACTTAACCATCATAGATTGATTCTCGATTTCTTCTGAATACAAGTAATATAAATAACTCCATTAACACCTTAATCGTTAGACTCTTCGTATTTATAACGGTCAACGAATTGAAATAAACGTCACTACCCACCAGCTTAACTCAAAATTAAATATTGGAGTGCGAACCTAATATCGTGTCAAGCAAAGTTAAAGTAGCATATATTACGTGTAAACGTTGCATTATTACCCATGCACCAAACTCAAACTCAAATAATTGATTTTACCTGCAGGGGCGCTTAGAAATAGACAATTTACATTTTTTTTTTAATCTTAATAGCTACTAATTTACCACCGGATCGGAACGCAGCCTCAACTGAGAAGATCCGGCGAAGAAACTCAGTGGCCTTCTTTTTTATTTATTTGTTTCTATCTTTTTTCTGTTACTACTCATTCAAAACGCGTTGGGCATACGCTCTATGGTGCGATCAAAAACAAACACGAAACAACCCGTTAAATTAACGCAAAGCTAGCCTTATGAATGACGCACAGTCGGCTAGTGAACCGGTCGACGCCTTCTTGACGCTACACCGAACGTTGAATTTGAGTCGGTGTTGACGTAGCGTTGAATCGATGTAGTGTTCGATAGCCCTAGAACTGACGCAAGCAAAAACGTATTCATCCACATTTTAATAGTCAGAGACAACGCTGCGTAACACGACGATGACGTCACGCCTCGTCTACTTGCCGCCCCAGACGCATTTTACGAGCTACCCTCACTAAAAACTAAACACAAACGACTACCACAGTATATGTATCTCTACTACTGTTATAAAACCCTATGCTGCCATTACATTTTATGATTCAGATGTCTGGTAACCGAACTGGCTAATTGCGGGTGTTGAGATGTAAATGGTACATTTAATTTAAATTATTTGTGAAATTGTGTATTTGCTTTGGCATTACTCGAGGGAAATCCGTAGAGACGACCAAAGTGGGTCAGTGATAGGGGCGATAAATTATCAAAATAAAAAACACGTTTTACGCGTGGCCCTACATAAATGAGTCTATAATAATGATCATAACTCTGTGACAACTACAGGGTGAGTCGTTTAAAATTGACGTTTGTCGGTAACGCAAACAATCGTTCGAGAACGGTTCCTTCAAGGATTTTTTTCGCAGACATTGGGAGGGTTCCGAATTTTCCACGCTAAGCATTTTGGATGTAGGAGTCGCAAGACGAATGGATCATCAAATTAAGGCGTCGGCGTTCATTTTTATTCGTAATTGTGTGTCAATCAATGCAATCAATTACTAAGACACTATCTGAAACTAAACATTACAGGCTCGTGGTCACACCATTTTTTCATTTATTTATTTATATTTCCATTGCTCGCTGCACTTACAGACTTGCCAAAACGCACAGGGAGCTATTTTATTACATAGACAGAAATTCGTAATGGTACATACAGTAGAAAATATTTTTCGCTTAGGTTAAAAAACTTATACAATAATTAACAAATTGTTTTGATGTTGAATTTAATATATCTAAATTTGGATTCTGAGCAATTAAGGCATTTAGTAATGAGATCGCTGCAGATGTTGGTGAATATTGCGCTGTGTACGTGCGAACCGGCGGAGCCGCCAGCAAAAGGCGCGCGCGCAGCCGCGCGTACTGCGCAGGAGCGGACAGTGAGCAGCGCGATAGTGCTCCTGAGTTCTCTATCTTACCGTTAAGGAGTAAATAATAATGAAACATTACAGCGCACTTTCGCCTGAGTTCTAATGTGTTTAAGCCTACCATACCTGCAACAAACAGGGATGGATACAAGTACGGATAATATCCGTAAAGTTTTTTGTAAAGAGTACGTGCGAACTTCCGTTAAACCCTTTCTAACATTATTTTATATTTTGTCTCATGAGGATCCAAAATAATTGAATTATACTCCAAAATGCTCCGGACCAAAGTTAAGTACAATAACGTCATAGCTTTTTTATCTTGAAATGGACCTATTTGTCTCATGACAAAGCCAAGAGTTTTATAAGCTCTACTGCATAAACTAGTGATATGCGAATTAAATGTCAAACCAAGAATTACACCTAGATCACGTATTTCCGCAACCCGCTCCATCTGTGTTGCAGACACCTTGTAGGTGAACACTTTAGGCGAGCGAGACCTAGTAAACGTTAACACTTTACACTTAGAAGGATTGAATTCTATGACTACCATAAAACAACTTTTCTCATGGTCTCACTAAGCGATGTGATAGGACTCGTGGACTCACTGCTTTTGCCGTTTAAAGGTACTGAACAAATACTCAAAAATACACACCGTCACGCTTATACTCCCCAAGCCGAGGTGGCAGAGGTGTATTAACTAGCACTCACTTTTCGCCGACGATGTTAGGTCCCATGTAATAGGGGGTGAGCCTATTGCCATACACCGGGCACTATTCCAGTCTCCAGACTCATACTGTTAATTTTTCGTTAGAAAAACTACATTTGTCCGACCTAGGATTTGAACCTAGGAGCTCGTGATCTTAAAGCGATGCCACTAGACCAACGAAGCAGTCATACTACTCAAAAATAGTATGAAAAAAAATCAATTTACAGCCAAATGAAAAAGCAACATAAATTTCCGAATTACAATCATAAAATCACGTAACTAGGTCATTTTTAAGCCTTCCTCTCTATCTTCAAAATCCCTTCAGCAGCCAATAAAACTGTGAAGGTCGTCCAAACAAACCGATGACAAATTCCCAGGCCATTATCCTTACTGCTGGGAAGGTGGGCGCAATCTTCGGCGGGCCTTACCCCCGGGACATCCGTACTTTCGGTCGAAGTTGGCCAGTATTAGGGATGGTGCGGATCTTTGTGACGGAATTCGGGATCGATAGCATAGATTTTAAAGACACATTAAACGCAGCAGACACATTAGCAGACAGGACAAGTCAAGAGTCTCCGTAACCAGCGAGCGTGTATGAGACGAACTATGAGAGTGGAGAAAGCCAATGAGGTATGTAAGGAAAGAAGCTGTTGGAACTCTGTACTCTCTGCCTACCCCGCAAGGGATCTGGTGTAATGATATAGATAGATGGATAGATTAAACGCAGTTTTTAACCTAGCCCTCTCTATGTAATCACGTCAGCTCCCTTGCATTGTAGGCAGAGAGTACAGTTTCAACAGGTCCTTTCTTTACAAAGCTTTCTATGATTGCAGTTTAGATAGGGGCTTCGTTTACTTGATTCGAACACAGGCCCTCATGATTGTTAGTCATATCATAAGGCATTAGGGGTAATTCGTAAATAACATCTCACAATAAAGGGAAAGGCTCAACAATGTCTGTCATCGTCTGGAAAGGATGGGGGACCAGTCATAACCTCAGTGACGTCACATGTATACGTATATATCTATACTAGGTATTCAAACCTTAGAGACTACTATTTCTAGACTTGGAACCACGGTGACTTTAGATTTCACACTTTAGACCAAGGTAAAGCAGCGTTCGACTCGGTCGGCTTGAGATGAGTGCCTGTTTGTGGCATTTCATATTCGAGCGTATCCGTACTTCGGAAGGCACGTTAAGCCATTGGTCCCGGTTACCAGGTAATGTGGTAGTCGTTTAGCCAAGTTGGAAACTTATGCCTACAAACCTGCCTCCGCCAATCCGCACTGGTTCCTCAGTCCGCGAGGTAGAGTATGACCTAATCTCTCTCACCTCGATTTGTGAGAGAAGGCCTTTGCTTAGCAGTTGGGCAGTATAGGCTGATATTATTATTATATACATAACTTAAGTTTATATTTATCCAGAAAAACCTTCATGCAAGTTAGGACTACCCTCTTTTGTCCCGAAAATCTTGCTGTACCATCCTTAGCGTCTCCTACAGAATCTCGGTCGTTCCTCCGGCGATTACCGACAGGTGCGCGAAGGTGCCAGATTAACGACCTTAGTTCCACGCCAGGAGGTATAAAAAAATCTCCCTTCACTAACAAGCGGGAAATGTACAGTTTATTTCTTGAATTACGACGGTTCCGAGCTGGGATTAGCGTTGTTTAAGACCTTAAAGGGGCTGTTTGGGAGTAGGTTTCCTTTGAAAATAAAATTACTTTTGGTTCCCTTTCTTTCGTTCTTTTTTATGGAAATGTTGCTTCTAGAATGTGTATCTGTGTGGTGGCTGTTGGTATCAGGATCCATTGTACATGATTAATACGGATTTCTGTAACTTCGAAACCTAACGGATTCCATACAAACTTTTACTTTCCGTTTCGCCCTGTGCGGGAATCAAACTAGCAACTACTTGATTAGTGATTCGAGCAGCCTATACTCAAACATTAGATATACTCGTAGCTGTCTTCAAATATCTATTTTAACGGATGTTACCAACTTAAAAAAAAAACAAATCAAATACACCATCATTCCTATATTCCCCAAGCAAGGGTGGCCGGTACTTGGTTGAGGTTTACTATGTGCACCCGCTTTACGCCGAAGATATTAGGTCCCATATAATAGGAGTACAACCTATTGCCACTAGATAAATTCAAAGACCAATCAAAGAAATAAAGTTAAAAGACTAGCCCACTGAGTATCTCGCCGGATCTTCTCAGTGAAGGCCCGTTTCAATCCGCTGGTAAAAAAAATTATAATTTTGACGTCTGTAAGTGCTTTATTGGCCTATACAAATAAGTGATCTTTGACTTTAAACCAAAACTGCGCTTAAATACCATTACCACTTATACAAAAAGCCCAATACAAATACAAAATTAATATATACTATACAAAAAACAGGTGGAATCAAATAAAACTCAGAGGCCCGCAACTGTTCTAAACACGTTATCTTTAAAAACGAGTTTGTATTCTCGTTGTTTAACGGCCTAAACAAATGGACGAGACACACTTTAACCCTTAAGGCGTGCACACACATCACAATATTGGGGACCTCAATTTAAGGTACATTTAAAATATCCTAGTCAGTAATTTCAAGCATCGGTACAACATGTGGAGGGCCTGCCAACTCTACGTCTTTCGGTACGTGGTTATCACATGAAAACCTTCCTACCCCGATGGCCATAATTTACACATCTTTTTACAAGCTTTTATTTAACTTTCAATGTTCATATGTCTGTCTGTCTGTCTATCCGGTTCAAATCTTGTAATTCACTTTTCAAGCACTTGCGAGTATCCGATTGAGCTGAAATTTGACATACGTATGTAAAGTCAATGACAATGCAATAATATGGTACCATGAAGCGGGTATGACGATGGAGTCGGCAATACAACGTAACCCTCTTGTGTTTAGGCTTGTTAGATTGGTATTGAGAAGTACTATACAACCAGATAGTGTTCAGAGTCCGATGATGAAGCTGAAAAGTGGCCAATGGAACCACCCAACTACTCAATATAACCCTCCCGTGGTACCCAACCACGTTTGTCTTGACGAGTACTTAAGATCCGAATGGCGTCCAAGGTCTGATGATGGAGCCGGAAGGAAGCCATAGAAACTCCTCAACAAAGCAAGATATCTTCGTTCGGTTTTTGCTATAAAAGCTTGTTTTTAAAAAGGTCTTTTTAAATTAAAATTATTTCAATACTGTCCGCTTCATTTGAATGTCTGAAGTGACTAATACAAAGGTAAAGTAAATGATTCTTAGAGCTGCATCCAGTTCTAGCTCTAGCTATATTTGAAGTTTTAAGGCTCTAACTCATCGATAAGTTTAAAATCGATTGCAAAATTTGCACCTAACAAACAAACCGGCAAGAAGACAAGTTAACAAAAACGTGAGAACAGGGTGTTAAATAAATAATTATAAATACGTGGTAATTTAATAAAATTAAGATAGAATCCCCTAACGCAAGTGTATCCCTGCCTTAAGAGGCTCAGCCTAGATCCCGGCCGTTTTTTACAAACAAACAAACAAGCCGATAATTAATTGTCTCCCCCTAATTTGCATACGCCCCGTATTTGCTCGGGAGACGCTTGTGGATACAAGATAATGTGATGCTATAAATCTGTTTAAAGATGTCCCCGGATGAACGCGCCTCTTAAATTCCTTTGCATTTTTTTTGTTGACCGACAACTAGAAGGAGGGTTATGTTTTTAAAGTGTATATATGTACGTCTATTTTTTGCACCTTTTACAGAGTGTACCTACCGTTTGATGGATCATATGAAATGTTGTTACTTTTAATTGTGCGAGCGACATCTTTGAATAAAATAAAAGTGGTCCTCATATAATAAGGACGAGCTTATAGCCATAGTTCCGGGCGGCAATTGTGGACCCTAGATTGCTATTGACAGTTTTAATATAAAAACCCCAATAACATTATCTGGTCGTTTGAGCCCAGACCTGATCGGTATCCTCACGTTGCGCCACTAGATTAACGAAGCAGTCAGTAATACTCTCATAACACTAAATAATCTAAAAAAACTTACATACGGAAGGTTTAGCATGAACACAATGGAATGACGTTGGCGTATCGAGCTGGTATACCATCCTTTCACCCCACAAACATACTAAATACAAATGAAAATGTACAGATCGATTTTTGACTACGTTACTGTAACGTCAAATGGTATGTGCTAAGCTCTCAGTACGTAGCATAAGCTTTTCCACGCGATATATTTCTTTCCTAAGAGGTGGCAAATTGCGCATCTGACCTCAAGTGGTCCTAATATTTGGACATCTGCCAAGATTAGGTATTAGGAAGTCGTTGGACATGATTGGACGTAGGTTGTGAGCAAAAATTTGAAGTAGTAAAAAATCTTTCCGTCAGAACTGAGTTAGTAAGATCCTTTCATTTTTCTTTGTGACCTTTTCCGGGTTCCGCGGGGGAAAATTAAGCAAAAGACGCTCTGTCTTCTGTGGAAAGTACTTAGGGTACTATTAAAATATTCGATTTAACAACAGCGATAAATGCGCGATGGCTAAGCAGGCTTAAGATCACCCAAAAAGCAAAGAAGAGAGCTCGGAGTCGGCATGCGAAATCGAATAAGAACAAGGTGATCTCAGAATTGTCAAACTGGAGTGGCAGTAGGCGCGACACATTCCTCCTAGAGCTACGGCCTACTGGAGCAGAATCATATTCGATTGGCGACAACGTACCCGAAGATGTAGAGTGGGCAAGCCCCCACAACGCGAACCAATGAGCTGATGAAAATCGCAAGTAGGAGCTAAAGCGTACAGCATAAAACAGTTCGTCTTTTCAATATTTGGGGCAGGTCTCTGTCCTGCAGTAGATGTCTATGGGCTAATGATAAAATACACTGTACCCAATGGAATAAAGACATGATTCGACTCACCCAAACTAGAATTTAGCACACAAATATTGTGTAAAAGATAATAACATAATCGCCTCACGGCTCACAAACATTGGGTAGGAGGTTAATCGACCGACATTTACCGGTCCTCTGGACCCGGGCTGGACCGATCTCACAATTAGACATATATTAAACAAGATATGTAGTAATAGGATGTGTATAACGACACCTGAGACTTCTAAACTAGCGAAAATGTACGATGGCATTTTTGTCAGTTTACAAAAACAATCTGTCACACCTATATTTCCCATGCGGTATGGGTGTACACGTACTTATCGTCGATAGTGTTAGTTCCCAATGTTAAAGTGGCTGAGACTATTCCCATTACACCAGGTACAATTGCAGACTCAAAGGTACTGGGAATTTTACTTCGGAAAAATTACACCTTGACCAACCTTTGTGATGCAGACAGTGATAATTTAGCAATAATTAATATTCACGGAACTTAATAACTAACAAATACAATTTAATCATTAAAATAATTAAATACCATTTTTATATATCTAGCATAACGGAACGTTCTAAATCACTCCCAATTTCGTGACTTCTCCTTATTTAAAAATGATGTACCTACTTGCCTGTAATTGACATATAACAGGCTAGGTTTTTTTTATATTCACTAAACAAGATACATAGTAATGAGACGTATCTAACTAACAACGCCCTGTGACTTCAAAAATAGCGACATCAATCTATGACACTTTTGAAAGTTTACAGTAGTCAATATTTAAAAAACCAACCTAAACAAGATGGACTGTTAACCGGTTGAAGGTCGCAGAAAAAACTGGAAACGTACAGAGAAAAAAATAGCCAACATTAAATAAAAACGAAATGATACCGACTTACTAAAAGGTCAAAACATGATTAGTTTAAATTAGGCTAACGAAAACACCCCAAACTAATTACTATTTGGGGAGCAGGGCTACCCTGGGCGCATTAACCTAACTTCCAACTCGAACGTACGTGAATAAATTACAAAAAAAAATCTGATGGTATGGGTATGGCTGTGGGTCGATAATTTGGAATAAATATCATTTATATATTGTAGGTCGCGGGTAAAAGCTCTATGGCTCTTTAGTCTACTGGTACCAACTTGACCCGCGGGATGAACTCATTAATTTGTCTTTGTTTTAATTTTTTTTAGTCTTGTTTTTTTTTTAAAACGTAGCCTCACACTAGGATTTATTCCTGTGTCGTGGGTGCGTTTACAAACATGGAAATTCACATACACAAATACCCAGACCGGAACAAATAGTTGTAGTAGTATATCATTTATATTATTTTTTTTTATTTTTCGCTAATGGAAACCGTTTTCAAACCAAGAAAAAATCTATTATACAATATATCAAAACTAACAACACACAAAACTGTACAAAAATTCAGGACAAATTTAATATACAAACGAATTGAGAACCTCCTCAGTTTTTCGAAGTCGATTAGTGAAAATGATACACAATGGTGTTGGGTAATTTGTTGGTGTTGAACGCCGGCCGTTTTAATTATGTTTCTTTTTAATTTATATTTTTTTTTCGGTTGACACACCCTTTTCAGTTCTTTGTTGTCGATTTCCCCCTTTTTTCTCGATATACCTTTTCTGTGCTATTATTTTCATCCATGCTATATATTTTATGTTTATTTATACTTCATTTCGTGCATAAAGTGTTTTTTGTGTTGCGTTTGCTTATCGGCGCGGCCACCGGTAAGTACCCTAACCCTTTTTTTCCTGGGGAAAATCCTGCATAGGACTTCCGCGAGCGTCGGCGGAAGCTCGCGGGGCGTGTCGGATTCCTACGACTAAAAACCCCAGGGTGGCCGATATCAGCACTTTGGAGGGGCTCCGGGATTTCCGTATGGAACGCACCGGTGCCCCTCTTGTGCCGCGCTCCGAAGAGCCCGCCATTGAGGGGAGATTTGATGATACGCTCCCCCCGCAAGTACCCTAGCCCTAGACCAACATCACATTGATGATGGATGAAGGGGAAATTTCGTTTTGCTTAACAGCATTAGGAGTACTTCTTTCGTGAGGTGAGGTCACTTCTACCGAGCTGGTAGGGAATCCCATCCAAGCACCTCACGCGCTTTAAAATATCGGGGTGATAAACTAGGATATTTTGCAACTGGACTTTTCGTGCAGAAGAATCACTTCAGTGATGCTTCAGTGTCCACAAAAAAATATTACAGTTTAATATTTTTTTACAACAAGGGCAAGAATGACTGAGCATACATCACAGCAGCAGCTTAGGTAGTGTAGAATTGATGGCAACTTTATTTAAAAACAAAAATTGTGATCGTAATTTCCCCCATTTCTTTTCTGAAAAGCGGAATTTCAGGTTGTCACGTCACACAGCTCATGTGTTCACATACATATGTATCGCGGATGGATTTACACCACGCCATATACCACATATGTACACATATAATAATATATGTATGTGTAAATAAATACACACACAATTAATACGCCATTAGTAATGTTCCCTTTTGTACGAAATGTTTCTATTTACCCAGCTATTAAAATCTCGAGGGCGGTGGGGGTGTGAGACGTGGGGCGGCGGACGGAGGGGTGCCGTCAAAACATAATTAATTATTCCCGTCTTTGTAATCAGAATACGCGTGGTACCTTTGAAGTGGAACGTTTCTGGGTGAATAGAATGGGGATATTGTTTTTTATGAAGGGAGATTTTGGTAACTTAATAATACTTATAATAAAAAATATTATAAATAATAATATCAGCCTGTAGTATCCCAATGCTGAGCAAAGGCCTTCTCTCACAAATCGAGATGAGCGAGATTAGGTCATACTCCACCACGCGGACCCAGTGCGGATTGGTGGAGGCAGGTTTGTGGCCACCTGCTGTTGGAATTTATTAAGCCGCCTTTGAGTCTACCTATTTAAGAGGTAACCGGGACCAACGGCTTAACGTGGCTTCGAAGCACGGAGACGCTCGAATATGAAAGTGCCACTTACGGTCACCCATCTCAGACCGACCGAGTCCGCTGCTTAACCTTGATGAACGTTAAGAACACCGCGGTTTCACAGTACTACGAGCGCCTAGATACTAAAATAATACCATATTTCTGTCTGTGCATTGCTTTAACTTCGTGCAGGGTAGACCGATTTCAACTGCTGTCTCATCTATACGAATAGTATCGAAAAGTGACTAAAAATAGTACCTTAAAATGAAAACATTATTATAATATGTCAAACGGCTCGGTCCAGTGGTTAACCCGCTCCGTCCACTAGAACAAGTAGTCGCGAGATCGATTTCCGCACGGGACAATTGTTTGTGTAATTCTACAATATTTGTGTCGGTGTGTGTTTGAGTATGTGAATTCCGTTTTAGTAAAAGCAACCACGACACAGGAATAATTCTTAGTGCGTGGTGAAATCTTTAAAAAAAGCTTATTGCATTTTACATGATAATAATTTTTTTTCTGAAGGACAAGTCAAGAGTCTCCGTAACCGGCGAGCGTGTATAAGACGAACTATGAGGGCGGAGGAAGCCAGAGAGGTATGTAAGGAAAGAACCTGTTGGAACTCTGTACTCTCTGCCTAGCCCGCAAGGGATCTGGCGTGATGATATAGATAGATAGAATCTATCTAATAATAGATAGAATTAATATAAAATATCACTATAAGTAATATAAAAATGGCTATCTTTATATGGAGGGGTTCTAAAAAGTCAATATATCCGTCTACAACTTCAGATAACAGATGAAATGACATAAAGTTGGAAGCTGTTTCACTCCAAGTCCCGGCGACCCAAAAACCTTGGCTCAAAGACAGATGCACCGCTGACGATGCAGAATGGACGAACGGGGACAAGCTACTGCTTATAATGCGAATTCAATACGAATTTTAGTCGTAGACCTTTTTGAGAAACAAAATCAATATCACAGGTATATAGTCGCGATAGTACCACATTTGGCAACGAGGCAGTCGTCAAACTAGTGGCAAATAATGCGCTTTACGATCACGAGGCCCTCGGTTCAAATCCTAGGTCAGACAAATGTAGCTTTTTTATCGAAATATTCCCGGTGTAAATCCGGAGTCTGGAATTGTGCCCGGTATATGGCAATAGGCTCGCCCTTTATTAAGTGGGATCTAACATCTTCGGCGAAAATTGGGTGAACACAGTACACCTCTGCCACCCCGCTTGGGGAATATAGGGGCGACAGTATTTTTTGTTTATTTGGTTTTATTAAAAAAAAACTTAGCCCTATACGTACGTAGCCGTACACTATGTTTTAATCCGGCGTCGGGGGTGTGTTTACAAACATGACAATACACTTAAACAAATACCTAGACCGGAACAACTTATTTGTGGATCACACAAAGATTTGTCCCGTGCGGGAATCGAACCCGCGACTATTTGACACAGTGGGTGAAGCGGCTTAAGCTCTTAACCACTGCGCTAAATCGACCGTCGATTTATAATATAATATCTTCGTATAATAGTAGAAATCTTATTTAGGTGTATCACGTATTTGCTTCATCCAGACTCGCGTAATATAGCCTAAATTACACTAGAAATAAATGTACTAGGTACATCTCACTCAAATATCACTTTATTACTTGGTACCTAATTCTATTCTTGGAAGAACTACTTAGTGTATCGGGGGGAAAGGTTAAGATACCTACATAATATAAAGGAAAATACAGAGCGACTTTTTTTAGAAGAAAGTATGTTGCCTCATATACCTACAACATAATTGTGTAGATGTGCGGAGTCAAGCTGACCGACCGAATTCGCAACAGCGTAATAAGAAAGCGTGTAGGCATAAAAGATAGTATCGGTGTAAAGATGAGAAAGGGTATGCTCCGTTGGTTCGGGCATATAGAAAGACTGTCGGAAGAAAGAATGACAAAGCAGATATACAAGGCGAAAGTGGAAGGATGTAGGTACCGCGGAAGACTTAGACTATGTAACCATGACCAAATAGACCGCGTCTTATCTAATGGGTAAGTCAAGAGTCTCCGTAACCGGCGAGCGTGTATGAGACGAACTATGAAAGTGGAGGCAGCCAGACAGATCTGTAAAGAAAGAACCTGTTGGAACTCTGTACTCTCTGCCTACCCTGCAAGGGACGTGGCGTGATGATATAGATAGATAGATAATTGTGTATTGTTTTAATTTTCACGAATATATTGCACGTTTAGGGCAATTTTTGAGTATTATTAAAGATTAAGCAATTATCGAACTAAAAATCGAGCAACTGTATAAATGATTGCAGGATATACTGTACATTTTCACTGAACGCGTTTTTGTAATAAAGTCTAAAAATCTTAAAAACGGACTATTTTAAAACACCCCTTAGTCCAGGTTTTCACGACCCTAAGCACTAAGGAGTGGGACGCAAGGAGGAAGAGGAGACAAGATTTAACGCTGACATTTTTTACATACATGCAAATACATATCTCCCACGCAAGTATTTAAAAACAGTCCATTGAAATCTCAAGTACTGTAACTACAAACGTAACGCGGCAAGTTACAATGACTTCGTGAAATTATCGTAACGCACCCCATTTAGTCCTAGCGAATAAGTGCCCAGAGAGAGAGAGAGAGAGAGATGGTAATGAGAAGATTGAACGGCCACGATTACGATGTTGTACATCGGAAACTTTATATTGAGTGGGTAGTCAAATATACGGACGTGTTTGTGTGTTATTTTTATATGATGTTTTATACTTATTTCTAGAGGACTTTGTCAGAAGACACTCTGAGTGAAGAGACTTAATTTAGATGTAGCTGAAGTTATATATGTTGTTCAATATCTCAAAAATAAAGTTTTAATATTATCATTTATTTCTATTTTACAAGTAATGAATATACTTTTATGGTGTTTTATTCGAAATACTGCGGAAAAAACACAAATATATTTAATCAAAAACTTGTGTTTTTTCTGCACTCATACTACCCTAAAATCGGTCGCTGTTATGGTTAGCCCCATTGCCGTAAGAGAATGATTAAATAAAAAATACCACCAGTAGTAATACTGGGCAAAGGACTTTTCTCAAAAATCGTAGTAAACGGATCCCCGTACCTTATTGTGTGTTCAACATCGTTATCATCAGCCCGTATCCGTTCACTGCTGGACATAGGCTTCTCCTAAGGAATGCGACTGAGCCTGGTGTTCGGCTCTTTTCCTCCAACCGCTGCATATATCGTTGTTCCACCTAGCTGCAAGGCGTCCTACACTACATTTGCCGAGCGACGGTCTCCACTCAAGAACACATCTACCCCAACGGTTATCGGTCCTTCGGCAAATTTGCCCAGCCCACTGCCACTTCAGCGCGCTGATTCTGTAAGCTATGTCGATGACCTTGTTCTCCGTCGCATTTTCTCATTCCGGATTCGATCCTTCAGAGAAACACCGAGCATATAGTGTATTAGTCTAGTGATATTACTGTATAATTTCTGTTTTATGTATATCTTACAAAGTTTTAGTAATACGGTGTGTACTGAGATACTACAAAGTTTACCTCTGTAAAAGGTATAATAATAAAGGTACGGTCAGCAACTAAAGTCTATCACCAAATATATATTTTAATAACCTTTCGTTTAGAGGATTATCCCCGAAAGAGTAATTAGAGACATTTAAATTATGCAAAATAGCACAATTAAAGGCCGTCGCACACCTTAATGACTCAACACCAACTTAACACAAAGTAAAGCGTATAATTGTGAGCTTTATATTGTTACACAAACAGTAATAAATTTCAAAACCATCCGTTTTGAAAACTCACAATCCACAATGCATATCACTCTCAATAATATTTAAAAAATTAGACTGTAAATACGTGTTAAAATTGAAGTTCACATTTTAGACTTCACTTTCAATTGAGTTATTGTATATAAGGGGCTCAGGTTCTAATCACTGTCTTATGTGGAGACTGAAGGCAACCCAAAGAAAAAAAATAATTGATAGACATTATACTACCAAATAACGTCGGTCGCAGGAAAATCCACATTTTCTCTATGACTTCTTTTTCTCTTTTACATAATATCGCTCCACAGCATTATTGCATGCTTGCCCTCTTGCCCGGTAAAGCTGTAAAGATCTCTTGGTCAACAGCGTAGGTAGATTCGTATACAAATTAATCTTAAATAATTACTAGATTATCATACAAGAATTTTACAGACATAAACATCTCAAACAAATATGGTTAAGAATCAGAAAAAAAAAAAAAAAAAAATCAATTTTCTCTGCTAGCGGTACCCAACGTCTCCACTTCATCTCGGAAAGTAGGTGGTGCTATAAATCAGCTTATCCCTAGATACAACAATAAACTCTCTTTACCTCCAAGTTATAACATTATAAGATATTTTTATGATATTGAAAGTTAGAACACAGTTATAATAAAAATACACAATAACATCCCCTGTGTAATAGTCGGGACTCGAGAAGTTACGAATTAAGAAATAAACGCCACTTTTTAATGGAATTGAAGTTGGAACGACTACAAAAGAATAAAACATTGGACATCGACCAAGATGCTTGTTACGGCAAGAGATTTCGTCTATTATGTGGGCTGCATATGATGGGTTAAGTAAGTATGTACTCATCTATCATCTCCTTGCAGGGTAGGCAGAGAGTATACAGTTCCAACAGGTTCTTTCCTTACAGTCCTCCCTGGTTTCCTCCACTGTCATAGTTCGTCTCCTACACGCTCGCCGGTTACGGAGACTCTTGACTTGCCCTTCGGATAAGACACGGTCTATTTGGTCATGGTAAGGTGGTCTATCTCCTCCCCGTTGTATTGTTTACATATACTCATATTTCGTTTTTTAAAACGTCCCACACTAAAAATAAATCCTGTATCGTGGGTGCGTTTACTGATATGAAACACATGCACAAACATTCAGCTCGAAACAAATATTTGTGGGTCACACAAAGATTTGTCCCGAGCGGGAATTGAACCTGCGACTACTCGATCGGAGGAGAGGCGGAGCTCTTAACCTCTGCACCAAGCCGTCTGTCAAGTATGTGGTGACGATGTGGTAAAGTGCGTAAGACCTGGCCAAGATTGGTTCAGGATAGGGATATGTGACGCCAGCTTATGACCTGCAGTGGGCAAAATGAGCTGGAAGGGATGATGATGTGATGAGCTGTAAATATGGGCTTCAATAATACATATAATAATATCAGCCTATACTGCCCACTGCTGGGCAAAGACCTTCTCCCACAAATGGTGAGAAAGATTAGGTCATACTCCACCACCCAGACCCAGTACGGATTGTTGGAGGCAGGTTTGTGGCCACCTGCTGTTGGAACTTATCAACCCGCCTTTAAGGCTGCCAACTCGGCTTAATGACTACGACATGAAGCGGTAGCCGGGACCAACGGCTTAACGTGCCTTTCGAAGCACGGAGACGCTCAAATATGAAAATGCATCAAACGGTCACCCATCTCGGGCCAACCGAGTCGAACGCTGCTTAACCTTGGTAATCGGTAAGAATACCGCGGTCGCACAACGCTACGAGCAATAATACATGCCACCATTACATTGGTAAGAATAACTAGTGTATAATAAATGTACCTATCAAGAATTATACATTTAGAACAAAAAACCTTTCAAGACCTTTCAAGACCTAGACTATCTTACCACGACCAAATAAACCGAGTCTTATCTGATGGAAAAGTCAAGAGTCTCCGTAACCGGCGAGCGTGTATGAGACAAACTATGAGAGTCGAGGAAGCCAGAGAGGTATGTAAGGAAAGAACCTGTTGGAACTCTGTACTCTCTGCCTACCCCGCAAGGGATCTGGCGTGAGGTTATTTATAGAGAGATAGATAGATAGAAACCTTTCAAAATCTTTCGTCACAAACTTACTGTATAATACTTACAATCATCCGCTTACATACAAGTATTAAAACAGTCCTTTGTTGTATGTAGCGCTAAACATCGTAATACTTAACTTCTCATCTACAGCTTTAAACACATAAAAAAACACCTGAAATCCCATATATTGATACCGTACGCCCGTAAAGTTTAAGTGAGTAAGTTAAGTACGTTATTAAATTCGTAATTCTCTACAAAAACGCTGGAAGTTCGCAAGTTACACGATAACCAACGCCATTATGTCTACAACGTCTTTTTCCTCATATAAATAGATAGGGCACGTAAACAAAAAATAGGTCTTTGTATAACGCATTTTATCGCGTCAATTTACCGTTATTTATTACACAAACATGACTAAACAACACAACCGCACTAAAAAGGTTATATTCCACTTAGAGACACGGTGATTTGACCTTTAACCAAATAATGGAAGCTTTGTTTAAAAAAAGGTAAATATATAGATGCACTATTTATTTATAGACAAGGTGTTTGATAGACAGGTATTAGGTAGTTTTATATGCTCTGCTAAATATTTTGATCTTGACGTGAATCTAAAGATATATTACATTTATTTAATGGCGGTATGATTTTCTATAAAAAAATCTCTATAGCAGTCCGGACTCTAAAATTGTGTCATGTATTTGTTCGTTTATTTTTAATGAAAAACGTAGCTCCACACTTGAATTTATTCCTGTGCCGTGAGTGCGTTTACAAAAATGAAAATTCACATACACAAATACCCCGACCGAAACAAATAATTATGGATCACACAAAGATTTGTCCCATACGGGTATCGAACCCACGGCTATTCGTGCCAGTGGGCGTGGCTTAAGCTCTTAACCACTGCCAAATCGTCCGTATACATTGATATATCATAAATCTATGCCTGCATAACAGCAATAGATTTAACCCCTCATTTAATAATGATTTAAAATATTTGTGGAATTATGGGTACACACAGTACACCTGTGGCAGAGGTGCTTAGCTCGGGAAATGTAGACGTAACGGTTGTTTTTATATTGCCAACAAAGTTTACAAATTATTAATCTATTTCAATGGTCTTTCACGTAGGTACAACATCCACAAGATCTTTAGTAGTTTATCTAGATGAATGGATCTTTTTTACTTTACATTCAGCCCACTCCCGTAGCAGTGTGAAGGGCATAAAATAGCAGCTCGGATATGTTTCATTCTGACCAGTTTCAGGTCCACTTCTCTACTCATGAGTGAGCGAGATATAAATAATACAAAATAAAATAACTATTTAAAAACATGCTTCTATGGCCCAAATACCGAGGTATCTTCCTTATTTGAGGAGTTCCTATGGCCACCTTCCGCCTCCATCATCCGACCAGTTCTGTATTCAGACGGATATACGAACAAAAAACAACTTAAGACTAAAGGTAAGAATGGTACTATTCTCCGCTAACTTCATTGCTTTCACAACGTACAAAACAGATTTTTTTCCAAAAAAAAAGAAGGAAACCTAATTTCGGTTAACGTATTTCTAAACAAAGATTCCAGATTCAAATGCGTGGGGCGACTGCGCGCCCCGCTAGGAGTTATATAAACTTCAAAAATAGAATTTTGCCGTCGCAACCCGGTTTACGACTTGGCTCGTAAAAGGGGGTGGAACGGGCGGTTGTAAGGGGAACACAGCATATTTTCACCTTTATTTATAAAGGAAATTCGGTCAAGTTTGAGTGATGTTCATTTAAATAATACTAGGAGACGAGTAATGATGATTTGTGTTAGACAAGGTCTGGGTGTTGTGCGTGTATCGGCTAGACACGCCGTAAATGTTCGAAAGTATCGTGTTTTAAATTAGTTTACAGGTGTATAGTGGTATGTAAATACATTAAATGTATACAGGTCACTCTTTTATGGAAATATGACAATGTCGTTGACCAGACATACCTTTCCAACAAGTGTAAACTCTTTGATTCTTTAAGCATAGAACTGACCTAGGAGAACATGGCTTGGTGACTTTGGCTAAAGTTACAATGCCCTATCGCCTCTTAATGCGATGACGTCAGATACAAACACATAAATGTCCCACGGTCGTAGGTAACTCCAGGTCAATATTCGCGAGTTCTTTTCCTACGGTGGTGTTGCTGAATATTAATCCTTAATAATTATGAAATGATGAATCAGAGTCTGTTACTTCGCTGGCTAAGGCCTTCTTTAACAGACAGACACAGTATGGGCTAGTGGAAGTAGACTTATCACCTGCTGTAGGAGCTCATCAAGCTAGCTATAAGACTTCCAAATCGACTTTTCGAATATCACATATAGTGCAAACCGAAACCAACGGCTTAACTGTCATTCCGATGCATGAATATGCTTTAAAATGTGAATATCATACATTATCACTGGTGATCCCTTCGGAGAATTTAATACCATAACTTTACGAAAGCCTCCAAATATTTTATCTATCTATATCATCACGCCAGATCCCTTGCGGGGTAGGCAGAGAGTATAGAGTTCCAATAGGTTCTTTCCTTACATACCTCTCTGGCTTCCTCCACTCTCATAGTTCATCTCGCTCGCCGATTACGGAGATCTTAACTTGTCCTTCACATAAGACTCGGTCTATTTGGTCCTGGTAAGATAGTCTAGGTCTTCCCCGGTGCCTACATCCTTCTACTTTCGCACTGTATATCTGTTTTGTCGTTCTTTCTTCTATTAAATATATGATAATAAAATAGAGAAAGATACATAAAAAGATACACATGCGATCATAAAGGTCCCGCCGCGAACCTCGGAGTAATCCATCATCCATTATGATATAAAAACTAGGACCTTCCAGTTCCAGCGGTGAACTATAACAATATTCAGAGATACATTACCGGAGTTCACTGACCTGCTGGGCTGACGACCTGAAAAGACAGACGGTATAAAAATTACTGCGTGTCAAGGGATTCACGATGTATTACGAAAGCCCCCAAAGCTCGGTGAAGCTTGACGTATAGCATATTTGGTCCAATTTTATATATTCATATAGACCCAAAAAAGTACTTATAAATATGAATAACCGTAAAATAAAAGGTAAGTAATTACTTAAGTACCACCCGTTCGGAATGTCATTCCTGAGGAAAAGGACGGCAAGAAACAAAATGAAAAATGTTTAAGAAAATACTATAGTTTTACAATTATTTTTGATAATAAGAAGAATATTAGAGCCACACCACCCTTCACAAATGAGAAGCATCTATTAAAAAGGAATATTCCCAGACAAAAAAGAAATATAAAGTCCGTTAGACCTTTATTCCTCAAACGAATACTGCAAAGGTGTACTATATACACATTGCCCAAAAGATAGGCAAGAAACAAAATGATAAATTTAAAAAAAAAATTGAGCTACAACCATTCACAAATAAGAAACATCAATTCAGAAAGATTATTTCCAAACTAAGAAAAAAATGTTAAGACTGTTAGACCCTTTATTCATCAAACGAATAAGGCAAAGGTGTACTATATACACCCGATCATCGTTCATAATGATAGGTCCCAACATAATCGATCCCGAGATATAGACATCAACGGGCACATGTTATTTCCTATCCGAGCACTCATTTATCAGTAGTATACTAATGCTCCGATGTTTTCGACACCCTCCACGTGTGGGGGGGACCCCATCCATTATATTAGTGGCAGGCGCTTCTAACTTATGCGTAAGCAATCTAAGTTGGTGTAACAATTTGTACACGCATTATACAGGTTGAAGTTGTATACCCTCGCGGAATTTATGGAATAAATAATAATACTAACATTTTGAAGGACGGGTTAAGAGCTTGAGCCTCTCCGCCCACTGGGTCGAATAGTCGCGGGTTCGATACCCGCACGGGACAAATCTTTGTATGATCCCAATTTTTTGTTTCGGTCTGGGTGTTTGTGTATGTACATTTTCATGTTTGTAAACGCACCCACGGCACAGAAATAAATCCTAATGTGGGGCTACGTTCCTTCTAAAAAAAAAAATTGACTACTAAAGCTCGCAATGTTTGTTTTTAGCCCATATTTTACCTAATACTAAGTAAATCATAAATGCCCCTATCCGGAGTGAATAATGCCCTACCACGCGGTAGGTATGTAAGCAGTATTGTACGCTTTCCTAAGCCCGACAGCACGGGCATGTCACCACACAAGTGGTGCAATAGGAAATGTTTTGTTTTTAATTTATAAATATTTACTAATATTAGTGGACGTTATTTAGACTGCCTCGTTGGTTTAGTGACGAATAATGCGCATAACGATCACGAGGTACTGAATATTCGATAGAATAATTTCCAGTATCAGTCTGAAGTCTGAAATTGTGCATGGTATATGACAATAGGCGCTCGTAGCGCTGCGCGACCGCGGTGTTCTTACCGATTACCAAGGTTAAGCAGCGTTCGACTCGGTCGGCCCGAGATGGGTGACCGTTTGTGGCATTTTCATATTCGAGCGTCTCCGTGCTTCGGAAGCCACGTCAACGCCACGGCTACCACTTAATGTGGTAGTCGTTTAGCCGAGTTGGAAGCCTTAAAGGCGGCTTGATAAGTTCCAACAGCAGGTGGCCACAAACCTGCCTCCATCAATCCGCACTGGGTCCGCGTGGTGGAGTATGACCTAATCTCTCTCACCCTGATTTGTGGGAGAAGGCCTTTGTCCAGCAGTGGGCAGTATAAGCTGATATTATATTATTATATGACAATAGACTCGCCTCTTATTAGATGGAACCTAACATCGTCGGCGACGTGTACACAGTACACCTCTACACAGCGCTCCCACTTGGGAAATATAGGCGCTAATGTGTAATATATATACGTCTTTCTAGGTGACTTCGTTGGTCTTATGACGTTTGGATAATATAATCGTGATCTTATTTTTTCTAGTGTTTAGATACTCGTCTATACATTTCGCGAATATACTAAAACAACAGTCTGTATACGTGGTCTAAGTTTCTGTAACTTACTCCGAAGGGTAATTAGGGAGGGTCAAAACCGTGCTCTTTGGGATAACTTATGGAACGTTGCGGATTGTTTCAAGTTAAAGGACCCGCGGTTGGGCTATTAAGTTAGATGGGTGCGCGATTTATGGCCCGGTTTTAATTGTGAACTAGTTTTAAGTGTAACTTGTGTGGTATGTCGTAGTATTTAATGTAGTTTTTCCAACGATAGGTTCCCAGTATTGAGTCCGGAGTCTGGAATTGTGCCCGGTATATGGCAGTAGGCTCGCCCCCTGTTATATGGGACCTAACATCGTCGGCGAAAAGAGGGTGTACTCAGTACACCTCTGCCGACCCCGCTTGGGGAATATGGGCGTGACGGTGTGTGTGTGTGCGTATGTGTGCGTATGTGTGTGTCTGTGTGTGTGTGTGTGTGTGAGTTGTATGTTTTCGGTTTTAGTTACCTAAAGTAAAATTAAGCTATGTTTACAATTTCAAAAGTCCACATTTATAGTGTAGGTTTTACACTAATATTACAGATAAAATAAAATAAAAATATTACGATTTATTTTGCATTCGGAAAATTTACAATCTGTTAAAGCCGTGATAAAAAATAAATTTCTCTAGTCCACATTTTACCAAAAGAAGCTTATGAATCTTAAGAATTGTGATGAACCAGAAACACAACATCCGGCTTATTTACCGCTTATGTTAGGTACCGATGCAATAGGAGGCGAGCTTTTAGTGCACTGGACATAATATCAAACTCCGGACTACCACCGAGAATTTATCGATATCGATGAAAAGGTTTTCACACTTTTTCCTCTCTTCGTTTCTTGGCCCTCACAATCACCAGTCGCATAGACCGCTACTACACCAATAAGGCAGTAAAAAAACTCTAAAGCATAGTATATTAACAACTTAAAAAAAAAAGAAACCGTCTTCAAAAAGAAAAAAATAAATGTTTGTCAATGCCGGTTAGTGCAATCGGTTACTTGACACCGACTTCTAATATTTAGTTTTTGATTTTTATAAGTCGGTTTCCCTTTTTTAAAACGTTATTTATTTTACAATTTTAATTATAGTATTTTTCACATAAGACAGGTAGTGGCAGTTCTAAGTGCCAAACGAAATTAATATTTAATTCAATGACATTAAGGCATAAAACCATAAGTATAGAAACAGGTCATGTCTCTTATACTTATTGAATAAAGTATAATTTTCTTTGACACTTACAACTGTCACAGTATGGGTTCCTTCATGAAAAATACTATAATGACCATTCCGATCTCGGTCTCGAACCTATTCGCGCCTTCATTAAAAAGGCGACAACCCGATACTTTGCGAACGCGTCCAATCATAGTAATCCGCTTATCGTAGCCGCCGCCGACTACGAACCTAACTCCCCTCCTATCAGCCGCTACCGCCGTCCGCGGCATGTTTTCACTGACCCTCCCGATTCCCTTACATCCCCTCTTTCGGATACAGATACCGCACATAGGATCAGACACCGACCTCGCCGGCGAGGTCGAAGAATCCCTTGGCCGCCGGCTGGTGCAGAGTACCACGGCGAGACACCTGATATACGCCCTCCCCCATAGCGACTGCCCAAGCCTCCTCCTTGAGGCGCCCTTGAGCTAGTTGCCCCTTTGCCCTCCTGGCTCGAGCGTAGTGGTTGCACGCTCGCCCTCTTGTCCGGTGAAGCTGTAAAGGCCCCGCGGCCAACAGCGTAGATCATTCACACACACACACACACAATACTATAATGAGTAAATTAATTATTGATATTTATATACCTATATTAAAAGTCGGTTAATATTCTGATTAGTTCTATGGTACCCTACCTATAGGATTATCACAATACTTAGAATAACCCAATCTACAGATTGGTAGACTGCCTCGTTGGTCTAGAGGCGAAGCACATCGCTTGTGATCACGAGGTCCTGGGTGCAAATCCTAGGTCGGACAAATGTAGTTTTTCTAACGAAAAATTCCCAGTATGAGTCCGGAGTCTGGAATTGTGCCCGGTATATGGCAATAGGCTCGCCCCCTATTACATGGGGCCTAACATCGTCGGCGAAACGTGGGTGTACTCATTACACCTTTGCCACCCCCGCTTGGGGAATATAGGCGTGACGGCATGTGTACAGATTGGTATTACTTGTCGTTAAGGAGTTCCCTGATGTATCTTTAAAGTCCAAGGACCAATACCAATGAAATTAAAATGGGACCACTGTGGAGCTATATTGCAGCCAATGCCACAAAAACATCAAAATCGGTCTAGAATTGACGGAAATATCAGTGAACCTACATGAAATACGTGAAGCATCCATACAGACTAACATAGAACATCCTCCTTTTTGAAGTCGGTTAAAAAGTATCGCAAGCCATCTGGCGTGATGATATGAATAGGTAGATTGATCAAAAAACCTAATCTTTACCTACTCGGCGTACAGCATACATTGATATCTAGAACAAAACTATTACACCGACAATCCATATAAAAGGCAATAAAACTCAAAAAACAATTCCACCTAAAATAACGACACTAAATAGCTCCCATAAAACACGCAACTACAGTACGATCGGCACATAAAGGCACAAAAAATCCACTCGCAAAATTTTTACAATGTGCAAGACCTAACCTCGGTCATACACTAGTTCAAATAGAAAGACTGTCAATAATCATACAATATATCGTAATCCGCAAAAGTCAAAAACATGTTTTATACATATGTGGCGCTAAATCTTACCCCGGTAACAATTATAATCGATTAATGTCTATCTATCTATCTATAACATCACGCCAGATCCCTTGCGGGGTAGGCAGAGAGTACAGAGTTCCAACAGGTTCTTTCCTTACATACCTCTCTGGCTTCCTCCACTCTCATAGTTCGTCTCATACACGCTCGCCGGTTACGGAGACTCTTGACTTTTCCTTCAGATAAGACTCGGTTTATTTGGTCGTGGTAAGATAGTCTAGGTCTTCCCCGGTACCTGCACCCTTCCACTTTCACATTGTATATCTGTTTTGTAATTCTTTCTTCTTTCTATATGCCCGAACCAACGGAGCATGCCCTTTCTCATCCCTACACCGATACTATCTTTCATACCTAATCGCTTTCTTACTACGCTGTTTCTAATGCGGTCGGTCAGCTTCACTCTGCACATCTTCCGCTGAGCTCGCATTTCTACCGCATTTACCCTACTTTTATGCTCCTTCTTACATACCCAGCTCTCGCTACCATATAACAGCGTTGGGACAAGAACACCGTTATGTATGGCCAACTGCGCCTTATGGCTTAAGTGCCGGCTCCCAAGTAGCTTTCCCATCGCACCATTCACTCTGTTCCCTGCACTCACTCTTCTCTCTATGTCAGCGGTGTATTTCCCATCCTTACTAAAGGCGCATCCAAGATATACAAACTCATTCACTTGTTCCAGCACATTGTTGCCAACCACAATCCCTACATTCGATTAATGTGATTATGAAAGTTAGATAAATACGTCTATCAGATGTTGGAGGAGTGTGCCAGGTCAAAAATTAATATGCTAGATAGTCCGTATGTTTTAGAGTATTTTGCCTGAGCCCAGGCAAGTATACTTACAAATTAATAGATATAGTATATTAATAGATGTAATATACTACACGATTAGGTATTGATAGGGATGGCATGTCATATTTTACTAAAAAGCCCTTGAATTACAGGAAATAATAATAAAGCTAATTAAATATAATATTAGATAATTAATATAATGGCTATTGAACCAAGAAAATTAAATAATTTCTATTTATCTATATTATCACGCTAGATAGCGTGATAATATAGATGTACCTTGCGGTGTAGACGCAAAAAAACGTAGTTTTAAAAATATGCCATTCATAAAATGAAAATAATCATTTTTATTTAACGTATCTATATAATCATCACTATGGAAGAAGTTGAATGGGCGATAGGAAGTATGAAAAACGGTAAAGCTGCGGGAGTAGACATGATATCTGCCGAGATGATCAAATATGGTGGAACTTGCGTCCGGGACGCTTTCCGGGCCCTTGCAAACCTTTGCTGGAGGACCGGTAGAGTCCCTACAGATTGGCGCCGCGCAGTCATAGTACCCTTGTATAAAGGCAAGGGCTCACAATATGACTGCGCCAATTACAGGGCCATCAGTTTGATCAGCTTGGCAGCCAAGGTGTACGGTAAAATTATTGAACGGAGAATGCGCGTGAAGTCCGATGGAATGTTGTGCGAGGCACAAGGGGGTTTCAGGTCTGGAAGAGGATGTTCGGATCAAGTCTTCTCACTCCGCAACATCGTAGAGAAGCATCTGGCAGTGGGCCGGAAGGTTTTCTGCGGTTTTGTAGATCTGGAGAAGGCATTTGACAGAGTTGTGCGAAAGAGACTTTGGGACATTTTGCCAGAGTATGGTATAGATGGCACTCTGTTGCGAGCCGTCCAGTCCACTTATGTGGACTGCAAGGCATGCGTACGGGTGGGTGGTAACAGGTCACCCTGGTTTGACGTTAAAATCGGCGTCAAGCAGGGTTGCGTGTTGTCCGCTAGACTGTTTATAATATATCTGGACAAAAGTCTTCAAAGACTGAAAGCGATGAATGAAGGTGTACAAATGGGTGACTTAGTGGTAAACCATCTACTTTATGCAGATGACGCGGTTTTAATAGCGCCAACAGGCACTGATCTGCAAACACTAGTCACAGTTATGAAAAACGACTGCATGATCAATGGCTTACACTTGAATGTGAAGAAAACCAAGATTATGGTTTTTGAAAGGGAAGAAACCAGAACGAATGTAAGAATTGTGGTTGGTAACGATGTGCTGGAGCAAGTGAATGAGTTTGTATATCTTGGATGCGCCTTCAGTAAGGATGGTAAATACACCGCTGACATAGAGAGAAGAGTAAGTGCAGGGAACAGAGTGAATGGTGCGATGGGAAAGCTACTCGGGAGCCGGCACTTAAGCCCTAAGGCGCAGCTGGCCATACATAACGGAGTTCTTGTCCCAACGCTGTTATATGGTAGCGAGAGCTGGGTATGTAAGAAGGAGAATGAAAGTAGGATAAATGCGGTAGAAATGCGAGCTCTGCGGAAGATGTGCGGAGTGAAGCTGACCGACCGCATTAGCAACAGCATAGTAAGACAGCGAGTAGGTATGAAAGATAGTATCGGTGTAAAGATGAGAAAGGGCATGCTCCGTTGGTTCGGGCATATAGAAAGAATGCCAGAGGAAAGAATGACAAAACAGATATACAATGTGAAAGTGGAAAGATGCAGGTACCGGGGAAGACCTAGACTATCTTACCACGACCAAATAAACCGAGTCTTATCTGATGGAAAAGTCAAGAGTCTCCGTAACCGGCGAGCGTGTATGAGACGAACTATGAGAGTCGAGGAAGCCAGAGAGGTATGTAAGGAAAGAACCTGTTGGAACTCTGTACTCTCTGCCTACCCTGCAAGGGATCTGGCGTGAGGTTATAGATAGATAGATAGATTTAACGTATCAATTACTCTAATTGTATGTTTTTATTGAGAGATGACTTGTTAAAACATATCACGATATTCAGTAGGATATTATAAGTCTAATAATTTAACTAGTCTATGTCTCCACATAGATTTACTCTCATTTAAAAAAAGGGGGACCTCCCTACTCTTTTTAGTTAAAAAAAATCTCAATTACATTAGCGTGCCTGCCCGCATTACACGAACTGAAAGCCGGTACAAAGCCGGCACTGTCTGAATACCTGTTTTTACCTCACAAAAGTGATTTTATTTACAAGTTAATTATCGTTATTAAAGTATTTGGGGATTGAGTTGTTTTTATAATAGTTTACGGCTGAAATAATGGCGAGAAAAAAAATAAAATCGGTCGCACTTATATTCCCTAAGCGGAGTTCGCAGAGGTGTACTGTCCTTCTTAGGCATTCTGCTGTCTAGACAACTCTCTCATAACCATAGAAGTTAATCACAAACCAGACAGCATCGCTTTGTACATATGGCATTTAGGCATTCTGCCTTTCTAAGCATTTTTATGCTTTCTAGGCTAAGTTATTACTCCCTCACAACCCGATGTGACTCGCTGACTCAGTAATAACCTATTGACTCCGAATTGCTAAATGCTACGAAAAAAATTTTCAATGGAAAAATCTGAACAACATCTTCGACTAGAACTAGTGTGATGCGATTACGAACTACATCAACGAAGCAGTTCAGTTCTAATTTGATTGACGGATGATTTAGCGCAGTGGTTAAAAGCTTAAGGCGCTCCACCCACTGTGTCTAATAGTCGCGGATTCGATTCCAGCACGGTTCAAATCTTTGTGTGATTCACAATAATGTTTTCCGGTCTGGGTATTTGTGTATGTGAATTTTCATGTTTGTAAAGGTACCCACGACTCAGGAATAAATTCTAGTGTGAGGCTACGTTTTTTAAAACAAAAAAAATGTGAGCAAAATAAATTAACTCATAAGAGAAACGGTCCACCAAAATAAAAATATTAAAGGTCGTAACACACTTATGTTATCGCGCAATCAAAACTCGCTTATCAATTTTAAAACCGATCGGTTACGTGGTAGTAAGGTCAAAATACACCAACAAGATCCGGCCGATAGGAACAAGTGAGGTTTATTTATAACTCGTTGGAACAACACTTAAAATAATTTTCAGCTCCGGGACTTGCAATTGATGACTAGGCTTAAACACCGTCACGCCTATATTCCCCAAGTGGGGGTGGCAGAGATGTACTGAGTACACCCACTTTTTGCCGACGATGTAAGGTGCCACGTAATAGGGGGCGAGCCTATTGCCATATACCGGGCACAATTCCAAACGCCTACTCCTCCTCCTCCGTTAGAAAAACTACAGTTGTCCTACCTAGGATTTGAACCGAGGACCTCGTGATCTCAAAGCGATTCGCTTTGCCACTAGACCAACGAGGCAGTCCAACTAGGATTATTTAGTTGTTTTTTATAATTACGAATGATAAAGTTGGTAATGATGAAGCAGAAAGGTTGCCAATGGAAGCACCCAACATCTCAATATGACACCGCTGTGTTTGAGCTCGTCGAATTTGTCTCGATGGTGGCCAGGGTCTGATGATGGAGCCGGAAAGAGGCAATAGAAACTCCTCAACTAGGTAAGATATCTCCGTTTTGTCTCCGTTCGGTTATTGCTATAAAAGCTTAGAGGTTGGTCTTTTTTTTTAAACGTAGCCCCACACTAGGATTCAATCCTGTATCGTGGGTGCGTTTACAAACATGAAAATTCACATACTCAAATACTGAGACCGGAACAAATGATTGTGGATCACACAAAGATTTTCCCGTGCGGGAATCGAACCCGCGACTTTTAGACACGGTGGGCGGAGCGGCTTAAGCTCTTAACCATTGCCCTAAATCGTCCGCGAATTTTAAAAAGATTTTTTCAAGTTATTGTATTTTTAGATCGTTAGTGGTACATTCACCCCCTGGGCTATGTCAGCGTTGATAAATACACAACTCCCACTTCCAGGCAAAGGCCTAGTCTTTTTGTTTTATAAAAAAAACCTTGCCCCACACTAGGATATATTCCTATGTCGTGGGTGCATTTACAAACATGAAAATTTACATACACAAATACCCAGACCGGAACAAATAATTGTAGATCACACTAAGATTGTCCCGTGCGGGAATGGAATCCGCGACTATTCGGCACAATGGGTGGAGCTAAAGGGGCTTAAGCTTTTAACCACTGTGCTAAATCGTCCGTCTTCTCTCACATATCCAAATGAGAGAACCAGACATACTGATCATACATACATACATGATATAGATAGATAAAAGACATACTGCACCACGCGGACTGAGTGCTGAAGTGAAAATTGTATGATGCATGATATTTGATCTGATTATCAATTATAATACATCAATCAATTTTATACTTGGAATAAAACTATTTTTCGGATTTAATCGCGGTTTATTTTTGATTTTTAAAGTTCCCGACGTTTCGAGTGCTTTGCAGCACCCATGGTCACAGAAAGGACTGAGGTGTTAGACTTTCAAAAGGCATAGTGGTTCCGGGGTACCCTCAAACTTCTTAATTATTTTTGATGGTCCGATCTACGCAGCATGAGCTCACGGTGTCTTGAGGCGTTGCAGTATTATGCTTGGTTTTGGATTTGATTATATTAATTACCGGATCCCAAGACGATGGAAGCACCCAGCCATCTTCTCTATTGAAATTAGGATGTTTTTTAATTTTAATAGCCTCGTGAACCATCCTTGGTAGGAATCGGTGTTCTTTCACAAGGATTTGTGGTCTATCAAATCTGATGTTATGGCGGGTGCGGTCAAGGACATGTTCACAGACTTCTTTGAGCGACGGTGTTTTAGGTCACCTATGTGTTCTTTAACCCGAGTTTTAACTGGTCTTTTTGGTTGTCCTATATAAAAGAGACCACATTTACAATCAAGCTTGGATACTCCTGCATCTTGTAGAGGGATGTAAAACTTGACAGATGGTAAAAATTGACTGATCTTCTTCGGCGACTTATAAACGAAAACGTCGGGACCTTAAAAATCAAAAATAAACCGCGATAAAATCCGAAAAATTGTTTTATTTCTATCTATCTATCTCTATATCATCACGCCAGCTCCCTCGCGGGGTAGGCAGAGAGTACAGAGTTCCGACAGGTTCTTTCCTTACATACCTCTCTGGCTTCCTCCACTCTCATAGTTCGTCTCATACACACTCGCCGGTTACGGAGACTCTTGACTTGCCCTTCAGCTAAGACACGGTCTATTTGGTCATGGTAAGATAGTCTAGGTCTTCCCCGGCACCTACATCCTTCCACTTTCGCATTGTATATCTGTTTTGTCATTCTTTCTTCTGGCATCCTTTCTATATGCCCGAACCAACGGAGCATACCCTTTCTCATCTTTACACCGATACTATCTTTCATACCTACTCGCTTTCTTACTACGCTGTTCCGAATATGCATTTCGACCGCATTTATCCTGCTTTCGTTCTCCTTCTTACATACCCAACTCTCACTGCCATATAACAGCGTTGGGACAAGCACTCCGTTATGCATGGCCAGCTGCGCCTTTTGGCTTAAGTGCCGGCTCCCAAGTAGCCTTCCCATCGCACCATTCACTCTATTACCTGCATTCACTCTTCTCTCTATATCAGCGGTGTATTTCCCATCCTTACCGAAGGCGCATCCAAGATATACAAACTCATTCACTTGCTCCAGCACATCGTTACCAACCACAATCCTTGCATTCGTTCTGGTTTCTTCCCGTTCAAAGACCATAATTTTGGTTTTCTTCACATTCAAATGTAAGCCATTGTTCATGCAGTCGTCTCTCATAACTGTGACTAGTGTTTGCAGATCAGTGGCTGTTGGCGCTATCAAAACCGCGTCATCTGCATACAATAGGTGGTTTATCACTAGATCACCCATTTTTACCCCTTCAGTCATCGCATTCAATCTTTGAAGACTTTTATCCAGATACACTATAAACAGTCTAGCGGACAACACGCTACCCTGCCTGACCCCGATTTTAACGTCAAACCAAGGTGACATGTTACCACCCACCCGTACGCATGCCTTGCTGTCCACGTAGGTGGACTGGACGGCTCGCAACAGGGTGCCGTTTATACCATACTCTGGCAAAATGTCCCAAAGTCTCTTTCGCATGACTCTACCAAACGCCTTCTCCAGGTCCACAAAACCGCAGAAAACCTTCCGGCCTACTGCCAGATGCTTTTCTACGATGTTGCGGAGGGAGAAAACTTGATCCGAACATCCTCTTCCAGACCTGAAACCTCCCTGTGCCTCACACAACACTCCATCGGACTTCTCGCGCATTCTCCGTTCAATAATTTTACCATACACCTTAGCTGCCAAGCTGATCAAACTGATGGCCCTGTAATTGGCGCAGTCATATTGTGAACCCTTGCCTTTATACAAGGGTACTATGACTGCGCGGCGCCAATCTGTAGGGACTCTACCGGTCTTCCAGCAAAGATTTGCGAGGACCCAAAAAGCGTCCCGGACGCAAGTTCCACCATATTTAATCATCTCGGCAGATATCATGTCTATTCCCGCAGCTTTACCATTTTTCATACTTCGTATCGCCCATTCAACTTCTTCCATAGTGATGTCCTCTGTGGATTCTGGTGCCGCAAACTCGCCTCTGGGCTCGTCTGTGGCACCAGCATCCGGGGCATTCTCATACATTTCTCCAAAGTATTCACTCCACCGGTTTAGCACAGCTTGTGTGTCTGCAAGAATGTCACCATCCTTAGATTTTATCTTTTCCATTCTGGAGCCTGACCAATCACCTCGAGCCTTTCTCACCTTGCTCCAAAAGAGTTTGGTGTTATTCTCGAAGTTCTTCGTCAGCCTCTCCTCCTCAATCACACTAGCTCTTTCACGCTTTTCTTTCACTAAGGTTTTGGTGGCATTCTTGCATTGCCGGTATATTTCTTTCTTCATCTCCGTCATACTGTCATTTAGATTCAAAGAAGAGACATAGTCCTGCCACGCTTTCTTCTTTCTTTCTACAGAGCTTTTTAACTCTGTGTCCCACCATGCATCCCCTTTTGCTGTGATATGCTTCTTTGAGCAGCCACATACTTCTTTCGCTGATTCTACCAAACTCTCTTTCAGACAATTCCAGCATTCATCTATGTTTGAGTCCGAAGAACCAGCTGTCAAAAGCTTGTCCTGGACTCTGTCTTCATACGTTCTCCTCACGCTCTCATCTTGCAACCTTTCAACCTTGATTCTTTCAAGGCCTCCGAAGGGGATACGCTCTCGCCAGTGCCTCCACTTCCTGAACAAACCACTAAACCGAGCAATTACGAGATAGTGCTCCGATTCAAGAGTGGGGCCTCTATATGCACGGGTATCTTGAAGTTTACTTCGGAGACGGTTATCTACCAGGATCAAATCTATCATGCTTTTCTGTTCATTTCTTCTCCACGTATACATATGAATATCCTTGTGTTGGAATATTGTATAGGACACAAGGAGACCTCTTTCCAAACACACATCTACAATAAGCTTACCTGCATCATTCACTCTCTTATCACCATAAGGACGCAGAGCAGCGTCGCAAGTTTGCCGCCTGGTTTCCACCCATCCGTTCAGGTCGCCACACAAAATCACCTTTTCATTCGCATCAGCCAGATCCAGAACTTCCCTGACATTATCCCAAAACTTCTCCAGGTCCGGGGGTGTCGACGAGCTTACAGGAGCGTATGCTCCAACCAAAAACACTCTAGTGACACCCAGTTTCAAGCGGACCCAGAGAAGTCTCGCATCATGCAGGCCATAATCTCTCACTCCAGAGGCCAGGCAACGGGACAACAAGATCCCCACCCCCATGCTGGCACGATCGCTCTGGGGCACTCCAGACCACAGAGCCATCATGCCGTCAGGGAGATCACAGGCTTCACTGCCCCTTCGCTTAGTCTCTGTTACACACAGAGCATCCAGGCGTCTCTCTTTCATTACATCAATCACCTCATGCATCTTATCTTCCATACCACCTCTTACATTCCAGGTGCCTATTCGGCACTCTGCACCCCACGACTCGCCAGTTCGGGCCCGGCGTGATGGGTGGCGGCCCCCATCGCCGCTTCTGCCTATGTTCGTACCGACGGGGGCGGGCCGGTACGCGTCGCCTAGGGGGGACGTCCTAGCCCGCACTGCGGAACGTCTTGTTTTATTTCATGTGTAATATTCGCGTAAATCTAAGAACTCAATTTTATACTTTAAAATGTTCCATTCAATGAGCAGTCCAGATTTAACAATCATCATTTTAATTGCTCCATATTAAATTCACCCCTTAATTTAAGCTCACGCGACGAAAACCGACTCAATTCCTCGTACATTTGAAACTCTTCGTAAACATATGAAAAAAAACTGGCATCTTTAGTCTGAAAACACTATTAGAATCAACACGCAATATACCTATTTCGGCGGTCAGGGCTGGGTCAGTATAAACCAGCACACATGAACCTTTCAAACCTCACAGTTGTTTCCGTATAGGGATCATATTATAGTGGTTTTACAAAGCCTGGTTAAACAGAAAATACAGGTGATATAAAGGATATCAGACTTTATTACAGCATGATCAAGATTAAAGTTAAATGGCAATTCATTATGTGAGTTAAGGGTTAAGTTATTGTGTCGCAAATTGAGTGAGATGCTTATTTTAATTAGATATATGAATTTCTGCGTTTGTTTTCTGTATGGGCTCACTGAATAGAGTAGACAAGGGTTCGACTCCTATGTAGGACAATTTGGTTACCTTAAAATAACATCCAATATTTTATAAAAATTCTGATTCTACTTTTGGCTAATTCTCTGTGTAATAATATACTGGGTGCTTTTTAATTACATAATGCCTATCGTTCCCAAGTGGGGGTAAAAGTCCCAATTTAATAGGAGGCGAGCCAATTGTTCTGTCTTTTACAAACGTGAAATTCACACACGTACTCGAACACCCAGATCTAAGCAAATTTTTGTGGGACACACAAGGATTTGCCCCTACGGGAAACGAAGCGACGACTACTCGATCCAAAGAGCAGACTGGCTTAAGCTCTGAAACACTAACAAAGAACCATAAAATGTTAAAGAAAAATTCCGCTACATTAAAATCTTAAATATCGAGATTTTTAGCGCATCGTAGCAAGGAGCTTTGAAGCTCGTAGCTACTACGGAGAAGTACCTTTCTACCGTACACGTGTCGTAGCCACATCGTAGTTCCAGCTACGTATATGCTACGAAACTCGTAGCGTTAATTACTATGTTCATATATTCTTTACTTATGCAATAACATTACAAAAGTTACCGGTTTTTCGCAAATTTGTTTTATATACCGCGTTATTACGGTTGCTTTTGGTGTACACAGTTCCTGTTGTTAACGCTTGTATTGCAACATTACTTCCACGTATCATTAAGTTAAATGTTTATTTATATATAAAATAAACACTGCACTCTTAGGTATAACAGGTAAATCTTTACCAGTTTATATAGCTGAAAAATTGCCTTCCAGCACCAAAAAACTGTTCTATCAAGCTCGCGAATTTGCCAAAAACAAAGCTTATAAATTTTGCTGGGTATCAAATGGCAATATTTTCTTGCGTAAACGAGAGGGTGATAAACAAATCTTAATTCACTCAGAACATTGTCTCCACGACCTTGATGACAAAAGTATTTGACTATTTCGATTGTATTTTATTTGCATGTCTACAATACTACTTATTACTTTTATACGTTTAAGAAAACGTTATTCAAATCTACATCACATACTTTACTACTCAAGATACACCTACCACACGATACACAAAAACTTTCAAACATACATACAAATAATCTATCATACCTTAACATACATAAATAGTCCTATTCATACACTTCTTCCACAAGTTATTTATGAACGATGTAATTATTTGGTTATATTATCTAATACAAATGGCTACTATAAACAAGATCAATGATGAACTTGATCTCCCCGATCCAGGGAATTCCTTTAATTGTAGTCCTGAGGACTGTTTAAACCATATTAACATTTCCGATAGCAATATATCCCTATTACACATAAACATACGAAGCGTAAATAAAAATTTCAATCATTTACAAGTCTTATTAGATTTGACTAAAATTGACCTGGATGTTATAATTTTGACTGAATGCTGGCTAAGTAAAGCCAGTAGATTACCACCTTTAGTTGGATATGAGGTTCACTCAACAATTTTCAACTCTAATCAGAATGATGGAATCATGATCTACACAAAACTAGGTTTACAAAATACCGTATGGGAACCTAGCTTTAAGGGTGGAAACTGTCTTGTATGTCAATTAGACAAGAAACTCACGATTGTTGCTATATATCGCTCCCCATCATTTAACTCCAGAGATAATTTTGATGGCTTTATATCTAGCCTAAGTGATGTCTATGACAGCGTTTCCTCCTGCCCGAACATTGTACTTGTGGGCGACGTAAATATTGACCTTAGGCCAGGAAATAGAAATGACCGCAGTCTTGAATACCTAACACTAAATGCCTCCCACGGACTCGTTCCAACCCATCTGTTTCCCACTCGGCTAGAAAATTGTATTGATCATATTCTCCTAAAATCCAATTTACCAACTACCTCACTTGTTTTAGACTCATATATTACCGACCATAAACCCGTCCTACTTACTGTAGCAAATGCCTACCCAGTACGGAACCTGTCTTACTTTATCACGCGACTAAATCACGAAGCTATTAATTTAGATCTAGAGCATGTGGACTTCACTTTCATATACCACAATGAAGATGTTAACACATCCATGAATAAATTTATACAAACAATAACTACGATAATAGAGAAAAATGCAAATAAAATTAAGATCCCTAGGCAGAAAAGAATTATAAAACCATGGATAACTCCTGGCCTTTTAAAATGTATAAAAAATAGGGATAAAATGCACATGAAAGTTAAAAAAGCACCTGACAATTTAATTCTCAAAATAACCTACTCACGCTATCGGAATTTCTGTAACAACTTACTTAAGAAACTAAAAATATCTTATGAAACCAGTGAGCTTGAACAAGCTAAAAACAATCCTAGAGCACTGTGGAAAACAATAAAAAAAATAACCAACACCCGAAAAACGCATACTAGCCCTTCTCAGCTGTTAAGAATCCGAGAAAACCCTAAATCTTCCGTAAATGAAGTATGTTCTTTTTTTAGCAACGTGGGTAAAAACCTAGCGTCTAACATTGGTCCCCAAGATTGCGCCATACCAACTCTAGCCAACACTGTATCGCCCTCTGCTGGGTGCAATACCCTTAACTCCCCTGTCTCTTCACTAGCACTATTAGAAGTGGATGAAACAGAAGTTAATTCCCTTGTACTCCAATTACGCAATGGTGCCACCGGTTGGGATGGGATCTCCTCCCAGACACTGAAAAACTGCCGACATATATTGGTACGGCCAATAACCCATCTTTTCAACCGTTGCTTACAGACAGGTGTGTTTCCGGATGCACTTAAAAAAGCAATTGTACATCCTATTCATAAGGGTGGGAACAGATCTTGTGTCGATAACTACAGGCCAATATCAGTTCTGCCTGCGCTCTCTAAGATCCTCGAAAGAATTATCAACAACCGTCTAAAGACCTTTCTAGACAAACACAAAATAATTGCTAATAACCAGTACGGTTTCCGGACAGGGTTCTCAACAGAGGATGCCGTACTCGATTTTACGCAATCTGTGGCCAGAAACTTAGACAACAAAGTAAAATGTTTGGGGATGTTTTTAGATCTTTCTAAGGCATTCGACACGGTTTCTGTTCCTATTCTTATTTCAAAGCTAGAACGTATTGGTGTGCGTGGCCTGCCTCTAAAAATCTTTAAAGATTACCTAAATCATCGTTTCCAGTGTGTCAAGATTGACTCATACCTTAGCGATGATGAATTGGTGACCCACGGTGTCCCCCAAGGAAGCGTATTATCTCCAACCCTGTTTCAGGTCTATGTCAATGACCTGTGCGCGATGAATCTTCCAAACTGTAAGATTTACGCTTATGCAGACGATACCGCGATACTCGTTTATGGACCTACTTGGGATAGTGTAAAAAAATACGCGGAGTCAGCTCTATACAAAATAATGAAGTGGCTTAATGTAAATCTACTCTCACTTAACTTACAAAAAACCACCTACATGCCCTTCATAATACGACGTAATACCATACCGTCCAACACCTTCGCAATAACTGCTCACTCATGCCAAAACCCCTGCATACCTTGCACTTGCCCGACTCTCACTAGAACTGATTGCGTCAAGTATCTGGGAGTTCAGATAGACAACGGACTAAGATGGGACAAACACATTGATGCCCTTACAACAAGAACAATACGCCTTATACATATATTTAAATCTCTCAGAGAGTCCGCCAATTTTGACACACTAAAGATGGTTTATCTTGCATTGTGCCAATCGATTATTGGATATTGTATTTCCGTATGGGGAGGAACAACAAAATCTAACCTTCTTAGAGTGGAGAGAGCACAAAGAGCCATCCTTAAAGTAATGACACGTAAACCCTATAGATATCCAACATCAAAACTGTACTCCGATTGTAAGGTGCTTACTGTCAGACAGCTCTTCGTGCTCCAATTAGTCCTAAGAAAACACGCGAGCTTGCCGCCGTCAGACCCCAACAAACGAATAAAAATCCCACAAGCCTGCAAGCACAAAACTACTTTCGCCAAACATCACTTCTACATTCTTAGTACTCACATCTATAGGAAAATTCATAAACAACTAAACCTAATAAACCTAAACACTCACGCTGTTAAATCAAAAGTAACAGAATGGCTACTACAGAAAGACTATATGTCTACGGAGTTCCTACTAACTTACATCGCATAATAGGACGCACTATGAATGTATAAGCGCACAAACACTCTGCACACACACACGCACACACCCACACACACACGCACGCGCGCGTGCGCTCTCGCACTCACACACACACACACACACATCATAAATTGTAATGGTAGACCTTTACCGTTCACCAGTTGCATTAAATCAAGCTACTAAATACCTTTTAGCCGAACACTGTCTCTTAAAATACAGGTTAATCCTAGTTTAAGAGGCAGAGTTTTTACATTAATTGAATACAGATTTTCTGCAACCTATTTTCAGCATAGAAATGTAACATACTCGTATTTAACCTCTTAGTTTTAACGTTAGTTATCACAACCTGACTTGGTAAAAACATCAAGCTTCTGTGCCATGTATCTGTATTTTTGGTTAATAAACTATTATTATTATTATTATTATTATTATATTATGTGTTAGGGGCTTTTTCGTCAATTACTATAATTATCTTACTGACTGCCTCGTTGGCTTAGTGGCATATGGTTGAGCTAGCGATTAAGGCGTCCCAGGTTCGATTCGTAGGTCGTACAAGTCTAATTTGGGTTCGTGTATCGAAAAATTCCAGAAACAACGCTGATACTGGAATTATAGCCCGTGAAATACCTTTGAACTGAGTATTCAAAATTTTGAGGAACCGGGCCTGATTATTTTTACTAAATAAATATTATTTACTATTATTAAACACGACTGAGCTGGTTTGCTTAGTTCTTACTGTCACGTTCCGGCTTCATTATTAGACCCTGAACCCCATCGGAGTCTACTGTCGAGACAAATTCAACGAGCCCAAACACTAGGGGATTATGTAGTGTAGTTGGCCTCGGAATACCTAGAGCCATCTTTCGGCTCCATCGTCAGACCAGCTCCGAAGTACATTGTTACTAAAGTTACACACATATATCAAATTTCAGCTCAATCGGATACACGCAATGCTTAAAAATGGATCACAAAATTTAAACCGGAGAGACAGACTGATATACGAATAGATCAGGTTAAATATGGGCTTGTGAATAAAATGCTATGGCTTGGTACGCACATCACTTAAGGATGGATCGTTTGTGTTTTTTTTTAAAGATGTTAGTAATAAGTTTTTTAGGGAAAAGAAAATAGGAAAAGTTGCCTAGAAAAATACAAATTGCGGCTAAAACTGAAAGTGGTTATTTTGACTAAAAATTTGTCTCTCGCATCAGATACAACAAAAATAAAAACATTTAGAGTGTGTTATCTGGTGATGGGTCAATCGCGTGTGCTACCCGCCAGGTGGCGTTCTAGGAAACAGTTACTTGGTTCACTATTCTAGATTAAATGGACTAGTACTCTGATAGATATAAGATACGCGAATATAACACATGAAATAAAACTTTTGGGTATCTTACACCACAATCTTTCCCGCGGCCAAGGATGCTGCAAAGCACACGAAACGACGGGAACTTAAAATCCAAAATAAACCGCGATAAAATACCAAAAAATAAAAATTTTCTTTTCTTTTCAGGTTACTAAACGAAACTTTTTTTTGGAATCTTAAATACCTACCAAAATACATAATTTTTCCTACACTTTGTACGTAGACAGATTAGACTAATTTTCACATGTTTTTTCAAGGCAAAGGCTTTGATGGTCCTTTGACTTTTACGTATGCCTCAAGTGGAAAGTTTAAAAACTTATCCTGTGAACTCATCCCATTGGAACGCATTACTCTATTAAAAAAATGGTTAATTAATTTTTCAACTCGTCCCTCATCTGCAAGACACATCTACATACACACAATATAATTCATCACTACTCATATTTGATTAAAATGTAGCGACCCCTATACATCGCTACATAGTTGCGACTACCTACTAATAGATGGTGCTGACGATTTGCCATACATGTCTAGAACGCGATATTAGAGTGCGCACGAGGTGTAACATATATAAAAGCCCCCGACAACAAACTCTGGGGGAGAGTGGCAGGCCCCGCCAGACACACCACCCGTCTGGCTGGAAGATCTTCCCTTTGACAAATCCTGCCACAACGTTCCTGCCACATTGGTGACCACCGACATGGACTTCGAGCAAGCCTTCTGCAGAGTCATCGTCATCATCATCGTACATCCCTCCACAACAGGTCGTTCAGATTCAACAGCAGCAGTCACAGGGCAAGCCATTCGTCATTCTCAACGGACCATTGGCAGCTTACTCACAGGCGACATGGTTCGGCGACTCTTGACACAACCGACTCAGTGGACTACAGTCATCATATGGACTTCGCCACCAACAGTCGACACTCCAAGCTCAGTCTCGACTCACTGAAGACTTCGAGCATCTGCGCACACAATCTGGACTCACCGCAGACTACGCGCAACTCGGCACTTGCAAGATCATCACTACGAGCACGACGCAGCGAGTTCAAAGAATCACGATCACACCACCCATCTGGCTGGAAGATCTTCCCTTTGACAAATCCTGCCACAACGTTCCTGCCACAAAAATATTAAAAACCAAAAATCACTATTTAACACAATAATTCGATGGACATATCTCAAATTCCGTCTAAACCTGGACTCGCAATGCTAGTCTAAACGATAGCTAACACGCTTACACGGCATCTGTAAATATTTACAAACACCGACAATACTACGCAATCTGTTTGATGTAAAAATCTACGGTCCCGATATCGCATGGCGCCTTTGAAGTCTAAGCCAAACAAATCGAGAGATGAAAGCATTCGCCAAAGTATCTGTCACGGAGTTATTTCATACCCAACTGAGTTTTTATTCAAATAGATATTTGATATTGACAAATAGCGGCATATCTATCTATCTATACCGACACGCAAGACCCCTTCCGGGTTAGGTAAAGAGTACATAGTTGCAACAGTTTTTTTTTCCTAACGGACCTCTCTGGCTTTCTCCACTCTCATAATTTAGTTGTATAAATATCTCGCCTACATTCCCCTAACGGAGTTAGGGAAAGGGGTACTATGTACACCCATGTTTTAACGATGGTGTTAGTTCTTAATATAATAGTGAATCTATTGCCGGGCACAATGCCAGACTCCGACCGGATACGGGAACATTTTCTATCAAAACATAACATTTCGTCCGACCTAGGGTTCGAGCCCAAGACATTGTGATCGCTATGTGCGTTATTCTTCTAGATTATATCTGTCTAGTCTAACGAGGCAGTCAGCATCGCATGGCGCCTTTGAAGCTTAAGCGAAACAAAATGACTGAGATGAAAACATTTGTCAAAGTATCAGTCACAAAGTTATTTCATAACCAACTGGATTTTTATTCGAAAAAATATTTGGTATTGACAAATAGCGGCATATCTATCTATATCATCATACCAGATCCCTTGCGGGGTAAGCAGAAGCCTCCCTGGATTCTCCCACTCTGTCTGAAAGTAGTATATATTCTAAATGTTACGCCTATATTCCCCTAGGGGAGATAGGAGAGGTTCCATCTCCAGGAATCGATCAAAAAACCACTACATGTCGCCGACCATGTCAAAAGTCAAAAATCATATATTTGTATACGCCGATAAAAAAGCACTTACAGACGCCAAAACTATTATAATTTTTATATCTAACATCGGTTTGAAATGCGACCTTTACTGAGAAGATCCGGCAAAAACTGAGCGGGCTTACAAAACTATTTTAACTTATATTGTTACGTTGGACTGGCCTTTTTGTTTATGATTTATTTTGCAAAATTGTATTTTACAGTATGATGTTATATGACAGATATTAGGTCCTAGTAAGGCAAGTCTCGCTAATGAGAATTTTTCGACATAATAACCCCAGTATCAGTACTTTGTCTGACCTAGAATTTGAATGCAGGACCTCGGAATCGCCAGCCGCATCATACGCCACTAGACGAACATAGTAGTATTTTAAAAATTCTAAGAAATACTCAGCAATTTGGTTTTGGATGTTGACTAGTTTTAATCGTTTTGAATCCCAATAGTGTCCAATTTCGAAGGACTTGTTGTCTGTCTGTTTCGTGCTTGTTTATTTATTTTCGGATTTTATATCAGTGCTATGCATTCTACAAAACTATCTCTGTATTTGAAAACTTCTTCCTAAGAATTAGTCAAGTTTTACTACCATGGTTCAAATCGTTTTAACTCGCATTAAATAGATAGTATCAAACATGACACAAAACCATAAGCTACGTAACTTATGCCAATATACGGTTATTAATAGTACACTTTACTTTGCGTACGTGCGTAGTATACTTGAATATGGTAGCCCCATTTGGTCACCCCATTACGTTAATCATAAAGAAAGAATCGAAAGAGTCCAAAAATTATTTGTTAAACATCTTAATTACCGCAGCCACAAAACGATTAAAACATACGAGGAAGGCTGCGAGGAACATGGTTTATTAAGTCTAGATGACAGGCGTACTGTGTTGGACATGTGCCTTTTGTATGATATACTTAGTGGTAATTTGGATAGTTCCGTACTACTGGCTGGGATTTGGTTCAGGACACCGTTTACGCGGACGCGACACACTACTATGTTACATGTACCACACCACCATAGTAGATATGTAGATAATGCTGTCTTGGCTCGTGTCTCCCGAGACTATAACAGGCGCTTCAGTCATATCGATCCTTTTATACATTTCAAAAATAAATTTAAAACGGAAGTTATAAGAACCATTACAAATCACAAGTAGATAGTCGACTAGGTATGGGTACCTCAGTACAAATCCATGTGAATCAGTAGGTGTGTATAGTAATAGTAATTGTGTATGTGTATTTCTCTCTATATCTCTATCTATCTATATATATATATATATATATATATATATATATATATATATATATATATATATATATATATATATATATATATATATATATATATATATATATATATATATATATATATATATATATATATATATATATATATATATATATATATAAGTATTCTCTCTATATGTATGTTTGATTTGTGATTTAAGCTTTCAGCTACATTATATTTAATTTAATTTAGAAAAACCTGTTATTGGCCTTACTTAATTTTATCTTTAGTTTCTTTTTATTACTATTGTAACGCTGTTGGTTTTTTCAATTATTTATTGATTAATAAAATAAATGAGAAATAATCTTTAATTTACTGAAACTTTAACTTTTAGGTTTGGTCAAATAGCCGACGGAGCGCGACGGGAGCGCGACCGAACCGCTCGGCTACGTTCGGCCGTGACGTTTGCCGTCGCGCCGAGCAGGGCTGCGCTGTGTGGCGTCTCCCGTGCATTTCAGTATATTACAAAGCAGTGATAGCCTAGTGGTTAGACCGCTGGACTGCAAAGTCAGAGGTCTCGGGTTCACATCCAGGCACGCACTTCTGTCTTTTCAAAAACATGTGCGTATTAAAAAATTAATTATCACTTGCTTTAACGGTGAAGGAAAACATCGTGAGGAAACCTGCATGCCTAAGAGTTTCTCGAAGGTCTCTCTCGAACACGCCTCCTCTCAGTTTGAGAGGAGGCCCGTGCCCAACAGTGGGACAGTTTCTTAACAGGGCCAATATTACACAAAGATTTGTCCCGTACGGGAATCGAATACACGACTACTCAATCCGGTGGGCGACCAAGTCGTCCGACTATGTATGACAAATCCAATTATATTACTACTTATTTTTTATTTTCTTACGTGTACGTAGGTGTCAGTAATACATGTTTTTAAACTGCAGGATAATAGTTTAAATATAAGAAAGTGACGCATGGGACGAGTGATGATTACGAGGCCCAAAATTCGAATCCTTAAAACACAAAGTGCTATTGGGGTATTTTAAAGAAAAAAAATCTCACCAGTCCGGAGTCTGAAATTGTACCCCAGCTCGCCATTACACTGGAACCTCACATCTTTGGCCAAATTCGGGTATACATACACAGTACCTCTCTGCTATCTCCGTTTAGGGATTTAGACGTTCGTTAGCCAGATAATGAATGTACATACAACAGTACCTCTCTGTCATCTCCGCTTAGTAATGTGACGATATGTTCTCAAAGCAGTAACGATTTTTAAAACTTACTTAAAACAAACATCGTATACCAAACGTAGTCAATACCTAGTATCACTAGTAATAACTTTATCCCCAAAAGGCAGTCGAGTTTTACGACTGGCGGAGAATCAAAGCGATCGAACTGAAGACGACGCGGCGACGACTCCAATTTGTGACCAATTTGTGCTTACAGCGCCGATTGAACTGAGAAATTTCGGTTTAACAGCTGATGTACTTAATGTTTTTAGATTTAAGAAGCAGTTAATAGTAAATTATGAGTGTTGTGTCAGCGAAACGGGAATTAAAGACTGGACATTTAAGTTAGAACTTTATCTGCCCAGATTTTTATTTTATTTTATACTAGTTTCTGACCTAACCTAACCTTACATTTTTCAGGAATAATAAGTATTATATGTGTTAGTCCAGACAATGAAATATCTGTGTGCCAAATTTCACCCCAATCCGTTCAGCCGCTTTTGTGCGATTGAGTAACAAACATGCAAACATACAAACCTTCACATTTATAACATTAGTAGGAGTAGAATTTCTAGTGAAAAGCAATTATGATCGCTGGAAGAAATGTCTTCAACCACAATTGATACTGTTCTTTAGATTTAGGAAGCTACTAATCAGTGGTAAATTATATGAGTATTATGTGTCAGCGAAACTGCAATTAAAGATTGAACTTTAAATTCGCAGTTAGGACAAAATGTTTCAAGAGCTTTACAGCAACTATTATCACGGAAAGAAATGTCCGTAAATCAATACAGATAAAATGAGATCTCTTTCATGTCCAGTATTATAAATCTAGCAACTTAAAATTTGTTTTTTCTATCTATCTATATCATCACGCCAGATCCCTTGCGGGGTAGGCAGAGAGTACATAGTTCCAACAGGTTCTTTCTTTACGGACCTCTCTGTCTTCCTCCGCTCTCATAGTTCGTCCATTTTTTTTATGTTTATATTAGATCATGATGATAATAAAGTAGCCGACGGAGCGCGACGGAAGCGTTCGGCTACGTTCGGGCGTGACGTTTGCCGTCGCGCCGTGCGGGGCTGCGCTGTGTGACGTCTTCCGTACATTTCAGTACATTACAACTCCCCAAGCCCCGCTACCGTCGCGCTTGCGTCGCTCTGCGTCGGCCATGTGGCGAAACCTTAAATTCGTTTAGTTTTTGCTTATTGATTTTAGGTTTTCTCCCAGACTTCTTCAACATCCATAGGAGCTGGAAAGCGACTCAATTTTCTTATGCTATACTTGTTTCGAAACCATGAACTCCCATAGCCACATTGCAGTTCTAAGGTACATTAAACAATCAACACAGTCACGTCTATATTTCCCATGGCAAAGGTGTAATGTGCACACCCACTTTTCGCCGACGATGTTAGATCCCATATAGGAGGGCGAGCACTTATACCGGGCACAGTGCCAGACTCCGGACTGATATTGAAAATGTTTCTATCAAAATTTTACATCTTTATCCAACCTACGATTTGAACCCAGAACTTCGTGATCGCTACGCGCATCAGTCGCCACTAAACCAACGAGTCAGTCTAAGATACATTAGGAACTATAATGGTGTATGTATTTTATGTTATCTTCTCATAAGTCAATATGATAAGACAAGCGATTAGCGAGATAATGGGTGATAAAAATGATATACCACACAAAGATATGGTTTACTATAATTAATAAAAATAAAAGACAATCTGGCCAACATTTTACAAACAGGTGGCAGAAGTGTACTGTGTACACCAAAATTTCACCGCCGGTGATAGGTCGTAATACGGGCCTTGTAGGGCCGGTGTAAGATTCCTTTCAGATCTGTGGGTCAATTCTCATAATTAAAATTGTTCAAAATGCAGCCTCGATCTAATCTCAATGTCATAAATCTCACAATTGGTATTCTCGTAAAGTATCAGCATTGACCGTATCAAGATCGGACCGAAAGTCAAACTAAATGTACTCCGATAAAATTTTCATTTAATTTCATATCTTTTATTTTGACTGTGGCAGCTGAGATTAACATGTGATCAACAAATGATAAACAATATATTTCAAATTAAACAACTTGACATTTTATCGAAATTACGCAGATATGATACTGAAATCGGATCGATACTTTAGTGGAGCAAAATACCATTCATAGTTAAATCTCAATTCAGTCGAGATTCAGTCTCAGTGTCAATTAAATACGAGAATTGGCTTTCAGGTAATCAATTTCAGACTGGTAATAATCTCTATCTTCAGCCGGAAGACGTCAGGACAAAGCCTATACAAAGACCGCCGCAACGACTGGCCTTGTCATGTAGGCATTCACCTACGCGACCTTCGTGAAGTCATTGGTCCATCTTGCCGAGGACGAATTTATCACAATACATTGTCCGATCCAGGAGTCAAAACCAGGTCATCAAGACCAGTTTAAGTTGAGCGTTGCATATCAATCAGTCTAAAAGTTTCAGTAATTAAATATTAGAAAGACTCACTGGCAAAGAATATCTTCCGAGTCTTCCCGCGCTATGACCTTTTTTACAAAATTTGCATACATACATATTATTCCAGCTTAAAATATATAATATCAGCCTATACTGCCCACTTCTGGGCAAAAACTTTCTCTCCCAAATCGAGGTGAGAGAGATGACCTGATCATACTCCACCACGCGGACCCAGTGCGGATTGGTGGAGCCAGCCAGCTAAAATGCCTATACCACATTTAATCAAAATCCGTACAACCGTTTAAACGTGTTTGTATAACAAACATTCTACTTTCGCATGTATAAATGGTAGAAAATAGAACTCTGTACTAACTTTATTCCTATAGGAAATTTTATTCCAAAATTCCAAATCCGTTATCTGTTCAATGTTCAACTGTAATATATTTTAGAGGTCAAAAACGTGGTTGGAATTTTAATAGTTATGAATAAGGTCTAGTTTCCATACAAAAGTAATTTCGCTTTTATTTACAAACGACGTGTTAGCAAACGAGAAACATTCCAAACAAAATGAGATGGGCCTTAGGGGTTTCAAATTAGATTGTTTAAAAAAATCAGGCTACTAAAAGGAAAAAGTATTTCAACCCAAACATAATATCACTGATTCTCTTGTGTATATTGCATGTATTTAGCCTTGTATTTATATTGTCTTGATTGTATTATCTCTTGACTGTAGGCAGAAAGTAGATACCCAATAAGATGTAACCTTACAGATCTCTTTCGCTGCATCCACTCTCATAGTTCGTCTCATACACGCTTGCCGATTACGAAGACTTTTCACTCGTTCATTAGACAAGACTAGATTTATTTGGTTATGCTTAGTTAGATAGTATGCATTTCGGTAGTATTTAAATATATTATATTTACATACCATTACAATTTTTCTCCTAACAGGATACTATTAAAAGGTTTAACGAAATCATAAAATTATCAAAAGGTTAGTAATGATAAAGTAATCTAGCGTATTGATATAAATTGAGTATATAAAACAAAAATCAAAAACTCGAATATCTCGGATACTTTACAACACAACAGATATAACCTGTTACAATTAATAACGGACGATTTAGCGCAGTGGTTAAGAGCTTAAGCCGCTCTGGCCACTGCGTCTAATAGTCGCGGGTTCGAGTCCCGCACAGGACAAATCTTTGTGTGATCCACAATTATTTGTTCCGGTCTGGGTATTTGTGTATATGATTTTTCATGTTTGTAAACGCACCCACGACACAGGAATAAATCCTAGTGTGGGGCTACGTTTTTAAAAAAAAAGAAAAAAAATAATGATGACTAAAATTAAGGGCAAAGGACGCGTTGGAAGATGGAAGAAATCATGGCTGGAAAACTTTAAGCAAAGGACCAAAATCACCAGCGCGGAGTAGATGTTGCATGTATAATGGAGAGTTACCTCCAGGAAGGGAGAGTTAAAGTCAAAAATTTTATAGGCAAATAAAAAGCACTTATAAACGTCAAAATTATTACATTTTTACATCTACCACCGAATCGGAAATCCTCTGAGAAGATCCGGCGAGAAACTCAGCGGGCATTATCGTTGTGGTATTCCGAAATTTTATAATATCCGTTACTATAAAGTCTAGTTATTATAGCCTTTTTAAACTCATTAACAGCCATGTTTAAGATATCTATGGGTAATTTGTTTTAGAAGCGTATACATTGCCCCAACCCGCAAAGACCACTCCTTATCAGGATACAGCCATATTTATCGAAGTTTTCCCCAGACGGGGAAATATAATAAACTAATTTGACATCCGGTAAAGAATCTCTAATCTATATCATCCCTTAAATCTGGTAAATAAATCGATGTTTCAAAATCAAATCATTTAAATACTAAAGATTAGACATCCATTGAAAAATTAACTTGTTATTCCTTATCAAACAGATACTAGAAATATATCGAATTACTTTGATTAGATATATTATTAAATTGAAGAGGTGTTAACTAGAGTTTTAGCATGTTGTTAAAACAGCGATTATATATAAAACAACAATTGTCAAGGAATGCATTACAAAGTAATACATAATTTCGTCCATTCCATAGGCATAAAGAATGACGAAATTAAACTATGCCGTTACATACATTTTCTATAGCTGACAATAATTTGAAAAATTATTAATTTGCTTTCGGATAGTATATATGAGACGAACTATGAGAGTGGAGAATGCCAGAGAGTTCTGTAAGGAAAGAACCTGTTGGAACGCTGTGTCTCTCTGCCTACTCCGTAAGTGATCTAGCGTGATGATATAGATAGATAGCACAAAAATCGTAGGGATAATTACAATTTTAACAAGTTTTGAAAAGGTATACGAACAACGGTCATACCTGTACCAAGAAAACACTAGTAAAGGAAAACTTTTCAGTATCTATAGAAGAAAACTTTACGCAACCCGCTTTGTGAATTGAGAATTTCAAGATAATCGTATAGTATATCAGTTAAATAACTTTTCGTCTCTTTGATAACTGTTTTACGCTATAAAAGCGAATAGCTATATAAGACTGTGAAAATTAATTACTTAGTCGCCGTTAATAAAAAGAAAAGATTAACTACTCTAAATAAAGCATATTATACTAGTAACCTTTAAGTTAGAACTCTGTAATATTTCGGAGAATCTACGTAAATATCCCGGAAAACACAACACACTCGACGAATACTGAAGATAAAATCAAGTCAGCTTTTTAAGAGGGAAATGTCCTCTAGAGGGTTAATTTAAAAAGTGTATTAACTCGGGCAGATAGTGTTCTCACATAATTAATCTACCCCTATACGCTTAAGTAGAAAACTAACAACGCGCTAGAAAATAAATACAGACTTAATAAATAAGCAACCGCAGTTCTAAATTAAAAAGCCAAAGGTTGAATCTTCTGGAAATATCAACGGATTTTTGTAACCTACGGCCACGGATCTTATTAAAACTTAATATTTTCTGACTGCATGTTATCTCAATCATAGTGTCTTTATTTATAGTGTAAATGAGAGCTATGAGAATCCGAATACTTTTTATTCATGTTAATTACTGAATCGTCAGAAAAGTTACTAAGACTCTACCACAATTTTAATGTCATAGTCTTGGAGAAGGGAAAGAAATTCCACAGGAATCTATTGCTCCCCTTATAATAATGTCATACAGCTTCTAAGACCCAAAGAATATACAATTCTGAAATTTGATGGCGGGACACCCATTCGAAACATCGACTGACATCGGCAAATGAATTCTACAAGGGTTTTCATTGACATACGAATATTTGAATAGTGAATGGCTAGACTTTCGAAAGTTAATAGCGGGACGACATTGTAAAAGGTTTTTATGTGAGCAGAAAGAGACTAATAGATTACGTTGGCTTTTTTCAGTATCAACTTTTATAACATCGATTTTATAGTTTTGAATCGATGCTCAGTTTTTCCAAGAATTCTTACTATAAACGGATCGATATCCGAAATAAAAACGTTATTCATAACCGAAATAATGGTTAGTACCCATTGAACGATGGCGCTCTCGCTTCGATTCGTCGACACGTGGAATGCAAGTGGCATTCGCGACATTATCAAATTATAATCGCAACTGACCAGCACCTAATTAAACGTACACGCGTATCGCCTCCATCGCTCTTATCTACTGCCATCGCAAACAAGAAACCATAATATTACAATACAAACGTCAAAAATACGCACCAGAAACGATGTTGTTCCTCCAATAACTGTTATCTTGAGTTGATACTGTTTATTTCACGTGACCGTCGCACCGGCCATAAAGGGTACAGGTGTTTGATAATGTGATATTGTAAACAGAACGCATTAGCGGTGGATATCAGTATTATTTTACGAGACGGTGGGGTTTCCGCGGGTGGTAGAGACGCGCGCTCGAAGCGCGGCGCGGGTGCTGACTGGCGGGTGAGCGGCTCGCGTCGCGCATGCGCCGGTCGATCGCCACCACTCGGTCAGTGGGCCGACATTGTCTTGCTTCGGGTTGGAAAACAAACCTTTGTCTAGGTGGGGGTAGACCGCGAGGCGCCGATGGTCAGTCGGTAAAATTAGTTGTGAGTTTCACACCTGTTGGCTTAGTAATTAGGTACGTGGAGGTAAAGTTAGGAAAACACTGTTGGAGAGCTGGATGTCAATGGATTGCGAGAGTAAACGCTTTCTGTACTTCAGAAAGGTAAAAAAAACCTTCGGAAAAGCATACGCTGTTCCGGTGCTGGGTCTATATCTCATAGATCGAGGTGAGCGAGGGTAGGTTGTACTCTACCAAGGGACCGAGTCGTCATTAGTAGAGGTAGCTTTGTGGTCACCTATTGTTGGAACTTATCAAACCGCCATAAGGTTTCCAACTTGGCTTAGCAATTACCAGATGAAATAATAACCATAACCAACGGCTTAACGTGCCTTCCGGAGCATCAGAATGCCAGAATGACAGAAACGGTCATCTTAAACTGACCTAGCCTAAGGTTACTTATGGTTAATCTACGGACATTTACCGCGGAGCGCTACGCGCGCTACGAACGGCCTTAATGCTAATCTCGTAGCAATGCTCCTTGATTTCTTTCTAACTGCATTTTCAGTCAAAAGATACGTAAAGAAATTACCGGATAGTAGGATAACGCTACTCTTTCTATCTGTAAATATCGTAATAGGTGGTTAAGGAGTAAAACTCATTGAGTAGCCTTTTGTTCACAGCAATTATTCTTAGAAAACGTACCTATACTACGTAACCCATTTTTTTACCTCCCTCCCCCCCTTGGTGACCACCCGTAGTATATGCCAAGACCCCCCCCCCTCTAGTTTTCACGTAGTAATTCATGAGTTACGGTTAAGATACGGAGTATACGGATACGGAGTATGATACGATACGATAAAAAAAAATAATTTGTCTTAATTTGCCTCGAAAAAGCGCGAGATTTCCCTAGAGAATATTGAGTACATGTCGATAACCAAAGCCCCTGTGACCAAGCGTGGTATTTTGAGGACCTCCCTTCCTCTCCCCTGAACGGGTCACATAGTATGGGTACGTCCCCTTACACTATCCTTCAAGGTCATTTTGTTGTAATGTGGACATTTGAAAGATGTTTTTTAACCACGGCTTGGTGTATTAGTTTAAGCATAGCTCGAAACACTGAATGGAATAATTGCTGATCGATCCTCGCAGACTAGACATCTTTGCGCGATCCACCGATATTTGTTTCGGTCTGGGTGCTCGTGTTGTTGACACTGGAATAATTCTTAGAGTAGGGCACGTTTGTAAGAAAAAGAAACTTAATCACTGCCTTGTTGTCTTGCCTTTGGGTCGCTAAACTAACGCAGTAAGTAAGTTGTTGTTCTATTGGTACAAATGGGAGTGGTGATCACGAGGTCCTGTGTAGGTATGTCGCTTTAAAATCGATTAACAAATTAATCAAAAATATCGGTTTTTTGATTAATTTGTTAATCTTTTCATGTCAAATAATCAATTTTTGATCGATCTAAACCACTGAATATATTCAGTAGATCGATTTCGAAAGCCGTCGTATCGGATCGATTCAGAATTCAATCATAAAAAAGTGTTAGTCGAAAATATGACCTAAGTAGGTTGTGTAAATCAGGGATATAAATAATGGCAAATCAGGTTTATTGTTAAAAATACTACGTGTACTACCAAACATGAGTTTAAATTTTCGGGTGACTTTTTAATAATGTCTAAATCGAACGTATCCAGAAATTATGAAAAGGAAGAAATCCAAAAAAAACTAATTCAATCGGAAAACTAATAAAAATCAACTTCGAATAGATTAATCAAGAATCTTCGATTTAATCGAGAATCGATTCTTGCATGTTCGATTTGAATCGGTCCAAAGATCGATTTTTCTTTAAATGAATCGACATGCCTAGTCCTGAATTCTAATTTTTAGTTGGACAAAATGTGATTTTTCTGCTCAAACAAACCCTCAGTCGCTGTTCGGAGTCTGAATTGCGCCTATTAAAATCATAACAGGCTCACCTCCTACAACTTTAGGACCCTATATGGTCGGCGACCACTATATGGGTGTACACAGGACACCTTTACCACCTCCGCTTGGGGAATATAAGCGTGACGGTGTTTATTAATTATCTTTTATTTCACCTCTTCTAGAAATTTTCTGTCCAACCTTACTAGTAGCTAGGTAGGTTAGGTAAGCTTATCTTGATTAAAACATAGATAAGAGCAAAGTACATAGGTCTTAATACAGCGGTTTCGCAGGTTCCATGATTCTAACTTTTCATTGTACCCTCTTCTCCGCAAGGACTAGCTAGTAGGAAGCAAGGACAAATAAAGGCCTAGATTTTTCCAGGCATATTTTTGAACTTTACCTACCCATTATATCCAATTAAGATCTATAGTTGTTAATTACAACGCACGCGTGTGTTCGCCGTAGATCTATAAGTACTTAGGAGTTTTAGATTGTTTCTAAAAAAGTCATGGCATACTTGAAGATTAGTAGTTCAACTAAATTTTGATGGCTTAGAACGAGCACGGGCACGAGCCCTACGCGATCGTGATGTTTTAGCGATCACCAAGGTTATGCAGCATATGCAGCATATTTCAAGCGTCTTTGTGCCTTAGAAAGCTTCTATCTTACAGGCAGGTTGATAAATTCTAACATCAGGTAGTCACAGACCTGCCTCTGCCAATCCGCACTAGGTCCGCGTGGTAGAGTATGATCTTATTTCTCTCACAATGATTTGTGTGAGGAAACCTTTACCCAGCAATATTGGACAGCAGTATTATTTAATTAATTTATACAAACTACAGCAGCGATAGCCTATTGGTCAGACCGTTGGACTGCAAAGTCAGAGGTCTCGGGTTCAAACCCAGGCACGCACCTCTGTCTTTTTGAAAGCATGTGAGCATTAAAAATTATTTATCACTTGCTTTAACGGTGAAGGAAAACATCGTGAGGAAACCTGCATGCCTAAGAGTTTTTGGAAGGTGTGTGAAGTTCACCAACCAGCACTGGGCCAGCGTGGAGGACTATGGCCTAAGCCCTCTCAGTTTGAGAGGAGCCTTGTGCCCTAAGGTGGGACAGTTTCTTAACAGGGCTAATATTATACAAACTGCAGAGCACAAGAACATTAAGTCCTCTCAACAAGCAACATATTTATTTAGGAGACACGTGTAGGTGTGCTAGCGAGAAAGTTGTAAACGGTGTTGGTCCGGCGAACTCCGAGTTACCAAGCTACCCTTGCAATATGCTCAAAGCTGTATAAAGTGTAAGTGACAATGTTATATTGTATTAACTGGGTCAAAGTGTTCCAACACATTTCTGGTGTTCCTGTATGATTATGGAAGCTCGTGTAATTTGCGAGTTGTGAAAGATTTATAAATCACTAGCTGTATGCCCGACAGGAGTTACCATCGAAGATTTTTGACCCCCTATTTTACCCCCTTAAGAGTATATTTTTCTAAAAATCCTTTTCTACCTACGTTGCGTAAAAAGTACTATGTAATATTTCATACTTCTAGCTCCACTGGTTTGAGCTGTGCGTTGTCTGTCAGTGTTAGAGTTTTATTAATATGATGATGATGATTAAAGATACAGATCAACTTGTCTGGAGAGGTACTTACTTACTCCATTGGCTCAGTGACCCAAAGTGAGTCTTGGCTTCCGAATCGAGATTCCGCCACTTCTCACGGTTCTGCGCGTTTCTATGCCAGTCTTCGGCTAGGAACTCACGCAGATCCGCCTCAACCATGTCCTTCCAGCGATACCTGGAACGACCAACCGGTCGGCGGCCGATTGACTGGCCCAAATAGGCCGTCTTTACATTACGATCTGAAGAGGTGCTACATGGTTATATAAAAAAAATCTAAATATATTTATTAAGAATGTAAGTACCTCATCACAAACCTCATCACAACAGATCCTATGTTCTTTTTTTTTTTCTTATAAAAACGTAGCCCCACACTAGGATTTATTCCTGTGTCGTGGGTGCGTTTACAAACACGAAAATTCACATACACAAAAACCCAGACCGGAACAAATAATTGTGGATTACACAAAGATTTGTCCCGTGCGGGAATCGAACCCGCGACTGTTAGACAGTGGGCGGAGCGGCTTAAGCTCTTAACCACTGCGCTAAATCGTCCGTCAAGTTCGAACACATTTTTACTCTACACACCTCTCTCTCTTCTTCCACTTTCATGGTCTGTCTCATACACGCTCGCCGGTTACGAACGCTATTAACTTGTCCATTAGATGAGACACGGTCTACTTTACCTTGTTTTTTCTCTTTCGCAGAAGAAAACCTGTGCATACCACGCAACGTTAACATTTCTCAGACAAGGTAGCAAGGTAAAAGGCTATATGATCGATGTTGCCGAAAATGGAATGGATTTTCTTTCGAAAAATCACCAACAGCAATCCAAAGTCTCGAAAGCTCGCGCCCTGTTACATATGACTTGATGTAATTAGCAATATGTGGGTATTTATAGTACACTTCTGCCACTTTAAGAATATAGATATGACTGTTCAAAAAATTTCCAAATCTTAAATGGTCTCAGAAGCGCTATTCTATTATCAAGAAAATACCCAGATCACAATGTCATTTAGAAAGAATAAAAAAGGAAGGATATAGTGTTTTAATAAACACAGATGCGCCTTCAGTAAGGATGGGAAATACACCGCTGACATAGAGAGAAGAGTGAGTGCAGGGAACAGAGTGAATGGTGCGATGGGAAAGCTACTCGGGAGCCGGCACTTAAGCCATAAGGCGCAGCTGGCCATACATAACGGAGTTCTTGTCCCAACGCTGTTATATGGTAGCGAGAGCTGGGTATGTAAGAAGGAGAATGAAAGTAGGATAAATGCGGTAGAAATGCGAGCTCTGCGGAAGATGTGCGGAGTGAAGCTGACCGACCGCATTAGCAACAGCATAGTAAGACAGCGAGTAGGTATGAAAGATAGTATCGGTGTAAAGATGAGAAAGGGCATGCTCCGTTGGTTCGGGCATATAGAAAGAATGCCAGAGGAAAGAATGACAAAGCAGATATACAATGTGAAAGTGGAAGGATGCAGGTACCGGGGAAGACCTTTTTTTTTTTTTTTTTTTTTGTCGTGGGGAAATCCTCATGGACTTCCGCCAACCTCGGGGGAAGCTGGCGGGGCATGTCGGACTCGTACCGACTAAAACCCCACGGTGGCCGGCACTGGCACGTGTCAGAGGGGCTACGGGATCTCCGAGTGGAACACGCCGGTGCCCCCCTTGTGCCGCGCTCCGAAGAGCCCGCCTCGGGAGGGGAAACTTGTAGCTTGCTTCCCCCCCTGCACCGTCGCGGTGCTCACGGCGGCGTGGGCCACACCACGCCGCCATCCTCCTCGGGGTCGCGCGTGAAGGACGCTTATGGCCCCCGCCCCAGCGTCCCACAACCCCAAAGGCCCCCCCTGCGGATGTTGATGCAGGGGGGGTCCCCCACCAGATTTTGTGGCAGGGGACACAAGTTAGCCCGTATTATAGAGCCCCGGGCTATTGGGCTGGGGGGCCTGGGCGGGCTGTGCCTCCGCCCCGGCGCCTTCGCCTTCGGCGAGCGGGATCGGCCCTCTCCCGATCCCGCTCGGCCTCCTCCTTCTGTGACATCACAGTCTCGCAGAAGGAGGATACGGCCCCCCACGCCGAATCCCCTGCCAGCATAGCCGCTACTATTGCCGGCAAGGAGAGGTCCGGTCCAATCCGGTCGACCAGGATCAGCCGCTCGGAGGCCCACGCTGGGCACTCGACAAGCGTGTGCTCTGCGGAATCCCGGTCCCCACCACAGTGGTGACAGATCGCCGTCGCCTCGCGTCCGATCTTGCTCAGATAATCACCGAAACAGCCGTGACCGGTGATTATCTGAGCAAGCCTGTAGGAGATTCGCCCACTCCTCCGCTGTTGCCAGGCTTCGAAGGACGGCAGGATGGCTTGGACGACGCGCTTGCGCGCGATGTGCTCCTGGCTGAGCCTCGCGCGCCACTCCTCCAGAGCGCGTCGTCGTTCCCGCCGTCTGATTTCGAGCGCGGGCACGCATTCGTCGCTTTGGCGGACGACGCGAGTTCGGTCGTAGACCCTCGCGTCCATGTCCGCCAGGATGTCGAGCGGCAGAAAGCGTGCCAAGAGGGTCGCCGCCTCGAAAGATACGGTCCGGTATCCTCGTGCGATGCGGATGGCCATCTTGCGCTGCAGGCTATAGATTTTGGTCCTGCAGCGCCGGACGCCCGACAGTCGGTGTGACCATACAGGCGCCCCATAGAGAGCCACCGATCGCACGACCCCCCCGTAAAGGCGGCGTACCTCCTCCGACGGCCCCCCGAGGTTGGGTAGCAGTCTATGCATGGCACCCACTACCCTTTCGACTCGGGGGACAAGACGCTCGAAATGCTCTTCGAAGCCCCAGCGACTGTCCAGGGTGAGGCCCAAGTACTTTAGGTACCGCCCCACCCTGGCTGGCGAATCTCCGACGCGAACCCACGAGTCGGGCGGTTCCCTGCTCCTAGGCAGTTTATGGAACCATAGCGCCTCGGTCTTATGAGGCGCTATCTGCAGGCCCAACTCGCGGATCTTGGCGACGACGACCTCTGCCCCAAGCTCGGCGAGCCCAACAGTCCTCTCGAAGGTGTCCCCCTCGGCCACTATTAGAGTGTCGTCAGCGTAACAGACGACACTGATGCCGGGGGGGAGATCGACACGCAGGAACCGGGGAAGACCTAGACTATCTTACCACGACCAAATAAACCGAGTCTTATCTGATGGAAAAGTCAAGAGTCTCCGTAACCGGCGAGCGTGTATGAGACGAACTATGAGAGTCGAGTAAGCGAGAGAGGTATGTAAGGAAAGAACCTGTTGGAACTCTGTACTCTCTGCCTACCCCGCAAGGGATCTGGCGTGAGGTTATAGATAGATAGATAAACACAGTTTAAGTGTGCCGAAATTAACCTTTAGTTTTTTCAATCTAAGAATTGACCTCAGTATAATTTAGAACTCTTTTATTTATAAGCAGTAATAGCCTAGTGGTTAGACCGTTGGACAGCAAAGTCAGAGGTCTCGGGTTCAACCCAGGCACGCACCTCTGTCTTTTAGAAAGCATGTGCATTTAAAAAAAATAACTATTACGTGAGGAAACCTGCCTACGAGTTTCTTGGAGGTGTGTGAAGTTCGCCAACCCGCACTGGACGAGCGTGGTGGACTATGGCCTAAACCCTCTCAGTTTGAGAGGAGGGCCGTGCCCAAAGTTGGGACAGTTTCTTAACAGGTCTATTATTATTATTATTTAAACATTGATCAAAAAATTAGCAAATAAAATAAGTAGGTAACTAAAATTTTATGTAGCTACTCTAAGCTTCTAATCACTTCGCAAGTAAGTTGACTCATCAATCAAAGCTGAAAGTCTGGGTTAGCGATCGACCGCCGTTCAAACAGTCTAAAGCCGTCGGAAGTGCCGACTCGGCGAGCCGACCCGCTGCAAATATGTCGGCAACTGCACCCGATGGTACTTCACAGGTGTTCCGACGTCGATTTCAGATATCGAAACTAGCGGTGCAACATCTCGATTCCTTTTATCGCTAATTATTATCAATGTGGATGATTTAGCGTTTTACAAATATGAGTTGTTTTCTTGGTCTCAAAAAATCTTACTTAAAATAAATACTAAACACATACATACAGCACGTCCATATCATACAAGATTTCTCGCGGAATAGTCAGAAAGTATAAAATGAATACCAAATTCTATCCTATTCTGTTATCTACTTCACAAAGCTACCGAGCTCTATTGAAAATCGACCAAAAAGCTATCAAAATTCTACTGATGACTCACTACTACACTACTTTAAAATACCTATATATGTAACGATGAATAAAACAAAATAAAAACACACCATTCTCAATTCACCTGCATTCCAGAAGAGAACCATCGATATCTCGTCAAACCCATCCCTACTCGATGAAGACGGCGACGTCAGCGTCCCGCACCAACGGACGAACCGAAGATTAAAACCGATCCTATTATTGTAGAGACTGCTATTACTGCAGACATGAATTGCATTGTTTTAGGCATGCTGCATCATTTGGAGAGCTTTTCAAGTATGCTATTAGGAAATAAAGAGATTAAGCTTAATACTCTATTTCTCGTAACGATTTATGAAACGGAAAAGCTCTGCGGGGGTGCTTACAAATAGTCAATTTACATTTTTCTAATCTTATTTAACTACTAATCTACCACAAAATCGGAACGCAGCCACCACTGAGAAGATTTAGCGAATAAACTCAGCGGCCTTGTCCTTTTTATTTAATTTTCTTTTTTCTTTTCTTTTTTTTCAGTCATATTGTATGGGTACAATGTTTAGGTAACAATTAAATAGTTTACGATCTAGCTCCAGTGTAATGCCTTACGATCGAAATACAAATCTAATGATGTTATGTCTAAAGGATTCCAGATTGACCAGACCCGTTCACGAGTATGGCTGCTGGAACAGCCATCACCCCTCTCGACCATATTCGAGGGAAATGAGTGACCCGCGCCAGACAGCCACCGCAAGCAAAGACATTATAGTGAGCATGACCAAACCAGAACCCCAAAGACGGTGGTCAGATTGGGTTTACAAAGCAGCAATACCTATGTATTTGCAGACAAACTTTTAACATAAAGAAAGCATATTTTATTAGTAATAAATTGTAGTTAAAAAAACACGCTTTAATCAACAAGCCGAACTAAACCGGAGAAAATAATTTTTAAGTACGTATAGTTTGTTCTATAGCAATATAAAGTCCATTGGTTTATTAAAGACTAAAAATAATCCAGTGCGGATTGGAAGTAGGTTTGTAGCCATCTACTGTTGGAACTCATCAAGCTACTCACAAGACTCCCAACTCGAATGAACGCCTACCACATAGAATAGTAACCTGAGCCAAAGGCTTAACGTACCTTTCGATGCACATACTAGCTCGAAAATATAAATACCTATCACAAACAATCACCAATGTCAGAATGACTGCGACGAACGCAGCTCATTATTTGTGATAGCTAGCAGAGATGGGCAAAAAATTAAGTTGCAATTAAAATATTTAGGCTGACGTCGCCGCTTATTAACCGACTTCAAAAAGGAGGAGGTTCTATGTTCGGTTGTATGTATGTTTTTTTTTATGTATGTTCAGCGATATTTCCGTCAATTGTGGACCGATTTTGATGATTTTTTTTGCATTGGGTTCAGAGTAGCTCTTAGGTGGTCCCCTTTTAATTTCATTGGCATTGGACCTTGGACTTAGAAGATACACCAGGAAACTCCTTAACAACAAACAATAGGCATGTGTAAATTGAGATATTATGGGTATTACGTCAATCCTATAGGTACCCTACTATAGAACTAAGCTGTATATTAGCCAACTTCAAAAAAGGAGGTTCAAAATTCGTCCTTTTTTATAACTCCTTTGCTTATGAACCGATTTTGATGATTCTTTTTGCATTGGGTTCAGTGTAGTTTTGAGGTGGTCCTATGTGAATGTTATTGGTATTGGACCTTGGACTTTGAAGATACAAGAGGCAACTCCTTAACGGCGAACAGCACGAATGTATAGATTCCGTTATTATAGTCATTATATTAATTCTGTAGGTACCTTACTGTACAACTCACCAAAATAATATAATATCGCTATATAAACATTACTAAATAATTTACTCGACACTTAAAATTGTAAAATAAAAATCTTTTAAAAAAAAGGTAAACCAAAAAAAAAAAAAAATTTGAAGGTGCAGTCGGTTACTTGGCACCGGCCAAGTAACCGACTGCACCAACCAGCACCGACTTCAAATATTTATTTTTTGCTTTTTGAAGTCGGTTTACCTTTTTTTTAAAGTTTTTTATTTTTAGTTCTTAAGTTCCCGACGTTTCGAGCGCTCAACAGCACCCATGGTCACGAGAGAAACTGAGGTGATTGACGCCCAAGTCTTTGTTATTTCGGAGTACTTTAGGGAAATTATTTTAATTAAGCTAAATATAACATAGTTATCGACATTTTTCATCCTAGTTTAAGTATTTTTCTAAAACAATTGAAAAATACCCTTCAAGTCAGCCCAGATCCTGTTAATACAAAGTAACTCAAATATTAGAATTATCAAATCTTTTATTTTTTTATGTAAGACTTTAAAAGTTATGTTCTTAAAGGTACCTAACACTACCCATTATTTGTCCTTATTGTAATCTTTACTTCTTTTTTCTACACACCTTATACAGTTACAAGTTGTTTTTTTTTCAGATTGTTGTTATGATTTTGCTGTTTGCACATAAATTTACGTTATAATCTAGATCTAATAAATAATATTTTAAGTTGTATATTTTTGATTATAATGTGTACTGTGCAATAAAAAAATTGCCCTTTTTTTTCCTTGAGAAAATCCTGCATGTGCATAGGACTTCCGCGAGCCTCGGGAGAAGCTCGCGGAGCGTGTTGGATTCCTACCGACTAAAAACCCCAGGGTGGCCATCAGCACTTTGGAGGGGCTCCGGGATCTCCGTATGGAACGCACCGGTGCCCCTTTTGTGCCACGCTCCGAAGAGCCTGCCATAGGGGGGAGACTTGATGACACGATCCCCCCACAACGACGTGGTGCTCACGGCGACGTGGGCCACACCACGCCGTCGTCCTCCTCGGGGTCGCTCGTCAAGGAGCGGGGGCCCTGAGCGTCCCCCCCGAAGCCCCCCCTGCTGACGTTGTTGCAGAGGGGGGGTCCCCGGGCTATTGGGCTGAATTAAATTACCCTAGACTATCTTACCATGACCAAATAGACCGTGTCTTATCTGAAGGACAAGTCAAAAATCTCCGTAACCGGCGAGCGTGTATGAGACGAACTATGAGAGTGGACAAAGCCAGAGAAGTATATAAGGAAAGAACCTGTACTCTCTGCCTACCCGGAAGGGATCTGGCGTGATGATATAGAGATAGAATTTAATTGCAGTTGGAATTTCAATTCTTTGGTTCTTCAATGAAAAATGCCCAACACTGATAGCTAGGAACATCGTGGTGCCACATCGCGACGGGTGTCTTAAAGTCAAGTCGAGTATCAAAAGTCCAAATAAAAGAGGTAAAATGATTATTAAAAACTTTTGGCCGCTGTACATGACAATTTTAAACGTTGCCTCACACTAAAGACTATCTCGAGTCGTAAGCAAAAAGTGTTCTGTTGTCGTGAACACGAGTCAAGCGCAAATACCCACACCGAAACACGTTTCTATGGATCACATAAAAATTTGTCCCGTGCGGAGACCAAACTCATGACTACTTCAAGCAGTAAATCGTGGCCTACGCTGGAATCACTAGATTCAAGCCATTATCAATCACAAACTACAAAAAACATTTTACTGATTGCTATTGCAGAAGCTCTGGCATATATTATATCAATGGATTTTGACAAATTCGTCATTTTGACGGACTCCAAAAGTGCACTACTACATCTAGCTCGGTACACCTCGCATGGGCGAGGTAACCCGATAGCTTATATTATTTATGAGTTAATCATTAAGTTACTTAAATCAAAAAATAATTATTATCCAATGGGTTCCGTCAGAAAGATTCTAGAGTGGAGACCACGTATTGGCAAGCGCAGCGTAGGACGACCGCCTGCCAGATGGACCGACGATCTTGTGAAAATCGCAGGAAATCGTTGGATGCAGGTGGCATCGGACCGGTTACGCTGGAAAGCGATTGGGGAGGCCTATGTTCAGCAGTGGACAAATATAGGCTGAAATGATGATGATGATGATGATGGGTTCCGTCACATGTTCAATTAAAAGGTAACGAGGAAGTAGGCTTATTAGCTAAACAAGCAATAGTGGATGGAGACCAAATTAATATAGCTCCCTTATATTCGGACTACATTTTTCAAGTGAAAAAACTTTGGATAAGTGGCAAGAGTATTTTGATGAACGTTCAAAGGAGAAAGGTATATGGTACCGTACTATTCAACCACACGTCTCGTTCGTTCCTTGGATTGATGACGTGAGTCTAAATAGACCGACTTTAACTGTTGCGCTCAGACTTCGTTCCGGCCACATCCCATCTAATAAGTTCGCACACCTAATGAAAAAATAACATCTCCAAACTGCTCCTACCGCGGAGTTATCGAGGACGTGCCACATATTTTGATGGGGTGTGTTCGGAAGTCGGACTTAAAACGATCCCTTTTTAAATCAAATACCATGTCAAATGTTAGATTATGTAACAGTATTCTATCTAAACCGTCTAGTGCTCAAGCTAAATCTTTATATAAATTAGTAGGCTTTATGTTTAGTAAAAATATGTCTGTAGTGAAATGTATAAGTCGATGTGGTCGCTAAGCGACGAAGCCTTTCAAATAAAGTGAAAAAAAAACATTTTCTGTTACCCGTTATCAGGGGGTCGTTCACATCATCATTCGTCTGTTGAATTCGCTTTACTGTATAAATTTTCGTCGATATTTTTATGCGCTAAAAGTTTTTTCCATAGACACATTAATAATTTTATGACTCGTAGGTTATGAATTCGCATCTTTTGAATCGTAAAAAGTGAAATGGAATTGCATTAAGTTACTGAACTTAATAAATGCACTCCGTGAAGGGATGTTTGATAGTTAACCTTAGATAAAGGCTATTTCAATAGGTTTTAGAATCGAGATGATATAAAAGGTGTACCGTAAAGAACGCAAGACCTCAGACACGCTGATTAGATAATTATTTCACGAATTCAAAACGAAAACCAATTTTTCAAATTTAAAATTTTTAACCCCTTTTTTAAGCTCTTTTACACCCCAATTCACAATGAAACTTGTACGTGTATGTGTGCGTATTGAGAAATACGTTTTAATACAATTGAAATATCCTTATAATATCCATATAATAGAATGACAAAACAGATATACAATGTGAAAGTGGAAGGATGCAGGTACCGGGGAAGACCTAGACTATCTTACCACGACCAAATAAACCGAGTCTTATCTGATGGAAAAGTCAAAAGTCTCCGTAACCGGCGAGCGTGTATGAGACGAACTATGAGAGTCGAGGAAGCCAGAGAGGTATGTAAGGAAAGAACCTGTTGGAACTCTGTACTCTCTGCCTACCCCGCAAGGGATCTGGCGTGAGGTTATAGATAGATAGATAGATAGAAATATCCGTATTGCTTAGAATCAAGAATTAATTTAGTTTATTATAGGAACAGCATTTTTTGCAAATTTAAAAAAAAATTTTTGAAATGAATTCAGTTATCAATTTAGAAAAAACTACTTTCTGATCTTGCGTTTATTATCTTACACGTTGTAGTTACATATTATTACGACGACCACGGTGAAAGGATAGTTTGAGATATTCGGTAGACATGGTTGCCGAGTGGAACAGCTAAAAGGTCATTGAGGGCCATTTTTACCTATTGCCCTTGTATTTATTTTACCCGTATCGCTCCTGTTGCAATTGTCCGACATAAAACGTGTTATTTTATATTTATTAATGTTGGTAATATAGATAGAATATCCAACAAACGTTTACAATACATGAAAATTACTTGTTATTGTTAGAAGTATATCTATCTATCTATATCATCACGCCAGATCCCTTGCGGGGTAGGCAGAAAGTACAGAGGTTCAACAAGTTCTTTTCTTGCAGACATCTCTGGCTTCTGGCTCTAGGTTAGAAAATAACGATTTTCATTTCCTTAGGTATAGACTTATGAGGCGGGCGCCAGGGGCACGGCAGCAAATATAAAGATGGTTTCTCTCCCAATCTTCTGCGATATCTACAGATGTTAAGAGTAGTACCTACTGCCTCGTTGGTCTAGTGGCAAAGCACATCGCTTTGTGATCACGAGGTCCGGGGTTCAAATCCTAGGTCGGACCAATGTAGTTTTTCTAACGAAAAATTCCCAGTATGAGTCCGGAGTCTGGAATTGTGCCCGGTATATGGCAATAGGCTCGCCCGTATTATATGGGACCTAACATCGTTGGCGAAACGTGAGTATACCCAGTACACCTCTGCCACCCCCGCTTGAGGAATATAGGCGTGACGGTGTGTGTGTGTGTTAATAGTAGTAATCTATTGTAAAATGTATACAGTAGCAATGCAATGACCCATGAAAACAACAGCCTTATCTTCTACCTACCCCAAACAAAGAATATAAACAAAGTCATAAAACGACACACCCCATAAGTCACTGAGGATTTCCATACAGAATACACAAGGAACCCCCCACTATTTACAATTCAATCGTTTTGCAGATCTCACAAGATTTCCGCCGAGTTTTTTTCTATATATTCATCATATTAAATTCTCTAGCATTGGCAAGTGAATCTAGATTTGTTTGCGGATAGGAAAAAAGCCTTAAATTCATTTTATATTTTCGTTTTCTTACATCATTGGTTTGCGAGATTGCCAGATTTGAAAGTTTTGTCGAGTTATTTTATAATGTGAAATTGGAATGAGATTGGTTGGAGGTTTTAGTAGAATGAAAGCTTTATCGTAGGGAATGTAGAGTAGGTAAGAAGATAAATATAGAGCAAGCAAAGCGCTGGCATAAAGTAATTTTCGAAATCTATGTTTGACTATAATTAATTATACTGTAATTTTTTAAATCTATATCGACTGCCTCGTTGGTCTAGTGGCAAAGCGCATCGCTTTGTGATCACGGGGTCCTGGTTCAAATCCTAGGTCGGACAAGTGTAGTTTTTTTAACGAAAACTTCCCAGTACGAGTCCGGAGTCTGGAATTGTGCCCGGTATATGGCAATAGGCTCGCCCCCTATTACATGTAACTTAACATGGTCGGCGAAACGTGGGTGTACTCAGTACACCTCTGCCAACCCCGCTTGGGGACTATAGGCGTGACGGTGTATGTTTAAGGCAGATATTTTGCTTAGCACCCAGTCGACATCATTCAATATATACATGTAGCGGCCCCTATACATCGCTACATTGTTGCGACTATCTAGCAATAGATGGTGCTGACGATTCGCCATACATGTCTAGAACGCGATATTAGAGTGCGCACGACGTGTAACATATATACAAGCCTCCGACGACAACTCTCGGGGAGAGTGACAGGCCTGCCAGACACACCACCCTTTTGGCTGGAAGATCTTCCTTTTCACAAATCCTGCCACAACGTTCCTGCCATAAACACATAATATTATATCCTAACATCGTTGATCTAGTTACATGTAGAACGGTTTGCGATTATGTAGTCCTTGTTAAGAATCGTTGTCGTCGGACAAAGTTATGTATTTCCATTGAAAGATCTTAGCAGCAATCTGTATTATTAGGCTCTCTCCTATTTCAATAGACCTAATAACATCAGGGAAACGCGGGTTTAATTGGTACACCTGTGCCACTCCCGTTTAGGGAATATAGGCATGAGGATATTTATTTTTTTACATTTTGTAAACCCGATAATACTTGGTTATGCTATATCAAGCCGAAGCAACCGGTTAGAATACACATCAGGGGCTCGATTCCTACACATCATTTGCAGCAGTACATTTCTGCTTATAAAAGCACACACCACAAAGCTGCTGACGGAGGAAGGTAATGAAACCACAGCCATAAGTAGATCTAGCATTCTATACCTTTTCATCCTTAAACCTTTCCAAAAAAGAAAACTAGCAACTTCACGCCTATATTCCCTAAGAGGGGGTGGCTGCGTACACTAAATTTCGTCGACGATCTTAGGACCCAAAGTACCTCAAAAGCGGTGACCGGATACACTTTTAGACTCTCGAATGCCACTAACAATTTTTAATTAAAATCAATAATACTACTCTATCCAGGATACGAAATCAGGACCTTGAGATCACCAACTCTGCACTTTACCCCATATAAAACCAGTTGGTCTTATAGGGTAAATTGCAGAGTTAGTGCCCAGTTGGGCAGTCCTTTCCAATTACATTTATTATAGGATTTAAGGAAAAACGCACGCGACCACGTATTGGCAAGCCATGAGATGGCCGCCTGCCAGTTGGACCGACGATCTTGTGAAGACCGCAGGAACTAGTTGGATGCAGGTGACATCGGACCGGTTGCGTTGGAGAGCGATTGAGGAGGACTAAGTTTATCAGTGGACAAGTACAGGCTGAGATGATGACGATGATAAGATAAAATCATTATAGCAAGCAGGCTACCCACAAGATGGATCGATGACCTGGTGAAGGTAAAGCTCAACGCATACAGCACGAAGCCGGTCGTCCTGACGATCTTTGGCGAAGGCCTTTGTCCAGCAGTGGACGTCTTTCGGCTGATAACGTCACAGTCAAAGATCATTTAATCTTTACATCTACCACCGTATGGGAACGCGGCCTCCACTAATGACCGGTTTAAATATTTAACTCAAGGATAGATTTGTGTAGGCCCACTTGCACGAACCAGGGTTACCGCTATCTATTAACTAACTCGAGGTTATAACATTAAGTTGAAGGCAATTTAACGTCATAATCTCGAGTTAGTGAATAGGTAGCGCAACCCTTGGTTCGTGCAAGCAGGCCTTACTGTCGGTAAAATCTTGACAGATTTTTCATACAAAAAAAAAAAAAAACACCGACACCTCTATATTCCCCAGAGGGGGTGGCAGAGGTGTACTGAGTACACCCACGTTTCGCCGACGATGTTAGGTCCCATGTAATAGGGGGCGAGCCTATTGCCATATACCGGGCACAATTCCAGACTCCGGACTCATACTGGGAATTTTTCGTTAGAAAAACTACATTTGTCCGACCTAGGATTTGAACCCAGGACCTCGTGATCACAAAGCGATGCGCTATGCCACCAGACCAACGAGGCAGTCACCAGACCAACGAGGCAGTCACCAGACCAACGAGGCAGTCACTTTCATACAAAACATTTAAAAATTCTGTCCGTAGTAGGCAAATCGATCCTTGAGTTAAATATTAAAACCGGCCGTAAGAAGATACGGCGAGAAGCACAGCGGGCTTAATTTGTTCTATTCGACTAGATCAACCCCTCCAAAAAATAGCTCAAACTCGCGTACCCCATATTGCATAATATGCACGTCAACGGACAAGCGGGAGATGAGTTGATTGGTCGAGCGCAACCCGTCCCGCGTCCCGCTACCATCACGAGGGTCAGGTTTATGGCGGTTTATCTATAATCGACTCAAAACATATTTGGGCCATTCGTGTTAATTATTTTTTTTTAATAAAATTAACTTAGTCAAAAAATTACCGCGCGCACCCTTTCATGTAACTTTACCCCCGTAGGCGTACTACTAATTGGGACAGGCTCAAACTCAAACTGAAATCGTTTATTCTGCATAAACCCTGCGGGGGTGTTCTCAAATAGTCATATTTACATTTTTTTTTTATTACTAATCTACCGCCGTATCGGAACGCGGCCTCCACTAATAAAGATCTGGTGGGGAACTCAGCGGGCTTGTCTTTTTTGTCGAATTCTCCATTCATTTTTTCATTTTTTGTATAGATACATAGGTACATTTTTATATTATACAAAATCATTAATGCAATCCAGGTCCAGTGTGATGCCTTACAAATAAGATATAAGTCTAATAATAAAATTATTAAATATGTTATATTGAAAAGCTTGAGGATTCTGGGTGGACTAGTCTCTACACAGCACCCGTTCACGAGTACAACTACTTGAGCAGCCATCACTGTACTAGATGATGACGAATGATGAAATCATCAGTTCTTTCGACAAAATCCAGACATACGCTACGCTTCATACCTATTGTTAGACAAATAACACCGCCACACTGAAGTAGTATAATTAATTAATATGAAACTCGAGTTCGCTGCTGGCTCACGGGACTGGAAAGTCTTAATTGTACTTCACAAACAAACGTTTATATTCTTAGTCCGTTTAAATTATAAATCAAGATATTATTTACTTTGTGCGCTTAATCTTATTAATGGCTGTTGCGTTTTGTTGAATAAGTTTGCTGAATTGATGTTGATAGAGTACCTACTACATTTCAGAAGCGATTTTTGTGTAAAGTCCAGGTGAATCGAAAAGGGCACAAGAGGGGTGTCGATGCACTCCGTTTAGATGCACCGGTGCGTTTTAATAGAAGAATTCGGAGCTCCTCTGCAATTTTTGTGAATAATCAGTCTACATCGTTAAATCTGTCTATCTATATATATCATCACGCCAGATCCCTTGCCGGGATCTATCTTTCATTCCTACCTAACTATCTTTCACCTAACTATCTTTCATACCTACTCGCTTTCTTACTACGCTGTTGCTAATGCGGTCGGTCAGCTTCACTCCGCACATCTTCCGGAGAGCTCGCATTTCTACTGCATTTTTACCATATACATACATATAATATTATCTCTTAAAACCTCGAAGATCTAGTTACGTATAGTACGGTTTGCGTTTGTGTGTGTGTGTGCGTGAATGATCTACGCTGTTGGCCGCCGGAACACTACAGCTTTACCGGACAAGAGGGCGAGCGTGCAACCACTACGCTCGAGCCAGAAGGGCAAAGGGGCAACTAGCTCAAGGGCGCCTCAAGGAGAAACTGCCTCGGCTTGGGCAGTCGCTATGGAGGAGGAAATATACTAGGTGTCTCGCCGTGGTGCTCTGCACTGGCCGGCGGTCAAGTGCTTCTTCGACCTCGCCGGCGAGGTCGGTGTCTGATCCTGTGTATGGTATCTGTATCCGAAAGAAGGAATGTAAGGGCATCGGGAGGGTCTGTGAGAACATGCCGCGGACGGCGGTAGCGACTCATAGGAAGAGAGGTTCGTAGTCAGCGGCGGCTACCGGCTATCGAGTTGTCGCCTTTTTAATAAAGGCGCAAATGGGTTCGAGACCAAGATCGGAATAGAGAGCTCCTCTGCAGTGTGGAAGGATGTCATTACTGTAACTTTATATATATTTTAGTAGGTAAAATATCTCATAAACATGTTTCCAAGATTTTTTTCCTGCAAAGCCTATGAAGCCGTGTAGAACGCGCGTCTGTGTGAGTGATTCTTGTTCGGACCTACTACGGAAAGAAGTCTAGCAAACAGAATATAATCACTACAGTCGTACAAGGATCTTTTGGCCCCAGGACAAAATCGGAACTAACGCTGTGTTCAAGTGAAATGTCACTTCATGACAGTCGCAATTGCAGTTATAACGTAGTGATTATATTCTCTTTGGTTGCAGTTTGCTATGAAAGGACAATGGCAAGATCCCATACATGGTTTTGCCTGATATAAATAATAAAAGTTTATTAGCTCCAAAAAGGTACATCATATGAATATGTCGGGATTGGCTCAGACATCAGAAGTAAAACAGAAGGATAGGTACGGTTATAAATAAATTGTTTTATTAATTTAAACCTTATGACTTAATAAATGAGCCGACACTGAATCAGCAATAATTTTATAGTAGGTGCACGCACAATCAATATTAACATAGATTAAACAGTAAATCAAGATTTTTTTACAAAAGCTAAATAGTTAGCAAGAGTACCGACTAATGGGAATGAGGGAGGCAGAGACTCGTACTGAAACAGCAGTCCGTGCACCGAGACGCATCCGTTAGAAATGCGTGCCGATACAACTGAGCGGCCCGTTTTATACTCTCCAAGCGTAGTGGGAGGTAGGTGGGGGCGATGACGTCCGGTGCACGTGCTGCTAGCGCATGATATCGCCGTCTCTTTCTTGTACTAAATGTCAGCTGCCGCCGTCAAATACAAGATAGATTTATCTAAACATAATATTTGAAGTTGAAGATATCGATTTGAAGCGTCAATGTATGAAAAAATATGAAACTTATAGGATTTCCATTACTTAAACATAAACACCGATAATTTTTGTTTGAGATACCGAAAAAGAAATGATGTTAATATTTTAAGTTTTAAGGTTAATATAAAAAAAGGCATGTAATAGTTAGGAATCATGAGCTATTTATAACTTCGAGGCTTCTAAAACACTCAGCGGTAATCGTAAGTTTCGTACGATAAAGTCGAGTAATTGTGAGGTTTACAATTAAATACAAATTGGACAGCCAGGAAAAAGAGAACACCGAAAACCATGAAGGTAAAATTAACAGGAGGGAGTCATACGACGTTGCCGCTCCGCCGGTCATCGTGCAACACATTGTCTTTTTTCTCTCTCAATTACACGGATCACCATTTGAGTGAATGAGAAAGCTATTGTAAGGTTGGCAACGTCGCACTGTACGTGTGCTTCGTAGCCTGTTGTGTCCGATGTTTGGGCCATAACAAATGCGCCCCGTCCGTGTCAGCGGTTAAAATATGAATGAAAATTATTGTGTTAAGTAAATATACTTTAATACAGTGAAAATATGTCGTGTTGTGCTGTATTTTGTAAATCAAGGACAACCAAAGGAGGAGTAAAAAATCCTGAATTATCATTTCACACGTATGTATTTATTGCCTCTTATTATATTATAGGGAAGTTTCACAGCAAAATTATGGATTTTACATGAAATATATACGTTATTGACGTCATATAATTAATATACGGTGATAATTAACTGAGAGTTTAAAGCTTTAATTTGTATTTTAAATATGCATTATTTTACGCTTCTCCAATAGTGATGTCCTACAGCGCCTATCGCTTACAGTCGATATTAATAAATTAATACTGAAACATAAGCAATTCCTATTCACGTCATACTGACTAAATTACATCCAAATTCGTTTGAATTTGGATGAAATTTAGTAAGGATAGAATATCTAGATAAACACTGTCACGTCTATATTCCCCAATCGGGGGTGGGACCTATTTATGATTATTTCATCTTTATAGCGTTTTCCCTGAAATAAAACACTTAATAAACTACTTACCTCACTGGAAGCTTTATATTGAGATGGCATATAGACCCTCGGTTGCGAAATGAAGTTTTGCCTTTTGGGTAGTACTGCTTATACTGAAGATTAGAGGTTTGAACTCTATATGAGTTGGCATTGTGCCCTCCACCCCGTGAGGGTGCGTTGTATGCCATGCCCATATGTTGATAAATCTGAACCCTGAAAAGCATGTTGATATCCGTGTGATGGAACTATTGATTATCGTGATTTAGAATCCGCGTTTGAGTGCTAAAACGTTTAAAAGGTACCCCCCCCCCCCCCCTTTCATTATCGCCGGCACGCGGTTGCAGTTAGCAAGTAGAAAATCCAAAACCAAGCACAGCACTGCCTCAAGACACCGTGAGCTCATTCTGCATAGATCGGTTAAAAAAAAATTAATTAAAAAGTTTGAGGGTACCCCAGAACAACTATGCCTTATGGACATCTAACACCTCACTCCTCAGAGTGAGGTGTAACTCACTCCTACAATCTATATATATTTAAACTCGATTAGTCGAGCCCGATCTTTTCAGACCATTTCCCGAGAAAATTTCGAAGGAAAATTATAAATTTTCCCTACATTGACATATTTTTGGAACTTTAAACCCCAAAATTTTCAGATTTTTCTTCTGGCGAAATTCCAAATTTGGTATCGTTGCACAGCCCTCGTCAGTTCCTATCCGCAGACACTCCATTTATAGGGGTAGCGCGAAATTCGGAAATTTCGAATACCGAACCGAGGTATAGTGCTGAGTGCAATAATTTGGGTTTTCGTCGATTTTCACTAATTTCTCTTGACAATAGTATATACAATCTATATATATTTAAACTCGATTAGTCGAGCCCGATCTTTTCAGACCATTTTCCGAGAAAATTACGAAGGTAATTTATAAACTTTCGCTACATTGACATATTTTTGGAACTTTAAACCCCAAAATTTTCAGATTTTTTTTCTGGCGAAATTCCAAATTTGGTATCGTTGCGCAGCTCTCGTCAGCCCCTATCCGCAGACACCCCATTTATAGGGGTAGCGCGAACGTTAAAGAAATTAACATTACATATCAAAAAAAGGCGAGTCCCACGAAGCCGAAGAAATCCATGGAACCGCAGTCCAGCAGACCTGTAACAAATAAAACAGAATTAACTCCTACAGAAAAACCAGGATCCAAGGCTAACACACTGTTCCAGGAGGGCAAGGCCCAACTGGAGCAGCATGGAAACCTCAAAACCACGATCAAAGAAAAAGTTATGGCAAGTCTGTCAGGGTTATATGAGATAACCCTCAAACAGAAGGAACAGAGACAGGCACTTGTGTTGCAATTAGAACAGCTGAACAGACAGAAGGAGGAAGAGTTACGGAGTATGCAAACAGACCACCTGAAACAACTGACTGGACTGACGGACACCATTAAGGAAACAAATCTAAGCACACCGGTGAAAGAAGTACTCGCAATAGTTAAAACCATCAGGGACCTGATTTCCTTTGATGTACTAGGGCAAGAAATCACAATACCTAAAGGGGCACCGAAGTGTGACAACATGCACAACCTGGACCAACAAGTACAGGAAGTAAAAGAGCTGCGTCAGGTCTCGGAAGAGACGGGAAAACAGGTAGCGGCCTTAAGGGAGACAACGTCCACATATGCCGATGTCCTTTCGGGACCTGAACGAAGCCAAAAAACACCAAAAGCCCTGCCTAATCACCCCAGTCACTCGATAATAGTGTCCTCGGAAGAGGAGATGAACACGAGTGATGAGGTGCTCGGCAAGTTTAGAAAAACCTTGGAAGCCAGAACAACCGGCTTCCAAGTACAGAAGGTCCGAAAAATAAAAAACCAGAAGGTGGTGCTAAGTTGTCACAGTAAAGAGGACCTAAACAAAATTAAAACCAATCTCAAAGGAAATCAGGAGCTCAAAGTGGGGGAGGCCAAAAATAAAAATCCGCTGGTTATACTCAAGGATGTGATGAGCTATAACACCGATGCAGATATAGTCACATCACTAAAAACCCAAAACGCGGGACTGACAGCCGATGTGACCGGGGAGGACCTAGAGGCGACTGTCAAATACCGCCGAAGAGCACGGAATCCACGCCAAAACCACGTTATATTGGAAGTCTCCACCAAATTCTGGCAAAAACTGAAAACAGCAGGGCGGGTCTTTGTAGACCTACAACACCTGGTAGTGGAAGACCAGTCCCCCCTGATACAGTATACCCGGAGCCTGGGATACGGCCACGGCCGCAAACTATGCCAGGAGACCGCCGACCTGTGCACCTACTGTGGCGGGCCGCACTTGCGAGCAGACTGCCCGAGGAGCACAGCCGGCGAGAAACCAGCCTGCCGGAACTGTACAACGGCGAAATACGGGGACACGGAACACAACGCCTTCAGTTGGGACTGCCCTATCAAGCAAGAACTAGATCAAGCGTAGAATATTGTTAAAGCCAAGACACCACAAAGATCATAATAAACGAAGGAGCCAAAAATAAAAACCATAAAATAATAGAATCAAACCTACAAAGTAAAAAACCGACGACACAAAAACAAATCCAAGACATACAAAAAAGGAATATGCAAAATGCAAAAGATCTAAAAACCTACGTAGGACTGACATGTAAACCTAATCAACACAACGGTAACATAACAATACAAGAGAGAAGAAACAAAACGAAATCTATAAAATCGGCCACCACCGATCTATACAAATATACAAAAATCTGGAAAACCCCAGAAACAAGGACAAATAACACAGCAGTAACAATAATAAAAACAGGAAAACGGAAGATTAGCGGTAAACAAAACTATTCTGAGGATAGTAAACCAATCAAACCCTACTCATATAAGCTTAAAAGGAAAATTAAAATAAACATACCAGATATAAATTCAAACTATAACACAAGTATAATCAAGCATATACTGGGAAACCACACAAAAAGGAAGATACAAATAATAAGAAGAATATACAACACCATAAAAGCAAACTGGAAGAAATATACTCAAGAATCTAAACAGCTATTAAATAACCAAAACATAATACCGGAACTAAACTCAAGAATAAAGAAGAACAAACAGATGGAAGAAATAGTTAAAATCCATATACATCACAAACAGAGAACACATAGACAAATTAAAATTATAATAAAGACTAAAACAAAACATGGATACTCATTTTGGTGGACCATAAAAAAGAAAAATATTAAAATAGACGTCACAGTGAAACGAAGAGATACTACCCACTTAAATACTGGCAGAAGACCATATTTAGATAAGAAATGTTTACACCTAAGAAAGTTACTGGAAAAACATGTACAGAGCGATTTGGGGAGTGATAACCAGCGAAAAAGACCAACTTTTTGCGTAGATCGAGGAACCGCGTGCCAGGGAAATCGCCAAATACTCGGCGACCGCACTCTTCCCGCGGGATAATAGACGCATAAATAATGATATCCATAAGTCTATTAAAGTAACCAGGAATGACAAACAGCAAGTTGCCGAGTAAATTTGAAAATATCATAATAGCCGAAATAAAAACCTCAAACCAATATTAACCCAAAGGCACCAAGAACAAATTGAGTAAAACAGAAACTGCAAATAAAAATCAAATATACTTAGAAATCGCAAACAGAACAAACGCAAAAACCCCCTTATAACCTCAGTCGCAAACATAAAAGAAGTTATTAAAACAACAGAAGTTAAAACTATGAAAATAACCAATAAACTATAAATAATAGGAACACTATAATAAAATAACCAAAAATTAAAACTAGAAAACTAAATAAGTAACGAACCTACAAAATGGCTCCGAAGGATATCGGAGGGCCTCACCTATTCACTCATTATAAATAAAAAAAAAAACACCTCAGTCCTTCCCGTGACCATTGGTGCTGCAAAGCATTGGAAACGTCGGGAACTTAAAATAAAAAAATAAACATCGATAAAATCCGCAAAATAGTTTTATTTCATGTGTAATATCCGCGTGAATCTAAGAACTCAGTATTAAAAAATCTTATTTAAGTACCTTATTGGTCTAGTAGTAAATCTGTGATCGTAGTGAAATCTCCAGGTGATACAACTCGAGTTATTTTAGTTATTACTTTTGATATATTTACACATTATGCAACAGAAAAAATCTGCTACTTTTTAATCTGATGTCTCTTAAAATGAAGAAATTTTTTTTTGTGCATATTAATATAACTAAGGATTTTTCAGAATTAACAAAGTGTAAGATGATATATCTACAATTATCACAAATTGAACTGAACTGATTGCTCCAATGTTTTTTTCTGTATTAATGATTCAACTTTAATTAACCCCTTATACACAAACAGTAGGGGTAGATTAAAAATGGTGTGAATTGATATAATTCCACGTGTGTCAGTGCACACTAATCTTATTATATATTAATAAATGAACATATTTAGTATAGATTCTCAGATAACTTAAGATTTTCTGTTCGGTGAAATAAATATGTTTTTTAATCATCTATTGTCTTTTACGTTAATAAGGCCTGTCCTAGTAATCACTTCCCTATTAAAGTACACTAATGCAGATCCACAAACTCCCACATGAAATTGACACGCGACCCTCAGCGATATGCGCTGACCATACATCCTAGTTTCATGACTAACGTGCATTGAAAAAGCGCACGTGCAAACATAGGATAAATGTGATGTAAAAATTGTTACTACGCCTATATTCCCCAAGCGGGAGTTGGAGTGGTGTACTGTGTACACTCACTTGTCGTTCAACAATGTAAGGTCTCATGTAGTAGTGGATGAGTCTATTGATATTATACCAAGCACAGTGCCAGACTCCGGACTAGATTTTTTTTATTGAATAATTCGCATTATCCGACATAGGATTCGAACCGATGACCTTGTGATTGTTATGCGTATTACCAATGAGGCTTTACTATTGTATTAAATTGTACATACTAATATCGATGTTTACTGATTCGTCTTTAAGATTTGTATCATGATACGTATGTGTGAACTTATATAAATTACTCGTAGTAATTCGAAATCATAATTAAGATGAGTCAATTACGATTTTGCATGAAGTAAATATTTGTTAATCATAAATTATCGATAAATTTTCTTATCGATAAATTCTGTACTAGTAATCACTTGCCTAATCACGCACACTAACGCAGATTCACAAACTCACACCGACATAAAATTGACACGCTACCGTGGCGATATGCGGTGTCTAGGTATATTCTTCGTCTATTCCGAAAACTGTTGGTTGTTTGGTTATGTTATGTTTAGTTGAAGCATAGTTGAAGTTTCGTTGAAGTTGTCAACTAATTGTCAACACAAATGTCATTGTTACCAAGTATTGCCATTACATTTTTTTCCATCAATTCCATATACTATTTAAAACATGAAGGTAAAATTACCTGGAGGGAGTCATACGACGTTGCCGCTCCGCCGGTCATCGTGCAACACATTGTCTTTTTTCTCTCTCAATTACACGGATCACCATTTTGAGTGAATGAGAAAGCTATTGTAAGGTTGGCAACGTCGCACTGTACGTGTGCTTCGTAGCCTGTTGTGTCCGATGTTTCGGCCATAACAAATGCGCCCCGTCCGTGTCAACGGTTAAAATATGAATGAAAATTATTGTGTTAAGTAAATATACTTTAATACAGTGAAAATATGTCGTGTTGTGCTGTATTTTGTAAATCAAGGACAACCAAAGGAGGAGTAAAAATCCTGAATTATCATTTCACACGTATGTATTTATTGCCTCTTATTATATTATAGGGAAGTTTCACAGCAAAATTATGGATTTTACATGAAATATATACGTTATTGACGTCATATAATTAATATACGGTGATAATTAACTGTGAGTTTAAAGCTTTCATTTGTATTTTAAATATGCATTATTTTACGCTTCTCCAATAGTGATGTCCTACAGCGGCTATCGCTTACTGTCGATATTAAGAAATTAATACTAAAACATTAACAATTCCTATTCACGTCATAATGACTAAACGAATTTGGATGAAATTTAGTAAGGATAGAATATCTAGATAAACACTGTCACGTCTATATTCCCCAATCGGGGGTAGGACCTATTTATGATTATTTCATCTTTATAGCGTTTTCCCTTAAATAAAACACTTAATAAACTACTTACCTCACTGGAAGCTTTATATTAAGATGGCATATAGACCCTCGGTTGCGAAATGAAGTTTTGCCTTTTGGGTAGTACTGCTTATACTGAAGATTAGAGGTTTGAACTCTATATGAGTTGGCAATGTGCCCTCCACCCCGTGAGGGTGCGTTGTATGCCATGCCCATATGTAGATAAATCTGAACCCTGAAAAGCATGTTGATATCCGTGTGATGGAACTATTGATTATAGTGATTTAGAATCCGCGTTTGAGTGCTAAAACGTTTAAAAGGTACCTCTCCTTTCATTATCGCCGGCACGCGGTTGCGGTTAGCAAGTAGAAAATCCAAAACTAAGCACAGCACTGCGAGGCCTCAAGACACCGTGAGCTCATTCTGCGTAGATCGGATCAAAAAAAATAATTAAAAAGTTTGAGGGTACCCCGGAACAACTATACCTTTTGGACATCTAACACCTCAGGCCTTCCCGTGACCATGGGTGCTGCAAAGCATTCGAAACGTCGGGAACTTAAAATAAAAAATAAACCGCGTTAAATTCCGAAAAATAGTTTTATTTCATGTGTAATATTCGCGTGAATCTAAGAACTCAGTATTAAAAAATCTTATTTAAGTACCTTATTGGTCTAGTAGCAAATCTGTACCTCCAGGTGATACAACTCGAGTTATTTTAGTTATTACTTTTGATATATTTACACATTATGCAACAGAAAAAATCTGCTACTTTTTAATCTGATGTCTCTTAAAATAAAGAATTTTTTTTTTTGTGCATATTAATATAACTAAGGATTTTTCAGAATTAACAAAGTGTAAGATGATATATCTACAATTATCACAAATTGAACTGAACTGATTGCTCCTTCTGTATTAATGATTCAACTTTAATTAACCCCTTATACACAAACAGCAGGGGTAGTTAAAAATGGTGTGAATTCATATAATTTCACGTGTGTCAGTGTACACTAATGTTATTTAATAAATGAACATATTTAGTATAGATTCTCAGATAACTTAAGATTTTCGGTTTGGTGAAATAAATATGTTTTTTAATCATCTATTGTCTTTTACGTTGATAAGGCCTGTCCTAGTAATCACTTCCCTATTAAAGTACACTAATGCAGATCCACAAACTCCCACATGAAATTGACACGCGACCCTCAGCGATATGCGCTGACCATACATCCTAGTTTCATGACTAACGTGCATTGAAAAAGCGCACGTGCAAACGTAGGATAAATGTGATGTAAAAATTGTTACTACGCCTATATTCCCCAAGCGGGAGTTGGAGTGGTGTACTGTGTACACTCACTTGTCGTTCAACAATGTAAGGTCTCATGTAGTAGAGGATGAGACTATTGATATTATACCGAGCACAGTGCCAGACTCCAGACTAGATTTTTTTTATGACCGAACCGATGACCTTGTGATCATTATGCGCATTACCAATGAGGCTTTACTATTGTATTAAATTGTACATACTAATATCGATGTTTACAGATTCGTCTTTAAGATTTGTATTATGATACGTATGTGTAAACTTATATAAAGTACTCGTAGTAATTCGAAATCATAATTAAGATGAGTCAATTACGATTTTGCATGAAGTAAATATTTGTTAATCATAAATTAACGATAAATTTTCTTATCGATAAATCCTGTACTAGTAATCACTTGCCTAATCACAAACTCACACCGACATAAAATTGACACGCTACCGTGGCGATATGCGTTGTCTAGGTATATTTTTCGTCTATGATTAAAAATGTTTTTTATTTTTTATTTTAACTATTTAGAAATTATTTTATTTATCTTTAAATACAAAATGAATTTTGTGTAAAAACCGGCCGAATTATATTACTGTGTGTGTGAGTGATGTACGCTGTTAGCCGCGAGGCCTTTACAGCTTCGCCGGACTTAAGGGCAAGCCTGCAACCACTACGCTCGAGCCAGAAGGGCAAGGGGCGACATACTCGAGGGCGCCTTGAAGAGGCGCCCTCGGTTGGGACAGTCGCTGTGGGGGGACGGGGTGCACTACTAAGTGCACCGGTCAACCGCCGGCTATGGGAGGGGATCTACGACTACGTCGTCGTCGCCCGTATTCTAAGCGGAAAGAATGGATGACAAAGCATCGGGGGGATTGGAGAGAACATGTCGCGGCCGGCGGTGGCGGCAGGGGTCGGGGGGGGGATCGTAGTCGGCGGCAGCTACGATTAACGGATTCGCATCGGTAGATGCATTCGTGAAGTTTCGTGTTGTCGCCATTTTAATATAGGCGCGAATAGGTTCGAGACCTAGATCGGATTGGAGATTGACATTCCGTACGAACCAGGGGGCTCCTACGGCTTTACGGAGGAAGCGGTTTTGAACCATTTGGAGTTTATCGATGTAATATTTGCACATGTCGTATTTTTAGACACTTCATAAGACACTCAGGTGGAATCTCGCTATTGTTCTTTACCTACGTTCTCGTTTTTTAGTAACCGCGCGGACCCACCTGTTGAAATATGTTCTTGAAAGTAGGGAAATTTCACTAAATGTTAACTCTAGTTTTACACCAACGCCCCCCTGTCCAAGTCATCCATGAGCCAAAAGATCCTTGTCGCACTATAAGTCTAGTATTGAGATGTCAACTGGTTACCAGTTATAATATTTTTCACATAAGATCGGTAGTGACAGTTCTAAGTGCCAAAGGAAATAAATATTTAATTCAATGGTATTAAGGCATAAAGGTGACCTGGTAAAGGTCGCAGGTAGAAACTGGATGCGTACAGCACAAAGCGGGTCGTTGTGGCGATCTTTGGGGGAGGCCTTTGTCCTGCAGTGGACGTCTTTCGGCTGATGATGAATGATGAAGGCTTAAAACCATAAATACAGAAACAGGTCATGCCTCTTATTGCCATTGAATAAATTATAATTTTCTTTGACACTTACAACTGTCACAGTACCCTTCCTTCATGAAAAATACCATAACTGTACTCTAACCTTGCCATATTATTTCATAGATAAAACCTTCTTGTTAAGTAGTTATTTTAATATTCCAAACGCCCTCACTGGGTCCGCATTGTCTAAAATGATCCATTCTCGGTCATCTAAATTGTTATGTGATATAAACTAAACCGAAGGACTGACCGATCTTCTGGTCAAAAACTCGCCTTGTTTTCATGAAGTCGACAGTTCATTCCCGCCTCGTACATGTGGTATTGATATTTGTGATCATATTATTTTATGTTATAAATCTTTCGGGAGGTTGAGGGGGGAATTATTTGGAAAAGTATATAAATGAAACAAAATTTTTTTATACCATTTATTGTACATTCTTTTTGTAACACGATACATTATAAGCATTCCCTATAACACCATCCACATACACTTGCTTGCAAGAAAACTGCATCACTGAATTTATTAGTTAAAAAAAAGTTTACAAAATAACTTATTAAAATTTAATTCTTCACTTTGAAATAAATTTACATATTCCAATCGATGAAAAATTTAATACTTTATTGTACCTTACACCCCATTATTTTCAATTGAGCAAAGTTATATAAAATTCAAGTCATATTAAGTTACCCCTCGTCCGTACGCACCGGCGCTTTTTCAACGCGTTACGCTGAAACGCTGTAAACGCTTTTAAAAAAAAATATACTGTTAGTAATTTGTTTGATTCCGCAGCTTAATTAACACGCATTGAAAGAGCGCCCATGCGAACGTAAGGTACATTTTGTGTCGTGGTACAGTTTTATTGCAACCGAGTGTATAATATCAATCAGTACGTAGTTGTACCAGATTTACAATATTTACTATGAATTCCATTTTTTTGCCAATTCATCCGATAAAATCTAGGTGATTAGAGATCGCACACAAAATATGCAAGAAACATTCGCAAGTGTAGCAAGAAAGTCCTTGTTACCACTGAGAATGCTGTTTTGTTCAAAAGCGACATTCGTCGATTTGGAACTGTATCCTGTATTAGGTACCAGTATTTAATAGTTTCATGTCATAGACTATTTGACTCTTGAAAAAAAGAACCACATGGATCCCGTAGATATGTTATAAGAAGAAAACAGCTAGGATGTTTAACAAATAGATATATTGTCATACATTTATCCTTTTATTCAAGATACTAAAAGGGCATATAAAAGAAAAATACCTCAAACTGTTTTCTTAAATATCCGAAACAAAGCAAATGCTACCTACGCGTATTATATATACGATCCCCAAAGTTTAATCTAACGTATAATACTATGGATTACCTAATATTACATAACTTCGTATAATCTAAACGTAGGATACATATTATATATTATAGTATTTTACCTAAATATACATATTATTGAAGAAAGCATTTAACAGAGGAATGGATAACTATACATCTAAGCTCTTACAAGTTAACGATCTTTTGTCATTAGTAAACGAGATGGTATGACCATGGACCTTTGGAAAGGTCAGTTTCGAAATAAACGGTACTTAAAAAAATACACTGTCACGCCTGTATTCCCCAAGCGGGGGTGGCAGAGGTGTGAGTACACCCACGTTTCGCCGACGATGTTAGGGCCCATGTAAAAGGGGGCGAGCCTATTGCCATATACCGGGCACAATTCCAGACTCCGGACTCTTACTAGGAAGTTTTCGTTAGAAAAACTACACTTGTCCGACCTAGGATTTGAACCCTAGGACCTCGTGATCACAAAGCGGTTTGCCACTAGACCAACGAGGCAGTCAAATATATTTTTAAAAGTGGCCCACAATAGGAATCTTTCCTGTGTCGTGGATAATCGTATCGTAATGTCGTGAACACCTACAGATTCGCACAGATTTGTCCCGTGCAAGGTATAAATCCGCGACTACTAAATTTGACGGACGATTTGGCGCAGTAGTGGCTTAAGCCGTTACGCCCACTGGGTCGAATAGTAGCGATTCGATTCCCGCACGAGACAAATCTTTGTAACCCACAATTTTTTGTTTTAGTCTGGGTATTTGTGGATGTGAAATTTCATGTATGTAAACACACCCACGTCACAGGAATAAAGCCTAGTGTAGGGATATCCATTTGAAGTGTCAATGTATGAAAAAATATGAAATTTATAGGATTTCCATTACTTAAACATAAACACCGATAATTTTTATTTGAGATACCGAAAAAGAAATGATGTTAATATTTTAAGTTTTAAGGTTAATATAAAAAAGGCATGTAATAGTTATCATGAGCTATTTATAACTTCGAGGCTTCTAAAACACTCAGCGGTAATCGTAAGTTTCGTACGATAAAGTCGAGTAATTGTGAGGTTTACAATTAAATACAAATTGGACAGCCAGGAAAAAGAGAATACCGAAAAGTGTTGGTTGTTTGGTTATGTTATGTTTAGTTGAAGCATAGTTGAAGTTTGGTTGAAGTTGTCAACTAATTGTCAACACAAATGTCATTGTTACCAAGTATTGCCATTACATTTTTTTTCCATCAATTCCATATACTATTTAAAATGTTTTTTTTTTATTTTAACTATTTAGAAATTATTTTATTTATCTTTAAATACAAAATGAATTTTGTGTAAAAACCGGCCGAATTATATTACTGTGTGTGTGTGAGTGAAGTACGCTGTTAGCCGCGAGGCCTTTACAGCTTCGCCGGACTTAAGGGCGAGCCTGCAACCACTACGCTCGAGCCAGAAGGGCAAGGGGCGACATACTCGAGGGCGCCTTGAAGAGGCGCCCTCGGTTGGGACAGTCGCTGTGGGGGGACGGGGTGCACTACTAAGTGCACCGGTCAACCGCCGGCTATGGGAGGGGATCTACGACTACGTCGTCGTCGCCCGTATTCTGAACGGAAAGAATGGATGACAAAGCATCGGTGGGATTAGAGAGAACATGTCGCGGCCGGCGGTGGCGGCAGGGGTCGGGGGGGGATCGTACTCGGCGGCAGCTACGATTAACGGATTCGCATGGGTAGATGCGTTCGCGAAGTGTCGTGTTGTCGCCTTTTTAATATAGGCGCGAATAGGTTCGAGACCTAGATCGGAGTGGAGATTGACATTCCGTACGAACCAGGGGGCTCCTACGGCTTTACGGAGGAAGCGGTTTTGAACCACTTGGAGTTTATCGATGTAATATTTGCACATGTTGTATTTTTAGACACTTCATAAGACACTCAGGTGGAATCTCGCTATTGTTCTTTACCTACGTTCTCTTTTTTTTAGTAACCGCGCGGACCCACCTGTTGAAATATCTTCTTGAAAGTAGGGAAATTTCACTAAATGTTAACTCTAGTTTTACACCAACGCCCCCCTGTCCAAGTCATCCATGAGCCAAAAGATCCTTGTCGCACTATAAGTCTAGTATTGAGATGTCAACTGGTTACCAGTTATAATATTTTTCACATAAGATCGGTAGTGACAGTGCTAAGTGCCAAAGGAAATTAATATTTAATTCAATGGTATTAAGGCATAAAGGTGACCTGGTAAAGGTCGCAGGTAGAAACTGGATGCGTACAGCACAAAGCGGGTCGTTGTGGCGATCTTTGAGCGAGGCCTTTGTCCTGCAGTGGACGTCTTTCGGCTGATGATGAATGATCAAGGCTTAAAACCATAAGTACAGAAACAGGTCATGCCTCTTATTGCCATTGAATAAATTATAATTTTCTTAGACACTTACAACTATCACAGTACCCTTCCTTCATGAAAAATACCATAACTGTACTCTAACCTTGCCATATTATTTCACAGATAAAACCTTCTTGTTAAGTAGTTATTTTAATATTCCAAACGCCCTCACTGGGTTCGCATTGTCTAAAATGATCCATTCTCGGTCATCTAAATTGTTATGTGATATAAACTAAACCGAAGGACTGACCGATCTTCTGGTCAAAAACTCGCCTTGTTTTCATGAAGTCGACAGTTCATTCCCGCCTCGTACATGTGGTATTGATATTTGTGATCATATTTTTTATGTTATATCTTTCGGGAGGTTGAGGGGGGAATTATTTGGAAAAGTATATAAATGAAACAAAATTTTTTTATACCATTTATTGTACATTCTTTTTGTAACACGATACATTATAAGCATTCCCTATAACACCATGCACATACAATTGCTTGCAAGAAAACTGCATCACTGAATTTATTAGTTAAAAAAAAGTTTACAAAATAACTTATTAAAATTTAATTCTTCATTTTGAAATAAATTACATATTCCAATCGATGAAAAATTTAATACTTTATTGTACCTTACACCCCATTATTTTCAATTGAGCAAAGCTATATAAAACACAAGTCATATTAAGTTACCCCTCGTCCGTGCGCACCGGCGCTTTTTCAACGCGTTATGCTGATGCGCTGTAAACGCTTTTAAAAAAAAATATACTGTTAGTAATTTGTTTGATTCCGCAGCTTAATTAACACGCATTGAAAGAGCGCTCATGCGAACGTAAGGTACATTTTGTGTCGTGGTACAGTTTTATTGCAACCGAGTGTATAATATCAATCAGTACGTAGTTGTACCAGATTTACAATATTTACTATGAATTCCATTTTTTGCCGATTCATCCGATAAAATCTAGGTGATTAGGGATCGCACACAAAATATGCAAGAAACATTCGCAAGTGTAGCAAGAAAGTCCTTGTTACCACTGAGAATGCTGTTATGTTCAAAAGCGACATTCGTCGATTTTGAACTGTATCCTGTATTAGGTACCAGTATTTAATAGTATCGTTTCATAGACTATTTGACTCTTTTAAAAGAACTACATGGATCCCGTAGATATGTTATAAGAAGAAAACAGCTAGGATGTTTAACAAATAGATATATTGTCATACATTCATCCTTTTTTTCAAGATACTAAAACGGCATATAATAGAAAAATACCTCAAACTGTTTTATTTAATATCCGAAACAAAGCAAATGCTATGCGTATAATATATACGATCCCCAAAGTTTAATCTAACGTATAATACTATGGATTACCTAATATTACATAACTTCGTATAATCTAAACGTAGGATACATATTATATATTATAGTATTTTACCTAAATATACATATTATTGAAGAAAGCATTTAACAGAGGAATGGATAACTATACATCTAAGCTCTTACAAGTTAACGATCTTTTGTCATTAGTAAACGAGATGGTATGACCATGGACCTTTGGAAAGGTCAGTTTCGAAATAAACGGTACTTAAAAAAATACACCGTCACGCCTGTATTCCCCAAGCGGGGGTGGCAGAGGTGTGAGTACACCCACGTTTCGCCGACGATGTTAGGTCCCATGTAAAAGGGGGCGAGCCTATTGCCATATACCGGGCACAATTCCAGACTCCGGACTCGTACTAGGAAGTTTTCGTTAGAAAAACTACACTTGTCCGACCTAGGATTTGAACCCAGGACCTCGTGATCACAAAGCGATGCGGTTTGCCACTAGACCAACGAGGCAGTCAAATATATTTTTAAAAGTGGCCCACAATAGGAATCATTCCTGTGTCGTGGATAATCGTATCGTAATGTCGTGAACACCTACAGAAATATTCGCACAGATTTGTCCCGTGCAAGGAATAAATCCGCGACTACTAAATTTGACGGACGATTTGGCGCAGTAGTGGCTTAAGCCGTTACGCCCACTGGGTCGAATAGTAGCAGGTTCGATTCCCGCACGAGACAAATCTTTGTGACCCACAATTTTTTGTTTCAGTCTGGGTATTTGTGGATGTGAAATTTCATGTATGTAAACACACCCACGTCACAGGAACAAAGCCTAGTGTGGATATACGTTTTTTTTTGAGAAAAAATACTACTCGATCCAGTAAGCGGAGAAGCCTACGTTGTATCCACTAGACCCAGTCGTAGTATTTATTTTAATGAATTACAAGTAACTCTTGCTTTTTTTCGTGTATCTGTAAGAATATTGATACAGAGGAGTTTAGTAAGTTTCAGTAACAATACTGAGACTGGTCCTTGGAAACTTGCGTTATAAAGGTCTTTTTTTTAAAAAAAAAACGTAGCCCCTCATATGGGGCGTTTAAAAACATCAAAATTCACCTACACAAATACCCAGACCAGAACAAATAATTGAGGATCACACAAAGATTTGTCCCGTGCGGGAATCGAACCCGCGACTAGTAGACACAGTGGGCGGAGCGGCTTAAGCTCTTAACCATTGCGCTAAATCGTCCGTCAAGGTCAGTCTCAACTTAGCCCGTTTAACTCTAAGAAAAAGTATAACATCGCTAACCCGTAAGAGGATTTATTTTAAAGGTAAGTATAAAAGCTGCAAGACCGCTGTTCAAAGAATATTATATTTATTCAACAGTTGAGATTCAAAATGTACAGACAACAAGGATAGGACGTAGCGAGTTTGGAGACACTTACAAATAAACACTATTGCTGTATTTTAAATATAAATATTAAAATTTCAGAACCATTATTAAAATTCTGTTAGGTTGTTTTTCATTAAATACGTGAATTTCATTGCTAACAGTACAATAGCTGGTAAATTATTTTGATTTTTTAAATAAATAGTACTTATTTAATGTTAGATATTTACTACTTTCAATCATTACTTCTTTAAGTATTGAACCTATTTCGTAAAGGAATAGAGAATTGTTCCTCTTGACTAATATAATTCAGGGTAGGGCGCTGAACATATGCTTGAGCTGGTACTTTCAGTCCTTAATACATATAATGTAATTAGAAAAGGAATGATCTGAGAAACTCTAATTTTTAATGAATTCTGAGACATATTGAACTGTAAACTTATAAAATAATAGCAAGTATTGAATAGGTAAAAAGATACGTGCCGTCTAGTTTCTGGCCGGATCTTCTCAGTGGAAGCCGCGTTCTGATCGAGCAGTTAATTAGCGCAATGAGTTTGGATTAAAAAAAAATGTAAATTGACAACTTGTTATAGCCCCGCAGGTTTTATACAAAATAAATTATTTTAATTTGGCTCTGAGCAAATTTTGCGCTGCGTTACCCTATATTTTTTGTTAAATATGATATGGAAAAACCTTATATAATATACGTACGTACGCTTTTTGCAAGCATAGATTCATACCAACTCAAACGTATGTCAGATCCTTTATCAAAATCCACAAAAACGAAATATCTTTTTATCATACAAATAAATTCATTTCTTTCTCATTCCAAAATCGTGTATAAACCACGTATGTCCCTGCGTACATAGATGAGCGAGATATAAAGCTAAAATAATAACTTTTTAAATAATTAAAAAAATAGTGAAAGGAATCTGTTTGAGAACGATTGTATGAAATTATATACAAATTATAGTATTATGTAACACGCCATTACTGATGTCCGCTGTTCTACTGTAGCCTGTCCGCTGTGCAACCCTGGATAGAATAATATAAATATATTTTAATAATAATATCAGCCTATACTGCCCACTGCTGGGCAAAGGCCTTCTCTCACAAATCGAGGTGTGAGAGATTAGGTCATACTCCACCACGCGGACCCAGTGCGGATTGGTGCAGGCAGGTTTGTGACCACCTGCTGTTGGAACTTATCAAGCCGCCTATAAGGCTTCCAACTCGGCTTAACGACTACCACATTAACTGATCGGGACCAACGGCTTAACGTGCCTTCCGAAGCGCGGAGACGCTCGAATATGAAAATGCCACAAACGGTCACCCATTCCAGGCCGGCCCAGTCGAACGCTGCTTAACCTTAGTGATCGGTAAGAACACCATCGCGCAGCGCTACGAGCGCCTTAAAGATATGATTTCGAAAAGAATTTATGAGTCCACGAACAGCAAACCAAAATGGTAATCAGTAGGTGACCCGAAGCGGTCGCAGCTCTGTGCGACCGTGGTATTTTTAAGCGATCACCGAGGTTAAGCAGCGATCAGCTCACACGGTCGGAAATGGGTGACCGTTTGTGGCATTTTCATATGCGAGCGTCTCTGTTCCTTGAAAGATACACTAGACTTTGGTCATGATTACCATTTAATGTACCACTCAATGTACCACTGACGGAAGATTAAGCGCAGTGCCGCATTATTATTATTAGCTAAACAACCACCAAACCTTATTTTGGTTTTTTCTCTTTTATTTTTAAAAACGTAGCTCCCACACTAGGATTTATTCCTGTGTCGTGGGTGCGTTTACTAACATGAAAATTCACATACACAAATACCCAGACCGAAACAAATAATTGTGGGTCACGACGTCCCGTGCGGGAATCGAACCCGCGACTATTAGACACAGTGGGCGGAGTGGCTTAAGCTCTTAACCACTGCGCTAAATCGTCAAAGGTTCAGATTCAAACATTGCGAAGTGTTATCATTTTTTGTAGCAGTATATACATTCATAATTTGTGCAAGGAGCTCACCATGAAACAGTTCGTTTAGCATCTCGTCTCGTAGAGTCCCGACCGGCCGATGTATCGCACCCATTTGATCACATCGTGGTCGGAATAGTTCAGCTTAGGCTCGAACACTTTGAGGTATCGGACCTGTCGACGAAATGTTATTATGTCAATAGATGCAAAGGTCTCACTATGTATCGTTCAATCCACGAATACGCCCCCACCCCTTCTCCTAATTGCTTACAGAAAAAATATGTACAATATTTCCTGTTCTGCTTGGGTATGTATATTTTTTAAAAACGTAGTAACTCTCTAGTAACAATTCCTGTTAAATGGATGCGTTTTCAAGCACAACATTCACACACAGAAACACCCAGAAACAAACATTTGTGGGTTACATAAATATTTGTCCCGTGCCGGAATCGAACCCGCGACTACTTGATTCAGTGGACTGAGCGGATTAAGCTCTTTCACATTGACCAAGACGTTCATCAGACATTAGTTATCTCTTATCACTCACATCGTTAAACAGACTGGCAGACCATTGCGAACACTTTCTTGATTATTTATCGAATCTCGTTCTGAGACAATTTATATCACAGAACACGCCTTCAAAGATTTATGCGTGAGTTTGCAGGCTAGTATAAAACGAATGAATATATTCTGTACCTTGAACCCGGAGGGTGCGAATGGCACTTCAAATCCCATGGAGATGGGTGGGCGGGTCCATTTCTTTTTCGTGTCTGTCTCCAATAACTCGATCTCGGCGGAAAGCTGCGTCTCTTTCATGCCCGCCATGCGCTTGATCCTAAGAAATGGTTTAAAATTAAATGCATTATATCATTATGCAGAATCCGTCGTAGAATGGAGAAAACGAAGAGAAAAAAAAACATACACCATTATGGTGGTGGTACAATCTAAGCCACATTACACAGAAAAAGATAACACTTTAATGGTACGTAAAGAGATATCTCAAGATATTTTAGTGAAATTATTTCGTGTTGAGTAAGACAAGATAAGTAGTTCCACTATAGTCCTTTTCAACAGACATGGGTACGTTGACATTTAGAATTTGATGTTTCTAGAAATGTGGTAAGTCAGAAATAGAATCGATTGAATAACGTATCGAGAACATTTATAACAAAGAATGAATCGATATTAATAAAATTAATTTAGGAACAAAAAGAGAACAAAATAAAATAATCTCATTATTTATTAACGTATCAAGCCATTGGTCAGAAAAATCGTCTGACAAATCGCTTGATTCATAGCTTTCGTATATTATTATTAAACACTCTTTAAAACTCTCTGTTTTAATATGTCAAGATTGGGCATCCCGTGTATTTATTAATTCGTTGACCATGAGAATACTAAATATTTCAGTCAGGTACATAGAATCAATTTTGTACATTTTGAAAAACAACATATCGATTATAATGACTTCATTGTGACAGACCTTAAACTGCAAACCATTTTACATAATTGAGTAATAGAGGTCTGTCCAAGAGCGTGCTCGTCGCGACCCCTGCCAGTCATTATGGCTGCAATCTTGGACCGAAGACCTACCGCAGTGCGGGCTAGGGCGTCCCCCCGAGGCGACGCGTACCGACCCGCCCCCGTCGGTACGAATATAGGTGGAAGCGGCGATGGGGGCCGCCACCCATCACGCCGGGCCCGAACTGGCGAGTCGTGGGGTGCAGAGTGCCGAATAGGCACTTGGAATGTAAGAGGTGGTATGGAAGATAAGATGCATGAGGTGATTGATGTAATGAAAGAGAGACGCCTGGATGCTCTGTGTGTAACAGAGACTAAGCGGAGGGGCAGTGAAACCTGTGATCTGCCTGATGGAACGATGGCTCTGTGGTCTGGTGTACCGCAGAGCAGTCGTGCCAGCATGGGGGTGGGTATCTTGCTGTCCCGTCGCCTGGCCTCTGGAGTGAGAGATTATGGCCTGTGCGATGCGAGACTTCTCTGGGTCCGTTTAAAACTGGGTGTCACTAGAGTATTTTTGGTCGCAGCGTATGCTCCCGTAAGCTCGTCGACACCCCAGGACCTTGAGAAGTTTTGGGATAATGTCAGGGAAGTTCTGGATTTGGCTGAGGCTAACGAAAAGGTGATTCTGTGTGGCGATCTGAACGGATGGGTAGGAACCAGGCGGCAAACTTGCGACGCTGCTCTGGGTCCTTATGGTGATAAGAGAGTGAACGATGCAGGTAAGCTCATTGTAGATGTTTGTTTGGAAAGGGGTCTCCTTGTGTCTAATACGATATTCCAGCATAAGGACATACATATGTATACGTGGAGAAGGAATGAACAAAAAAGCATGATAGATCTGATCTTGGTTGATAACCGTCTCCGAAGCAAACTACAAGATACGCGTGCGTATAGAGGCCCCACTCTGGAATCAGACCACTATCTCGTAGTTGCGCGGTTTAGTGGTCTGTTCAGGAAGTGGAGGCACTGGCGAGAGCGTATCCCCTTCGGAGTCCTTGAAAGATTAAAGGTTGAAAAGTTGCAAGATGAGAGCGTGAGGAGAATGTATGAAGACAGAGTCCGGGACAAGCTTTTGACAGCAGGCTCTTCGGACTCAAATGTAGATGAATGCTGGAATAGCCTGAAAGAGAGTTTGGTGGAATCCGCGAAAGAAGTATGTGGTTGCTCAAAGAAGCATATTACAGCAAAAGGTGATGAATGGTGGGATGCGGAGTTGCAAAGCTCCGTAGAAAGTAAGAAGAAAGCGTGGCAGGACTATGTATCTTCTTTGAACCTGAATGCCAGTATGACAGAGATGAGGAAAGAAATATACCGGCAATGCAAGAATGCCACTAAAACTTTAGTGAAAGAAAAGCGTGAAAGAGCCAGCATGATTGAGGAGGAGAGGCTGGCGAAGAACTTCGAGAACAACACCAAACTCTTTTGGAGCAAGGTGAGAAAGGCTCGAGGTGATTCGTCAGGCTCTAGAATGGAAAGGATAAAATCTAAAGATGGTGACATTCTTGCAGACACACAAGCTGTGCTAAACCGGTGGAGTGAATATTTTGGAGAAATGTATGGAGATGACCCGGATGCTGATGCCGCAGACGTGCCTAAAGGCGAGATTGCGGCACCAGAATCAACGGAGGACATCACTATGGAAGAAGTTGAATGGGCGATAGGAAGTATGAAAAACGGTAAAGCTGCGGGAGTAGACATGATATCTGCCGAGATGATCAAATATGGTGAAACTTGCGTCCGGGACGCTTTCCGGGCCCTTGCAAACCTTTGCTGGAGGACCGGTAGAGTCCCTACAGATTGGCGCCGCGCAGTCATAGTACCCTTGTATAAAGGCAAGGGTTCACAATATGACTGCGCCAATTACAGAGCCATCAGTTTGATCAGCTTGGCAGCCAAGGTGTACGGTAAAATTATTGAACGGAGAATGCGCGTGAAGTCCGATGGAATGTTGTGCGAGGCACAAGGGGGTTTCAGGTCTGGAAGAGGATGTTCGGATCAAGTCTTCTCACTCCGCAACATCGTAGAGAAGCATCTGGCAGTGGGCCGGAAGGTTTTCTGCGGTTTTGTAGATCTGGAGAAGGCATTTGACAGAGTTGTGCGAAAGAGACTTTGGGACATTTTGCCAGAGTATGGTATAGATGGCACTCTGTTGCGAGCCGTCCAGTCCACTTATGTGGACTGCAAGGCATGCGTACGGGTGGGTGGTAACAGGTCACCCTGGTTTGACGTTAAAATCGGCGTCAAGCAGGGTTGCGTGTTGTCCGCTAGACTGTTTATAATATATCTGGACAAAAGTCTTCAAAGACTGAAAGCGATGAATGAAGGTGTACAAATGGGTGACTTAGTGGTAAACCATCTACTTTATGCAGATGACGCGGTTTTAATAGCGCCAACAGCCACTGATCTGCAAACACTAGTCACAGTTATGAAAGACGACTGCATGATCAATGGCTTACACTTGAATGTGAAGAAAACCAAGATTATGGTTTTTGAAAGGGAAGAAACCAGAACGAATGTAAGGATTGTGGTTGGTAACGATGTGCTGGAGCAAGTGAATGAGTTTGTATATCTTGGATGCGCCTTCAGTAAGGATGGGAAATACACCGCTGACATAGAGAGAAGAGTGAGTGCAGGGAACAGAGTGAATGGTGCGATGGGAAAGCTACTCGGGGGCCGGCACTTAAGCCATAAGGCGCAGCTGGCCATACATAACGGAGTTCTTGTCCCAACGCTGTTATATGGTAGCGAGAGCTGGGTATGTAAGAAGGAGAATGAAAGTAGGATAAATGCGGTAGAAATGCGAGCTCTGCGGAAGATGTGCGGAGTGAAGCTGACCGACCGCATTAGCAACAGCATAGTAAGACAGCGAGTAGGTATGAAAGATAGTATCGGTGTAAAGATGAGAAAGGGCATGCTCCGTTGGTTCGGGCATATAGAAAGAATGCCAGAGGAAAGAATGACAAAACAGATATACAATGTGAAAGTGGAAGGATGCAGGTACCGGGGAAGACCTAGACTATCTTACCACGACCAAATAAACCGAGTGTTATCTGATGGAAAAGTCAAGAGTCTCCGTAACCGGCGAGCGTGTATGAGACGAACTATGAGAGTCGAGGAAGCCAGAGAGGTATGTAAGGAAAGAACCTGTTGGAACTCTGTACTCTCTGCCTACCCCGCAAGGGATCTGGCGTGAGGTTATAGATAGATAGATAGATAGAGTAATAGAGATTTATTAAGTTTTAGGTTATTTTTAATGATTACGCAAATTTATGAACAGTACATGATTTCAATAAAAAGTAAAGTAGATTTCGGATGTATTTTTATATTCCTGTTTAATTTTTGGATTCTATATTTTTTCAATATTCTTAAAGACAATATGCGTGAAATGGAATATGATCAAAAGTCACCGTACCCATGTCTTGTGACAAAAAAGACTATAGTTTTGTTCACGTAGCTCTCGCACTAAGAATTATTACAGTGTCATGGGTGTGTTAACATTAAATTTTAGTTACTCAGACATCTCTCAGTCGGTCGGTCTGAGGACCGAAAGAAACTTTTGCGTCTCGTACAAAAAATCGTCCTGAGATCGAACTCGCAACTCGATCGGATCGATTTCCAATGGTAGAGTGTAAGCCGTTAGAAACCACTGGAGTCACTAGACTAGTTGATAAAATTATCTGGCAACTTAATCAGTACTGAAACATTTTTCCGCAGAACTGCGAAATGTCACATTTACCCTACTTTCAATCTCTTTCTTGCAAGAAAAGTGATGTTGTCTACAAAATTTCTGAAAATTATGAGAATACATTCGCAGGTACAGCTAGTCTCCTAGGTTACGATGACCTTTGACTTACTTTACAGATAAAATACAGATTATGGCAAGATAGTCTAGGTCTAGTAAATGATGGAACTCTGTACCCTCTGGTTACCCCCCAAGTGATCTAGCGTGAAGAGATTGCGTGTTTTTTTATTATATATCTTTAAAAAGTCTTTATTTTGTAATTGAGAGGACTGTGTGTGTGACATTTACGTTTAATATACACTTCAGTCAAACTACTTAATGCAATGTATACAAAAAGAATTGTAAAACTTTCATTTTAAAACAGTCACCATGGAGTTTCTTGCCCTTCTTCTCCACAAGAATGACATTCCGAAGTGGTGGTAGTCTTTGTTACTATTCTGACGATTCATAAATAGTGTAATGGTTTACATGAATACAAAATATTCTGATTCTTCTTCTCCACAGGAATGACATTCCGAACGGTCGGTAAAGTCTTAAGTAACCACTAACTTTTCTTTCTGGACTATTCATAAGTACTTCTTGGTCTACATGAATAAAAAAACTTTTGATTTTGATTTTATAGAGAGCAAAATTTCAACTCACTTCCAAACGATGGCGTTCTCGGAAGCCTTATACTTGGCCTTTCCTTTCAGGCATATCAGCTGCACGCCACTAGTGTTGAGCGGCGTGGGGATCTTGACCTCGATCTTCTGTCCCAGCAGCGACGGCTTGAAGTTGCTCTTCAGCACCACCTTCACCTCCATCTTGGTGCGGCCCACTTCGCGCACCAGCGGTATCACGCGGAATGGCAGCGATATGTCTTTCGTTGTGCGGTATCTGTTGACAGGATATATTTTTGCGTTTATTAAAATTTAATAAGTAATATAAGTTATATAATAATAATTTGATAGACGACTTGGCCCAGTGTTTCAGAGTTAAAGCTGCTCCGCCCGCTACAGCGAGTAGTGGCAGATCCGATCCCGTACGAGACAGATTGGACAAGCAGTGATAGCCTAGACTGTTGGACTGCAAAGTCAAAGGTCTCGGGTTCAAACCCAGGCACGCACCTCTGTCTTTTTGAAAGCATGTGCGTATTAAAAATTAAGTATCACTCGCTTTAACGGTGAAGGAAAACATCGTGAGGAAACCTGCATGCCTCAGTTTCTCGAAGGTGTGTGAGGTTCGCCAACCCGCACTGGGCCAGCGTGGTAGACAATAGCCTAAACCCTCTGTTTGAGAGGAGGCCCGTGCCCAGCAGTGGGGCAGTTTCTTAACAGAATTTTAAAAGATACGTCTTATGTGGGGATCGAAACTGAATTCTCGAAAGCAATAGACCACTAGTCAAAACATCGATGTCGAAAAATCAAAAAGGAAAACCACATACTCGAATTCTTATTAATTTTCTATTGTGTTACAATGCGAATCCTCGACGCAAACCACACAATAGTTTTTGATGAAGCTCACTTAACTAGCAAATTGCACTTCACTCATAATGCCGGACAACGGATGTCCGGATCGAATTATATCCGGCTATATGGCATATAGCCTATATCCGGCTGCATTAGCCGCCCTGATTTATTCATCTAGAGTCAACATTTCCTGCGCTGTGGATTATCGGCATATGCGACTTATTTGCGACTGTTGATTCATTTTAGGAGAGATTTTAGGGAGATGTTTCGAGAACAAATTTGTTTAATATTATGATTTATGTATGATTATTTGATACTTGCTGTAAGTTTACAAATTCTAATGAAAAAAGAATGAACCGCCGAGTTGACCAACTTGAACTGAGATAAAAAAGTTACCATCATAAAAAAGTCAATCAGATAGGAATTCGTTGCAAATGAAAAAGGTATAATATATATTTCGGAGCTTATGATCTTACTTAAATTATAAATGTAAAAGTTTGTATGTTTGGATGTTTGTTACTCAATCACGCAAAAACGGCTGAACGGATTTGGATGAAATTTGGCATACAGATAGGATAGGGTACCTGGATTTTATTCAGAAATAATATTAGGATCCAGTCTAATGTCCACGCGGCCGAAGTTGCGGGCAGAAACTAGTACTCCATAAAATAATACTTTTCTTTAAAATTTGATTAGAGTAGTCGACGATCGTACGCAGAGGCGTTCAAATTGAGGGGCTTATGTCCAACAGTGGAGTGTTATAAGCTAGGCGATGATGATAACATATTTATTACCAAAAAGTTTAGCCTCTATACAAGGCGTATCGTAATTAACGAAGACCTCAGACACCCCAATAAGATAATTGCTTCACAAAATCAATATGAAAACTAAATTATCAAAATTAAAGTTTTTTACCCGTATTTTAAACACTTTTATACTCTAATTAACAATGAAACTTGTACGTGTATGTATGCGTATTGAGTAATTTAGAAATGCATTTGAAATGAAGTACGACTTAGCGCAGTGGTTAAGAGCTTAAGCCACTCCGCCCACTGTGTCTAATAGTTGCGGGTTCGATTCCCGCACGGGGCAAATCTTTGTGTGATCCACAATTATTTGTCCCGGTCTGGGTATTTGTGTATGTGAATTTTCATGTTTGTAAACGCACCCACGACACAGGAATAAATCATAGTGTGGGGCTACGTTTTCAAAAAAAAAAATAAAAAAATTATTATATCGCTTTGAATCAATAATAATTTTAGTATATTATACCTAAGCTATAGTGTGCCTAAAGGCGTAACAGCATTTTTTGCAAATTAAAAAAAAATGTTAAATATGGTTGGAATCAATTCAGTTACCGATTTAGAACAAACAACTTTCTGGTGTTGCGTTTGTTGTTACACCTTGTGTAGAAAACACAAAACCATTTGCGTTGAATACCGCTAACAATTAGGGCAGAAAGGTTCTCGAGTGGTGACTGAGTATCTGAAGATGTGGGCTGAACAGACCTCTCACAAGACGGGAGTTTTGGCGGGAAGTCAAAGAGTGATGTTGTCAATTTGTTTTCTATCTATCTATCTATCTATAACCTCACGCCAGATCCCTTGCGGGGTAGGCAGAGAGTACAGAGTTCCAACAGGTCAATTAGTTTTAATTACCAAAACTTGTTATTTCGAATTATAATGTGTAATGTTGGTGGAATATTAACCATTATGTGTTCTTATATGTGCATGAGTGAAGGTAATTGTAACAAAATGATAAAACGTGCCTTTTCGATTTCCCTCAAAACGGCCGTCGCAATTGGTATGTAAAGTATCCATCGCTTTACTATCCAGGGTGGAGCACTTCATCAATTTCATTATCATCGTTGTCATCAAGTTCATCGGGGATTTGAATTAATTTAAACAAACATGATTATGCTACCACTGGACACTGGCAAAATACACTTAAAATAGTGTGAAGCGATAACTTAAAGAAGAAGAAGACCTCTCACACGGTGGACTAATGGACCTGGTGAAATTGCTGGTAAAAGCTGCATGCATACAGCACAAAGCCGGTCATCTTGAACATATTCATGGGAGGCTTAAGTCTTGCAATGGACTTCTTTCGGCTGTTGATGATGAATGCAAATATTATATTTTTTTAACAGCCTATACTTTCGATCTTCTGGGCAAAGGCCTTCTCACACAAATCGATTTGAGAGGTCATACTCCACTATGCAGACCCTGTGCTGCAAGTTCACAGACTGCAAGTCTGCAGTCTGTGAACATGTCCTTGACCGCACCCGCCATAACATCAGATTTGATAGACCACAAATCCTCGTGAAAGAACACCGATTCCTACCAAGGATGGTTCGCGAGGCTATCGAAATTAAAAAACATCCTAATTTCAATAGAGAAGATGGCTGGGTGCTTCCATCGTCTTGGGATCCGGTAATTAATATAATCAAATCCGAAACCAAGCATAACACTGCAAGACCTCAAGACACCGTGAGCTCATTCTGCGTAGATCTTTCTTTTTTTTTTTTTTTTTTTTTTTTTTTTTTTTTTTTTTTTTTTTTTTTTTTTTTTAGCCCCACACTAGGATTTATTCCTGTGTCGTGGGTGCGTTTACAAACATGAAAATTCACATACACAAATACCCAGACCGGAACAAATAATTGTGGATCACACAAAGATTTGTCCCGTGCGGGACTCGAACCCGCGACTATTAGACGCAGTGGGCAGAGCGACTTAAGCTCTTAACCACCGCGCTAAATCGTCCGTCCGCGCTAGATCGGACCAACAACAACAAAAATAATTAAGAAGTTTGAGGGTACCCGTGAACAACTATGCCTATTGGACGTCTAACACCTCAGTCCCTCCCGTGACCATGGGTGCTGCAAAGCACTCGAAACGTCGGGAACTAAAAATAAAAAAATAAACCGCGATAAAATCCGTAAAATAGTTTTATTTCTTGCCCTGAATTTCTGGCAAAATCAACATCTGCTCCGAGCAGACCGCTGTTAAGTGTCTAGAAGCTGTTCAGTTTGTGTAGGTACAGAACTAACCTTGGTCTTATTTCTCCTATTATCAGAATGACCAAAACGTTTAACGACCTTTCTAAACTATCCAAATGGGATATTTTTGGTGATAATTTATTTAAATTTAATAGTCAAATTATTCATAACTTTAGGACTAGACTCGAAAAAGATTTTAACTAATTATACTATACAAGGTGTAACATAATAAACGCAAGACCTCAGCCATCCCGGTTAGAGAATTGCTTCATAATTTCAAAACGAAAACCAAATTTCCAAATTTAAAGGTTTTCACCATATTATAAGCACCTTTATACCCCAATAAACAATGAAACTTGTATGGTATGAGTGCGTTTTGAGAAATACGTTTTAGGAATGCATTTGAAATTAAATTATTTTTTTAATAAAAGATTAGTTTTTTATAGTGCACTGAAGGAGTAAAAGCACTTTTTACAAATTCAAAAAAAAAGTAAGATACATTAAAAATTGTTGTAATCAATTCATTTACCGATTTAGAACCAACTACTTCCAGGTCTTGCGTTTATTATGTTACACCTTGTATAAGTTTTTATTAATGTGGGTTATTTTTCTTTTTCTTTATTATAACTTTTATGTGGTTGTGTTTACTTTCTAATTTTATTATAAGACCTACATGTTTAAAAGGTTACCATTAACAAAGTGTGCACGAAGCATGTTTTTCATGTGTTTGTTTTTTAAGTTTTATGTGTCTTACTTGTTGGCGATCCAAATAAAATAAAATAAACTGTCTGTCTGTTTGTCTTTTCCTTTACACGCCCAAACTGCTGAACAGATTTAGATCAAATTCGGCAAGCAGGACATAATTTGATGTGAAATACACGCCTGCACAACTAGTATTGTATTTTTTTTTCATTATTATAGCTTCTTAGACCCATTCAGTTTGATATTCTGAAAGGGTATAAGCCTCCTCTGCCTCTTTTCACTTTTTCTTGTCTTGGGCGTTGCTCGTTCAGTGTTTTCCAGCAGTTTTGATTAGGTCGTCAGCCCATCTTCTCTTTGGCCATCCTATGCAGCCTATTTTCAAAGAGGACCAGGCCACTTTGTGGTTTGTATTGTCCACCTTTTGACCTGGTATCTGGCTATATGGCCCACCCACTTCCACTTAGGTCTCAGGGCATGTTGCAATGCATCTGTGAGTTTTGTTTTTTTATGTGTTAACATTCTTCATTTTCTGTATTTTTCCAATTTATAAGATGCTTCTTTGCTTTGCGTGCTGACATGACAGGAACTTGCTTTTTATTTTATTGTTGAAGACCCATGCTGACCCTTCTAGCTAATATATCAAAACAATATTGCAACTAACCTCATCAGCTCGAACTCTCCATCGGGTGGTATGAATGATATGGAGTGTTCGGTCTCGAACTTGCTGAGCTTGACGCACTGGTGGAACTGGCAGTCGTCGATCACCACCACCGGCTTGCCGGAGCGGGCGGGGTCACTGTCCGTGTTGCCGGATATACCACCTGCAGGTAAGATTCAAAATCTGTATTAATCAATTGTGAGTTGTGAGTGAATAGATCATTTGGTTTGACCGAAAGACCTTTTTTTGTGTGTGATCTACTCAGTTGGCCGCATGGCCTTTACAGCTTCACGGAACAAGAAGCGACGGACCTTTACAGCTTCACCAGATAAGAAGCGAGGGACCTTTACATCTTCACCAGACAAGAAGCGAGGGACCTTTACAGCTTCACCAGACAAGAAGCGAGGGACCTTTACAGCTTCACCAGACAAGAAGCGAGGGACCTTTACAGCTTCACCAGACAAGAAGCGAGGGACCTTTACAGCTTCACCAGACAAGAAGCGAGGGACCTTTACAGCTTCACCAGACAAGAAGCGAGGGACCTTTACAGCTTCACCAGACAAGAAGCGAGGGACCTTTACAGCTTCACCAGACAAGAAGCGAGGGACCTTTACATCTTCACCAGACAAGAAGCGAGGGACCTTTACATCTTCACCAGACAAGAAGCGAGGGACCTTTACAGCTTCACCAGACAAGAAGCGAGGGACCTTTACAGCTTCACCAGATAAGAAGCGAGGGACCTTTACAGCTTCACCAGATAAGAAGCGAGGGACCTTTACAGCTTCACCAGATAAGAAGCGAGGGACCTTTACAGCTTCACCAGACAAGAAGCGAGGGACCTTTACATCTTCACCAGACAAGAAGCGAGGGACCTTTACAGCTTCACCAGACAAGAAGCGAGGGACCTTTACAGCTTCACCAGACAAGAAGCGAGGGACCTTTACAGCTTCACCAGATAAGAAGCGAGGGACCTTTACATCTTCACCAGACAAGAAGCGAGGGACCTTTACAGCTTCACCAGACAAGAAGCGAGGGACCTTTACAGCTTCACCAGACAAGAAGCGAGGGACCTTTACAGCTTCACCAGATAAGAAGCGAGGGACCTTTACATCTTCACCAGACAAGAAGCGAGGGACCTTTACAGCTTCACCAGACAAGAAGCGAGGGACCTTTACAGCTTCACCAGACAAGAAGCGAGGGACCTTTACAGCTTCACCAGACAAGAAGCGAGGGACCTTTACAGCTTCACCAGACAAGAAGCGAGGGACCTTTACAGCTTCACCAGACAAGAAGCGAGGGACCTTTACATCTTCACCAGACAAGAAGCGAGGGACCTTTACAGCTTCACCAGACAAGAAGCGAGGGACCTTTACAGCTTCACCAGATAAGAAGCGAGGGACCTTTACAGCTTCACCAGATAAGAAGCGAGGGACCTTTACAGCTTCACCAGATAAGAAGCGAGGGACCTTTACAGCTTCACCAGACAAGAAGCGAGGGACCTTTACATCTTCACCAGACAAGAAGCGAGGGACCTTTACAGCTTCACCAGACAAGAAGCGAGGGACCTTTACAGCTTCACCAGACAAGAAGCGAGGGACCTTTACATCTTCACCAGACAAGAAGCGAGGGACCTTTACATCTTCACCAGACAAGAAGCGAGGGACCTTTACAGCTTCACCAGACAAGAAGCGAGGGACCTTTACAGCTTCACCAGATAAGAAGCGAGGGACCTTTACAGCTTCACCAGATAAGAAGCGAGGGACCTTTACAGCTTCACCAGACAAGAAGCGAGGGACCTTTACAGCTTCACCAGACAAGAAGCGAGGGACCTTTACAGCTTCACCAGACAAGAAGCGAGGGACCTTTACAGCTTCACCAGACAAGAAGCGAGGGACCTTTACAGCTTCACCAGACAAGAAGCGAGGGACCTTTACAGCTTCACCAGACAAGAAGCGAGGGACCTTTACAGCTTCACCAGACAAGAAGCGAGGGACCTTTACAGCTTCACCAGACAAGAAGCGAGGGACCTTTACATCTTCACCAGACAAGAAGCGAGGGACCTTTACAGCTTCACCAGACAAGAAGCGAGGGACCTTTACAGCTTCACCAGATAAGAAGCGAGGGACCTTTACAGCTTCACCAGATAAGAAGCGAGGGACCTTTACAGCTTCACCAGATAAGAAGCGAGGGACCTTTACAGCTTCACCAGACAAGAAGCGAGGGACCTTTACATCTTCACCAGACAAGAAGCGAGGGACCTTTACAGCTTCACCAGACAAGAAGCGAGGGACCTTTACAGCTTCACCAGACAAGAAGCGAGGGACCTTTACAGCTTCACCAGACAAGAAGCGAGGGACCTTTACAGCTTCACCAGACAAGAAGCGAGGGACCTTTACAGCTTCACCAGATAAGAAGCGAGGGACCTTTACAGCTTCACCAGACAAGAAGCGAGGGACCTTTACATCTTCACCAGACAAGAAGCGAGGGACCTTTACAGCTTCACCAGACAAGAAGCGAGGGACCTTCACAGCTTCACCAGACAAGAAGCGAGGGACCTTTACAGCTTCACCAGATAAGAAGCGCGGGACCTTTACAGCTTCACCGGACAAGAGGGCGAGGGACCTTTACAGCTTCACCAGACAAGAAGCGAGGGACCTTTACAGCTTCACCAGATAAGAAGCGCGGGACCTTTACAGCTTCACCGGACAAGAGGGCGAGCGTACAACAGGTACGTTCCAGCCGGAAGGGCAAGGTGACTACTAGTTTAAGGGCGCCTTAAGAAGGAATGTTTGAGACCATTCCTTCAGGCAATTTTTGAACATATACTTTTTAGTAATATGTTTTAAAATAGTCCAAGCCGAGGCCTTCATAGGCCCTTTGCGCTGTCTTCGTACTAGGAAAGTACTAACTCCACCTTTTCCAATAATATTGGTTTTTAGTGAAAAATCCTACAAAAAAATCGCTTACATCTATCAATTAAGACGACAGCTCGGTCCAGTGGTTAATCTTAAGCCGTTAACATCGTCGGCGAAAAGTGGAATCAGTGTAATAAATAAAATATAAACAGAAAGCCAGTCCCATAAAACAATTAAGTTAAAAGACTATCCCACTGAGTTTCTCGCAGGATCTTCTCACTTTCCGATCCGGTGGTAGGCGTAGATAATGAAATCATTTATGACGTTTTTAAGAGCTCTTGTAGGCGTAAACAATAAAAGATATTTGAATTTGACTTTACTGGATCCAGTAGTCGCGGGTTCCATCACAGCACGTGACAAACCTTTGTGTGACACAAATTTTAGATTCGAACTGGGTATTTGTGCACGTGAAATTGTTTGTAAACGCACCCATGACACAGCAATAATTACTGATTTTTTATATTTAAAAAAAGACGTAGCCCTTCACTAGGATTTATTCCTGTGTCGTGGGTGCGTGTACAAACATGAAAATTTACATACACAAATACCCAGACCGAAACAAATAATTGTGGGCCACACAAAGATTTGTCCCGTGCGGGAATCGAACCCGCGACTATTAGACACAGTGGGCGGAGTGGCTTAACCTCTTAACCACTGCGCTAAATCGTCCGTCAACCGTCGGTGTGGGGCTACATTTTTTCACTACCAGTAAAATAAGTTATTGATAAGCACCCTTAACTCAGTAATGTGCTGCCCATGTCTATCCACTACACTCACACTTCGCACCTTCAGAACGGGATAGACTTAACTCAAAAATCTAAGAAATCGAGTTAGGTTCTACAGGGCCATTAAAAGGTACGCTCTAGCTGGTGAATATTAAAACAGTGGCGTTATTATGGTAGAATTAAGAAATACAATATCTCTATACGGTCTCTTTCACTTTCCCTCCCTCTACCCGTGCCACTCGGTTCTGAAGGGGCGCGAACTTGATTTTTTGAGATAAGTCACTACTGTTCTGAAGGTGCGACTTGTTTATTAAATTTGTTGATATCATCATTTGATATAAATAATAATAATATTAGCCCTGTTAAGAAACTGTCCCACTGTTGGGCACGGGCCCCCTTCTCAAACTAAGAGGGTTTAGGCCATAATCCACCACGCTGGCCCAGTGCGGGTTGGCGAACTTCACACACCTTCGAGAAACTCTTAGGCATGCAGGTTTCCTCACGATGTTTTCCTTCACCGTTAAAGCAAGTGATAATTAATTTTTAATACGCACATGGTCCGTGCCCGGGACCTCTGACTTTGCAGTCCAACGGTCTAACCACTAGGCTATCACTGCTTTTCATCATTTGATATGGGCCTAATATTATTACACACTATCAAAACGTTCTTTCATACTCTCTCGCTTCCTTCATTTTACCTAAAGTAAATTAACTCACCATTTCCTTTTCCCTTGGCCTCCATAACAATCTTATCGTTTATGCCGAACTTGCACTCCGGCATGCCGGACAGGTAGGACTTCATCACCACTTTACCGGCCACATGAGCTGATAGCACTTGACCTGGGTTTCAAACAAAATATGTGTACAGTCCGACAAGGATCTTTTAGCCCGCGCCGAAAATCGGAACGAGTGCTGTCATCAAGTGAAATGTCACTTCATGACCATCACAGAGTTACCATTTGCTATAAAATTTACCCAAGTTTTTTTTAATTAGTAACCTGTTGAAATTTTTCAATGGATGTAGGAACATTTTATTAAATGTGGAATGAGGGTTATCATTTAGTAAAATTTCCAAAGGTCAATGTCCTCCACGGGCCAAAAGATCCTTGTCACATTATAAATAAATAATAACACCGTCACGCCTATATTCCCCAGAGGGGGTGGCAGAGGTGTACTGAGTACACCCACGTTTCGCCGACGATGTTGGGTCCCATGTAATAGGAGGCGAGCCTATTGCCATATACCGGGCACAATTCCAGACTCCAGACCGCACTCATACTGGGAATTTTCGTTAGAAAAACTACATTTGTCCGACCTAGGATTTGAACCCAGGACCTCGTGATCACAAAGCGATGCGCTTTGCCACCAGACCAATACACTAAAGATATACAAATATACTAAAACTACAAATGATTCTTCAGAACTGCCTCGTTCTGAAGAATCATTTGTAGTTTTAGTATAGAAATTTTTGTAATAGCAATTACAGTTAATAATTATTGGCATAGGTATATTGCATCCCTGCTTCCTGGAATGCCAGTTTCAAATGGTATACAAAAAATGAATTAATTATATATTACATTGTGAAATTCTGTAATTAAATCTCTTACAACTTCTTACGAGTATCTGTGGACCGTTGCCTGAATCTATGTGTCGATCTTTGAAATATTCTAAGCCACTGATATAAAGTGAATGCCATGTTGTTTGCGAAAGCAGAGATAATTGAAAGGACAGGCGAATGGTCGCCCACTTTAATGGAAAAGAGACATACCTTGTGGTGACATAAGCAGGTTAACATACTCCAGAACATCCAGGAATAACTCATTGCGTCTATACTTAATGCCTTCACGTCTCCATCCGATCTGCCCGGTCACCTAAACACACAGACAAAAAGATATAGAATTTAATAAAACATGTAATTAAATGGCTTACATTTGAATGTAAAGAAAACCAAAATTATGGTATTTGAACGGGAAGAAACCAGAAGTAATGCAAGGATTGTGGTTGGTTACGATGTGCTGGAGCAAGTGAATGAGTTTGTATATCTTGGATGCGCATACAGTAAGGATGGGAAATACACCGCTGATATAGAGAGAAGAGTGAGTGCAGGGAACAGAGTCAATGGTGTGATGGGAAAGCTACTTGGGAGCCAGCACTTAAGCCAAAAGGCGCAGCTGGCCATACATAACGGAGTGCTTGTCCCAACGCTGTTATATGGCAGCGAGAGTATAAGAAAGCAAGCAGGTATAAAAGATAGAATCGGTGTAAAGATGAGAAAGGGTATGCTCCGTTGGTTCAGGCATATAGAAAGAATGTCATATACAATGCGAAAGTGGAAGGATGGGTAGCGGGGAAGACCTAGACTATCTTACCATGACCAAATAGACAGAGTCTTATCTGAAGGACAAGTCAAGAGTCTCCGTAACCGGCGAGCGTGTATGAGACGAACTATGAGAGTGGAGGAAGCCAGAGAGGTATGTAAGGAAAGAACCTGTTGGAACTCTTTACTCTCTGCCTACCCCGCAAGGGATCTGGCGTGATGATATAGATAGATATAATTAAATGCTAGTAAGGATAAAAAAGGTTCCTTATTTCCAGATTGATAAAGTGCTTATTGCCTCGTTGGTCTAGTGGCAAAGCGCATCGCTTGGTGATCACGAGGTCCTGGGTTCAAATCTTAGGTCGGACAAATGAAGTTTTTCTAACGAAAACTTCACAGTATGAGTTGGGAGTCTGGAATTGTGCCCGGTATATGGCAATAGGCTCGCCCCCCATGTAATCATGGGACCTCGTCGGCGAAAAGTGGGTGTACTCAGTACACCTCTGCCACCCCCACTTGGGGAATATAGGCGTGACCGTGTTATTTTTTTTATAAAGTGCTTATTTTAAAAAAAAACTACAGAGGAGGGTGGTCCCCATTACAGGCTAACTATTTAATTTTGTAGGGTTCATGGTCTTGGAGAATCAGACTGTCGTCTTTAATCACATAAAAACTATTCATATTAAAATTAATAATATTGAGAAAAGTAAAAAATATCAATTTTTAAATGATAGAATTCGGTATAGGATAACTTATTCACCTGTGAAGTAATCTGGGCCTGTTCCTCCTTGGAGGCAGACTTGATACCCTGTTGAGTGATAAACGTCTTTAGGACACCAGTGTCAGAGTTTTGTGGGTAACCAAAGTCCAGGATCTCTGTAACAACATATAAAAAAAAGATTTATATTTATTTTCAGAAACAGTTGACTGCCTCGTTGGTCTGGTGGCAAAGCACATCGCTTTGTGATCACGAGGTCCTAGGTTCAAACCTAGGTCGGACTAACTAAACTTTTCTTTTCTAACGAAAAATTCCCAGTATGAGTCCGGAGTCTGAAATTGTGCCTAGCATATGGCATCGCGCATATAGGCTCGCCCCCTATTACATGGGACCTAACATTGTCAGCGAAACGTGGGTGTACTCAGTACACCTCTGCCACCCCCGCATGGGGAATGTAGGCGTGGCGGTGTTTTTTTTTTAGAAACAGTGGAATTATTTCTCACTATATTATAAAACAAAGTTCCCCCGCCGCGTTTTTCTGTTTGATTTTGTGTGTGTGGGTGTATGTGAATGATCTACGCTGTTGGCCGCGGGGCCTACTGTCTGTCTGAACGCGATAAACTCAAGACCTACTGACCTATTAGGATTTTCATATGGTTGTCACCAATGTACAGTGATTCAAGAAAAAGGTTGGTGTGTATAATTCACCCGTGCTAAGCCGAGGCCGGTCGCTACTAAATTATAAATTCTATCTATCTATCTATATCATCACGCCAGATCCCTTTCGGGGTAGGCAGAGAGTTCCAACAGGTTCTTTCCTTACATACCTCTCTGGCTTCCTCCACTCTCATAGTTCGTCTCATACACGCTCGCCGGCAATGAAGAGTCTTGACTTGTCCTTCAGATAAGACTCAGTCCATTTTGTCATGGTAAGATAGTCTAGGTCTTCCCCGGTACCTCCATCCTTCCACTTTCGCATTGTATATCTGTTTTATCATTCTTACTTCTGACATTCTTAAATTACAAGTTAAAGCAATATTGAAGCTACATAATATTAACTAAGTTTCTATGATACAAATATCATTGAATATTACTACTAAAGCATAAGCAGACAGACAGAGAATACAATGCAATATACTTCATTGCACGTAAAAAATTAACAACAAAAATACTGAACATAGTTTATTAAGGTAGTACAGTAAGGCATCCTTAACGCTTAAAGTCTAGGCAACATAAGAAACATGAGATATCAGTGATCTTTATGTGAAAACTCACAGAATCTGACATTCACATACAATAAGCAATCATAATCCATGTATTGTCTGAACGTGTATGAGACGAACTATGACAGTGGAGGAAGCCAGAGACGTCTGCAAGGAAAGAACCTGTTGGTACTCTGTACTCTCTCCATACCCCTCAAGGGATCAGGCGTGATGATATAGGTAGATAGATAAAACCAGTTACACCCTATTACATTGAAACCAACATCATAGGTAAAATGCACCTCTGCCACTCCCAGATTGGAGAACATAGGCATGATGGTTACATTCGAGTGTGGGTGTTTTGCTCAAAATGCAGACTTAGAATTACAAACAAATGCACAATCAAATCTATATAAATATACAAGATAAATAATTTTATACTATTTTTACTTGTTTATATTTAAAAATCATTTCTACAAACCATCAAGCAACTCGTAGATGAGAACAAAGTTGTTCTTGATGTTTTCCTCGGATATCTTGCCAAAGTATGACTGCATCACATCTATAATCTTCAGTAGGAACTCAAACACCATGGCCGCGTTCACATTTTGCTTGGTTACCGCTGCCAGCCAGATGTTTGCACGCTGTTGATTAATTACTTATTAGTAAGAATGTATTATGTTTGAAAATTCATTGAAGAAATGTATATCCCCTAAGGATCAAGACCCAAAACTGTGAATGGTGTGATCCAAATCTTCAGCACAGAGAGCTGCTCTTCTAATGCCTGCCATGCAAGCTCATATATTTCTGGAATGCGATGTCGCATAATAGTTTTGTGTTCAAGCCCTAAAGATAATTATTTTAATTTAGAAGCTATCACAGAAGGAACTAAAACGCCAACTCTAGGCTTGATTTAAATTATTAAAAAACTACCTGTATCCGGTAGCTGAGTTACAGGTACCGGATCGTTATATTTAAAAAACTACCTGTACCCGGTAGCTGTGTTACAGGTACCGGATCGTTATATTTAACAAACTACCTGTACCCGGTAGCTGAGTTACAGGTACTGGATAGTTATTTGTACCCAGAAGTCCATTCGCTGTGTTTAGGGATGTTTTTCATATCCTTAAGCTTTTTTGGGACAAAAGGTAGACTGTCTGTGTCCTTTCCCTGGATAAAATATCCTTGCCGAATTTGATCAAAATCTGATCAACAGTTTGAGTGTAAAAAGGTAACAGACGAACAGACAGACAGAGTTATTTTCGAATTTATAATATTAATATGGAATATGGATAGTATGGATTAATTAGCTCATAAGGTGTTCCATAACACAATCGGATCAAAATTATTGTGCCAACAGTCTAAAGGATTAATTGGTTAACCAGCTGTTACCTGCGGCTATGCATGCATTTATTTTGTAATTTGTCATAGGGAGACCAGCCTTTCTCGGATGGCACAGATACTAGTACAGTATTAGTACAGTACTAAGACACCTCCATATTAAGTATCTTTAAATCTGTTCAGCGTTGCTAGTATGGAGAAATAAAAACTATTCTGCAAGAATCATGCATCTGTTCATCATTCAACATTTAAGAGTTCCCTCTCGAAAAGACAATCTTGACTGCATCATCAGTTTATGCAAAAAATCATAACTGAGTATCTAAATCAAATGCGTATAAACAATTGTGGTGCATGCAATTAACCACTTAAGAGTTTCTTCATGAGGAGATGAACCCGAGTCCTTTATCAGTACATTTAGGAATTCATGTGTAGGCAAAATCACACATTTAACATAACATTACAGCTCGAGACTAACAATGTGGTATGATAATCACAGATTGCTTCATTTTTCCAGGATAAAAAGTATTCATTATTTTAAGTAAGGGTTTTTACCATACCAAATTTTGTTGAAATCCGCTAGGTAATTTTTCCGTGATTGAAGCACAAAGAAAGACAGACAATAATTCCAAAACAAACTGTTTCGGCCTCTATATCAATAAGGAAATGTACCCCATTTTATTTTGAAAAAATATTCAATGTACAGGTTCAGCTCACTTACAATTTTATTATATGTATAGATAGATTAGTGCATGGAAACTACTTCTGGAACCTTGGTTCAGGAAATAGTTATCATACACTACTATATTTGTTCTACATACTATAGGTACATACTATATTTAGTAGGTACCAACTAAAATATAGTACATGGCTTCTTGCATACTACTATTTACCAGTTAGGTCTCACCCCGGCTCTGACGGCATTTCGAATCGCGTTCTGAAATGCCTGCCCGCCCAACTCATCTGCCTCTTAGTGGCCATATTGAACGCCGCCATGGCGAACTGCACCTTCCCCGCTAAGTGGAAGGAGGCGGACGTCATAGGCATTCCCAAGCCCGGCATACCTCGCGAGCTACCGCCCTATCAGTCTCCTCAACTCCCTGGCCAAGTTATACGAGCGCTTCTGGCGAGGCTCAAAGACTTCGTAACGTCCAGGGGTATCCTTATCGACGAGCAGTTCGGCTTTCGAGCCAAACACTCTTGCGTCCACCAAGTGCACCGCATCACGGAGCACATTCTCTCCGGTCTCAATAGACCCAAACCCATCTACACGGGCGCCCTCTTCCTAGATGTCGCGAAGGCATTCGACAAAGTCTGGCACAACGGCTTGATCTACAAGCTCTACCAATTGGGTGTACCGGACAGACTCATCTTACGAGACTTCTTGTCGAATCGCGCCTTTCGTTATCGCGTCGAAATGACGCGCTCCACTTCCCACTCCATCAGTGCTGGAGTCCCACAGGGCTCAGTTCTCTCTCCGCTCCTGTTTAGCCTTTACACGAACGACATTCCTCGTTCGAGTAAGGCGCATCTAGCCCTATTCGCGGATGATACCGCTCTCTACGTCTCGCATAGGAATAAGGGTTTCATTACCAGAAACCTTCAGGCATCCGCCAATTCCCTAGGGAATTGGTTCAGGAAGTGGCGTATTGAGGTGAACCCGGACAAGAGCGCTGCGGTGTTCTTCTCCAGAGGTGCCACCCCGCGCCACTCCCTGCGCCGCCCTAGAAGTAATCTCGGCCAAGTGACCATGTTCGACCGACCCATTCCCTGGGTCAAAGAGGTCAAATATCTAGGGGTCACCCTAAACAGTACCATGTCCTTCGGCCCGCACATCAAGCAGGTCCGTCACCGAGCATCATTTGTGCTCGGTTGCCTCCATTCGTTAATCTGCAAGCGGAGTAAAATGTCCCTTAGAAATAAGGTGACACTTTACAAAACTTGCGTTCGACCCATCATGACTTATGCGTGTGTTGTGTTCGGGCATTCGGCCCCCTCTCACATCGATAAACTCCAAGTGGTTCAAAACCGCTTCCTCCGTAAAGCCATAGGAGCCCCCTGATTCGTACGGAACGTCGACCTCCACTCCCGATCTAGGTCTCGAACCTATTCGCGCCTTTATTAAAAAGGCGTCAACACGTCACTTCGCGAACGCATCTACCCATGCGAATCCGTTAATCGTAGCCACCGCCGACTACGATCTCCCCCCCGACCCCTGCTGCCACCGCCGGCCGCGACATGTTCTCACCGACCCCCCCGATGCTTTGTCATCCCTTCTTTCCGCCCAGAATACGGGCGACGACGACGACGACGTAGTAGTAGATCCCCTCCCATAGCCGGCGGTTGACCGGTGCACTTAGTAGTGCACCCGTCCCCCTACAGCGACTGTCCCAACCGAGGGCGCCTCTTCGAGGCACCCTCGAGTATGTCGCCTCTTGCCCTTCTGGCTGGCTAGAGCGTAGTGGTTGCACGCTCGCCTTTAAGTCCGGTGAAGCTGTAAAGGCCTCGCGGCCAACAGCGTACATCATTCACACACACACACACCCTATAGCAATTCTTCTATAGCATTTCTTACCAGTTAAGTCTTAACCCTACAGCAAACATTATCTACAAGCTTAGATTCTATTCCTAAATAAGCCTATAGTTGGAGAAGGCTCAAGTACCCTGGAGAATGTTGAACTCAATTTTTGGAATGTTAGAGATGAATGTTGTATGGATAAATTTATGCATATCTTTATTGAATACTTGGTCCAATTTGAGTAGTAAGGTATTTTTTAATGTGGATGAGTTTTTAATATCTTACCTTGATGTGAAAGAAGGACGTGCGCGCAATATTGGTGACTGGCGATCGGACCTGCTGCCTCGCATGAATAACGTTGACGCGAAACGCGTCCACCGCATTCCGCCCTATATCATCGCGGTACACCCGCGAGATAAGGACCTCGCCCTTATGATTGTACACGAACAGGCCACCAATCATCTTGACTTAGGCCTGCAGAAAGAAAAATCTTTTATTCACAAAGTACCCTTTTGGATTTCCCTCACACGGACGTACGAATATATCAATAATATAAAACGGTGGATGAAGAAGTCAGTACGGACGCAATTTGGGTGATTGTGAATCAATAGTACAGACTTAGGACAGGATATGGCTAATAAAACAGCCGATTTGTGGGCAGTAATAGGAAAATGTAACCGACGATTGCACGTTATCAACTCACCTGCGGTGTTTCAGAAAAATACATTAGGTTAAAAATTCATGAAATTAAATTCGTATCAACGTAAAGTAATGGATAATCTCATTTTTTCTTTCAAGAAAATTCGGTAAAATTATGACGATACCCGCCCCCAAAATGAAACGTCAATAGTAAAGAGCACACAGATACAAAAGCTAATTAATTTCTGCTGGCAACACACATATTTTTTGAAATTCAAATGAACTTTGATTTATAGTGTTGTCAATGAAATAACCGGTGACAACTGCCTTCCGACTTCCGAAAAATACCGAAACTGAATAAACTAGATATTTTTGTTAAATCTCTGTAACTATAACATTCAATGTTAACATTAAACAAACCTAAAAGATTTTTTGATGTTACTTTATAGTACGTGTTACGTTAAGTGACTTTAAACTTACGTCTCATGAATACAGAATTTATTTATGAGCTATTCTATGCAGTTATTTTTGTTTTTGCTATCAAAGAAATAATGTTTGGCAAACGCATAACTCTATTTAAAATAAGCATGGTTTGTTATAGTACATCAAAGTATTTACAAAGTAGTAAGCTAACAGGGTAGGTTGTCTCGCACACATGTCGCGAGATATATAAAATATAAACCCTATGAATTAAAACTATTTTTGATTTTTAAATTCCCGAGGTTTCGAGTGCTTTGCAGCACCCATGGTCACGGAAATTAAGCTGTAAAGGCCCCGCGGTCAACAACATAGATCATTCACACACACACGATCACGGAAGGACTGAGGTGTGTTAAAACGTCCAAAAGGCATAGTTGTTCCGGGGTACCCTTAAATATCTTAATTATTTTTGCTGGTCCGGTTTTATTTTATGTGTAATATTCGCGAAAATCTAAAAACTCAGTATATAAAACTTAGATGAACTTAGTCTAAGGTATAAAACTATAGGGTAAAAAACAATGACTTAGGCCTGTATGGAAAAGTATAAATCAGCCAAAGTAAGTTAATACATAGCAAGGTTTTCACTGCCAACAAGTACCTAAATATAAAATTTACTGGCATTGAAATAAAGCCAAAAATAAATAAATTTATATCTTAGGTAAATTTATGATTTAGCACAATAATTTAACTGTAATATGTTTAAATTATAAACCCTAGGAAAGTCTCCTTGTCAACCATTGCAAGGCATAAGCCAACTATACGAGATAAAATCAATCAAATTACATTCCTTTTTAAATACTTATTTGTTGGTAGAGATTACATTTCTTTTTCGATACTTTTTCTAGGTAGGTAAATAGAAAACCCACTATACAATAAGAAAAGAAAAACAACAAAATAAAACAACAATTCATATTTGCGTGAATTCCCACAGATAAGTACATTGCGAAGTAATTGTATACAATAGTATTTTTCTCTATATTAAAGTCATAAATCGCTACACAAATATAAATTCTTATCGCTCTATGGCCGCATAATGACAAATTCATTTATTAATTCTCACAACAGTTTTCATTTGACTGTCAGGCAGTTCGTACTCATAACTTTATATTTATTTTACCGCCAAAATCATAGGCCAAAATGTTGCGGTATTTAATTATTTATAGTTCGTTTTTTATATTATTTACTGCCAGTATGTATGTTGTTGAACCCGGACCACGGTTTCCACCGACAAAAGGGGAAGTGTGGCCAAAACCGCAACAGGAACAAAAAAGTAATACTTATTACCGATTGGTGCCATCAGCATTAAAATTAACGGTAAGCATGTACATGAATTTTTTTTAAAAATAGAATTGTATATTATACACACATTTAAAATTAAGAAAATAAATGAATTGGACTGCGTTGTTAAAACTATTGATTTTTTTAAAGAACGCAGTTACAAAAAAATAAAGCAGTGGACTTTTAGTCGTTAAATAATTATAGATATCCTGTTCTTAATTGCACTATGACTAATTTCTTTAATAATGGTTTATAAAAATTCAAGTAAACGCATTATATTCATTCTAAGGTTAACGCACACAGATAACCCTGATAAAATTATCTAAATGAATAAGAACATGCGCAAAACAATTTAATTAACGATCACGATAAGGACTTATTAGTATTAAATATAATATTATTATGTATATCTACAATATTTAAAAAAAAAATCTGACTTGTTTATTTCTACGTGAATGTTTGAAATCCGCATTAATTTACATATTACTTAAATTTTTAACATTCATTATATTTTTTTTATTGACGGACGATTTAGCGCAATGGTTAAGAGCTTACTAGATACAGTAGGCGGAGCGGCTGCCCACTAGTAGTCGCATGTTAGATTCCCGCACGGGACAAATCTTTGCCTGAACCACAATTATTCCTTTCGGCCTGAGTATTTGTGCATGTGAATTTTCATGTTTGTAAACCCACCCACGACACAAGAATAAATCCTAGTGTGAGGTTACGTATTTAAAAAGAAAATAGAAATAAATTGAAATAGAACGTTTACGTTATATTACCGTTGGTATATCTACCATAAGGAAAAGATTGGTTTAATATTATATTGCTGGGAAAAAATACCGTTTATGCTCTCGTTAAATAGGTATATATTCGAATCTAAATTTTGTTATTCAATAACAATGAAACTCAGGCATGCAGGTTTCCTCATGATATTTTCCTTCACCGTTAAAGCAAGTGATAATTAATTTTAAATACGCACATGCTTTCGAAAAGACAGAGGTGCGTCCCTGGGTTTGAACCCGAGACCTCTGACTTTGCAGTCCAACGGTCTAAACACTAGGCTATCACTGCTTTGGTGTGTGAAGTTCGCCAACCCGCACTGGGCCAGCGTGGTGGACTATGGCCTTAACCCTCTCAGTTGGAGAGGAGGCCCGTGCCCAGCAGTGGGACAGTTTCTTAACAGGGCTAATATTATATTATATAACAATGAAACAATTTTCAGATTAAGATTCTCAGCGCTTGATATATTGCAATTAAAATAAATTAACATCTATATTTCTATATACACCACGTGGGAGTGGCAGAGGTGTACGGTGTATACCAACTTATTGTCGACGACGCTAGATTCCGATGTATTAGGGGCCTATTGGCATTATACTTACACAGGATTAGACACCGACCTCGCCGGCGACGTTGACAAATCCCTTTCCCGCCGGCCGGTGCAGAGCACCACGGCGAGACACCTAGTATACGCCTTCCCCCGTAGCGACTGCCTAAGCCGAGGCCGTTCCTCCTTGAGGCGCTTTGAGCTAGTTGCCCCTTCCCTTCTAGCTCGAGCGCAGTGGTTGCACACTCGCCCTCTTGTCCGGTGAAGCTGTAAAATCCCCGCGGTCAACAGTGTAGATAATTCACACACACACACACGCCATTGTACAGAGCACAATTACTTACTCCAGACTGCGACTGAGATATTTTTCGAGAGAAAACCGTGGAACAAACACAATTTGTCCGACCTATGATTCGAGCCCAGCACTTCAGTACGATCTTCACCTTCCTATCCAATCTTAAAATTATTCGGCTAAAGTTGGATCACACACACAGTCGCTCTAACTTCATATCCTATACCATTACGAAGTAGGAAAATAGAACCACCTGATAGGTATTTAGTATTATACTTCATCTAGAATGGAATCAGTCTCTTGGTCTTTCTACAGGTAAAAGCTCAAACATGCAAAATTTTAACAAGCGCAATAGACCGATACACGAACATGCTAAGGAATTTGCACCATATTGCTCGGCGGCACAACAAAAGAACCCGATTCTCCACAGCGCCGCCTGAGATTGCTGACGAGAACTTTAAGGGAACCTTCGAGGAACTGGAAATATATCTCAATTCACCATGCGAGAATTATCCGTACTTAGAGATGGATGAGATGTGTAAGTTCTTAGGATTAAACTAAACAAAGTTTCATTTTTTACGGTGAGGAATGCCCTGCTTAGGACTTTTGCAAGCTTCGAGGAAAGCTTGCGGGGTGAGTCAGACTCCTACCCACTAAAAACCCTACGAAGCGAAACCAATATAGACACTTCAGACGGACTTCAGAATTTCTGTAAGAGCAGCATCTGTACCCCACATGTGTCTTGTTCCTTAAAGCCCAGCTTCGAGGGAAAGACTTGACTTGCTTGCTACACCGAGTGATGCCGACGACGGTCTACCAAAACACCTTCTGTTTTGGTACACCGTCGTCGGCATTCTACCAGTAAACCCAGATAGGAGAATGCTTGTTACATCAAACATTTTAAAAGAGCAATAACATATATATTTCTAAAATCGGACTTTCGTTCACCACGTAATGAACGAAATAAAGATCGTTAGAGTCGTTCGAAAACTGTAAGTACGATTTTTATTTTTTATACCAATCTTTTATGAACACTATATATATCCAGTTTAATAAATTGAATAATTTTTGTCACATATTCGATTATCGGACTAATGGTAGGACTAGACTAATTAAACCTTGTATATAGTACTCTGTGATTAAACCTCACTCACTACTGACCTTGTAGATTTAACGTCTCATTTCAATAAATCTAGATTATTTACATCCTTATGATCATATCGTTGTAGAAAGTGGTAAATATAAAATGGATTGTAAATCCTAGACCACTTTTCATTTCCATGGCGCAGTGTTGATAAATAAGCATTGAATGGTCCCTTGTATTCATTTGTTAGTATGCTTAAAGATAAGACTGCCTGGCTGACCTCAAGCGATTAGATTTATATGACCTGTGTTCCATTGAAACTTTGTTTGGATATTCTTTGTTATTTCATGTAACTAGTCATATCACAGTCAGTCTGTCTTTAAGAATCGTCCTCAGTATTTTTCTAGTCGCAAATTCGTAATATTAAAGTCGTAATATAATTTTATTTTATTTTTGTCTACATGCAATTTCGTAGCTCTTTTTAAGAATTGTTGAGTCAAAAACCACTGACTCAATGATATTAGCCCATTTGGTACCTATAATACTAACTTATTAGTAAGCCTCTTCTGATTACGTTCTAGGTATTTAAAATATTAAGATAATTCTCGATAGTTTGAGGTATAATTTAGAAAAGAATAACGCACCTATAAATAATCTTACAACGCCGATTTTGTTAAGTCGCTAAGCCTAAACAAATCGCTCACTTTGCTGCGATTTTCAAAATGATGTTGTAGGTATAATAATATATAATAATAATGAGAAACTGTCCCACCGTTGGGGCCCCTTATCAAACTGGCCACGGGCTTAGGCCATAGTCTCGCTGGCCTATTGCGGGTTCGCGAACTTCACAAACCTTCGAGAAACTCTTAGGCATACAGTTTTCCTCACGTGATAATTAATTTTTAATACGCACATGCTTTCGAAAAGACAGTTATATGCATAACTATTGAATAATTAAACGACAGGGCCCTTAATCACTAACACAATTAAACCATCTACGTTATGATTGAAATTATCGTTAAAGGTTTGGTCAAATAGCCGACGGAGCGCGACGGAATTTTCGGCTACGATCGGTCGTGATATTTGCCGTCGCGCCGGGTGGGACTGCGCTGTGTGGCATCTCCAGTACATTTCAGAACATCAGAGATGTAAAGGCCTCGCGGCCAACAGCGTACATCACTCGCAAACACACAATTCAGAACATCACAACTCCCCAAGCCGCGCTACCGTCGCGCTTCCATCGCTCTGCTTCGGCTATGTGCTGAAACCTTTATGCCACAGAACTACTATACTCCTGTGGTATATTATGCAGTTATCGTAACGCACTGGTTTACTCTTAGCGAATAAAGGCCCTACGCAAGATGGATAGCTTGTCCGTTTTTCCAAGGACAGCGTTACCACTTGACTTTCATTTATCAAAAGGCCTACTTCATTTTAGATAATCTCACGATATCAACGACGTCGACACTCAAGAGCGGGTCAATATGGGGCATCTTGAGAGGGCTGCAGTCGTTTTCGCAACTGTTCTACTTGTCTGACAATTACGCAGTGAGTATTGTAGACAACGTAATAAACGACAAAGTAATTTAAGTCTGTAGAAGAGAATGGGAATATCGTTAAAGTTTTCTTATTTAACATTAGAGACTTAGTGTTACCCAAGTCCTACACCTATTGAGAAAACCTTTGGATTATAAAACTGCGAATGACTCCTTCTCCTCCTACCCTGCAAGGGATCTGACGTCACCTCCAATCTTAGAATACTGCGAATGAATATAAACTCTATCAGTTGGTCATTAAAAACTATTTACCCAAACTTTCTTCGAAGCATAATCTACTGTTTCAATTGTCATCAAGTCATCTCAGATCAAGTGAATTCGATGCCCACCCGAAGCGATAATGCTTGTTGTTTTTAAGAATCATCAATCTATTATTGAGTTTCAAATCTTACGAAAATCTTTATCAAAATACACTTTGCAGGACGTTTTCATCAATGTAACAGAAATTGTCGATTTCCCACAATACGCACACCGAGGCTTGCTTCTGGATACCTCAAGGCATTATATCTCTTTGTCTAACATACTGAAAACTTTGGATGCGATGGAAATGAACAAGATGAATGTATTCCACTGGCATATCGTGGACGACCAGAGCTTTCCGTACCAGAGCAAGAAGTTTCCCCATTTAAGGTAAATACCTACTTAAATAGCTTACGGAAGACGAATCGCCGGTAAAGCTCTATTTATTATAAAAATTCCAACAAATAAATAAATTTCTATAGGCGAAAACAAAACTCAAATCAAGATATCTACTGTAGAACTGTGGCTTAGTATATTGTAGTAAAAACTATCAACGTTGTTCTTTCATCGTTTAACAATAGTCGATTCGTCATAATAGATAAGTAATCATTATGAAATCGCTACCATGTTAAATTATGTTATTTATGACTATCCCTTAATTAAAAAAAGGATCTTAGATAGATAGAGTTCATTTTATTATATACTAACACAAACACAATACAACAAACAAAGAAAATAAAAAAATCATGCATACAATGGTAGTACAATTGGCGGTCTTATTACTAAAAGCAATCTCTTCCAGACAAACAACTTCTTAGATACTAAAGTATATAGTCGAAGGAGGCCATCGAGACGGTTTTCTAGTGTGATAAAAATCTCGCATACCTCAGAGCACTCAGAATATTCTGAAGACTCTCCTGCGAAATCAGAAAACTGTACTTTAACTATGACTTTTTTATGGAACTAAGCCCGCCACATACTTCCACCATTGTAACTCCTATAAGCCAGCTGCAAGCTCGAAGCTAGATCCACAATGGTCTCCTTAGATGACTGGTAAAGGTACCAGTTTAAAAAATAATAATTTACTCTTAAAGTTGCCATGTCCGGTGAGAAATTGAGCCACACAGTGGTCAACGTCCAGCCATGTTTTCGCCAAACGCTCATATACGGACGGAAAGAAGAATGGACGGAAGTGTTGTTGTATTCCATCTTTCTTGCCATTCGGTTAGAGGAATTTCTCTTCTAACTATTACTATATATCTCCATATTTCTTATGTCACTATGCATTATATCATCGTCATAAGCCGAAATACGTCCACAGCAAGACGAAGGCCTCCGCAAATCGCCACGACGACACTATATAACTGCACCATTATCATCATGAAATAGATAGTGGGTCCCACCAGGCAGCAAACGACATCGCGGCAGGCCCAGAAAGAGGTGGCGAGACAAGCTGGACTTCTATGATAAGGACTGGCATCGATTTGCACTGGATAGGGATAGATAGAAGAAGGGAGGGGAGGCCTTCGCCTTGCAGTGGGAGACTACAGACTTATAATAATAATAACTATCATTATTCCGATAGTCATATCAGTTAAAGACCGAATACGAGTAGCGAAGAGCTTCGATAAACACCTTGAAAATTTCTCGCTAGGCAGTTGGGTGAAGGACCTGATACAGAAGGCGGTAGTATTGGACACGGCACGCATTGTGAGGACGTTCCTCTTTTCGGAGCCCTGACCACCCGGTAGCTCCACCGACAGTGAAGTCTACAACGCAAGTCTTCGCTGTCGGTGGAGCACCCTATTTTATATAATAAAGTATAAGAATAATTTTAGTATAAATGTATATATTGTAAGAAAATGTAAATAAAAATGAAAATAATAATAATAGATAGTAAGTCTCTGTTTATTCTGTGATTTTCACAGTGACCGCGGCGCATACTATCCGACGATGATTTACACAAAGACGAATATCAACATGGTGATAAATTATGCAAGAGACCGGGGTATTAGGGTAATTCCAGAGTTCGATGTACCAGGTATGTATTCTCAACCAAAAAAAAAAATACAGCTCAGCTACAGTAACATTATCGAGAAAACATACTGTCACGTTCTATTACAAACTTTTATTTTCCTGGAATGTTCATATGTCTGTCATTCTGTCTATCTTTCCGGTTCAAATCTTGTAATCCATTTGTAAACCACTTGCAGGTATCCGATTGAACCGAAATTGGTATACGTATGTAAGTTCGGTGACAATGCAATGCTGTGGTAACTACCATAGAGCTGGTCTGATGATGGAGACGAACGGTAGCTATAGGACAAAACATATAAACTGTACAACGTAACCCCCTCGTGTTTAGGCTTGGTAGATTGGTATTAACAAGTTCTATACAACCAGATAGTGTTCAGAGTCTGATAATGAAGCCAAAAGACCGCCAATGTAACCACCCAACTACTCAATATAACCCCATCGTGTTTGGCCTCGTTGAATTCGTCGCACGACGCACGCACGCACGCACATTGGATCGTAACATCCACGGCGAAAAGAGGATGTACATGGTGTTTTGTACATTTTGTTTATACTCAATTTCTTTCAATCAGTGGTCGTCTATTAATCACGTGATGTATTTTAGCAACTTTTTGATCCCTCCTCCCACCTGGTAATACGTGGTGAGGTTTAAGACTAACCCCCTCTCCCCTTACCCAAAATCACGTGTATTTTGTGGTACAAAGTATCTTTAAAAAATTTCAAGGGCGTCAAGGTGACGCGCCTCTTTTCGGTTTAGAAATCTTCCGTTGAATGCGAGATATTTCACCATATCCCCTTCCCCCTTAGGAAATTTCGTGATTTTTCCGAACCCCCTCCCCCCTTTCGAGTCTCTCTTGATGATTAATGGACCCTAATCAGTAAAAGGACTTTTTGTAATGTATCGTTTTTACTTCAGGCCACACCAGATCCTGGGGTGTAGCATACCCTAGCGTGCTAACCAAGTGCTACCAATACGGCGAACTGATCGGCCTCGGCCCCATGGACCCTACGAACAACGCCACGTACAAACTGCTGGAGACCTTGTTCCAAGAAGTGCAGGACCGGTTCCCTGATAAATACTTCCATGTTGGTGGTGATGAGGTGGAACTGAAGTGTTGGTGAGAATTTCAATGTTTCTTCTCTAGATTCAAAGCCGTTTTATATATTTAAATATGTTCATACTGCTTAGTATATGCTCTAAGTACTGCCTCGTTGGTTTAGAGGCGCATAGTACTAGTGGCAATCATAAGGTCCTGAGTTCGAATGCTAAGTCGAACAAGCTGTGCTTTCTCTATAAAAAAACGCAATCACAGTCTGGAGTTTAGAAGTAGCTATTTTGTAGTAATGCTTGCAGTAGCTATTTGGTCCTTCCCTTTAACACGGTCGAGGGGGGTGATGCTGGTGTTGCTTGCGGAGACTGGTCCATCCAGAATCCTATAGCTTGTCAGTCTTTAAATATATTATTATTAGTCTTATATCTCAGTCGTAACGCATCGCACTGAAGCTGGATTGCATACTTAATTTTGTATAAAATAAAAATGTATCTATATAGAAAATTATGAAAAAATGCATAGATAATTAGACAAAAAAGACAAGCCCGCTGAGTTACTTACCGCATTCTCTTAGAGAAGGCCGCGTTTCGATCTGGTGGTAGATTAGTAAGTTAAAAAAGTATGTTAGTATGACCATTTGTAACTACCCCGCAGTGTTTAAACAAAATAAATAATTTGAGTTCAAGGTCTATTATTACTTTACATTAAGTATCAACATTATTTTTCAGGGACTCAAACCCCGAGATTGTAGATTATATGAGGACCCACAATATATCAAATACTAATGAGCTGCATGCACTTTTCATGAGAAATGTCATTCCACTTCTTGGAGACCGGTCCAAAGTAATCGTGTGGCAGGTAACTGATTCTTCCAATTCATTTTCTTACAAGAAACAGTGTGAAATACTCGCGAAAGAGCCCAAAAAACCGGACTCCTAAATAGCGATATGCAAATATATATGATAATTTAAATCATAGTAGGTAGGTACATGTGCCAAAAATGTAAGACTACATTAGACCTTTGCCAAACAATTATTAAAAATAATCACAAATACTAAGACTAAATAAGAACAATTTTTATTGTATAAAACTTGTTACTATATAATGTTACAGGAAGTGTTCGACGAAGAAGTACCTCTGTCAAACGATACCTTAATTCAAGTTTGGAAAGGAGGAGAGGTCGAAGAAATGATCAGAGTGAGTTTTTTCTTAAATATACACTTCTGTTACAATACTCTAAAATACTAAAAAAAAAACCTACCTACATTACTTTTTAAATTGTTAAACAAGCAACACCTTATCAACGCGCGTTGTAAAATTTTCGTTCTCATTCGACTAGTGATTACCATACTACCTATATCTATGGTGATTAAATTAACATTTATTCTATCACTATTACCATGTCCCCGAAGACATTGACGGAGTCATTCGGTACATCATACATTGATTATACATTTAGATTATATACATATATCAAAAATACATCAACAAACAGCCCACATATAATACTGCTGCTTTCACCTCTTTTTTTACCAATAGTAAAAAAGCCCTACGTACCGAAATATTCATAGGCAAAGAAAAGAGTTAATATTCCCCCATCTGGCTAACATATGATTTTATATACATGCAAACAATTAAAATCTAGACAAGGACTTTTGAACAGGAAAGTCAATAGTTAACGTTAATAAACAATTATTTATCGTTTGTTTGTGTGTTATCAGCCAATCCCGCGCAACCTCCTTGACCGCAGTTCATTGAACATGCGCTAGAGTAAATGATAAAATATTAGGTACCTCGGGTCATTAATTAATCAATAAATAAGATGAAATTGCATATTTTGGCAAATAAAGTGAATTTTAAATAGGTAGTGAGTATTCCAAACCGCCCAAATTTGCAAACTCCCGCCTATATTTCTCAAGGTTAGTTCTATAGCTCGACAGATGCCACGATTTTGACACACCTCTTTCGCTTCATTCACATTCATATATCTCTTATGCGTTGATTTTGAGTTGATTTTGAATGCTGCGTAGGTACATGATTTACAAAAAGGTCATTAATGGCCCTGATAGGGTCTCCTTGGGTGAAACCCAAATGAAAACCCGTAACTATAGTAGTTTCTGAGTAGATAAAAGTTTACATTTAAATCGAGAAAAATAAAGATATAACTTTTTTGTTGTTTATAAAAAACGATAATAATTTGATTAGTTGATTCGAAAGGTTTGAAAAACTAAAAACGTTCGGCTTCTTAAGCCTCTGACCGTACGTTATTGTCTTCACCAGATCCTGTCAGCGGGCCACAAGCTAATCTTCTCATCAGCCTGGTACCTGGACCATCTGGACAGCGGTGGTGACTGGGAGAACTACTACGCGGCAGACCCTCGACAGCTGATACCGCGATACCACAAGGATCTCGACTTGCAGGATATAGTGGGTGGTGAAGCTTGTATGTGGGGGGAAGTCGTAGACGATAGGAATGTTATTAGCAGGTACGTTTTCATCTAAAGGGTGAGTCAAGAGTAATGTAACCTAAGAGTAATAAATCTGTAATCGGTAAGCGTGTATGAGACAAACTATGATAGTGGAGGAAAAGAGAGGTCTGTAAGGAAAGAAATTGTTGGCACTCTGGCTGGACTCAATGCTTACCCCCGTAAGGAATGTGACGTGATCATATAGATAGATGTTTTCATATGAGATGGAGAAGAGGCATGATGGGAAAGTCTGGTTTTAGTGTAGTAAAAATTCCACATACGTTAGCCATAGTGGATTCTGGTTTATAAGTGATAATAGTGTAAATATGGAGCGGGCTTAATTTCCTCTAAGTTCTGAGGTCTAATCGAGATCTTTAGGAGTTAAGAATATACCAGGTTGTCTGACACGATTACATAGATTTGTTGTGGATACGACTTTCGCACGGAACAAATCCTCTAATAACACATGAATATTTATTTTTCGACCTTGAAATTGGTTCCTGTAAACGAGTGCTGCCATCACTAATTTTAGAAAATCGGTAGATGAAGAGCCGAAAATCAGTAGTCTGGGATAAATACCCCTGGCCTTTTGTACTTTCTTACACGCTAACCTGCATATTCCTATTATTACACATATTTTGGTCATAGTGCCTTTTTTAGTCTTTCGTGGTGGAGTTTCTAAACTGAAGTCGTCTATGCAGCCCGCCATACCTACTATGGAAAACACCGTGGAACCTAATTGTTAGCTGTCGATATATCTGTCAGCGCTCAGTCAGACTCAATAACGTACTTTTATAAATATGGTTTACCTCAAACCTCGGTGGAAAACGATTCTAATATGATGTCGTAATGTTTTGAAAAGTAAGTAGATTTGAAAAGTACCGTGGTAGATAGGTAGACAGGAGGAAAAATAGGTAGATCCACTAAAAAGTTGGAAGATGTAACAACACTGCTGTAAACGAACTTTGTAGAAAATCGAAATTCTTAGTGTGGGCCAAAGGTGTTGGCTAAAAGTTTAAATTTTTCAAATTTACATTTGCAGAGTTTGGCCCAGAGCCAGCGCAGTCGCTGAAAAACTATGGAGCGCACCAATTAGCCGCTATGACATGTACTACAACACGATATCGGACAGAGTCCGCTATCGCCTCGAGGAGCACACCTGCCGTATGAATCGCCGAGGGGTGCACGCACAGCCACCAAACGGCCCAGGGTTCTGCCTTGCAGAATAAACCAAATTTTTGTTACCAAATCTTCCTTAAGTTTTGGTTTTAAGACACATTTATTGCTTTGTAAGACTATTAAATGTTTAGATTAAAATTTTCTTTATTATGATTACAGACTTCTTTTTTATTCATATATACCATCACGATCACCTAGATAGGTTCTGAAAACTAAATCAGACTATCTTACCATGAGCAAATAGACCGTGGCTTATTCGAAGGGCAAGTCAAGTGTTCGTAACCGGTGAGCGTATATGAGACGAACTATGACAGTAGAGGAAGTCAGAGAAGTCTATAAGAAAAGAACCTGTTGGAGCGCTGTACTCTCTGATTACCCCGCAAGGGATTTGGCATGATGATAAAGATAGATAGATAGAAGTTCTGAAAAAATCGGAACAATAATAATACTAAAATGCCTTTGAGAAAGTATCATAATACTAACGCTGTGCCCTCTGCCTAATCCGCAAGGGATCTAGCGTGATAATGTAGATAGATTTGCGATCACAAGGTCCTGGGTTAGGCAATAGGCTCACCCCCTAGTGCGTGGAACTTAACATTGTTTACCGAAAAATGAATTTGTGTTGAAATTTGAATGTGATTTGAAAAATTGAATGCTGATGGACTTATTTCGCTGACTGTACTAACAACATTCCAAAAATATTTGATGTATCCTTGTCTATGGTAAAGATAATTTTCAAAGTTCGGTTTATCCTTTGGGACATCACTATTGCCATAGAGAATAAATGAAAGGAAATCTGAAATAAAACGTCTATTTTGTTTATGGCACGCGAATTGGGTCGATTATGTCATGGCGGGTTAGATGTTTTCGGCAGTTGGTTTATATTGAATTTGTTTTGAATTACGCCGTCAATGATCTCGTTTCAAACGCTGTCGTTTAAAATTAAGCATATTTGTACATTAGTGATCTTTTTATAAACTGTTCAAATGCTGAAGCGGTTGCAAATGGGACTTCGCGCGTTCATGCTACTCGCATCAAAAGTATGGAGTTGTTTTTGTTATATGTTTAAGAAGCAATATCGAGCGGTAAATATAAATAAAAATGTCTGCGATGCTGTGGCTTATTGTGTATTTCCGCAGACGTTTGTAAATCTCACGTGGTATTTGATTTTCAGTTGGCTCAATACCAATCAGTCAAATATGAGATGTATCCACTCTCCCCCGTATCTAGACACAGGCTGAGTGAGTATTTATCTGTTTTTATCTCTATTATTGTCGCTACGCATCGCCTAAATCGCGAACCGTGCACTATCTCGAATATTTCTGTGTATTATCTTCAGATATCTGGATTATTTATACACTCTTATTATAATTATATGTAAACATTCTAGTAAATGTATAATCGCAAATAACTTTCCCCATATGGTAGAGTCTATCTGGCAAATAAACTTTATGGTGAATATCTGAATTAAAAGTTAAAATTCTAAAAGTACGTATTCCTTTTCTAAGTTCATTTTTCTAATGCATTAGAACTCTAGACCATTTACTATATAAATAAGAAATTGCGGAAAAACATTTATTACGTTATGAATACAATATCACCACTATAAAATGTAATATTTAAAGTTTTCCTCTATAATGATATGCAGACACAATAGAAAAAATTTCTGCAGCCTGTTGCTTTAAGGTTTGAAGAATTGATGTTTATTTTTAAACTCATGTCATTTCTATCTTCTCAAATTTGTAGGAAATGTTACTCTTCAACTTGCATTTAAATAATGTGGACTCAGTCCACACCACTGTGACTCAACAGTCCATAATCATTCATTTCTTGACTTGCATTTGAATATGGAAATGCTAAATCCACTCCACACTCCATGATCATGAATTTGTATTGCCCAAGTCTTCATTTCTTCTACAGCTGGATTTCAGTTTAAAAATGTTTAGAAGTTATACAATACTAGACTGGAATCTGACACTATGAAAGTTAGAGTTTGGATGAACCCAAGCCATCAGTGGGACATTTATTTATTTGATACAAACTAGCTAGTATGTGGCTTGTATGTTAATCATAGGATGAACATACAAGCCACATAGGGATATAGAATAGGGGTATTCTGGGTTCCAACCTGTTGGCACTCTGTGCTCCTTGCATATTATTGTAGGATCTAGATATTTTATTTTATTGAGCAGCAAACATGAACTGTTGATGATACTGTGTCAAACGAATTTCAAATAAGAGATCTATCTATCTATAACCTCACGCCAGATCCCTTGCGGGGTAGATAAGAGAATTTTTTTTTTTTAAACATAGCCCCATTCTAGGATTTATTCCTGTGTCGTGGGTGTATTTTACAAACATGAAAATTCACAAACAAATACCCAGACCGGAAAAATAATTGTGGATCACACAAAGATTTGTCCCATGCGGGAATCGAACCCGCGACTATTCGACACAGTGGGCGTAGCATCTCAAGCTCTTAACCACTGCGCTAAATTGTCCGTCCAGAGATATCCTACTATATATCAATAGGCTCGCCCCCTATTACATGGGACCTAACATCTTCGGCGAAAAGTGAGTGTATTCAGTACACCTCCGCCAACCCCACTTGGGAAATATAGGTGTGACAGTGTTCATGTTCGGATATCCTACTAATACTATAAATCTGAAAGTTTGTATGTTTACATATTTCGATGTTTGTTAGTCAATCACACAAAACCGGCTGAATGGATTTGGATGAAATTTGGCACACAGATTGTTCATTACCTGAATTAAAACAGGTTTTTTTTTGTTGGAAAAATGTTAGGTTCCGGTCTAAAGTCAATGCGGATGATGTCGGGGCAGAAACTAGTATAAATATATATACTCCATGCCAATAATCAGTGATTGAGACTGCCTTCCTTGCAGTGATGGCCACTAGATCAAGGAGGCTGATGATCACAAGATCCTGGTTTAAAATCCAATGTCAGACTATTCTCTTGAAAATCCAGCAATCCAGAGTTGTGCCTAATATAATTGCTTACTAATTACAGTGATAGCCTAGTGGTTAGACCGTTGGACTGCAATGTCAGAGGTCTCGGGTTCAAAGCCAGGCACGCACCTCTCTCTTTTTTAAAGCATGTGCGTATTAAGAATTACTTATCACTTGCTTTAACGGTGAAGGAAAACATCGTGAGGAAACCTGCATGCCTAAGAGTTTTTCAAAGGTGTGTGAAGTGAGATTGATCCATCAATCATTTTGGGTGGAGGAAACCAGAGGGTCTGTGGGCAAAGCAAGTGTTGGAACTCTGTACTCTCTGCATATCATGCAAGGGATCTGGTGTAATGACATAGATGGACTTTCAAATCCTTAGTTTTTTAACTGACACACTCAAAGGCAAGTGTTCATTTAATCTATACATAACCTTTACATATTATAAAACAATAAAAATCTTTTAAAAAAAAAATAAACCGACTTCAAAAATCAAAAAATAAATATTTGAAGTTGGTGCCAAGTAACGGACTGCACCAACCAGCACCATATTTTACCATTAAAGTGACGAGTGAATTATTTAGTAATATTTATATACGGATAATATATTATTTTGCTGAGTTGTACAGTAAGGTACCTACAGAATTAATATAATGACTATAATAACGGAATCTATACATTCGTGCTGTTCGCCGTTAAGGAGTTCCCTCTTGTATCTTCAAAGTCCAAGGTCCAATACCAATAACATTAAAATAGGACCACCTCAAAACTATACTGAACCCAATGCAAAAAGTATCATCAAAATCGGTTCATAAGCAAAGGAGTTATAAAAAAGAACGAATTGAGAACCTCCTTTTTTGGAGTTGGCTAATATACTGCTTAGTTCTATAGTAGGGTACCTATAGGATTCACGTAATTCCCATAATATCTCAATACACATGCCTATTGTTTGTCGTTAAGGAGTTCCCTGGTGTATCTTCTAAGTCCAAGGTCCAATACCAATGAAATTAAAATGGGACCACCTTGGAGCTATACTGAACCCAATGCAAAAAAAATCATCAAAATCGGTCCACAATTGACGAAAATATCTCTGAACACACATGAACTATATGCAAGCAAAGCCATGAGCATAATCTTAGAGACTAATCTTGATGTAGATTTAATATGTATTTAGCACCCACACTAAGAATTATTCCTGTCCTGTATATTTCTAAAATATTGTAACATAATAAACACAAGACCTGAAAAAAGTTTGTTCTAAATCGATAACTAAATTGATTCCAACTACTTTTAATGTGTTATATTTTTTTTTAAATTTGCAATAAATGCTTTTACTCCTTCAGTGCGCTATAAAAAACTAAATTTATTCTTGATTCATAGCAATAAGGAGATTACAAATGCATTCCTCACCCGTATTTCTCAAAATGCACACATACACATACAAGTTTCATTGTTAATTGGGGTATAAAAGGACTTAAAAAAGGGGTAAAAACCTTTAAATTTGGAATTTTGATTTTCGTTTTGAATTAATGAAGCAATTCTCTAATCGGGGTGTCTGAGGTCTTGCGTTTATTATGTTACACCTTGTATATTGTTATTTTTTTTCTATTTGTTTAGGCAATCAAACAGTGATAATAATATATTAAATTTTCAAAATCAAAAAATAGTAGTTAAGTTACACACTATTTAACACAGAATACTACACTGTTTTATATGATTACAACTTGCTGTGATTAGTGTGTAGTAACCTTGTTCTAAAAAAGCAGGTAACTTGTAGGCAGCAAAAGATGTGTATGGACTATTTTTCTTAATTGGGCAATTTTATAAACAAATATTGCGTGATAACTAAATACATGTCCTTGGGCCCGCACATCAAGCGGGTCCGTCACCGAGCATCCTTTGTGCTCGGTCGTCTCCATTCGTTAATCTGCAAGCGGAGTAAAATGTCCCTTAGAAATAAGGTGACGCTTTACAAAACTTGCGTTCGACCCATCATGACTTATGCGTGTGTTGTGTTCGGGAATTCGGCCCCCTCTCACATCGATTAACTCCAAGCGGTTCAAAACCGCTTCCTCCGTAAAGCCGTAGAAGCCCCCTGGTTCGTACGGAATGTCGATCTCCACTCCGATCTAGGTCTCGAACCTATTCGCGCCTATATTAAAAAGGCGACAACACGACACTTCGCGAACGCATCTACCCATGCGAATCCGTTAATCGTAGCCGCCGTCGACTACGATGCAACCGTAAATGCGACTGTAAATCGTCCGTCACATCATTATACTAACAAATTCGTCGATCTGTATCCTAACAATATATGAATATTTCAGGTCTAGTAAAAAGAAAAATGCTGGTATTAGATCTAGATGAGACGCTGATCCACTCTCACCACGACGCGATGCTCCGGCCGACGGTGAAGCCGGGCACGCCGCCAGACTTCGTGCTCAAAGTCACTATAGACAAGCATCCAGTGAGGTTCTTTGTCCACAAGAGGCCGCATGTCGATTACTTTTTGGATATAGTAAGTAATATGAATTTAAGAAAGTTCAAGTGAAAAGCAATCAGGAGATCCTGATACCATTAGTTGTCAAGTACTTGAGAATCAGGGTCTTTTTTAATATTGTTATTAGCTGCTTCATAGGTCTAGGGGCGTACAATTCAGCTGGCAATCACGAGTGTGTTCGAATCAGTGCATCAGCTATGTTCGTTTAAGTGAGGGTCAATGGTTCTGTACAAAACGAACTTACTCCTTATGGAATCGCATTTGTGGCAGAAATAATAGGATCCTAAAAGTAATACTTAAACACTTGTGGCCTGGTTAGTAAAGAGGGTGAACTGTACATCATCATATATGAATTAGAGGACGGTTATATACAAGCTGAACTGATCAGGTAATGGTATCTGATTTGGATGTATATTTGTATTGTGGTAATAGAATTATATATCTAATTGTAATTTTAAGTTACTAACACTAAGGCCTTAAGCTTACTAACCAATAATTACAAAAATTAAAATTGAATCCTAGCTCAGACAAAGAATGGCTTATCTATTGAAATAATCTCAGTAACAATCTAGAGACTAGAATTAAGTCCAGTATAATGGGAATAGCCTTAGCCCTCTATTAAATTTGGACTTAGATCGTCAGCGAAATTTGTGTACACCTCAGTCACCCCAGCTTGGGTAATACAACTGTTACTTTTGTTTCTACAATTAACCTTTAAATTGTCAATAATAAAAACAATTCTTTAAGTTTTTCTATCTATCTACATCATCACGCCAGTTCCGTTGCGAGGTAGGCAGGGAGTACAGAGTTCCAACAACTTCAATCATTAAATGCCCGCCGGCCGGTGCAGAGCACGACGGCGAGACACCTAGTATATGCTCTCCCCCATAGCGACTGCCCAAGCCGAGGCCGTTCCTCCTTGAGGCGCCCTTGAGCTAGTTGTCCCCTTGCCCTTCCCTGCTTTCTGGCTCGAGCGTAGTGGTTGCACGCTCGCCCTCTTGTCCGCTGCAGCTAAAAAGGCCCCGCGGCCAACAGCGTAGATCATTCACACATACACATACACACACACACACAAATTCATCATAAAACTCTGCATGGGGTTTGCCAAAACATGTTATTCATAATTTATTTCTAATTTTATCTTGTGTTGAAGATCAGAGTCACATGTTAATTTGAATAATCTTTGTGAGAGTTCCCGACTTAAAAAATAAATGTGTTGTTATCATTAAAATGCTACTATTAGTGCAGTGTAGTTGTTGAAATAATGTTTATTACTAATTATGTGCACAACACTGACACAAGATAGTGAGTTTATATCCTGTCTAGATAAAAACGTTCCTAGCAACCTACTATAATTATGTATTGTAATCTTACTAATATTATAAATGTGAAAGTTTGTATGTTTGTTACTCAATAACGCAAAAACGATTGAACGGATTTGGATGAAATTGTCATACAGATAGTTTATTACCACGATTAACACAAATGATACTTTTCATCTCGGAAAAATCTAACATTCCTGTCTAAAGTTGACGCGGACGAAGTTGCCGGCAGAAACTAGTATGGCTAATAATATATGAGAAATGACTTTTCAAAAATTCTTACATCTTATTATGGAAAAAAGTTTGAATGACAATCGAATTTAACATGTAATTTGCATTGAATCTTAACTGAATCCTAATCAAATCGAGTTAGTTCTGTTTAAAGATTGAAATCAAAAAGTGTTTTCCATTTTATTTTTGCCACTAATTGGAGTTTTCTTGTTTTATCTGAATGAGAAGATAGGCTCTTGTAGCGTTCTGCGACCGCGGTGTTAACGATCGCCAAAGTAAAGCTGCGCGCGGGTCGGTCAATCTGAAACTGGTTGCATTATCATATTTCAGTCACGCTAAGCAGTTGGTACCGGCTACCATTTAATGGGGTAGTCTTTCACCAATTTGGAAACCAGGCGGCTTGATAAGTTCCAACAGGAGCCAGAAACCTCTCTCCGCTTACCCGCAAGGGGCACCCGATGTATTACCTTATCACCTCGATTTGTGAGATAAAAGCCTATGCCCGACTTTAGGTAGAATTTAGTTTTTACTTAATTCAATTCTAACATGTAATTTCCATCTAATCCTATCTCAAGATAGTTCAAAAAATAAATATTAACAGTATTATTAGACTTCGCTGTGAGTAAACTGAGTATCTTTCGGTTATACTCATCATAATATCGTAGAGGAGGAAGTGGAGGAAGCCAGAGAGGTATGTAAGGAAAGAACCTATTGAAACTGTTCTCTCTGCCTATGATCCCGCAAGGGATCTGGCGTGATGACATAGATAGATAATATCGTAAACACTGTAAAATGCAGGATAACATACTGAGTTTTTAGATCTTTATTTCATGTGTAATATACGCTTAAGCGTATATTACACATGAAATAAAACTATTTTTCGGATTTTATCGCGGTTTACATTTTATTTGCAGCACCAATTGTCACGGGAAGGACTGAGGTGTTAGTCGTCCCAAAGGCATAGTTGTTCTGGGGTACCCTCAAATTCCTTAATTATTTTTGTTGGCAAGAACTACACAGAATGAGGCCTTGCAGTGTTATGCTTGGTTTTGGATTTGATTATATTAATTACCGGATCCCAAGTCGATGAAAGCAACTTTTCAGTTGCCGAAACCTCGGGAACTTTCTTGTTCCCTACTTCCAAACAGTCCTATCCTTGGCCAATGATGGCCATTCATTCGATATGCATCGAGATCATCACGCCACCGCTTCTTAGGCCTAAAACGACGACAATGTCCGTGGGACCCATTCGGTACTTATTTTAGCGCACTCGTTGTCGGCGTTCATTCGGATTAGATGACCGGCCCAATCCCACGTCGGGAACTTAAAAATCGAAAATAAACCGCGATAAAATCCGAAAATTAGTTATATTTCAAATGCAAGACAATTCAATGCCATGGTATAAACAAACATTATGTAACGTCTCCTTAACCCCACACATTGCCGCCACATGTCTCCGTTTATAAACACTGCTGCTTGTCCCAATCTCATCGTGAATATCCAGTGCTGTGTTAACTGATAACTCTGTGGTATTGTAATCTAAACTTTAAACTTAAAATAATAAAGTCCAATTTCCATTATAATCCTCTTAATGAGTAACACATTTTTGCGCAATGATTTCAAAGCCTCATATCCTGATCGTAAATATCCAATTCTGTGTTATCTAAACACTTTGTGGTATGGCAATCTAAACTTTGATTTAAAGTGATAAAGTCCAAATTCAATCAGATTCCTCCTAATTTATGACACACTTTGGCGTAATCATTTCGAATTGTTGACTTCCCGATTATTTTAATCAGATAATGGATGGCGGTAGTTATCTCTTATTTTAATAAGTACAGACAGGAGTATGTTTGTTAGCTTACTACAATGTCAATAGCAAGTGCTTGTCTGCGCACGCGACGCTCTTAAAGCTGATTGATCAATTGGTTTCATATTAAACAAACGCAAAATTATTAATTTTGCACTTTGGTTTGCACATACAGGTTAAAAATATCAACTTTATACGCCTCGTTGGTCTAGTGGCAAAGCGCATCGCTTTGTGATCACGAAGTCCTGGGTTCAAATCCTAGGTCGGACAAATGTAATTTTTCTAACGAAAACTTCCCAGTATGAGTCCGGAGTCCGGAATCGCGCCCAGTATATAGCAATAGACTCACCCCCTACTACATGGGACCTAACATCGTCGGCGAAAAGTGGGTGTACTCATTACACCTCTGCTGCCCACGCTTGAGGAATATAGGCGTGACATTATACGCACAAGTGGCATATATGTATTATTATCTAGGTCGGGATTAGATTTTATTTTACGCGACCGACCAACAAAATATCTTATTTTTATACACCTAGAAATTGAAGGTCGATTAGACCCCGTTCTATTCTAGATTTCGAACCCTGTTATGATTGCATTTTTCGAAGAACTGCGAACTCGTCAACTATCTAGTTCATACTTCTGTCAGTCTTATGAAATAAACAGGATCAGACACCGACCTCGACGGCGAGGTCAAAGAATCCCTTGCCCACCAGCCGGTGCAGAGTACCACGGCGAGACACCTAGTATACGCCCTCCCCCATAGCGACCGCCCAAGCCGAGGCCGTTCCTGCTTGAGGCGCCCTTGAGCTATTTGCCTCCTTGCCCTTCTGGCTCGAGCGTAGTGGTTGCACGCTCGCCCTCTTGTCCGGAGAAGCTGTAAAGGCGCCGCGGCCAACAGCGTAGATCATTCACACACACACACACACTTATGAAATAAATTGGATTTTGTAACATAGAGATAAGTATATTCGTTGTGAGGGTCTGATGATGAAGCCGAAAGGTGGCCAACCACCCAATTATTCAATATAACCTCACCGTATTTGGGCTTGTTGGATTTGTCTTAATAGATACTTTAGACCCAGATTGTGTCCAGGGTCCGATAATGAAGCCCGAAAGAATCCAAAGGAACTTTTCAACTACGCAAGATATCTTCGTTGTGTTTTTGCCATATAATTATTCGTTTACTATCAGTGTTCACGTATCATTGCAGCATTGATTAGGGGGCTAATCGATTTTCAATTTCTATCTATCTATCTATATCATCACGCCAGATCCCTTGCGGAGTAGGCAGGAAGTACAAAGTTCCAACAGGTTCTTTCCTTACATACCTATCTGGCTTCCTCCACTCTCATAGTACGTATCATACACGCTCGCCGGTTACGGAGACTCTTGACTTGTCCTTTAGATAAGACTCGGTCTATTTCCTATTGTAAATCAATTAGACCCCATTCCACTGTAGATTTCGATCCTCCGTCATGTTTGCAATTTTCAAAGAAAAGCGAACTCTCTAGTTCATACTTTGGCCAGTCTTATGAAATCAATTTAATTTTGTAACATAGAGATAAAGATACTATGTTAAGAATGTTGATAAAGTGCGATAGATACAGCACATTTTAAACTGAAGCAGCGGTTCTGTACATTTTGGTTGAACATTGATTGAAAGTTTGTAATATGACTTGAATGATGTGTATCGATGGCCATTTCTTTTCAATGAGGAGACATTGTGAGGGAACGCCTTAGCCTAAGAATCTTTGCCTAGCAAATAAAAAAAGATACCACCAAGCCATTGGTCAGAAAAATCGTCTTGACGAATCGCTTGATTCGTCGCTTACGAATTATTATTAAAAAATGTATAAAACTCTGTTTTAATATGCCAAGATCCACGTTTATTTATGAATTACTATATATTTCAGTCAAATACATAGAATAATTTATCCGTAATAAAATCGGCAAACGATTTTGTACATTTTAAAAAACAACATATCGATTAAAACGATTCCATTGTGTCAGTCCCTAAAACGCAAACCGTTATAATTTACATAATCGAGTTATTAGGGGTATATAATAGGGTTTTATTATGATTTCAGTTTTTCAAATAACAACGCAAATTTCTGAGCAGTATATGATTTAAATGAAAAGTAAAGTACATTTTTGATGTATTTTTATATTCCTGTTTATTTTTTGGTGAAATGGAATATGATCAGACGTCACCACACCCATGTTTCGTGAAAAAGACTGGAGGAGAGTTGTGGCGGGAAGTCGAAGAGTGATGTTGTCAATTTGTTTTAATTTCTAAAACTTGTGTTATTTCGACTAATAATGTGTAATCTTGGTGGAATATTAACCATTATGTGTTCTTATATATGCATGAGTTAAGGTTATTGTAACAAAGTGATAAAATGTGCCTTTTCGACTTCCCTCAAAACGGTCATCGCAATTGGTATGTAAAGTATCCACCGCATTACTATCCAGGGTGGGGTACTTCATTAATTTCATTATCATCGTTGTCATCAAGTTCATCGGGGGAGTAAATTAATATTTAAACAAACACGATTATATATCTCACTGGACACTGGCAAAATACGCTTAAAATTAGTGTGAAGCCATAGCTTAGAGAAGATGAAGACTGGAGGTCCAAATATACCATGGTGGCGTGTATGTTCCCATTATACAATTGTGGTAGAACTATTTATTCGGTTAAAAAACTGCAATAATAATAATAATAAAAGTTTATTAGGTCCAAAAAGTTACATCATATGAATACAAGGTAGATGTATCTAAACGTGTGTGTGTGTGTGTGTGTGTGTAGAGAAAATTTTCTGTCTCCGAGTAAGTTAGCAACATAATTTTGTTGATGCGGTTATATATACGACACTATATACAATAACACTGGCCAACCTATGATTAGAAGCCAAGATATCATGATCGCCAGCCGCGCAAGTAGCAGTCTGATACGGCCACCCCCGCTTAGGGAATATGCCTGTTTATTTATGAGGAACTCTTTATATTGAAGACTGCCTCGTTGGTTTAGTGGCAAAGCGCAATGTGTGTGAAGTTTTTCTAACGAAAACTTCCCAGCATGAGTCCGGAGTCTGGAATTGTGCCCGGTATATTGCAATAGGCTCGGCCCCTGTTACATGGGACGTAACATCGTCGGCGAAAAGTGGGTGTACTCAGTACACCTCTGCCACCTTCGCTTGGGGAATATAGGCGTGACGGTAACTCTTTATATTAATTGGGTTAACTAGCTTTCGGAGTAATATGCGTTTTTGTTTGATTGCAGGTGTCACAATGGTATGAGCTGGTGGTATTCACGGCGTCGATGGAAATATACGGCGCGGCTGTCGCCGATAAACTGGACAACGGACGGGGCATACTCCGACGCCGATTTTACAGGTATACAAGTGATGGTCTAGACTAGTGGCACGCGTTCTGATAGCACATTATTCTCATCATGTGACTTGCAAATGTCATTTCCATACGCTTTTTACAAGTTGATATTTAACTTGCAAAGTTAATATGGCTGTCTTTTCTGTTGAAATCTTGTGATTTATTTTTAAGCACTTGGGTCTACGATCGAGTTGAAATTTGGCATACGTATATTAGTTCAGTGACAATGCAATAATATGGAGCTGGTCTGATGATGTGAAATAAACAAGTGACCCCCTTGTGTTTAGGCTTGTTGGGTTGGTATTGACAAGTACTATATAACCAGATAGTGTTCAGGGTCTGATGATGAAGCCGAAAGTTGGCCAACCACCCAAGTACTTAAGATAACCCCGCCGTATTTGGACTCGTTAGATTTGTCTAAATGGATACTTTAGACCCAGATGGTGTCCAGGGTCTGTTAATGTAGACGGAAAAAGTCCATAGGAACTCTTCAACTAAGCAAGTTAAAATGCAGTGATAGCCTAGTGGTTAGACCGTTGGACTGCAAAGTCAAAGGTCTCGGGTTCAAACCCAGGCACGCACCTCTGTCTTTTCGAAAGCATGTGCGTATTAAAAATTAATTATCACTTGCTTTAACGGTGAAGGAAAACATCGTGAGGAAACCTGCATGCCTAAGAGTTTCTCAAAAGTTCGTTTGGTTCGCCAACCCGCACTGGGCCAGCGGGGTGGACTATGGCCTAAACCCTCTCAGTTTGAGAGGAGGCCCGTGCCCAACAGTGAGACAGTTTCTTAACAGGGCTAATATTATTATATTATAAGCAAGATATCTTTAAAAACCTTTTAAATTTAAATTATTTGTTTACTCTCAGCGTTCACGAGTGCAGAAAGTGCACTTGGCTGCTGGAGTAACTAGCAATTAAATTAAAGAATAATGTCGATTTTGGCACTATGATTTTACTTGCTTAGCGACGTTTGGGCGTAGGCCACACATCACATTTTTCATCTTCTTTTCGTATCAATGGTTCATATCTGTTCCGCTAAGTGAGTGGCTAGCACAGTCGTGCCGTCCGTGGCCGCGCTCCGTTCTTCCCTTGTACAGGTGGTGGGACGGACCAGCAAGTGCGACATAGTCTGTGAGGTCGCACCGCAATCACAGGCTGTTGAATTTGGGTCTCTGAACCTGAGTGCGGAGCCGATTTAAAGATTTCCACACCGGCCATGGTAGTTGGTGCCCTGGCGGTAGTGGCTCCTGATATGAAACAAAGTAAGGCGAGGAAGATAACTATTTGTATAATCCGTGGATTGTAGTATCGACCTGGTTGAGTGTTTGCAGAAATGTCTTATGTAGGATTGGATAACAGATTTGTTCTGAATAAATAACTTAATAAAAAACTGACGTTTAAAAGCCAAAAACAGTGGAGGTGGGCTGTGGTCCAGCTGTAAATGAAAATGTAATAATATTAAACTATTGGTTGCAGACAACACTGTACGGCGGAGAACGGCTCATACACCAAGAACTTGTCGTCAATATGCGACGACCTTAACAGGGTGTTTATATTGGACAACTCGCCCGGTGCCTACCGGGACTTTCCAGGTCAGTCTATTAACTAGAATCTTACCCTCCCCTCACTATCACTACCGGGCGCTCCCTTCATTGGTGGTTTTTTGAGCAGGAGTGAAAAGACTGACAGGCCACGTCCACTCAGTGTGGCCGATTAAGAAATCGTTATGTTATGATGGGGAAAAATAATTTTGGAAAAAACATAAAGATAAAATTCTAAAGAAATTTGAAAAATATTAGAAACATGTTAGGGTAGTGCATTAGAAACACCATAGGAAAGCTAGTATAAAAATTGCCTTGAGGATATTTTTATAAAAACAATACCATTTCGGGGAAAAGAAAATCTGATGTTGGGAGATTTTGCAAACAAGCGAAACAGACCGATGCTTATAGTGCGAAGGGAGTATGTGAACAGTCAACGCTGCCGCGGTACTGCTCATTGCTTTTGGCGGGTAATGGCGGCAGTAGCAGTGTAAAACGGGTTATATTTTTAATCCTCGGAGAAGGATGGTACAGTGTTACGATTTAAGATATGCGCCTCGGTGAACTTCGAACTCTCGAATTAGTACGTATAAGTAACTAATGTGGTTTCTAGAAGTATTCTTAAAAAAATGAGTGCTAAAATACGATGGGTAAAATAGAATTCTTTGTAGTTTTGTTTAATCTATTTTTACAAGCTTTTATTTTACTTGCACTGTTCGTATGCGTCACTCTGTCTTCAAATTTTGTAATCCGTTTTTCAAGCACTTGCGGTTATCCGATCGAGCTGAATTGTGATATACATATGTATATGGTACCATGGAGCTGGTCTGATGATGGAATCAGGAGTGGACCATAGGAACATGTTAACTACACAACATAACCCTCTCGTGTTTGGGCTCGTTGGACTGGTCTTGACGAGTAATGTACACCAGGATGGTCTTTAGGATCTGATGCTGGATCCGGAAGGTGGCAAATAGAACCACCCAACTAATCAAGATATTGTTGTGTTTTTGCTATAAAGCTTGCTTTAAATAATTGAAATTTAAAAAGATCTTTTTAAAAGCATGCTTTTATACCTATAACACAACGGAGACCGACAAGAACTTGTCAAGGTAAATGTAACGAGCCCCAACAGGTCGGGAGTTATGTTGAGTAGTTCCAAAAGTCGAGCGCAGGGCATCCCTCTCCCCCCGTCGATTCCTTACCTCCTATCACCCAAACGGAGGTCGAAAATCTAATTATGGGTCTCAAAACTAAAAAAGCCCCCGGCTCTGACGGCATTTCGAATCGCGTTCTGAAATGCCTGCCCGCCCAACTCATCTGCCTCTTAGTGGCCATATTGAACGCCGCCATGACGAACTGCACCTTCCCCGCTAAGTGGAAGGAGGCGGACGTCATAGGCATTCCCAAGCCCGGCAAACCTCGCAATCTCCCCGCGAGCTACCGCCCTATCAGTCTCCTCAACTCCCTGGCCACGATATACGAGCACCCACTTCTGGCGAGGCTCAAAGACTTCGTAACGTCCAGGGGTATCCTTATCGACGAGCAGTTCGGCTTTCGAGCCAAACACTCCTGCGTCCACCAAGTGCACCGCATCACGGAGCACATCCTCTCCGGTCTCAATAGACCCAAACCCATCTACACGGGCGCCCTCTTCCTAGATGTCGCGAAGGCATTCGACAAAGTCTGGCACAACGGCTGGATCTACAAGCTCTACCAATTGGGTGTGCCGGACAGACTCGTGCTCATCTTACGAGACTTCTTGTCGAATCGCGCCTTCCGTTATCGCGTCGAAATGACGCGCTCCACTTCCCACTCCATCAGTGCTGGAGTCCCACAGGGCTCAGTTCTCTCTCCGCTCCTATTTAGCCTTTACACGAACGACATTCCTCGTTCGAGTAAGGCGCATCTAGACCTATTCGCGGATGATACCGCTCTCTACGTCTCGCATAGGAATAAGGGTTTCATTACCAGAAACCTTCAGGCATCCGCCAATTCCCTAGGGAATTGGTTCAGGAAGTGGCGTATTGAGGTGAACCCGGACAAGAGCGCTGCGGTGTTCTTCTCCAGAGGTGCCACTCCGCGCCACTCCCTGCGCCGCCCTAGAAGTAATCTCGGCCAAGTGACCATGTTCGACCGACCCATTCCCTGGGTCAAAGAGGTCAAATATCTAGGGGTCACCCTAAACAGTACCATGTCCTTTGGCCCGCACATCAATCGGGTCTGTCACCGAGCATCCTTTGTGCTCGGTCGTCTCCATTCGTTAATCTGCAAGCAGAGTAAAATGTCCCTTAGAAATAAGGTGACACTTTACAAAACTTGCGTTCGACCCATCATGACTTATGCGTGTGTTGTGTTCGGGCATTCGGCCCCCTCTCACATCGATAAACTCCAAGTGGTTCAAAACCGCTTCCTCCGTAAAGCCGTAGGAGCCCCCTAGTTCGTAAGGAACGTCGACCTCCACTCCGATCTAGGTCTCGAACCTATTCGCGCCTTTATTAAAAAGGCGTCAACACGTCACTTCGCGAACGCATCTACCCATGCGAATCCGCTAATCGTAGCCACCGCCGACTACGATCTCCCCCCCGCCCCTGCCGCCACCGCCGGCCGCGACATGTTCTCACCGACCCCCCCGATGCTTTGTCATCCCTTCTTTCCGCTCAGAATACGGGCGACGACGACGACGTAGTAGTAGATCCCCTCCCATAGCCGGCGGTTGACCGGTGCACTTAGTAGTGCACCCGTCCCCCTACAGCGACTGTCCCAACCGAGGGCGCCTCTTCGAGGCGCCCTCGAGTATGTCGCCTCTTGCCCTTCTGGCTGGCTAGAGCGTAGTGGTTGCACGCTCGCCTTTAAGTCCGGTGAAGCTGTAAAGGCCTCGCGGCCAACAGCGTACATCATTTACACACACACACATACGCCGGCTCCATCATCAAATCCTGGACATTATCCACCTCTACAGAACTCGTCAAGATAAATCTAAAGAGCCCAAACACGGCGGGCTTATGTTGAGTACTTGGGTAATTGGCCGACCTCCGGCTCTATCCTCAGACTCTAAACATCATCCGGATCTTCAGAACTTGTCAAGACAGATCAAATGAGCCCAAACACGGTGTAGTTATGTTGAGTAGTTGGGTAGTTGGCCACCCTCCGGCTCTATCATCAGACCCTGGACACCATCCAGGCGTAAAGTACTCGTTAAGACAAATCCAACGAGCCCAAACACGGCGGGGTTATATTGAGTACTTGTGTGGTTCCATTGGCTATCTTTCGACTTCATCATCAGACCCTGGACATTATCCGGGTCTTTAGAACTCCTCAAGGCAAATCCAATGAACCCAAACACGGCGGAGTTATGTTGAGTACTTGGGTAGTTTCGTTGGCCACCCTTCGGCTTCATCATCAGACCCTGGACACCATCCGGGTGAAAAATACTCGTTAAGTCAAGTCCAACGAACCCAAACATGGCGGGATTATATTGAGTACTTGTGTGGTTCCATTGACCACCTTTCGACTCCATCATCAGACCCTGGACACTATCTGGTTGTATAATACTTCTCAATACCAATCTAACGAGCCTAAACACGAGGGGGTTACGTAGTTTAGTTCAAATGTTTTTATGGCCACCTTCCGATTCCATTATCAGACCAGTTTCATGGTACCAAATTATTGCATTGTCATCGGACTTATGCCAAATTTAGCCCAATCAGATACCCACAAGTGCTAGAAAAATAGTTCACAAGATTTGAACCGAAAAGAGAGATTGCAAGTTAAATTAAAACTTGTAAAAAGATCTTTTTAAATTATAAAACGTTTTATTATATGTATACAGGTTAATATCAAGTAATTATGCGAGTGTAACGGTAAATTATAAAAATTGGCTTGTTTTCGCCATTACGGCAACAAACAAAATCTTTTCATATGTGAGAGAAAGTTTCGAAAGACGCGCGTTAGACGTCTTTGTATGCTGTGCCCCACTATATATTTGTTTATGTTTTAACTACGAGTGGCTTAGTTACAGCTCACGCCAATCTTTCTCATGCTAAATCGACGGAAGATTTAACGCGGTATTTAAGAGGGCCGCTCCGCCTACTGTGTGTAAAAGTCACGGGTTCGATTCCCGCACTAGACAAATCTCCGTGTGACTCACAATTATCTGTATCACTCTGGGTAATTTGTGTATGTGAATTTTCATGTTTGTAAACGCACCCACGTCACAGCAATAAATCCTAGTAAGTTAAATACTTATGTCTGCTCTGAATATAGCCGCGTAACAATGCGCAGGATGGAAAGATGCATTTAATTCTTCGTTCTGCGCATCGGTACGCGGTTGCATCGGCTGTATTCAGAGCGGCCATAAAATGGGCGCGAGGTGTAAATTGATGATCTTAGATGAATCACTTGTCTCGATAGAGCATCACGCGTGTGGAAACTGCATAAAATTTTATATATAGGATAGATATCTTTTGCCAATTAAAAAAAAATACTCTCGTCTTAGGCGTCATTTTTGTTAGCAATGCAATGCTCCGTCTATAGTGGGGCTCATATTTCCACGGACAACTTGACGTTTACGGTGTTGTCAGAATTTGTTACTTTTTAATTTGCTTTTTAGTCTATAATAGAAATAAATGCAACTAAAACGTTTTTTACAAATTAAAAGCTAAATAAAGCTTTTATTGTAAGGACATATGTAAAAAAGACGTCTATGATATTTTATTTACAAATAGTATTACTTAACAAAAACTTGAGTAAAATCGGTGTTTAAATAGACACTGAGTTTAATTTTAATTTAATTAACACAATATATATTTTTAAATATGTCGATCGTTTTAGTTATTACCTCTAGACTTGTCGTCTTAGCTGGTAACATTTTATTGTTTTGACATTTGCATCTGTCAAGTTGTCCATGGATTTATGAACACGATGACAGACAAGTGTTAGGGTTTTTTGGCGGGAAGTCGATGTTGTCAAATTGTTTTAATTTCCTAAACTTGTGTTATTTCGACTAATAATGTGTAATGTTGGTGGAATATTAACCATTATGTGTTCTTATATGTGCATGAGTAAGGTAATTGTAACGAAGTGATAAAACGTGCCTTTTCGACTTTTGCCTCAAAACAGCCGTCACAATTGTTATGTAAAGTATCCACCGCTTTACTATCCTGGGTGGGGTACTTCATTAATTTCATTATCATCGTTGCCATTAAGTTCATCAGGGAGTTGAATTAATTTAAACAAACACAATTATATATGTTACTGAACACTGGCAAAATACACTTAAAATTAGTGTGAAGCCATAACTTAAAGAAGAAGACAAGTGTTAGTGTAAAGTAATGGTATCGTCGGTGCGCAGACAACGCGATACCGATCAAGTCGTGGTTCTCGGACCCGCTGGACGTGGCGCTGCTGAACCTGCTGCCGCTGCTGGACGCGCTGCGCTTCACGCACGACGTGCGCTCCGTGCTGTCCCGCAACCTGCACCTGCACCGGCTCTGGTAGCCCCCACCAGGTACACACAGTGCATCATTTTATTTCAAGAATAGGCCTGGTGATGGAATATGGTTAGAGCTTAAGCCGCTCCGCCCACTGTGTCTAATAGTCGCGGGTTCGATTGTCGCACGGGCCAAATCTTTGTGTGACCCACAATTATTTGTGTCGGTCTGGGTATTTGTGTATGTCAATTTTCATGTTTGTAAACACACCCACGACACAGGAATAAATCCCAGTGTGGGGCTACAATTTAAAAAAAACAAATGCCCATACCTCGTTGTTTTGAGCCACAGGCAGCAGGGCTGTGTAGTACTGTCATAGGGGATAGCCAAACATCACAGCCTTATAGCAAGATCTATCCATTTTGCCTGACGTGACCTTTATAGCACAGAGACACACTACCACAACTACCCTCCCGATGCCCTTACATCCCTTCTTTCAGATACAGATACCGCACACAGGATCAGACACCGACCTCGCCTGCGAGGTCGAAGAATCCCTTGCCCGCCGGCCGGTGCAGAGCACCACGGCAAGACATCTAGTATACACCCTTCCCCATAGCGACTGCCCAAGCCGAGGCTGTTCCTCCTTGAGGCGCCCTTGAGCTAGTTGCCCCCTTGCCCGTCTAGCTCGAGCGTAGTGGTTGCACGCTCGCCCTATTGTCCGGTGAAGCTAGCTGTAAAGGCCCCGCGGCCAACAGCGTAGATCATTCACACACACACACACACCACAAGTAACTGACGTGGATTGGGCAGGCCTTCACAAAGTTGCCCGATGACCAGTGCCCCAAGTCTGCTATTTTTTACGGGTTTTGTAATTATGACATGCTACAAAAATCGTTCAATTACAATTTTGCCAAAAGTCAACAATTGTTTGAACTGGTACCTACGACTATGGAAAACTGTATTTAATTTAATTATGATGTCAATGTACAACAATTTTATTAAAATTTCAATAAGACTTGGGGCCCTGGTCTCAAGTAAAAACTGGAGGCGTTCAACAAAACCCGTAAGTTGAGTATGAGACGAACTATGGGAGTGGAGGAAGCCAGAGGTCTGTATGGAAAGAACCTGATGGAACCCTGTACTCTCTGCCTACCCTGCACGGGATCTGGCGTGATGGTATAGAGAATAATATCTGCCTCGTTGGTCTAATAGCGACTAATGTACTTTGCAATCACGTGTTCCTGGGTTCAAATCCTAGATCGGACCAATGTTGTTTTTCTATCGAAAAACTCCCAGTATCAGTCTGGAGTTTTGAATTGTGCCCGGTATATGGCAATAGGCTCGCCCCTTTTACATCGTCGGCGAAAAGTGGATGTACTGAGTACACCTCTGCCACCCCCGCTTGGGCAAAATATGCGTGACCGTGTTAAATAACATCTTTGCTTCAGTCTGGGTGTTTAATTGTGTATGTAAGTTTTTGAAGAAATAAAGATTTAATGCGTGTCTTATTTAATTTTTCTAAACGCATCTACGCCGTATGGGCCTACCTTTTTTTTAAGAAAACAAAGATTTAATATATGTCCTTATATTGTCCACAGATAATAACGGCTTTTGTACAAAACACGGAAGCCACGGGCCTCCCGAACTTATTTATTATTTTTTCACTCGTTAGGCCGTTCAGCTTCTATTCATATAGATTTAATATAGTAAAATATTCTTTTTTAGTTTTGTTTTTACGTATAATTAACGTGATTGTCCTGTGGAATATACGCGACTAGTGTATATACATACTATATATTAGTTACCTACATGATTATGTAGGGAGAGTTGCGTTTTTAAAACGCCGTTTTGTGTTATTTCAATTAGGTAAGATTTAGCGTGGCAGAGCCTCACTGTGAAACCGTGGGATGCGTTAGCGCTTGGAAAAACAAATATACCTGAATGAGAATATCGCTAGTCATCGTCAAATTATTCTAATGAAAAAGAACCCTTAAAGTTGATCACATAAGGTTGTTTTCATTTAATTTACCAGGCGGCCAATTTTGCTATCAAAATTCCGCTAAAACCGTATCGTAACCGCTTTCGATCAATTCCGTATTCTTTAAGAATAAAAATGCCGTTGGTCGGCGCCGATTAACGTTTTTTTTTCTTTTTTGCGGAATTTTGTTAGTAGAAATGACCACCTGACTGACGTATTTCAAAAATTTTTCCGAATTTTGATATAACAACTCAATTTTGTTTTCATTAAGTTAAAATTGAAACCCACCCCATATCCACATCTACCTAATTTGTATAATTATACTGAATTTAGCTTGACCAGCATTCCTGTCTTTCTCCCACATTGTAGAATCTGAGAAGGACAACACAGTCTTGCTTATCTAGTTACATTTTGCCTGACTAATAATAGAGACCAGTCGACTGAGTCAGTAATAAAACCTTAGTTAATCCATGACATTTTAATAATATAATCCATGTGTTATATTGGGCTTAGTTGCATGGCAATGTGCAGGGAATTTGATATAAAAATTAGCAGGTAAAATAAATCATATGAAATTGATTTTCCACACGTGGCATCTGCTATTTTAATTAACAATGGTATAGTTAAGCAGATCTTTCATAATTCATTCTTCTCTTTCGTAGCAAGTGTGTCGCTACATAATACTAAATCATTACCTGTAAGAACTGGCATCAGCTTGCACTGAAACCTGGATAAATGGAAGAAAGGAGGGGAGGCCTTAGCCTTGCTGTGGGATGGTATAGGCTTATAATAATAATTGCCTGTAAAATTTCACATATGAAATCACTGTGAAACGAAATGTTATTTCATCAAATGAGAATGAATTGATAGTAGAAATAATTTCGATGCCTAATGTAAAGTTCACATTCTCGCGTTGATTTATTTTCGTATTTCTTCTTACAGCCGCGGTTTACATTCTTGCGCTGCCACTTCTCTTGCTCATTGCCACGCGATTCAACTAATTATCTATATGTTACCAAGGTTAAAGGTATATATAACTTTATGTTATAACCCTCATAACTTGAAAATCCGCCTAAAATGGTCTATAACAGTTTTCGATACCTGGTTGTAAGTATATTATTTTAGCATAGTATAATTTTTTGCAGATTGCTATAATACTTACATATGAACTTCGAACAAAGGCAAAGAAATCACTATCAGTCTGACAGTATGAGAGAGACGCCGATATGTGTAAGTGGTAAGTTGTAATTGCTTCTCTTTTTAACATGTAACGGTATCTTTCTCTGACAGTCGACCTGACCGTGTAAGTTATGCCAAAGTCTTCATATCTAAACTTCACAGTGAGGCTGTACCTCTTATTATATTGAGTACATTTGTCTCTTTCTAAACCACAGCTAAGAGTGAGACTGATGAACTCAATACATAAATTACCTACTGTATTTTTATTTCACGGGCTGTCTTAGAAAAATGTCAAACGAGAGATGTCGCTTACTTATGACTTCATCAAGTAACGAAAGTTAATCAAATTTGAGCCTTAAATCGTCTACAGTAAATTTTACATTAAAGTGGCATGTCGTATATGCGCTTATTAATTTACAAATTTAAATGTACTGTATCTGTGTAACACAAAGTCCATTCTTCAATAGATCATGGATTTAGATCTTAAAGACTTATCATCGAGAAAGTATGCTGCTGCGTTCTCACTCAGCAATTAATAAGCGTGTGAGGGAGATGCCATATATTAATAACAGTCCACTTTAACGTTGATCAGAAAGAGACCTTAAGTTCTTATTTACACAAATGCTTTTTCAATACGCGTTGAAGAAACTCTCGTGGGTATGATAGCTAAGTAAGCGATGTCGCATTTTTAATCTTAATGTTGCAAAATTATGTATTATTGTATTGTATATTTTTTTCGTGACAGAGACAATAGTTCTGAATCATAGACAAATTGGTAATATCGCGGCAAAATGTAAACAGGGTCAATTTTAAATGTTATATAAAATAGAATTATGACCTCATTTGAAGACAGCCCACAGCCTGATCATATCTTTTATAGAGTAGGCATTTCCAGTCTGGACGAAAATGACCGTAATAAGAATAGGGCCCAATTCCCAATGTTTTCGTATTTTGGATCCGTACAAAAACAGGTAAACGCCGTTGTTCTGATCCTTCATTGCTATGGCCAAACCTAGCGCGTTACAATTATGTAATGGGTTTCTATGTCACTGGAGTACCACTAAACGATAATTTCATGAACTTATCGTAACGCCCCTTGTTACGTGTCTAATTGATCCTAGCAAATAAAAGGCCCTGCGAAGGTTAGGGTTCAGTTTTAAAGGACTGTCAGATGGACTGACGATCTTGTGAAAATCGCAGGAAGTCGTTGGAGGCAGGTGGCATCAGACCGGTTACGCTGGAAAGCGATTGGGGAGGCCTATGTTCAGCAGTAGACAAGTATAGGGTGAGATGATAATAATGATCGTTATTTTCTAATAAAATCTTAGCTCTCAATTCTTTGAGAGCTAAGATTTTATAACTTGTGTGGTCAGAGAATTGGATAGAGATTGACGTCACATATACTCTCCTCTCGCTTGCACTTGTATCCTTCTTGTATTATTCTATAGACAAACTGTACAGTCATATTGTACAGCAACGTAAGTCGGTTAACATTCTGAGTTTTTCGGTAATACTCTTTGTTTTACAAAAGTTGGTGAACATGGTCATCAACAATTTTTGGCAACATATTCAAATATATTTAGGACAACAAAAATTATGGATTAGATGCAAAACAAGATGTGTAGAAGCGATTTAAAAAATGGAGGGCGTTCAGCGACTTATGTTGCTGATCGTAAGAGTGTCACTGACATAATGGTCAGTATATTTTACTAAAGCGTGAGCGAAAAAGCACCTCCTCGTGGTAGCCGCTGGAAAACACGTTAAACATGTTACTGACTGTATAATTTACGAAAGTGTGAGCGAGAGAAAAACAATTCCATGTGCTAGCCCTTGGATAACAGTAAACATGTCAAGGACAGTCTATGAATTTTATTAAAGTGCGAGCGAGAGAGAAGGACTTCCATGGGCTAGCGATGAAGGACAAAAATCTACTTTCGCGACGTGAGAAGGAATATCTGTTAAAAATTAAAGCGTTTACATCTTTAAGGAAGAATCTAGCCCTTGGATAACAGTAAACATGTCAAGGACAGTCTATGAATTTTATTAAAGTGCGAGCGAGAGAGAAGGACTTCCATGGGCTAGCGATGAAGGACAAAAATCTACTTTCGCGACGTGAGAAGGAATATCTGTTAAAAATTAAAGCGTTTACATCTTTAAGGAAGAATGTTCCTTCCGCTAGTGTCGCGTACCCTTCTTTTCTCTATGGAAAAATATATAAGCGTGTCCATTTGCGGTCATTTTCGTAAAGACAATCGGACCGCTTTAGACGTAATACCCACCAATATCAAAGCTTGAACTTTGTTTAATCATCATTTCGTTCACCTCACTTTTGTTTTTATGTCTACAAATGTCTTATTGCTTATTAGTTTGAATTTTTATTAGGCATTAAATGATTATTTCTGGCGCATTTAGCCTTCCGTTTGTAATTTTGACCCCATTGTCAGATTATATAGTACAATAAGGTTATACCGCCGAAGGGCCCGACCGAAATCGTATGTCAATGTTTATGTATAAGTGAAATACGACTTTATTCGTCAAGCTCTAAGGTTGAAATGGGTGTTTATATTGGTCATATCGTCAGCCTGGTTCTAAAATAATGCAATTCGAAATTTAGTCGGCTGAAGATATTTTACAATTTGGAAAGGGTGATGAAAACATGTTTAGTCAGGCTACCATGAAATCACAATAAGTTTTTGGAATCCGGAACAGTTGTCAATTTTGACTACGCCATTTTAAAATTAGGCTGACGATATACGACTTCGTTCAATGGGCCTTTGGTATGTATTTTATGTAAGTTATTTTTAGTAAAAAAAATAGGTTATTATTAACATATTTTGTGGTCCGTCTTAGATACAATAAATAACCTTAAAACAAAAGTGAGGTGCAGTGCTCAAACTGTTCTTTATGATTATTTGTACCAATTATTTTTAGATATTTCTGTTCCATTTTTTCAAAATTTTGTAATAAAATTATCGACAAAAAAATATAACACAAGCGTTTGTGTTACCACTCTCAAAAAATTTGAATCGGTGTTGCTACGTCACGAATCAACAGATGTAAGGTACGCTAAATTTAACTTGGCCCGATTGAAGCGCTACGCAACAGATTCGCGACTCATGCGCAGTACCTTGTTATTAGTATCCGTTACTACTCAGTATCGAACGAAATTCTTTAACAGGTAAGATGTGTTTTATAATGACAGACGACTTGATCCAGTGGTTAAGAGCTAAGTCGCTCCGTCTACTGGATCAAGTAATCTCGAGTTCGATTCCCGCACGAGACAAATCTTTGTGTGACCCACTAATATTTGTATCTGTCTGGGTGTTTGTGTATGTGATATATTTGTAAACGCACTCATGACACAAGACGAATTCCTGATGTGGGCTATGTTTTAAAAATAATAACTCTTAGCGACTATGCGCGCGCATCTGCGGGCCAAGCCAGGTTGGAAGCGTTCTGTTTCTACGACCACTTATCGTTGTAAAAGTCAACCGTCTATTTTTTCGTTTTGTTTTAGCGTTAACGACTGGTAAATCTATTTGGTTCCAGGCCCTGCTCGTAGGAGCTAACTTTAATCGCGCCAAGTTAGCGCGTACTGCAAGTTGGTACAAATAATTCGATTCCTCCCAGTGGAATAACTTGTAAATATAATTTTATGGACAGTCTCGCGTGATTTGCCTTTTTTTGAACGCGCAACCTTGATCTCTTAGTTGTTAGTATACTGCATCTTAGAAGCAACAGAATCGCCGAGTTTGAGTTTCCCCATTCATTATTTTATAAAACTGATAAGATCCTCCTTCCAAGAAGTTCCTATTACGAAGCAATAGTTTATACCCACCTGCTGTGCCTGCAGGCTTATTATGTATTAAAACCTGAAGATCACTCCAAAGCTCAATCTTGACTGACTCAAGCGACAACCTAAAATAATAAAGCATATTGACCTCTATCTCCACAACATAATAAAATTTCTACCGAGAAAAGGAATGCGCGAATATTAGCGCTTGTTTTTGTTCCGGTACAAATTTGCTCATTATGTAGTCGAAATGAAGATCAATATACTATATTCACTTTCAGATTGTCGCGTCGGCTCTTCAGTCAGTCGGAATAGTCTTAAATTTTCAGAATTGATCGCCAGTTTTGCATTCTACATAATAAGTCAGGTTTTTTGTATAGATCGTTTAATCTACGAATATGCCCAATCTTTCTCTTAATTAGTTAGTGCACGTGTAAAGTGTTCTACTGTGATAGTTCTATTGTTACACGTGTCATGATAGTACTAACAGACTAGCAAAACATTCTCGTCCGATCAAGCAGTAAAATCCCCGCGGCCAGTAGCGTAGATCACTCATACACAGAAACTAGCGAAACATTGCATACTTGCACAAGAAGCGTTAAGGAGAAAGGGAGGGTGCGTTCATCTTCGTAAATTAAACGTTCTATATTTTCTGCAGGCGTATTTCTGTAGCAGAAATTCTACCGTTAGTCTATCGCTACAGCGTCTTCATTTACGTTCGGTTTCAATATTTAAATTAAGGATAGATTTGCCTACTACCAGTAGAATTTTGACATCAATACTAATATAATATAGCTAAAAAGGTTTTTTTTTAGTTTGTTTAAACACGCTAATCTCTGGAACTACAAGTCGGATTTGAAAAAATCTTTTGCATTTGACAGCCCAATTTACGAGGAAGGTTATATATAGGCTATTTAACTTCACGCTACGACCTTTAGAGCTTAGCAAAACGAAAAAAGTCTAAAACAACGTTAAGCTCAAACGAACTTATTAGCTTCGTGGTAAACGGCGGTTGGAAACCGCGGGGAACAGCTAGTATTTTATATAGAAAACTAGTCAAAATACTATTAACAGTAAGCCACTCTGTCTATTAAATATTGAAACCGGCCTTCAAGTTCACCTTACCTATACATATAGTACAGCTACAAAATTATGGCACTTCAGCGGTTTTGGAATATCAACAGAACCTCTTGGAACTCTACTCTCTAACTACCTCGTAAGGGATCTGGCGTGATTATATAGATAAATGTATTGACGTACTTACGTACACTTTCCGTGTAAGTAGAATAAAAAGGAAATTCGCTGCAATCAGTTTTAAGCGTTACCATATTTGTGCATAAGGTTGATTTGAAATTTACTTGTTTCATCCAGAAACGTCTGTAGTCAGACAAAGAAGCGCCATACTTTTATGTTGTACTGTTACATTCATATACTTTTAACAACCATCGTCTTAAAATAATGTTTTAACAATTTAAAAATCGGCAAATCACTATAGGTGCGTTTACACTCAATCGACAAATGCAGTGTGAATGCATCTCAAAGCCGCGTATTCTAGGAGACAAACGTTGTGCAATATATCTGCTATTCCCTTACCATAAATATGCGTTATTTTAAAATGAAAATGATGTGGGAAAAAATCGATATTTCAATGGAGGGTGGAAATCAAGAGAAATACATAGGTGTATTTCTCGATTCCTAGATAGCATACCTTTTCCAGTAATGTCATTTGTGATGGCTTTCGGCAAATGGAATAACGACACATCTAAGAAAGCAAGAACAAGATAAATCAAGCCTTCAATTATCCAAATTAAAGTGTATATTCAAATAAACGAATTTCTGATTTCGCGATATGTTAGCACAACATTTGTCGTTTAGCCAATCGGCTTAACTCTTAAGCCACACGCGCTGTGAGCCACTCTTAATGACAATAGGTTAGTGTACGTTACATAAGCTATCAGGTACAAATATATGCCGAATCCGTTACTATTTGTTTTTTGTTTACTTGTAAACGCAGAGAACCTTATAAACCAGAAACGATATGAGTCACAATTTTGATGCTAAATCTAAGATGAAACTTTGTCTCTACACACGTGTCAGATACAGTATGCAAACTGGTCTGAACATTATAGTTTTTCTACACAATTATTAGACCTCAATTCTTATAACAAGACTTCGTAAAACCGACTCTTAGACTAAGCAGTGACGACTGAAGTGAAGCCTAACAGACGTAGAGTCGTTACGAAGCAAGCGACTATCTATAACGTATTATAGCATATTGATCTCTATTTCCACATCATCATGTAGAAAATACTACTAAGAACAGAAATTCTGGAATGCGCGTATTCATGCGTAGATACGCGCTTATTTTTGCTTCGAGATTCTTGAGCCTATGTCGCGGGTGACCAATGTTCTAATAGTATCCGACAACAGCTAGATCTCGTTGTTCGGCAGCGATCAAGATTCGGTTTTAATTTATTGAATTGGGGCCCTGATTATACTCACAATTTGATTGTTGCACTATATAAGAGTGCAAGCAATTTCAGTAAACAAATATTAGAGTGAATTTTATGAATTAAGTGAGTGAGGTTAGGTTCCGGTGTCAAGTTCAAGAAAAGTTATTTTCAAAAATAGAACGGTTTTTGGTTCTTCTTTAAGTTATGGCTTCACACTAATTTTAAGTGTATTTTGCCAGTGTCCAGTAAGATGCTTAATCGTGTTTGTAAGATTTATTTCAACTCCCCGGATAATTTGGATAGTAAATCGATGAATATTTTACATACCAGTTGCAACGGCCGTTTTTAAGAGAAATCGATAAGGAACGTTTCATTACTTTGTTACAATTACCTTCACTCATGCTCATATAAGAATACATAATGGTTAATATTTCACCAACATTACACATTATTATTCGAAATAACAAGTTTCGGAAATTATAATAAATTCATTCATTCAAAGACATCGTCGTGATTTGCTCATACACGTGTTCACGTTCATACTTGTTTCTCCACGCTCTATAGTTTTGCAAAAATGAGGTTTTAAAAGAGTTGTGTTTGTAGAATTGAGGTCATTACTATAAGCTTCACGAGGTCTCAAAGCATTTTCAGTAAACAAAAAACGTTAGAGATTTAATTCATGTTATAAATACGTCGAGACTCGGCCAAGTCTTAGTTTAATCCCATTTAAATCGTGTATAATTATTAGTTAATATTAAAATAAAATTGTTTCTATTATGGAAATGAAAGTTCTTTTTTAAACCAAATAGTTGAGATAATAAATAGTTTTAGTGATTAAACAATATACTGTTTGGATTTGTAACGGCTTGCGATTTTTGCAAAAAGAAAGCAAATGCGGATGCTTATAGATCCTGTCTACGAAGACGTTGTTCACATTTTTGACAAGTTTTCGAATTATATTTGTTTTTTTTTTGGCGAAAATCTCAGTCGGAGTTCTATTCTGTGGCGTTAAACAAAGTTTAATTTGACATGTCGAAACATAATGGTCTCGACGAAGAGAAAATTTGCAATATCGGATATGCCAAATTAAATTTAGTTTTCCATTGATCTAAAGACCTGCTAGTAACCTATGGAAGAGTGTACATGATGAATCTGTCAGGTAGAGAGAGATGACATAATGTGTCGAAATGGGAAGTTGTGTCTTCTCTTTTTAATATAAAACAACCATTCAAATCTCTCTTTAATTGACAGTTAGAGTGACCGTGGAAACTCTGCCTGACGCCAACTCTGTTTTGCATAACTAAAAATATCTTCTTCAGTGCCCTTCTCATCGTTCTGATTTTATTCACTCCTCCTTCTTCGTCCAATCTATCCCTCGTTGGAATGCATTGCCTCAGGAATTCAGGATGGTAACGAACCGGCTCTCTTTTAAAAAAAAAACTACACGGGTACCTAATCGAAATGTTGGCAGAATCCTCCCAATGATAGTTTTACGTCATTGTGTGTGTGTGTGGGTGTGTGTGTATATATATATATATATATATATATATATAACATTATTATTAGTTTCATATATAGAATTATTATTTTATATTTATTTTCTTACAATTTTTAGCCTCGTATTTTCGTACCTACCACACATGTTTCCACACCACCCTAGGGTAGACTGGGAGAAAATGCCTCAGGCATTAAGTCCGCCTATGTACATACATATGTGCATAAAGAATGAATAAATAAATAAATGGGCAAATAAAATAATTTCAATCTCATTCAACGTTGCATTCTGTATAGAATTTTAATAACGCTGTAATTAAGTTAAATTTTAAGTAGAATGTTTTAATGTCTGAAGTAATATTGACTTTCTATGTCTAATTAAAATCCCATAAGGCTGGGTGTTTCTTGAGTATTTTTATTGGTATTTATATCATGTTAAAACAGAGTTGGTCACAATGTCTACCTTATTACTGTACCTACGGACTGTTGACAAAATGTTTTGCAAAACATGATGAGAATTGATTTACTAACTAGGCTAATTTCGCCTTGTAAGGCCCTTTATTTTTTTATAAATTGCGCCTTAAAGTAACGAACATACGATATCATCGATAAAAATACCTATTGTTTAAATGATTTGTCTACTTAAAATTCGAAATGAGGCGATGAGACCAGAATAGCCGATCAATAAATTAACGTAGGCCATTTTGTTTTCTAAAATACTACGAGTAGTGCATCTAAGGTCGAAACTCGTTTGTTTGTAAATATTGGTTAGGTTATTCTGATTTTAATAGCCTCAAATGTAGTACAGGTTAACCATAAATATATGACACTTTGTAATCTCAATATTCAATCTTGCAACTTATAACGTTATATCGTCGTTGTCAAATGAATATCGGCTATGTGCACTTTTTGGAAATTTCTGCATATTGGCTATTGTGACTAGTTTCCTAACCAAGTTTTCATTTAAAAAAACTGCTATGTGACTTTAAGCATTATACGGTATGCAGTAGTCGTTAAAAAATCTGCATCATATTAAAAAAAATCAATTTTACAGGAAAATGTTTTTATTCAATATCTCGAAGTTATACTTTTTACACATAGCATATATTGGTTTGACAACGACGATATATAAAGTTAATAATTAATTCGTCAATGCCTTCGGGTATTATCGGCGCTCGAAGATTTCCGAAGTGTCATATAATTGTAGTTGAACTGTAACTTAAAGACTCGTGAATTAAAATTGGATAATTTTTCAATACGAACTTTGGCACTCTGGAATTAGTTACAATTTTGTCAAAGAATATAATACGTTTATTTACTAAGGCCCCGATTGTTAAGAAACAAATTGAACCAGTTGAAACTTCAAGATATACAGTGCTTCACCGCTAGTTTCATAGTGATGTGGTCGAGCCGCGCCATTCAACCAGCGATTGGAGATGGGAAACCAGCCCAATGCATCTGCGCCCAATACTCGCCCGGAGAAAATGCGCGGTTTAACCATGGCCCTAAAGCACTGATTATATTACCTGACCCCGACTCCGACTTAGGGCGTTTAGTGATGCAGTCATCGTTATGATAAACAACAATGTATCGATATAATATGATATTGGTGTCGCGAAAAAAATGATGATGATGTATCGTAACATCTTCATGTCCCTCTGTCTTTTCGGTCCGCATGAAATAGAGAAAAAGGTAGAATGAAAAATAATTATATCGATACATCGATGTTTGTTGAACGATGACTGCAGCGCTCGACGTCCTAAGTCGGGATCGCGAATCGTAATTGTGGCTTTATTCGTTGTAACCAAACGCGTCGCGTAACTTCGTGAAATGTTCGTATGTGCGTGTGTGTGTTCGTGTGTGCGTGCGTGCGTGTGTGCGTGTGTAAATGTCTACGCTGTTGGCCGCAGGGCCTTTACAGCTATATGCCACTGCAATACCTTTAAACGACCATTTCACAAAGTTTTCATAATGCGCCGCGTTACTCGTTTGATAGGTCAGCAAATAAAGTGATTGGTGACTGTAAGACCAGCCCAAAAGTTGCTCAACGGAGGCCGCCTAGGAAAAACAAGGTTTCAATCCTTAAGGTCAGTGTTACATATATACTATCACGACTATTATACCAAAAGGGGCTAATCAGAAAAATGCTATTCTACATTACTTATCCTTTTTATTGTAAATATACTTTTACCATATCATAGTTCCATTTTGAAATTCACAGGATGATTTCTTTATAAAGTGAGATTAAAATTGTAATTTTCTGTTGACAACCATGTAAGATATATAATCTATGTGGACTGCGGTTTTCAAATGTTTTGTATGACACACTACCAACTTAGAAATATTGTAGCCTGGCAAACTACAATAATAATGCACTCTTCGCTTTTGAGTTTCTTTGATGGCTTGATCTACATTGACATTAAGCCCTGTTATAGCCGAAATATTAAAGTGGCGAAGTGTTTTATCACTATAATTTATTTATAACTAAAACTTATTATAAAAAAACACTATCTTTTACTTAAACTTGAGTCGTATCTCCATACAAAACATTTGACCCGTTCAATACAATCACAAAACATAGCACAATGTATTATCACGGACATCACAATGTGATACGAGCAGTCAATTGTTATTTTTTCTAAAAATATTCCGACTTTTATTTGTATAAACGAATGAAGATGATTCTCCAACAGATCATTAGACTTCCATGTATTGTAATTACAATTAACGCGCTTTGAATATTTTTTATCTGTAATTGAACTGTTTTTCATACATAAAATTTGATGGAAAAATAATAGGTAGACAAATTAATTTCTAAGTCTTTGTTTTAGGGTGTATAATTAACTGAATTGTATACCAAACCCTTTTTAGGCTGTCCGCCAGTCTTAGTCTATACCTCAAAATGGCGGAGGACTTCAAATGATTTAAGACTTGGAGAATTCGTTCCATACTGCTCTGTCCTTGTAATTGCAGTATGGACAAATAGGCGGGTTTTTTCTTAATCTGATATCAAACTTAAATGTTTTCTTACCTACCGAAAAGGTACATAATAACACAGATTATAGTTTATGATTGCATTTTCGATAAAAACGGAAAATCTTTAGAATGTCGATTATTGCATTAAATATTACGGGACCAGCACTGTACTGGAGTGATCATGAAACTAGGCACCGCAAGAATGTTAAGACTACATTTACTTGCGCTGTCCAGTTTCGTATGCACTTACCTGCTTACTGTTACACGAATGCACTGAATGTAAAGAGATTTTGTGGGGGACTGGATTCTCCTTGTCTGGTTGCAAACTATAGGAATGTTCAATTAAGCACTCGATACGGTACCTTATGTATGTAATTTAATTTCTTTAGTTTGTAAATTCAGTTATACTGTTAAATTATTCAAAAACGCGTGTGAAATTTGATAAATGTTTACTATTAAAAGATAAAATGAGGACCTACTAAGGCGCCAGAATCGGCGCGAATACATTAATAGAGAAAATATAAAGCTGTAACGATTTACGGTCTCAACTGGTTGTTCAAAGTTCAAAATGCGATTTGTAATATAGCAATATTAAATCGATTTCAAGAGATATTTGTTTCTAATTAACCTTCAGAACTAGTCTTTAAAATATACAGAAATAGCTCCGAAAGCTGACTTAGGATAAAGTATTCTTGTACGTTTATGACCGCGCCCGCCGGCGTGTTACGCGGATCTCTTCTGGATAGTTGAACTTTCATTGTCACCTTTTTCTATCTATATCACCACGCCAGATCACTTGTGGGGTAGGCAGAGACTACCGTCCAACGGGTTCTTTAGTTTTCTTTCCTTACTGAACTGTCTTCCATTCCCATAATCACCCTTGGTGACAGAAGGTCAACTATTGGAATACGAAGCATTCTATCAAATAACCACTGTTATATACGACGTCTGTTATTGGTTTTTGCAAAGCAAGAATCTTGACTGGCTGTGCACAAAAACAAATGCAGCTATAATGGTTGTGAACGTCAAAATGGCAGGATTATAACTTATATTTTGAAAATCTAATTATTTAGTAATATTTAGTACCAAATTGGTACTATTTGGTACTAATATTAAAAAAATCGAATTATTTAGTAATATTTAGTACCAAATTGCTGCTATTTGGTACCTTTATTAAAAAAATAAGTACTTCAATGTGCTTGAAGATATTCAATAATAATAGAGTCTTGATCCCGCCATCTTGACGCGTCAAGATGGCGGGATACCAATATACTGTCCATACGAAGATATAGTACCTGAATTGGTACCGCTAATCGCTTTATATTCAATACTATTACCGTTTTTGATTAAATCGATTTTATTTATAAATCATAGACGAAAGCCTGAATGAAAAATGTGAACAGTACAGTTGTTTCGACACATTGCTAATACATTTGAAGTAGGCGTTAAAATACAAAATGAAGAAAATCCTTAGTAGCCACGTCTTGGAGTGATTTGTGTATATAAGATATAAAAAGTTGATGAAAGCTTGTTTGCATTACATGTTTAAAAATATTTAGAGCACACTACTTTTTTTATTAGAATTTAAGTAAATGTGACATATCCCTGTATATGTCGGAAACCTTAATCGGGGGATGTTAACTTTAAAATTTAGGTCCTTTATCGGTTTGTCTAGGATCCGCGCTAAGTATCAAGCGTCTTCGAGAAGGTTCCACCACTTCATCATGACCGGCGCGCTGTCAGCAAGCAAGAAGGTAAAATAGGTAATAACAATACCAATTTCTGTATAGGTGCCGGTTATTGTCATTTATATTTGGGTATTTTTATCGATGTTCCTGGGGATCGGAACAGTTCTAGAAGTTTCTTTCGAGGGTACAAGAGACGCTCAGCGTGAAGACGGACACAATCTTTCTAACAAACTAAGAGTAAATGGATAATTAATTGGAATACACCAATAAATATTCGACGAGACAGCTTCATCTACTGATTAGAACGTAGACTGCACCGCTAAGTATCCGCCGCGGTTTCGATTCCCACACGGGTCTAATTTTTATCTGTCTATGTTTATCATCACGCCAGATTCCTTGCGTGGTAGGCAGAGAGTACAGAGTTGCAACAGGTTATTTGTGAGATCCCCAAATGTTTGTAAATTCATCCACATTACAGGAATATACAGCGTCAGTTTAAATTTAAAAAAATACCAAATACTTTTCCTTTCTTACCGCAAAGCTTATCTTCTAATGATAAAATATTCACTGACTCTTCAAAAGCCGGTACCATTACATTGAATTATTTTCTGAACTTTTATGGAAACAGACTCAAACAGCCATGTGCATAGGTTTGAAACCTTCCACAGCTCTTCTCGTTAAAAAATCCAATCCCAAAATTTGTTTTGGTAATGACTATTTTCTTCTATATGTGTAATTGGGGGTTATATTTTTCAACATATGTCTGAATTTTATCCCATGAATAAATATCTAAATAAAAAGTATAATATTCATTGCTAGATATAGATAAAAATTCGACCCGTGTGGGAATCGAACCCGCAACGGATACTAAGCGGTGCAGTCTACGTTCTAATCAGTAGATGAAGCCGTCTCGTCGAATATTTATTGGTGTATTCCAATTAATTATCCATTTACGCTTGGTTTTTTCGCTGCGGCTTCTAAAGAAAGACTGTGTCCGTCGTCACGCTGAGCGTCTCTTGTACCCTCGAAATAAACTTCTAAAACTGTTCTGATCCCCAAGAACAAAAATTCTAAAATATAAATGACAATAACCGGCACCTATACAGAAATTGGTATTGTTATTACCTATTTTACCTTCTTGCTTGCTGACAGCGCGCCAGTCATGATGAAGTGGTGGAACCTTATGGGAAGGACTGAGGTGTTAGACATCCATAAGACAATTATTCTGGGGTACCCCCTCAAACTTCTTAATTATTGTTGTTGGTCCGATCTACGCAGAATGAGCTCACGGTGTCTTGAGGTATTGCATCGTTATGCTTGGTTTTGGATTTACTTATATTAATTACCGGATCCGAATTCGATTGAAGCACCCAGCCATTTTCTCTATTGAAATTAGGATTTTTTAATTTCAGTAGCCTCACAAACCATCCTTGGTAGGTTTCTACTAATCTGTGTTCTTTCACAAGGATTTGAGGTCGTTCAAATATGGTCAAATCTGATTTTAGTACTGTTAAGGGCACATTCACAGACTGCAGAAATCTCAATAAATAGTCTACATTTTATCAGTTAGTCAGTTTGACGTACTTGCACAATATAGAGTAATAAATCTTGATCTTGTTAATAGGTGCACGAGATTAGCTATGAAATTGTATTGAGGGTTAGTATAGAAAATTAAAACCACAGCTTACTTCAATGAACCCTTTAATTTGAGACTATTTTTATGTGAAAATCTAACTGAAAATTATCAAAAACGCCAGAACTACTTTTATAGTACAAAATGTTTTAACATGTATGGGAGCCTATCAGTGTAAACTAACACTGTATTCAATCAAAAATAAATCAAACTAATAATATGTACAGGAACAGTTTTGTAGGCCAAAATTAGTTTTCCTCGAAATATTTTGCTCCCAATATTTATTCTGTATATACCTTAACGACAAACTCTTTGTCAACATGAACCGTTTGTTATTTTTTTTCTAAAGAAAATATTTTCATAAAATCAATTAGACATACAAGCATAATGATGGTAACAATTTCTGCTGTCGTTTTTAATCATAATATTGATGTATTTATCGTTTGATTTATAACACCTAGTAGTCTTCGATTACATTTGACCACATAAGACAAGATGACTTTCAATTGTCAGTAAAATAGACCATTTCATTTTGAAATGGCACTTTTATTAGGAATAGATGATAAATATTCCCTTAGAAGTATGTAGGACTTCCCAGTTTTTTTTTTCTAAATTTCTGGTGGTCACAGTGCACCAAACATACTTAAAAAGTTGATTCTTAGGAGAATAGTAACTTAAGATATTATATTTTCTCCCTCAACAAAGGAGTAAATTTCACATTTTTATTTAAATAAGAAAAAAATATTTATAACCAAGTATTATTTGATTTCTCCTGTATCTAATTTATAGAAGTCTTCTATTTTGTATAACAATGGATACACCTACTAAAATTTGCCTGAATAAAATGGATATAAAAGGATTGGACAAGTCTTACAATAACTACTGACAAATTTTACACGAAATAAAAACACATACAATAAAACTTAGAAAAAACTGATACCTATGTTGTAATGAATAAGAAATCTTTGTAAAGAGAATAGCAAACATTTGCAGTCCTTTAAACATAAAAAGATGTTTTTTTTTAATCAAAATTATTGTAAGTTCATTGCAACAGTTGATAAAAATATATTTTAGAAAAGTTTACATGAATTCAGCATGTATTGTCTTCCAAAAATGTTTTAGCAACTATATTGATGCAATGAACATCAAAATTATGGTTGTTACATCTAAACTATGCAATGAATAAGTCAGGTTTGAATATAACCTTAAGCTGAAGCCAATATAAATATCACAAATAACGGCTTAAGGGATCTTTTTAAGATCTGACCGAGGAAGATTAGTCACTAAAATTCATTCTCTGTACAGGTTACAGTCAAAGGTTTAAAACTTATTTTAAAATATTCCAAACAATGAGTCACTATAAAACTAGAGGGTCTACACAACATTTTTTTCAGAAGATTCAGTTTATACTTCAAATTACAACTGTACATTTTAATCTTGCGAGTGTCAATGGCTGGCGTGCCAGCCGCACATCAAGAGAATGAATTTTATGACACAGAGAATGCTTTTTCTGAAAACGATTTAACGTAAGCCTCGTGCAATTTATTCACAAAGTCGGCGTCATGTTTTAGCAGATAGTTGAAAGCTTGAAGCAGCTGGTTCCTATTGAGAGGCTCTGGCGAGGACTGGACGTCGCCGCCGCTACTTGCCGTGAACATCGTCGGGGGCATCAGGGCCGGCTTCTGCTGAGTGGTCACAGAGTCAATCAATGGGTACATTGCAATCTCCTCCAATTTGCTACCGTTAAAAGAGCTTACCGTGTGGCTGATGTCCTGTGACTGATTCAAATATGTGGCCAGTGGAGAAGCGGGCTTGGGCGATGATATGTGCATCAGGTTCAATTCGTTCTCAAGCGGCATAATGCCATTAGTATCACTAGTGTCCAGCTGCCCTTTCTTGATCCCTGTTATCCTTTGCTGATTCTGTTTCTCGATAGGGGTCGACTTCAATGGGAATCCACAATTTTGCCTCAATGCAGAGTCTAAAGTGATGTTTCCGTTTGAACACTGAGCTTCCTGAGGTGTCACAGAGCGCTGCTGCTTCTCTATGTGCTCTACAGAATGTGCGGGATTGCTCATGAGCCTCTGAAGCAGCTGTGGCACCTCTCGCGCGTCTGTCGAGCGCGGGCCGAAGATGCCGGGCGACGGGAGCGAAGACACGGCCGGCATTTGAGCCGTAGCACCGCTTCCAGCCTTCGCGAAGAAATCCATAACGCTCTGCGACGTCATGTCCGGCGCCCGAGACGGAGTCGACTCGTTCTTATTCGTAGCTTGTCCCTTTTTAGAGTTAAAGTCGTCCTGAGCTTTGCTCAACATACTAAATATGTCGACGGGAGCAGTGGATGGCGTCGACGGGGCATACGCACAGTTCTGCGCCATGCTTTCGCCAGGAACTGGCTTCGTCGACTCTTTGATCAGCGAATTTAATTTCGTCGCGACCCTAACGCACTCGTCTTTATCGTAGAACCACAAACCGTAGATGCGACACTTGGCGTTTCGATACAAAAGAAAAGGTTCTTTCAATTGCAATTCTATTCCTTTTGACACTGGTTCGATTAGGTTATTCGTACTCAATCTGTTCATAATCACTAAACTATGGTACGGTTCCCCATTTCTACTGTACACAAACAAAGCACCCTCGATGTTAGTTTTCTCCCATTCGTTCTCTTCGAATGTATAAAGCGCAACGTGGGTAGCACTGTCGATTATTTCTTTTGCGTAGGGATCTGCCCTAACTAAGGCCGCAAAATTCATACGTAGCCCGGTGTCAGCCATTTTAGAGCAACAAAATACCAGATTTTGTACAACGAGCAAGCATCACAGCAAAATGACACCAACGAATAAATTCGCCATTTTCAAACCGTTCCGTTCATACATTCACTTGCCATATTATTCTACCTCCAGTTGTTTTATAATTTGATCAAAGACTAAAGAGCTATTTTGCTGTTATTCTAAATAAATTTAAATGAATATGGAATTACAATAGATTGATGAAATAGTTCACAAAAGGAATTGTTTGTTATGTTCAAGTGATTATTTTACTTATACTATTGCCTTATGCAACTGAATGTAAAGGAACGTTGTTTTCTAGAAATAACAAAAAAATATGAATAGAAAAAAAATCTATCACATTTTTATAATTTAAATATAAAAGTACAACTAAAAAGCAAATAAAAGAACAATTATATTATTATATAGTATTATAAATATGATGAAAAATAAGAACAAAGTTGTATGTACCTACAAAGGTCAATGAACCTTAATCCATATTTTTGCAGCTGATTTTAACTTGTCTTAAATTATTAATTTTGGGGCATTTTTTAACTTTTCAGGTACTTACTACATTAAACTATGAAGGTAATTTCAAAGTGCGTCTGAAAATGTTATCTTTATTAAGACTGCATTCTCGCATTTATCTGAGAAGTATAAAAAGGAACGCGACACCACGAACGCGACCTTTCACTACATTAGGGTTGTATGTAATCCATATCGATAAATTAATCTTTAATCATCATGTTCAAGCATAATGTTTTATATTCTTTGATAAGGATGATTTTAAATAGCTGACAAGAAGACTCAAAAGTGGTACAAGCATTAACATATCTCGTTATCTCAATGGATCAACTCTTAAGATTAATCTATCTATCTATATCATCACGCCAGATCCCTTACGGGGTAGGCAGAGAGTACAGAGTTCCAACAGGTTTTTTCCTTACATACCTCTCTGGCTTCCTCTACTCTGTAATACACCATCACGCCTGTGTTCTCCAAGCGGGGGTGCTAAATCATTAATCTGATTACATTTTGCCCGTCGCTGATTGTAGCCGAGATAAAGATTATGTTTATCGATAAGTATTGCGTACATCACTATAGACAGCAAGAAATAAAATTCTCTATCGAAACGTCAACATGATAAGAAAATAAGGAGACGTCATTTGAAAGTTTGCGCGTGTCGGAGTCGGTGGATGATAAAATTAACGTTATATTAATTAGTATCGTATTAATTTAAATTACACGTACATAATCTGGGATCAAAAAAATTATTGACGGTAGTTTTATACATTATTTACTACGAAATCTCTTGAAGATTTCGACACGTGAGTTGTAAGGCTAACTTTTGGTAGTAAACAAGTTGAAATATGTCTGGGAGCAATGTTCTGGTGGTCGGCGGCGGGGGCCGGGAGCACGCGCTGTGCTGGAAGCTGGCGGACTCGCCGTTCGTGCGGCGGGTGTACTGTGCGCCGGGTAGTGTCGGCATATCCACTACTGACAAAGTTGAATGTGTAGAACTCGATATAAAGGATTATCCGGTAAGTTATTAATGTAAATGGTCTATAACGCGTTTAGGTTAAAAAGAGCTAATAAGTATGTGCTTAATTTTTTTTTAAACAACTAAGAATCGATAATTTGACTATTAATTTTCTAACAAGATGTTCAAATCTTCTGATCAAAACTTTATAATAGGCTTAGAACTATTTTTATAACTATTTTTTCTTTTTACCTATCTGCTGTAGAATGAGGGTAATGTTTAGTATAAGTAAGAATGTAGGTATTAAAAAAATAATTACAAGAAATTATTTTAGCTTGCCTCATACATCAGTATTACCTCATGCATCTATCTATATTGTCATGCCAGATCCCTTGTAGGGTAGGCAGAGAGTATAGTGTTCTAACTGGTACTTTCCTTACATACCTACCCTACCCATTTATTTAAAAGTTCAATAATCTTAATCAGCCATCCGATCATATCACATGCCAGATAGGCAATGAGTACAGAGTTGAGAATCCCACCAAAAGGTAAAAACCATTAACAAAAAAATTTAGTATTTTTGGATTTTCTGGTAATCCTACTATAATATTATAAATGTGAAAGTTTGGATGTTTGTTATTCAAACATGAAAAAACAGCTGAATGGATTTGGATGAAATTTGGCATACAGATAGTTTATTATGTGGATTAACACATAGGATACTTTTTATCCCAGAAAAATGTTAGGTTTCTGTCCAAAGTCAACAAGCTCGAAGTCATGGGCAGAAGCTAGTGTTATATATGAAATAGATGTTTTGAGTCTATTTAAATGAAACAACAACATTAAATCTAAAAATTGTAAATTGTTTTTTTTTGTAAATTTTTTTTTTTTAATAATTATAGTACTATTTAATATTTGATTACTTTTGGTCTTAAAATCTCTCAGCAACAATGAACTTTATGTCATAATTAAAATCATGTTCAAAAATACCTAAACAAAATGCAACAAATTATTTAAAACTGTATAAAATTAAGTAATAGTGAGTACTCTGAACTTTTAGGAAGCCTAGCCCTTGGGCTTTGTCCACAACTGCAGCATATAATCTGTAATAAAATTATCAAGTGTCACCGGACTTTTTTTTTTGTGTCACTTGATTTATTAATAAACATCCTTACCTACGTCCATCTATTCACTAAACCTAAATAAAAATAATATGGCAACAGAATCATGACAAGTTTAATCTAACTGCATTTTAAATTATATTCCACAGTAAGTACAGTCTACAACATAAATAGTAGAAAATTATTTTTGTCAAATTCTGTATGTCTTTATTTTACAAACTTATTTACATTATAAAAATAAAATGAATTAGATGAAAAAAAAATGTGCAAGTGATTTGAAAAACTAAAAATGTTCAGTAACTTGTGTTGGTGTACCTTTACTGACTGTACAGTTAAAGCTATGAATTAAAAAAAACTTTTCTTGTAAACAAGTGATCATGATGTTCTTAGATTTACATGAATATTACACATGAAATAAAACTATTTTTTGGATTGTATCATGATTTATTTTTGGTTTGTAAGTTATTTTTTTAAGTAATGCTTCAATTGTTATTACTTTTATATATCAAAAATCACTTATGGAGTAGTAGGCTTTATCAATTAAGTATAATTTGAAACATTTTACATGATCAATCATTCCTAAGCAGACTGTAACACAATAAAACAAATAAAAAAAAAAATAAACACCGTCACGCCTGTATTCCCCAAGCGGGGGTGGCAGAGGTGCACTGAGTTCACCCACTTTTCGTCAACGATGATAGGTCCCATGTAATAGGGGCGAGCCTATTGCCATATACCGGGTACAGTTCCAGACTCTAGACTGGAAATTTTTCGTTACAAAAACTACATTTGTCAGATCTAGGATTTGAACCCAGGACCTTGTGATCACAAAGCAATGTGCATTGCCACTAGACTAACGAGGCAATGTGTGTGTGTGTGAATGATCTATGCTGTTGACTGTGGGCCTTTACAGCTTGACTGGACAAGACCAACGAGGCAGTCCAACTAATGAAATGTATTGGTTTTAATTTTAATTGGATGATGCCAGTGCTAGGCAATGCATTTTGTCACCATAGTAGTTATATATCATGGAGTAGATAAGCAATAGTTACTGCTTATTTTTATACCTTTGCTGTTTCTTTTGCTGAGAAAAGATCCATGACCAGCCATGTGTGATGAATCCTTTTAGAATGAAACCATACAGAGAAGCGTAGCTTCATTATAATATACATAAAAAGCAGCAGGAGTAGCAGAGGTGGACTGTGTACGTCCACATATAACTGACGATGTTAGGTCCCAATATGATAGGGGATAAGAAGAGTGTGATATTGCGATCACACTAGGTAAAATTCCAATCTCCAGACTGTGGCTTAAAGTTATTTCGATAGAAAAAACCCACTTTGTCATACCTAGCATTTGAACCCAGGAGCTCTTTATCAACACCAGCAACAAGGATGACCAATGATGCATTATAAATATACCTTCCCTATTAATCGTTATGCTGTTAGATTTAAACGGACGCGTGTACGACACTGATAACCTTTAATATGTACCTTTCATATCTTTAAGTCCAATTAATGTACTTTGGCTCGAGCCACTCCATTTGTCAATCAATACGTTTTATTATGCATTTTGTGTATGTATGTTTTAATTAAGTAACATTGCTGCTTTTTCTATAACTCCTCATTCGCACAAGCGCTCTTTCGCCACACGTTAGTAAAGCGCTGAAATAAAACAAATGACTACCAACCGACTAAAAGCGTTTATAGCGCTGCAAAAGCGCACGTTGGTAAAGCGCCCGTGTGAATGCGGGCTGAGAAGACCCTTCAAACGGACAAAATTTGTAGTCGTCGAAGATTGCAGTTGTTACTTGCCCACGACTTTCCACAATCTCTTATGCCCGATTTTTACATTGGCGATGTGTTTAGCGAAGTTAATAAGTACAGTTAGTAAGGACAAGATTGTAAATCAGATTGTCGTTCGTCTATAACTTAGTCGGGACACGGTCGATCGAGACGACCAACTAAAAAGTTTGTTTCTTAAAAACAAAAACTGTGAACTACTATGGTAATGAACGCATGACACTGTGGCAGAAACATTGTGGCATGATTTGTCAAAGGGAAGATCTTCCAGCCAGACGGCTATTGTGTCTCGCGGAGCCTGCCACTCCTCCGAGAGTTGTAGTCGGGGGTGTGTATATATGTTACGCGTCATACGAACTCTCATATCGCGTTCTAGAAATGTATGGAGAATTATTGTCTATTTCATATTCGGGGCAATCTGTGGGTAGGTAATCACAGCTTTGTAGCGATGTATAAGGGTCGCTACAACACCAACTGAATCGTCCCGATCATTTAGTAGCTGTGTATGCACTTACAGTAATTCATAACTTTTTAACCAACAACCTAAATCTTTAGTTGTTATACTTATGGTCTTAGTTTAAATTAAAACTGATTATTATTAACAATAGAGTTTAATTTCCAACCGTAAAATTTAAATGCTTCTTTTGTATTTTCTATAGGCTTTAGCAAAATGGTGCAAAGAACACACAATAGACCTAGTAGTGGTTGGGCCGGAAGACCCGCTTGCCAATGGCCTTGTCGACGAGCTTACGCCACTGGGCGTACCGTGCTTTGGCCCCACCAAGGCTGGAGCTCAGATTGAGGCCGACAAGGACTGGTCCAAGAAGTTCATGAACAAATACCAGATACCCACAGCGAGATACAAGTCCTTTACCGACGCCGATGCCGCTAAGGAGTTTATTAACACGTAAGTATCTACAAACTTACCTGGACAGTCAAGTACAAGAATGTAGACGTCATAGTAACTTCGCAGGTCTTTAGAACTTTACATGACAGAGTACGAAACGTAAGGAACATCAAAACAAACCAAACATAAATTAGTTTTATTTCCAGCATTAATCTGTCTACACATTATTGCCTTGGACTGTACAAGTATATTACAGATTTCGTTAATTTTCGTTGACACAAAAACAGTTTTATTTAAATATAAAAACGATATATCAGACTATGCTATCCCACTGCGAAAATAGACATGAACCATACTCAACTACCCAGATCCAGTTCGGCTATGTTGCCACCTGATGCTCAAATTTATCAAGTCTTCCATAACTAAGCATTAACCTACGACTAAACGTGCCTTCCGAAACATTTAGAAAAGAAGAGTCAAGTCAATTGACTAAAGCCCTGTTTTTGAAATTCATCATTTGCCGTCCAGCCTGCCCATTTTTGCCATTGGCATAAGCAGAAGTAAGTAAGCATAACATTTAACTGAACCATTTTTGGTTCCAATGTGACAGCTTGTATCCATTCTCCGCACACATCATATTACAGGGCTTTCGAAATCTTTGTTTCTATAAAACCCTAGATAACACGTTGCCGTGTGACAACTACTTTGTATTAATCTGTGTATAGTTACAAGATAATTAAAGTGTAAAGCTGCAATTCGATCGCCACACGTTGCAACTAACACACGTGTTGCATCCGTACCAATCCGCTTTGTTGATGTTTTACTTATCTCTGAATATTATCCGGATTAGACTAATATGACTCAAGATGGTCGCTTATATCCAGTAGAGATTAGTTTGTCTGATGACATAACTTAGATATGGTTATGGACTAATATCATTATATAATTGATATGCTATAATTGACGACTAGAACAGTCGTCAAAAGATCCTCCACTCTTTTAACTTTCACATTAATCTTAGATAAGGGTATTGTAAAAAGCGCTGTGTCTATCTGTCAATTGAACCGTCGTCATCATCGTCCGATAAACCTCCACTAAAGGACAAAGTCTCCCCAAAGATTTCCACAACAACCGGCTTTATGCTGTACACATTCAAAGGAAAGTTCTGCGACCATACATGATTTGCCCCAGAACCAACAGCAATGAAAAAATACTTGTATGATTACAAATCACCCATAAATTCTCGTAACGCTTTTTTATAGATACCTATCGACACACTAAGGAACTATCTATATAAGTATTTCGTCTAAGATGACAAGCAATCTAGATACCTAGTAGGTACGCCTACTACTTTTTACAGAGTCAATTCTATTTAAGTATTTACAATACTTTGAAATATTCGTTTTAGATTGCAAGTTGTCCGTTAGATATGGATATTAGCCATTATTTTAATAAAATAGATAAATAATGATGGTATGGGTCCAATGTTTGTTAGTTCTGGAGCAATTTTCGAAAATGTCCTTTATTGGAGACTTTCACTAGGTCACCGGTCTATCTTGTAGGGGTGTGCTGTCCATTCCACGTCTTCAAATATGTGGTCACCGCTCGAGCACAATGAATATATAAATCGGTCTTAAACCCCACATAGTAGGTAGGTAACATTTTACTAGCAGTTTATTGCCCCTTACTAAGATATCGGAAGCTATATTTAGATTTATCGCCATAGAGACAGAATTAATTTTTATTCCTAAGTAAATAGTAGACACGCAGAAATGTCGTGTAGAAAACGGGGGTCTCCGGTATCGTATGCGACCCGTCTGGCAGAAAGTTATCTTGTTTTTTTTTTATTTATAGGCCAGTGTCATCGATTGTTTTTTCTTTCGCGTCTTTGAGTCACCTATCCTTGTAATAGTGTCCTTTGAACTTTGGGATATTAAGCTTTATTCTGCCTTGTCATTCTGCATACCATTCTTGGCATTTATTAAACAACATATCAGATGAAAATAGCTTTGTTAAAGTAAAATTACAGAATGGCGATATACTGTTACCAAATAGTTTCTTGGGTAAATGGCACTCGGATAAAAATAACTAACACCAACTTTAGAGCAAGAAGACTTAAGCAAGTATAATATGAAACAGCAACGCAACTAAAAGAGCACAGCACAGGAGAAATTAAGCTCTATTAAAATTGGGGTGCCAACTCTACTAATCATATTATTGAGTTGTGGCACATTTAGGTATATTCGGCTACCAGTATGTAGCATAAGAGATGGAATACTTAAGTCTTGCAGTAGACGAAATGTGGATGACGATAATGATTATTAATTAATACTACATTTATATCCTAAAACTTTGACAATAATATAGTCTAGCACAGAAGTCGTTAATTAATAGGTATAAAGTAAATGATTTGAAGAATTAAAACCAATTGGGCGAGATGTGCAAGGCCAGGCAAGGCAAAATTAAAGTATTTGAGTAAACATTCTTATTTTACCAACAAAAACCGTGACTTCTCCTTATTCTTCTTTGCTAGTTGTGCCACTATTCCATTGGGCTACAGAAGAGTTTTTGGGAATATGTATAAGATACCTTTAAATCATACACAACATGGGTCGTCAATTCTTTTAGTCAATCAAATTATCACAACAGATTTCTGTTAAAACCCGACAAAATGTCTTTCCGTGCCTTGAAAATGCAGGACGCCGTCAAGGAGCGCATTCTGTGTGGCGAGGGTGCGCTGGATCATCGATCTAACCCTCGCTTTCATAATATTATTATCGTGTTGAACAATAATAATTAGAACAATAATTTCTCTCAAAGAAAAATATAGATCACCAAAGCTTCGGAACATTTTTTGTTTGATCTTTAACCTGTCCCGCTGTCCGGTAAAGATATTTTGTACTTTCTGGCACCTCATTAACTTAAATTATTGTTTCAGCGCTCCATTCCCAGCTCTAGTAGTAAAAGCGTCGGGACTTGCCGCTGGCAAAGGTGTGGTGGTAGCTTCCAACAAAGAGGAGGCTTGTCAAGCTGTGGACGAGATCCTCACGGAAGCCAAGTACGGGGCCGCTGGCCAAGTCGTGGTGATTGAGGAGCTGCTGGAAGGAGATGAAGTTTCGGTGAGTTTGTTTCTGACTAGTGAATAGTATGTAGGAGCTTCGTATGATTGGGGTTTCCCTGCGAGTTCGAATAATAAATGAGATCTACAGGAAGGCCGAAGTCATCGACGTAGCGTTCAAAATTTCCAAACTTAAGTAGCAGTGGTCAGTGCACATTGCTCGTAGACCTGCCGGCCGTTGGGGCTGATAGGTTCTCGGTTGGCAATCACGTACTGGAAGACATGGAGAGGGCAGGCTACAAGGTGGACCTGGTAAAAGCAGCCGGTGGTCGCGGCGATCCTTGTCCTACAGTGGACGTCCTTCTTCTTCATGAAGTCGTAGATATTAAATATAATGTCTCTATTTGTCTACTATCTCGTCGTGACGTCGTTCGTATATTATTTAGTACGAGTATTTATATCTTCTATACTGTCTTATAGTATTAACATTTTTCAACAACGAATCGTCGGGAACTTAAAAATCAAAAATAAAAATCAAAAATAGTTTTATTTAGAGAGTATTTTGTTACTTTTATTATAATGTACCAACGTTCGGGTTGCGCTAGAAAGCGATTGGGGCGGTCTATGTTCAGCAGTGGACAAGTATTGGCAGATGATGATGATTTTACTCTTTACTTTGAAAGGAAACATCAAGTAACGTTATAGAGCAAGATGCCCAACTGTGTGGAATTGTACAGATCTAACAGAATCGATATTATGGCACTTTTATAAAAGTACTCTTTATTATTTTCTGTAAAACTAACAATAGTTAGAGCGTAGCACGCCGCTCACTGGATAGTGCATTCGCGGGTTCGATCTCAGCATCGATACCTACACGGGACAAATTACTGTGTGCCCCGCAAACAATCTTGGCAAAAAAATCGATAAGTAAAGACTGAACTTACGACTGGTTTCAGCTTTAAGAATTAAAGACTAACACCACTTAAGAATAGGTAAATTTTTGAATATAAAATTATCTATCCTTCCCGTTTCCTTGCGGGGTAGGCAGGGAGAATAGAGTTCCAACAGGTTCTTTTCTTACAGACCTTTCTGGCTTTATCCACTCTCATAGTTCGTCTCATACATGCTCGCCGGTTACGGAGACTCTTGTCTTGCCCTTCAAATAAGACACGGTCATTTGGTCATGGTAAGATAGTCTAGGTCTTCCCCGGTACCTACATCCTTCCACTTTCGCATTGTATATATATATATAAAATTATTTAACCGTTTATTACAGTACTGCTTCTCTTCAAATGCTTAAATCAGAAACTAGTTGTTGGATGGATAATATGACATCATATAAGACTATTATTTCCTTCGACATCAAAAAGAATGTACTAAGATAACAAGGTCAGTGTATCTTCGGATCGGCCAACACTGGGGTCCAGATAACAAGAATCGTTAATAATTCGTAATAAACTGTATCAGGGGACAGGGCGGTGCCCCCACCAAGTTGATTTGGAAATCCATTGTTACGCTTTACTAAGTTATCCTAATTTCAATTATGAAAGTCGCCTTTGGACTGCGTAGAATTTGCTTGATGTTGTATGACGCAACAGGATTCTTTATCTACGGTTAAAAGATCATATAATCGGAACCAGTATGGCCATCCTTGTTGTGATCTGTTTGCGGATGTATGGAATAATATTTTGTTACTGTAGGAATGTTCGATCTTCTATATTTTTTTCTAGTTATTTTTTCTATTTTTTTTTTACTAAAGTAAGTATATTTTCCGTGTTAGTAAATAAATAAGAATATGACTTTTACAACGCATTAATCTCATTACAGATTATCGCTATGGGTACTAACAGTTAGACCACACTCCATTAAATCTCATTTTTTATACTCCCCCAATGACGAGACTCGGTGGTTTTTAGAAGATATTTTTGTTTATATGTGTTTTTTTAATCGATATATTATTCCATAGTGCGAATACAAGAGGCTTGTTTGTGTCACGGCCTCAGAGGTCGTAATGATATGAGGGCATGTATTTCTGGAAGTATGATACGTGTGCTTTGATTGGATTTTGTTGTTGTTTTACCATGTTTTTTTTAACTTACTTTCTGGGCTGTGTTTGGTACAAATTTTGCAATCGATTTTAAACTAATTTGCCATTGAGCTAGACTTAAATTTATAGCTCAAAACTGGATGACAATGCTATATTACCAAAAAAATCACACATATGAGGTTAAGGCTCTAAACACACAGCCTACATTTGAATTGTACACCAGCTGCAAAATTGCAATTTGGATTCAGTTTTTGTTCAGTTGACATAACTGAATCGAAACTGCCAACCAACTGCGACATATCGCCAAGGATTTTAGGTCCTTTTTAATAGGGGGCGAGTCTATTGACGATTTTTCGTTAGAGATACCACACTTCCTACATAAGAGTCGTACCCAAGGCTATTCGTGATCGTCACTATGCGTCACTGTACAAATGAGGTCATGTATGTATGCATGTATAATACAAACAGGTATAAAGAAGAAATATTCCTCCTCCAGGTTCTAGCGTTCACAGACGGCGAGACGGTCTCCATGATGCCGCCGGCGCAGGACCACAAGCGCGTGGGGGACGGCGACACGGGGCCCAACACCGGCGGCATGGGGGCCTACTGCCCGTGCCCCCTCATCACTCCCGACCAACTCCTGGACGTGAAGGAACAAGTACTGCAACGGGCTGTGGATGGATTGAAGGCTGAGGGCATCAAATATGTTGGTAAGTGGTAATAATGTCAAGGAAACTCCAATACTAGTGCTGTGATTACTAACTGCCCGTGCCCACTCATTGCTCTTAAAAACTCCTGGATGTGAAGGGGCAAGTGCTGCAACGGGCCATAGCTGGACTTAAAGCTGAAGACATCAAATATGTGGGTAAGTGGTAATGCCGAGAAGGAATCGTCAATTACCTTTATGGAACCTTTAATTACTGATACTTCTCAACACTTCTATCCCACTTCTGGATCCAGTGCTGCAGAGGCTGTGGACGGACTGAAAGCTGAGGGGATCAGATATATTAGTAAGTAATAATATCGTGAGGGAACTTTCAACACCTTCAACTACTGCTCTTGCACATTATCACTCCCATCCATTGGATGCTTCAGCAGGCCGTTGGTATGTACGAATGATAGGGTTATGCAATCAACTATAAATCTAAAAATAGGTCTTCGCAAGGTGTGTGTAAAATTATCATTATTGGTTTTATAAAATATACATTGGAAAAAGATAAATAGAAACAGGCGTGGCTGGCAGAAGTGTACTGTTTACATCCGCATTTTGCGATTGCGATTATACCAGACACTATTTTAGTATCTAAACTGTTACTAAGAATTCAAGCTCAACTCTTCCAAGATCGAGTCTTGCGCGTTTCGCCTTCGCAACAACCAAGCAGGTCGTAGGCTCTATATCGTGTGGCAGGGTGCCCATAGCGCACAACCACTATTCTAAGTACCTTGTGGACTTCTGGGGTTTCATTCTGGACAATCCTGGCAAAAGCGTGAAGCCATTAAAAATCACTGGGCAAGTACGAGTAGGACTCGCACTCTGAGGGTTTCGAACCGGTTTCGGTCAGTTTCAGCACAAAATTGTGACCTAGGGCCGAAACTGAAACTACGTTCTTGAGCTTTCGGTGGCCTTTGGGCGCTATATGCGAATGTCGAAACGACGTAACTATGGTCTAGGTATGTCGATTTATTTTAATAAAATTTACCCTTGAATTAATTCTAATCGATTGCACTGGAATCGATTATCGTGTTTGAGCCGGAATTGTCTTCATTAGTACTATAGTTTTAAGTGGCCCTAAAATTTTTCATGTTTGGGCTTGTTGCATTTGTTTTGATAAGTTCTATAGACTACAGTTACCAGAGTTTGATGGTGGAGACAGAAAGTGCCCATAGGAATTCGCCTAATATATAAAGTTACTCTATCGTATTTGGGCTCGTTTGATTTATCTGGACAAATACCATATTCCTAGGTGGCAAGTAGCGTCTGAGCCGGACGGAGGCCAAAGTAACTCCTCAGCTTAGTAAAATATCTCTATCGTATTGTAACAATAAAAGTTTTTTTATTATAATTATTTATTAACATCCAAATCGGATTATAAACGAAAAAGTTATGGTCAAACATACATAAAAATATGTATAGAGATTCATTGTGACCCTCCTTTTTTGGCGTCCGTTTGTATTTTGTTTAGTTCTATAGTAAGGTACTTATAGGATGGTTATAAACTCATAATAACTCGATCTACGCATTCGTATTGTTTGTCGTTAAGGAGTTTCCTTCTGTATTTTAAATCCTAAGATCCAATACCAATAAAACTAAAATGGAGCCTGGAGCTACACACTAAGCCAAAAGCCAAAAAAAATCATCAATATGCTTCATAAATAATCGTCACGCCTATATTCCCCAGAGGTGTACTGAGTACACCCACGTTTCGCCGACGATGTTAGGTCCCATGTAATAGGGGGCGAGCCTATTGCCATATACCGGGCACAATACCAGACTCCAGACTCATACTGGGAATTTTTCGTTAGAAAAACTACATTTGTCCGACCTAGGATTTGAACCCAGGACCTCGAGATCACAAAGCGAATTTTTTTTAAAATCAATCTTTTATGGCAATAACACGACGGAGAGCGACAAATACTATGGTTACCCAAGGTCTAGGGTCTAAAGTACTAGGTAGATCCTGAAGAATGCGCTAATGAAACTACCTACTAGGATACCGTGATCTATATTAAATCCAAGAGCGGTTTTCTTGTGATATGTGCTTACAATCTAACCATACCAAAAAAACGATCGCTTTTATGAACCCTATAAAAAACTTGATCACGCGATTCTCAATCCCGGGTGTCGCGATATGCGCCATCTGGCGAGGTTATATTGCGCTAAATATAATATAATTTAATAATACGTAAGGAATGGTATTTGTCAAGACAAATTCAACGAGCACCAATATGTCGGGGTTATGGTGAGTAGTTAGGTAGGTCCGTTGGCCACCTCCCGGCCCTATCATCAGACCCTCGGCATCGTTCGGATCTGTATAACTCGTCACGACAACTCCAACGAACCCAAGAAGGGCAGGATTATGTTTATTAGTTGAAAAGCTCTATAGGCCACCCTCCATCTCCATTATCAGATCCTGGACATCATTAGAGTCTATAGAACTCTCCAAGGCAAATTTAACGAGCCCAAACACGGCGGAGCTATGTTAAGTAGTTGGATAGTTCTGTTGGCCAACCTCTGGCCCCATCATCTGGCCCTGGACATCATCCGGGTCTCCAGAACTCGTCAAGGCAAATCCATTTAGCCCTAACATGGCGGGGCTATGTTAAGTAGTTGGGTAGTTCCTTTGGCCTCCTCCCAAATCCATCATCAAACCCTGGACCTCGTCCAGACTTATAAAACTCGTCAAGACAAATCCAACGAGCCCAAACACGGCAGGGTTTATGTTCAGTAGTTGAGAAGTTCTACTGGCTACTCTCCAGTTCCATTAACAGACTCTGGTCACCATCCCGGTCTATGGAACTCTTCAAGACAAAGCCAATTAGCCCAAACACGACAGGGTTATGTTCAGTAGTTGGGTAGTTTCATTGGCCACCCTCCGGTTCCATCATCTGACCCTGGACATTATCCGGGTCTATAGAACTCGTCCAGACAAATCCAACGAGCCCCCACCCCCCGTTTCCATCATCAGACCCTGGATACTATCTGGATCTATAAAACTCGTCACGAGAAATCAAATGAGTCCAAACACGGCAGGATTATGTTCAATAGTTAAAAGGTTTTATTGGCCACCCACCAGCTCCATTAACAGACTCTGGATATCATTCGGGTCTAGAGAACTCGTCAAGGAAAATCCAACGAGGCCAAATACGGCGAACCTATGTTGAGTAGTTGGGTAGTTCCGTTGGCCACCCTCTGACTCCATCATCTGACCCTGGACATCATATGGGTCTCCAGAGCTCATCAAGACAAATACAACGAGCCCAAACACATCAGGGTTATGTTTTGTAGTTGGGTAGTTCCGTTGGCCACATTTCCACTTCATCATCAGACCCTGAAGATCATCTGGTTTTATAGTACTTCTCAATACTAATCTAACAAGCCTAAACACGAGGTGGTTATGTTGTGTCTTTGACGTGCTTGAAAAATGGATCACAAGATTTGAACCAGAAAGACAGACAGACAAACATAAAAGCTTGTAAAAAGTAACCTATTCCTCGTTAGTCTATTGGCGAATAATGCGCGTAGCGATTATGAGGTCCTAAGTTTGAATCCCAGGTCAGACCAAGTAATTCTTGATAGAAATATTTCCAGTATCAAGTGGCATTGTGCCGGATAAAATGGCATTAAGCTTTATCCCTATTGCATGAGACGCGTCTGTTATGTGCCAATGTAATAGGGGCGCGGCTATTGCCATTATTCCGGGCACAATTTCGGACCTCGGACTGATACTGGGAACTTTTCTATAGAAAAACTATATTTTGCCCGCCCTACAATTTGTACGAGATCCTCCGCGATCTCTTAACGCATTATACGTTACCTAGACCAACGAGGCAGTCCATAAAAATACCTTTTAAAAATCCCTCTTTCTTTTATCAAAATTTTAGATGTAATTAAATAAACTAGATCCGCGTGGTTCCCGGGTTAGAATAGGTCAATAGCAACCCATCTCATCCCATCGGGTGTCGTACAAGGCGACTAAGGGAAAACTAGGGAATGGGCAGCAGCGTTCCCTTACCACTTCTACGACCAAAAACTGCGCTCGCCAACCCGCCTGCCAAGCGTGGCGAGTATGGCAAACCCCCCAAATCAAATCCGAGGCATGCCTTTTAAGTTTTGTCGTTTGAAGAAAAAACACAACTAGATCCTTTAAAGTACTTTTTATTGATTTTCAAAGTATTCACCACGTAGCTTAATACACTTTTCCATTCGCTCAAACCAGTTATTTTAACATTTATTCCACTCTAAAGTAGGGGTGGTCAAAATGGCTGACTTGAAAGCGTCGACTGTTTCTTCACCGGACTGGAACCTTTCACCACGAAGACTTTTCTTAATTTTAGGACATGTAAAGAAATCGTTAGGGCTTAGGTCAGGACTGTATGGAGCATGGTCAAGAATTTCTACTTTTTCCTGCTTCAAATACTCAATCGTTTGACGAGCGCTGTGTGAGATTGCATTGTCGTGGTGCAGGATGATGCCTCGCTTTGAGTTAGATTTTCGAAGTTCGGCGATGACTTGTGGTAAACAAACTGTGGTATACCACTCTGCGTTAACCGTTCTACGATCTTCAAGTGCAATAGTCGCAACATAGCCGGTTTTTCCAACGAACGTGGCCACCATCTTCTTTGAAGTGCTTCGAGAACGAACAACTTGTTTTGGCTCGTCTTGAAAGACCCAGATTGTTGTTTGGAATCAGGATCGTAGGCATAGATCCAAGATTCGTCACCACTGATGATGTCGAAGACGTGATTTGACTCTCCTCGGTTGAACCTTTGCAGAGTTTTCTTACACCATCTGACGCGGGCCGCCTTGTGATCGTCGGAAAGCAGATGCGGTATCCAACGGCAAACTAGCTTTCTCACACCAAGCGCTTTATGCAAGATCTTCTGAATAGTTGTCCCTGAGATGCCTAATAGAGCCTCTATCTCTCAATACGTCACATGACGATCTTCGAGAATTAGTTGTCTCACAGCAATGATGTTATCTTCAGTGAAGGCGGATTTTGGGCGTCCTTCGCGAGATTTGTCACTAACACTAGTATGTCCACGCTGGAATTCTAAATACCAGCGTTCGACAGTCCGCACGGGGTTTCATCACTGACCACAGATGTTAGCTCTTCAAAACACTGAAGCCGTGTCAGGCCTCTTCTAAAGTTGTAGAAAATTATTGCAGGAACATTTTCCTTAGAAAGATTAATTTTCGTACGTAACCTGACAGATTCCAATCGACGCTGTGACTAAACAATAGCATTAATCCTAATACTTTCAACTGTTTTGAGATTCAAAATTTAAACACATTCAAATATAGAACAGTTCCAAATTCAAAATTGCCGGGTAATATGGAAACGACAGAACTTAAAAGGCATGCCTCGTATTATGGAAGAACAGAGGAAAACCAGGCCCCTAGTTCCTGGCGGCCCTGTTCATCCTGGCCACGGTAGCAACCATGGTAACGGCAGGACAAGGGTTGCTAAGAATCTTCTTGCAGACATTCGGCTACCACCAAAAACGAAAATTGGCCTTGGTGACATACAACGCACGCACGTTGAGGACAGATGAGAAGCTTGTTGAGTTGGAAGAAGAGATAAACAAGTTGCGGTTTAAGTATATTGTTGGTTTATCGGAGGTCCGAAGAAAGGGCGAGGACACGATAACCTTAAAACCCGGCAACTTGTTTTACTACCGGGAGGGCGAACAGCAGTCTCAAGGTGGTGTCGGATTTATCGTCCACAAGTCACTCATAGATAACGTTGTGTCCATCACTAGTATGTCGAGCAGGGTAGCGTACCTGATACTCAGAATATCCAAAAGATATTCGCTGAAGGTCATACAGGTCTACGCACCGACCTCAGCATACTCAGATGATGACGTCGATGTTATGTATGAGAACATTAGTAGAGCCATACTGTGGTTATGGGTGACTTCAATGCACGGCTGGGCAAACGGGGCGATGATGAGTTGAGAGTAGGGCAATTTGGATGTGGGCAGCGCAACCACAGGGGTCAGAGGCTGGCCGAATTTCTGGAGAAGGAGGGACTCTTTATGATGAACTCTTTCTTCCAGAAGCCGCCTTATAGGAAATGGACCTGGATGAGCCCTGATGGTTCCACAAAAAATGAGATAGACTTCATCATAGCACCAAGCGACAAATATTTAATGATGTCTCCGAGATTCACAGGGTAAAAACCGGCAGTGATCACTGAATGGTCAGAGGCACATTAAATCAAAATGGAAAGATCGCGTCTGATGAAGTCTACGCTCCGACCTTCTTATGCACATATCCAAAACCCCGAGAACTTTCAACTCGAACTGACAAACCACTTCGAATTGCTAGACAGCAGCGCATCAGTGGACGAAATCAACAACAGGCTAGTAGAGACTGTTCATACGGTCAGGTCCAAGTATTTCAAGCCCCACCGTAAAAATAGACCTCAAAAACTATTCAACTACACCCGAAATCTCATGGCTGAGCGACGTTCCATGACGCTCCAAACCTCTGATGATGCTAAGTCCTATAAGCAGCTCAATGGACAGATATTGAAGTGCTTGCGACACGATTAACGGTCCTTCAATACAAGGCGTGTTGAGGAGACCATAGAACAGAACAAGGGCTCTAAATTGTTTGCAAGTGACGCGTCTGTTGGGCAAAGCCAGTTGACGAAGCTGAAGACGGAGGACGGAAACGTAACGTCGAATAGATCAGAGGTGTTCAGGGAGATAGAGAGGTTCTAAGGGCAGTTGTATACTTCAGTAGCTAAACCTGTTGTTGACTTGGTAAAAGACCCAAGAGCTAAGCTAACCCGACACTACTGAAGATATCCCGGACATCAGCGTGTACGAGATTAGGATGGCTCTCAAACAACTCAAAAATAACAAAGCGCCGGGCGAAGACGGAATTACCGCAGAGCTTTTGAAAGCGGGCGGAACGCCGGTACTTAAAGTCCTTCAGAGGCTGTTTAATTCTGTCTTGCTCAAAGAGAAAACGCCGGAAGCACGGAACAGGGGTGTGGTGGTACTGTTTTTCAAGAAAGGTGATAACACTTTACTAAAGAATTATAAAGCAATGTTTATAAGTTGTTTTCGAGGGTCATCACGAATCGTCTCGAACGCAGGTTTGATGACTTCCAGCCTCCCGAACAAGCCGGTTTCCGGAAAGGCTTTAGTACCATAGACCGCATACATATACTGAGGCAGATTATACAGAAGACCGAGGAGTATAATCGGCCACTATGCTTGGCGTTTGTGGACTATGAGAAAGCCTTCGATTCGATCGAGACTTGGGCGGTTCTTAGATCTCTCCAGCGATGCTGCATTGACGATCGGTACATTGAAGTGTTGAAGTGCTTGTATAATAACGCCACCATGTCAGTCCGATTACAGGGGCAGTGCACAAAGGCGATCCCCATAAAAAGAGGAATAAGGCAGGGAGACGTCATTTCTCCGAAACTGTTTACGGCCACCTTAGAGGACGCCTTCAAGCTCTTGGAATGGCAAGGACTTGGCATCAACATCAATGGCGAATACATCACTCACCTTCGATTTGCCGACGACATTTTGGTTGTGGCGGAGTCGCTGGAAGATCTAGAACGAATGCTCGGTTACCTCAACAGAGTATCTCAACAAGTGGGTCTTAAAATGAACATGGACAAAACGAAAATAATGTCGTACCCACCGCACTCACCGTTGGGAACTCTACTCTTGAAGTTGTCGACGAATACATCCACCTGGGACAGGTAGTCCGGTTAGGTAGGTCCAACTTTGAGAGATAGGTCAATCGACGAATCCGACTCGGCTGGGCAGCGTTCGGAAAACTGCGCAACATCCTCTCATCTAAAATACCTCAGTGCCTTAAGACTAAAGTTTTTAGTCAATGTGTGTTACCAGTGGTGATATATGGATCAGAGACGTGGTCTCTTACAATAGGTCTCATAAAAAAGCTCAGAGTTGCTCAGCGAGCTATGGAGAGAGCTAAGCTCGGCGTTTCTCTACGCGATCGAATCATGAATGAGGAGATTCGTAGAAGAACCAAGGTCACCGACATAGCCGTTAAGATTAGCAAGCTGAAGTGGCAATGGGCAGGCCACATAGCGCGTAGATAGGACGGGCGTTGGGGCAGAAAGATTCTAGAGTGGAGACCACGTATTGGCAAGCGCAGCGTGGGACGACCGCCTGCCAGATGGACCGAAGATCTTGTAAAAATCGCAGAAAGTCGTTGGATGCAGGTGGCATCGGACCGTTTACGCTGGAAAGCGATTGGGGAGGCCTATGTTCAGCAGTGGACAAGTATAGGCTGAGATGATGATGATGAAATAAACTACATGTCATTTTCATTCTACTCGTATGTAAGCATAAAAGAAGAAATTACAATCTGATCGAATTTACGTCCGACACTGTACAGAGATAGCGCCATGTAGCCATATCATGTATATAGATACAGCATATGGCTACATGGCGCTATCTCTGTACAGTGTCGGACGTAAATTCGCTATCTCGTGACATTTTGTGGAACTATTTTGGTTTGTGGATATAATAACAATGTGATGGGAAATATATAGATATTCACTAGTCACTAGATAGCGCTTATATAGCATAATACATTTCATCGGCATTAAGGCAAAATAATATTTTTTATATCATTAAATTATATCTCAGATCTCTTGCGCGAAAGACAAAGAAGCATAGTTCCACAAAATGTCACTAGACAGCGCTATCTTAATTTTTCATCGGATTTTGAGGGAAAATAATTATTTTTTATATGGTATAGTTATAAATTAACAATTAACGGACTTTTTTATTTATGTGTACTTTAAAACCTTGCTTCTTTGCCAAATCCCATGGTTCTAGGTCAACGGGAAGTGCCATATAATTTGTGATAAGTGACTGTAAAAGGCCATGTTTTGTTTGGGCTTACTTAGAACCTTCACATTTTTACACCAGTAGGGGACCGTTGATATAAATTTCAATATAATACCTCTAGCCGTTCCTGAGAAAAAAAAGGTGATAACCGTCGGACGTGAACCTTTAAGGGTTTCGCTGTAGGTGCGAAACCCTAAAAAGATGCACGCCCGCAATAATTTGCTTCAGCGTCTCAATACTACCAAGTGGGAAGCCTCACCGCAAGTTATGCGAACATCTGGTCTGGCGCTAGTATTATCTGCTGGCGAATATGCGTGTCCGTTATGGAATCGTTTCGCCCATACTAAGCTAGCGGATACAGCACTGAATGAAACTCGTTGGATTAATGAAACTTGTCGGTTTATTACGGGCTGACTCAAACCGACTCCAATAAAATTGTTGTACCCACTAGCTGGCATAGCGCCTCTGGATGTTCGCAGGGCCGTGGCGAGCTCTAGAGAGAAGAAAAAGGAAAAACGAGTCACGGCATCCTATGCATGGCTACAACCCAGTGTAGCAAAGGCTGAAGTCGTAAAAGCTTGACCAAATTTGTCGACCCAGTAACTTTGGAGCTATTAAAAGCGAGGTGCAACCTTTGGAGGGATGAAGTGTCCCTGCCAAATAATTTTGTACCACCTGCTGAGAGGTTTCCACCTGGACATAAATTACAATGTCCGGTCTGGAAGACTTTAAATAGACTTTGGGCTTGTTCTGAATAAGGAAAACAGGTTCAGGTGGAGACTCACAGACAATACCAATTTGAGGTGTTTGTGCGGTGGCTCTGCGTGCCCCAACACCTTTATGAAGCAGGACTTAATACCTGCCACCGACAGGGCAGTCGCAATTGCTGCGTTCTGGGCCGATTCTATATAAATTAAACATGGCTGCCATCGAAACGATAAGAAGAAGACTCAACATTTTTCGATAAAAAAATCCCATTGACACATGGTAAATCTAGGTTGCAATATCTTCGTAAAAATTAGGTACAGCGGATTTTTTTTATGTACAATCCTGTTTAGTCTCGTAGGTTAACCGGCGTTATACATATTATATAAACAAATGCGATACCGAGAGTGGCATTAATGTCTGTTATCAATGTGTACATGTGTGTGAAAAAATATTTTTATATTGTTTTGATTTCTATACGTTATTTACCGATATTTCGAATGACAACTTATATCGTAGGAAAATTCCTGCGTTTTAAACGCTCCGGTCATCATAGGTTATCGGTTTATAGGGCAACAGAGAACAATTTTGGAACTTATAATCCGTTTACATAGAGATTTTTGTCTTTGTGCGTTTTATTGACATGGATAACAATCAATCAATCAATCAATCAATCAGCCTATCGCAGTCCACTGCTGGACATAGGCCTCTCCTAACACGCGCCATTGCACACGGTCCTCCGCCTTCCGCATCCAGTCTGTCCCAGCGACCTTTTTGAGGTCGTCGGTCCATCTAGCTGGGGGCCGTCCTACCTTACGCTTACCAAGTCGCGGTCTCCACTCTAGGACACGTTTGCTCCATCGGTCGTCGGTCCTTCTGCAGATGTGACCAGCCCATTGCCACTTTAGCTTACTGAGTTTGCGAGCTATGTCGGTAACTTTGGTTCTTTGTCGGATTACCTCGTTACGAATTTTATCCTTCAAAGAGATAACAAAGACTCTTTAATCTAGAAAATCTATTTTTAAAAATGTCATTTTTGTAAGATCATTGAGCCCAGTTTATTGACACAGTTTCAATATTTCGCTATTTTTGTATATTCGTGAAAGTATTGCGACTTATATACTTCGCTACATAAACGCTGATATACTATACCGCGAAATGCAATTCTATAGAATAAGAACTCAAGTGGGCGATTCTTGATACAAATCTAACACTCGCAAGATGAGTTTTACGACGCGTGGAAGTATATAAGTGCCCAACCCGATGTTTCATACCATTGGGGAAGTGGCATCTTAAACTGCTTTTCGTGTAGATATGCGTAAATAGCAACTGAAAGGATATTAAGGACGTGGGGTGAAGACAGGCTGCATAATAGATGTCAGTTTATTTTTATTTGCTATTAAAAATGACTCTATTATTATTTTTTTCATTTTTTAGGATTTCGTAGCTCAAACGAAACCCTTATAGGATCACTTCGTCGTCCGTCTGTCCGACGGTTTTCACCTTTTTTAAGTTTTTTTTTCTCAGGTATAAGTTGAAATTTATAACAAATACGAATGTCTACGATCCCCCACTAGTGTAAAAAAATAAGGTTTTAATTAAACCCAAACAAAAGATAAGGCCATTTAAAGTCAGTCGTTAGAAATTATATAGCACTTCCCGTTGACCTAGAATCGTGAAATTTGGCAAACAGAAAGGTTTTAAAGTCCAAGTAAAGGAAGAAATCCGATATTTGTAAATTTATAACTATACCACTGCCTCGTTGGTCTGGTGGCAAAGCGCATCGCTTTGTGATCACGAGCCTGAACAGCGTCTTGATTTATGAAACTCGTCAAGACAAATCCAACGAGCCCAAACACTGCAGGATTATGTTCAGTAATTGGGAAGTTCTATTGGCTACCCTCCAGCTTCATTATCAGACCCTTGACATCATCATCATAGTTCCACAAAATGTCACTGATAGCACATAGACAAAGAAGTATTGTTGTAGTGTGTAAAGTAGTCACTAGACAGCGCTATTTAAATTTTTCATCAGATTTGAGGGATATAATTATTTTTTTATATTATATAGTTATAACACCGTCACGCCTATATTCCCCAGAGGGGGTGGCAGAGGTGAACTGATTACAACCACGTTTCGCCGACGATGTTAGGTCCCATGTAATAGGGAGCGAGCCTATTGCCATATACCGGGCACAATTCCAGACACCTTTTTTTTTTTTTTTTTTTTAAACGTAGCCCCACACTAGGCTTTATTCCTGTGTCGTGGGTGCGTTTACAAACATGAAAATTCACAAACAAATACCCAGACCGGAACAAATAATTGTGGATCACACAAAGATTTGTCCCGTGCGGGAATCGAACCCGCGACTATTCGACACAGTGGGCGGAGCAGCTCAAGCTTTTAACCACTGCGCTAAATCGTCCGTCTCCGGACTCATACTGGGAATTTTTAGTTAGAAAAACTACATATGTCCGACCTAGGACTTGAACTCAGGACCTCGTGATCAAGCGGTGCGCTTTGCCACTAGATCAACCAACAGAACCAGTCGCCTCCACCAATTCGCACTGAGGCCGCCTGGTGAAGTATGGCCTACTCTTTCATCTCGCTTTATGACTTAAGTCCTTTGCCTAGCCGTGGGACACAATAGGCAGATATTTTTTTATACGTAGCCCCACACTAAGAATTATTCCTGTATGTAATAGGTGTGTTTACAAATATCAAATCCACATAAACAAATACCCAGACCGAAAGATACATTTGTGATTCACACAAAGATTTGTCGGCTAGTGAGCGTGTATGAGACAAACATGTCTGTAAGAAAAGAACCCGTTGGAACTCTGTATTCTCTGCCTACCCCGCAAGGGGGTCTGGCGTGATGATATAGATAGACCAAGATTTGTTACTTGCGGGAATCGAACCCGAAAATTGTTATGAATTACTAGCAGTGTCCCACGGCTTTGCACCCTATTGACAAGAACGCCATCTACCGGGCCCAAGTATGGCTAAGATCCGTCCAGGTGACCCCCATAAGTATAAAAAACATCAAAGCCACTCTAACCGTTTTAATATTGTCTCAGAATGTTGAATATTATATTTGCAATTGACAACATTATTAGCTTGTTATCATATTGTTCTTACAACACGAAAAATATCTTGACCCGTAAATAATAGATCGATACTATTGATTCATCGCGCTATTTTTATCCAGGAAGCAGACGCTACGGAGTTCATTGACAACAGGGATTGTAATAAACAAAGAGATTGAAGACAATGTTGCACCAAGATTCATTACCTCCGTCTATTTATACACGGTGTAATTTTTGTCGTCTTGGGAGCAAAAGCCCAGCTAATATATCCAATGCCTTCTATACACTGGCAATAAATAATAAATACAAAGACCACTTAAATAAGTAATATCTACCCACTGATCTATTCGAACATCATAGCATGAAAATCCGCAACACCGAAGGTATCTACCGACCAGCTGACAAGCCGCGCCGCTCCTTTATGTCATTTTGCGCGTGGTACAGCGTTTTAAGCCACAAAATTAGTATCGTTAAGGAGATGTTACTTATTGAAGGGTTCCTTTTTATTTATTTTTTAGTACCAGTTAAGAATACGCATTGGATACATCACCTGGGCTTTCGCTCCAGGACGACTAAAATGACACCGTGTATACTCCGAGTAGGGATGGCAGAGGTCTGCTGTGAGCTCTACCTGACTCATTGTTGTATGAAATATGCAACGCTTTGTATCAGGAGGTCATTATCCCCCTGATAACGCGGTAGTTGTGGTTAAGCAGCTGAGAAACGCTGTGATGGATGACCGTTTGGGTCAAATCTATTTTAGAGCCCCTCTGCGCTTCGGAAGACACGTTTAGCTGCTAATTCTGACGTAACACTTAATGTGTTAGTCGGTAACCCAAGTTGGGGGCCGTATGGGTGGCTTGATAACTACAATTTCTACTCTCTCTAATCAACAGCGGCCGCGACCCCACCTCTACCAATACGGACGGGGTCCGCATGGTGGAGTACGACCTAGTCTCTTTCAGCTCGATTTATGAGATGCCTTTGCCGGAGCTGTGTAACGGGCTGATTTGCGGGAGATGTTGATTAAAATCAAATAATCGAATAAACAATTTAACATCGATTAAGCATCTTCTCGTCACAACATAGTGACAAACGACGAGAACTAACGATAACAGCGAAATTTGTACTTTACATATTGTTACAATAACGTTCAATATATCATGAACTTTACGTCACACAGCAAACGGTCCGTAGTATTACGTATGTCAATGGCATCTGACCCTTCATTGTTTATAACAGAGCCGACGCCACAATTAAGTCCACAGATAAAACCTCAACAAACATGATTTCATCTAAATTAACAAGTCTACAATTATTACAATATAACACCCTGTGATTAACCAGTTAAAGTCCATTTTTAATTGACGCTGGATATGTAAAGCAATTGTTTTCAAGTATTGCGTTTATTTGTTTGTCTGTTTTGCAGTTGTCAAGGCATTCCTTTATAGATAAATGGTTTTTTTTATTGATAAAATATATTGTTCAATTGAGAAGCTGCACAATCATTTTAATAAACGATATATTAAAATGATTGTGATGCAATATGGAAGGTCAAACTTGTGTAACGATTTACTTTAGAAATCGCTAAAGAAATAAGGATCATGTAGTAGGAGGTAGTCTCCTTAAATTCATATTATTTTGGCTGGATTTCTTTCCTAAGTTTTACAAACCGTTACGCCTATATTCCCTCAGCGTGGGTGGCAGAGGTGTACTGAGTACACCCACATTTCGCCGACGATGTTAGGTCCCATGTAATAGGGGGCAATCCTATTGCCATATACTGGGCACAATTCCAAACTCCGGACTGATACTGGGAATTTTTCGTAAGAAAAACTACATAAAAAAATAAATAAAATTTGTCCGACCTAGGATTTGAACCCAGGACCTCGTGATCGCAAAGCGATGTGCTTTGCCACCAGACTCACGAGGCAGTCAATATTGTCTCTCCTCCTATAATTATGTTTTGGGGGCGCAAAATTTAACCAGCCAGCACGCGATCACTTTCACAGGAAATTATATTATGTCTGTGGTTAGTGGCATAGTTCATGACTTAAACCACGAATAACGTCTAAAATCTAGGCTTTTGTACTTTTGTATCAAGATTTTTTCGTTTCGTTTCAAAGAGAATAACTTTATTTTAATAATACTTTTTAAAAACAAGGTTAACCATACCATATAGCATAAGGGTGCAATTGGAGTTTTGGCGGGAAGTCGAAGAGTAATGTCGTCAATTTGTTTTAATTTTCAAAACTTGTGTTATTTCGAATAATAATGTGTAATGTTGGTGGACTATTAACCGTTATGTATTCTTATATGTGCACGAGTGTAGGTAATTGTAACAAAGTGATAAAACCCCCGTCGCTGTTGGTATGTAGAGTGAGGCATTTCATCAATTTTATTATCATCGTTATCTAGTTCATCGGGGAGTTGAATTTATTTAGAAACCAAATCTACAAATACGATTATGCATCTCACTGGACATTAGCAAAATACACTTAAAATTAATTTGAAGCCATAATTTACAGAAGAAGAAGGGTGCAATTTTAAACGACCACTCAACATAAAATGTGTATACATCTCATGCATCATGCATCTGCTGTCCGTTGAGGAATTCCTTCGTCAGGAGCCAATCCTAAGTGTAGAATCAGGTCATGCCATCTCATAAAAATGCATTGTCCTCCGAACTGAACCAACACGTTGAATAAGAGGAAGTGAAATGATAAAATAGAAAACAAGTATTAGTTTATTTAACCAATTTCGTGCAGAAATACCTAAACTAATAAAAAAAAAATGTTGATTCCATTTTGAAACTTCCATTTTCTTAAAAGTGTTATTATGACTGTACCCGTTCTTAACTTACAAAACAATTTAACATTCAATTAATTCAAATATCGATAATTCGATATCAGGATTTGATAGAATATACTCCGTAATAGATATACTCCGTAGAATAAGAGGAAGTGGTTCTAATTCAACTTACCAGATTTGACCTAAACCAACAAACTAATAAACATTTCAAGTTAAATTAAAGATTGTAAACACCATTTAACATAATCATCTCTATCTATCTATCTATATCTGCACGCCAGATCCCTTGCGGGGTAGGCAGAGAGTACAGAGTTCCAACAGGTTCTTTCCTTACATACCTTTTTGGCTTCCTCCACTCTCATAGTTCGTCTCATATATGTTAATCCCGGTAATAAAATCTCTGTGTGCCAAACATCTAAACAACCAAAATTTCACATTTTTAATATTATAGTAGGATTACTAAATGAGGTATAACAAAAGGCTACTAAGGCATAAACAAATGTGATTTTATCTATTGGTCTGTGTCCTTCGTTTCCGAATTTCTGTGCTCTCTATGGTGCTCTCTTAAATGAGCTGTGTGTGAATTGTTGTAGCAAATAATAACATCGGAAATATATGCTTTTTCTATTCATCCAATTTTAATACATTCTCTCCCTTTTTTACGTGGGGGAAATCCTGCACAGGACTTCTATGTGACTCGAGGGAAGCTCGCGAAGCGCTCGCGATCCCTTGCGGGGTAGGCAGAGAGTACAGAGTTCCAACAGGTTCTTTCCTTATATACCTCTCTGGCTTCCTCTACTCTCATAGTTCGTCTCATACACGCTCGCCGGTTACGGAGACTCTTGACTTGTCCTTCAGATAAGATTCGGTCTATTTGGTCATGGTTAGATAGTCTAGGTCTTCCCCGGTACCTACCTCCTTTCACTTTCGCATTGTATATCTGTTTTGTCATTCTTTCTTGTGACATTCTTCCTATATGCCCAAACCAACAATGCATGCCTTTTTTAACTTTACACCGATACTATCTTTCATACCAACTCGCTTTCTTACTACGCTGTTGCGACGTACATAAAATAATCATCATTAACCGAAACATGTCTATTATATGACAAAGTTTTCTTAAAGATGGCCACCACGACCAACTTTGAGCAAGCCTCTACAAGGTGGACTGAAGACCTGGTGAACGTCGCTAGCAAAATCCGGATTCGGAACATCCATAATGAATAAACTTAAGTTATTTTTTTTGTATATATTTTTACAATATACTATACAAAAAAATACTGCCTCGTTGGTCTAGTGGCAAAGCGCATCGCTTTGTGATCACGAGGTCCTGGTTCAAATCCTAGGTCGTACATATGTAGTTTTTCTAACAAAAAATTCCCAGTATGAGTCCGGAGTCTGAAATCTTATCATGTATATATTTTTTTTTTGTTTTTAAATAACGTAGCCCCGCACTAGGATTTATTCCTGTGTCGTGGGTGCGTTTACAAACATGAAAATTCACATACACAAATACCCAGACCGGAACAAATAACTGTGGATCACACAAAGATTTATCCCGTGCGGGAATCGAACCCGCGACTATTAGACGCAGTGGGCGGAGCGGCTTATGGCAATAGACTCGCCCCTTATTAAGTGGGGCCTAACAACGTCGGCAAATACTGTGTGTACTCAGTACACCTCTGCCACTACCGCTCGGGGAATATAGGCGTGACGGTGTTAATTTTGAATATAAATTTTACGCGTATAATTACCGTATGACTTTAATAAAGGAATTTTCTACGATAATATCCTCACGTCTTTGACTCGGTCGAATGTGGACGTTTGGAGTAGGAACCTTCGTATACAATATACAGTTGGTTTTGTTCAGGTGTTCTGTACGCCGGTCTGATGGTGACGAAGGCTGGTCCGATGACGCTGGAGTTCAACTGCCGCTTCGGAGACCCCGAGACCCAGGTGCTCATGACCTTGCTCGAGACGGACCTGTATACTATTATGAAGGTGAGACCGACAATTTGATATTTATTCATAAAGTAAAAAAAATATTAACCTGTTAAGAAACTGTCCCACCGTTGGGCACGGACCTCCTCTCAAACTGAGAGGGTTTAGGCCATAGTCCACCACACTGGCCCAGTGCGGGTTGGCGAACTTCACACACCTTTGAGAAACTTTCAGGCATGCAGTTTTCCTCACGTTGTTTTCCTTCACCGTGATAGTTAATTTATTATACGCACATGTTTTCGAAAAGACAGAAGTGCGTGCCTGGGTTTGAACCAGAGACCTCTGACTTTGCAATCCAACGGTCAAACCACTAGGCTATCACTGCTTTCATAAAGTCAAAACATAAAAAAAGAATGTGTGTGTGTGTGTGTGTGAATGATGTACGCTGTTGGCCGCGAGGCCTTTACAGCTTCACCGGACTTAAAGGCGAACGTGCAACCACTACGCTCTAGCCAGCCAGAAGGGCATGTGACGCCTAAACGCTTGCATTGCAAACCCTGCTTGCAACTTTTACTGTGTACACCTACAGGTAAGATCAGGCAAGTTAAATCTATTTCATCACTCCAGATCCCTTACGGGGTAGGCAGAGAGTACAGAGTTCCATCAGGCTCTTTCCTTACATACCTCTCTGACTTCCTCTACTCTCATAGTTTGTCTCATACACGCTCGCCGGTTACGGAGACTCCTAACTTGTCCTTCAGTAAGACCCGGTCTATTTGGTCATGGTAAGATAGTCTAGGTCTTCCCCGGTACCTACATCCTTCCACTTTCGCATTGTATATCAGTTTTGTCATTCTTTCTTCGGACATTCTTTCTATATGCCCGAACCAACGGAGCATACCCTTTCTCATCTTCACACCGATACTCTCTTTCATACCTATTTGCTTTCTTACTACGCTGTTGCGAATACGGTCGGTTCTGCAGAGCTTGCATTTCCACCGCATTTATCCTACTTTCATAATTTAATAAGATCCGCTCCGTCGCCGTCGACCAAGGCGGCGACAGCGTGTCTACGTCAACGTTATGCCACGTTGATAAGGGTCTGCAGGCGATGGGAAGAGGGACTACCCGTTGTCTGCGCACAACAGCCGGCTCTCGAGAGGAAAGTACGTGTCATGTGCTCCGACATGCGCCTCAAAAGTAGTGTGCGGAAACTGATTCCGCTATAAGTGGATGTTCACAAAGGTGGACTCTCGCTGGCGGGTCGCGGATGGTTGCTTAGGCGTTCCCGTAACCCGCCCCAGCCACAGCGACAAGTTGAAACACGGTGGGGGTTTTAAGAGTCACGGCATAACCCGTCTCTTCTCTCTAGAGAGCAGGTATCCTATACAGGATTTTCCACAACCTAGATTAATAATTTTTATTTGTTGCACAATCATAAAGTGATGAATATCCTGTCCCATCCCAATACTTATTTAGGATTCAACACATGTGGACACATGAGCATCATCTGCAATTTGCCGTTGCGACTGCCTCTTACTCTTATTGAGGCGATCTGTTAAATCCCTAATTCCCACGGCTATATTGCTGATTTGCAGTTCCCAAATTATTCCATTTCTGTTAATACCAATCAGCAATATATGCCTTTATAAACCCCGAGTTTTAAACAAAAGTCGGTCATTATTCATTTGGTAATTAGGCTAATTGTTGCCCAATTAGGGACCTGGCTTCTGCCTGCCGGTTGGCTTAGTAGTGGTGGACTCTTCAGAGCGCCGCACAAGAGAGGCACCGGTACGTTCCATTCGGAGATCCCGGAGCCCCTTCAAAGTGCTGATGTCGGTCACCATGGGGTTTTTAGTCGGTAGGAATTCGACACGCCGCGCGAGCTTCCCCCCCGGGCTCGCGGAAGTCCTATGCAGGATTTTGAAAAAAAAGTAAATGCTAAGCTACCAAAGGGGTCTGAATTCGGCAAAGACCTTCAGGAGGTCTCGCGTATGAGCGACAAAGTACCGTATTACCAGTGTAGTTAGTTATAATAATTCTGGAATAAATAATAAATAAGTGCCTAGCTGTTTTTTTTATGACAAGTGTGTTCCCGGACCTAACAATTCGTAGTCCGCGGTGTTCTTAGCGATCACCAAGATCCTGTAGCATTTTACTCGGTCAGTCTATGATGGATGACCGTTTGTAGCATTTTTATATAACTTTTTCACTATCTTCCTAGGCTTGCGTGACCGGAACACTAAAACAAGTGCAAGTGACTTGGAACACCAAGCTTTCCGCAGTGGGCGTCGTCATTGCGTCTAAAGGCTACCCCGAGACTTCCACTAAGGGCTGCGTCATCAGCGGTAAGTCTTTGTTCTTTGGGGTAATTCATTAAATTAGGTCACACAGATTTCATGATTTTAGTAGACTTCCTACACCATCCCCCGTCTTCGGCATTATACACAACACTATAAATAGATTTACCATTTTTAATTTTTTTGTCAGAGTTGAAGTTTAGAGTTTTAGTACTTTTAAGATTTATACATGTTACGTCACAACTCTTGTTTTAACCCTTGTTTATACTTAGAATAACTTTTTCACTCCTCACACATTTATAATTATTTTATAACCTCCTTATGGTTTGCGTGTAAAAATGTTTACCCAATCAATTTTGTGTCCGACTGAACTTTTTGTTTCGGCAAGTTTCGGCTTAATTTTGGTTTCGGCAGAAATTACGGCACCGAAAATATCTTCGTTTTCTTTCAAACTGAATTCGAGAGGAATCCGCGTAATAAGTCTAGTATGCCGATTGCCCTCGAATGCCGATTTGTAGATTATGTCCATATGGTCCCCGCCGCAGCCGCACTTATTTAAACTTAAAAATATATATAAGGAAGGGAAAAGGAACGTAGTTTAATAAAAGTGCCGGTTTCGGCCAAAACTGAAACAGAAACAAAAATTCCGTTTCTGTTATAATACGCCAGTCTGTCACTACGTTATTATATCAAAGTTGTTAAGCTGTTATTCGGTGTGGGGCAGGTCTATCGCAGGTGCAGTCCACGCCGGGGCTGGTGGTGTTTCACAGCGGCGTGGCACGCGGGGCTAACGGTTCGTTAGTGTCGTGGGGCGGGCGCGTGCTGCTAGTGTGCGCCCGCGCCGGCTCGCTGCGCGCCGCCGCCGCCGCCGCCACCGCCGCCGCCGCACTCATCGACTTCCCCGGCGCGCACTACAGGAAGGACATCGCGCACAGAGCTTTCTCCAAGTACGTATAACTATACAACAAGCAATTTAACTTGCCCGGATAGAAGTCGGCGCTGCGTAACACAGATGTGCGATACACGCCCAGTACGTTATTAGTCCTTCTCGAACGAAATAGGGTAAGCGAACTTTAATACTAAACGCATCATAGCGCCAGGATATAGTAACACTTTCACAACATGGAAACCAGCCTTTATTACCATTCGTTTGGTCAGCTTAATAAATCATTTATTTATAGAATAGTTTGTACATATTGTAATTGTTGCTTATTATCTTAATTTCTAAACATGTACACCATTATATTACTACCTAGCGATCGCTGCACCAAGCTCATAGGCTTGTATTGCGAACATCTATAATATAGCATGCATGCATCAACTACAAATTTTTTGAATAACACATTGAGTGCTGTGATGTCATTGTTCAGCAACTCTATGTACACGACGTCTTTTTCACAAGCGTTTAATAAAACGCTCGTCGATAACGCGTTTCCTACTTTGCAAAGCTTACAAAAGCAGTTTGTTTGAGTCTATAGCGTTATGCTCCTGGCACGGCGAACGCGATAAAAACGCACATAAGAGGCGTTTGAACCGCTGTACTTTATCTTTTTACAAAGCGATTGTGCTACAAGTGCGCGTAGAATTCGCGTATCTGAATCGCCGGACAAACGGAATGTCCAGTGGGTCCTTATTCGCTATGACCAAATAATCACGAAACGTGGTGCCTATTTTCATGGAATTATCGTTTAATGGTACCACAGCTAATCTCCATTCCGATATCAGTCTCGAACCTATTCGCGCCTTTATTAACAAGGCGACAACCCGATATTTTGCGTGCTATCATAGTAATCCGCTAATCGTTGCCGCCGCTGACTACGAACCCAACTCCCCTTCTATCAACCGCTACCGCCGTCCGCGAAATGTTCTCACCGACCCTTCCGATGCCCTTACATCCCTTCTTTCGGATACAGATACCGCACACAGGATCAGACGCCGACCTCACCGGCGAGGTCGAAGAATCCCTTGCCCGCCGGCCGGTGCAGAGCACCACGGCGAGACACCTAGTATACGCCCTCCCCCATAGCGACTGCCCAAGCCGAGGCCGTTCCTCCTTGAGGCGCCCGCGAGCTAGTTGCCCCCTTGCCCTTCTGGCTCGGCGTAGTGGTTGCACGCTCGCCATCTTGTCCGGTGAAGCTGTGAAGGCCCCGCGGCCAACAGCGTAGATCATTCTCACTCACAAAAATCGGTACCACAGCTAGTAGCATACATACATAACATGCCTTGTTTGGACATAACGAATAAGTGCCCTGCTATCGCTTTATAGCTTTTTAGCGATTCAAACGCAAGGTTCATTTTATGAACGTGTACAATAGGTATACAGATTGTGATATTACAGCGTTTGCAACACGTGTTTGTTGTGTTTTAAGCGGTTCGACGACGTCTGACACCATATGACATTCCTCCATTAATAAAAATTGAATGTACCAGCAGGCGAAAATTATTATTTTTTTCTTATTTAAAACCACCAGCGTTCGACTAAAATATAGATTTGGAAAAATGATTTTGTTTCAGCATGTAACACGAGCAAAGGGCGGGTTGTATCATTCCGCCGTAGACATTCCTAAAATATATACTAACAAACTTGTTACATTTTAATAGCTTGCATTTATATAAATGGATAGCTTTCGGTAAGATTCTTCTTAATCTCATTTTGTGTTTTTTTTCGTAATAAACATTATTTTTTTATATTTTTCTTATTTTATTATATGTACCTTCTACGACTATGTATTGTTACGTGATCAGTGGGTTAAGATCCAAAAAGATTAAATGGTCTCATACAAAATATACAGTTTTTTTAATGCATGGAGTTTTAAACCTTAAATAAAATATTTAAAAATAGGTACTTGATGGCACGGCCATGAATCTCTGTGGATGACTCTTTGATTAATAGCCATTAAGATTATAATCGGGTATTAAAGCAATCAGAATTAAATCTGTAATTTAGCTCCTTGTATTTAGTTCCCATTAATAGAATATCAAAATGTTACAGTTTAAATTACTAAAATGAATGTGTTTTCATTTTTATACAAACACAGCATTTTTACTTTGTGTCAAACAGTGTGTGTGGGTGTCCTTAATATAAAATTTAATAATAATGTAAAGTAACTTGCTCCATAGTGGTCTAGGAATTTGGTCCAAAACTCAACATATTGTTAAATGTATGAAGCGTGCCTCTATTATTAAGTATATACTATCACCTTTATTTCTTTCATTGGATGCTATACAACAAACCCCCGATCTTCATTGATCTTTATGTAATCTTGTCTTCAATTCCATCAAATCTAACACATTGTGCCAAATGTCTTTGAACAGAGTGCCCAGCTAAGTGGCTAGCGTTTTGTTTCTATTCTCGTGCCGCAATCGATAGCGCCTTATTCTGACCACGTGACTATTCGTTTTTCAATTTGATGCTGTTTTTTTATCGTTTTCTATTACCTTGAAAAACTCTAGATAGTTCGCTATTGCTGGCCCTGTTCAGAGACACGATCACACGGAATGACCAATACATAGTTTTATCTGTTACTTAATTATAGAGGATAGATTTTTCGCACCTCAATTTGTGAGAGTCATTGCTGGATTTGATCGTCTCTAACGACCCCGTTGTTAGTCAAATATGCACTGGGGAATTTATTCTTTATCCGTCCCTACACGGATAGGGGGATGGTATAGCTGGAAAGGTATATGCTGCTTATTACTAAAATCTCTCACGTCTCGGCTACTCATTCGTAGGTCAACAGAAATGTTACCTCTTAGACCCGCCGGCTCTTTTCGTACGATAGCATACTGCATTCGACTTTTTACTGTATTTAAATACAATTATAGAGAAACATTTCTCCTAGAATCAACGGGCTATCGTATCTTCAAAGTGGCGTGGACATTGACGCAGCTGCTACCCTAGTGAAGCAGATAGAACCGCTAGCCACGGCGACACATAGACGTGGGGTGCTCGGCAGACTGGGATGCTTCAGCGGCCTCTTCCAACTCTCGGCCATGGACCCTGGCTTGAAAGACCCGGTGCTGGTTCAGGGGACTGATGGAGTAGGGACTAAGTTGAAGGTAGGTCATAAAAACCCGATAAGATGATAATGAACATGAAGATTCTTAATTATGCCCTGCTATTTAGACTTATGTAGGAAGTATGAAGAGCAATAAACAGTTTTATAAATTTAAGAGCACGTCTCCACTCTCATAGCGTGATGATATATATATAGATAGACTAGATGAATCAGCCTCTACAGTAGTCTAACTGCCCGTATGCTAGGTAATAGCCCTCTTTCACAAAATAGAGTTAAAAAGACAGAACAGAACAAAGTATACAATGCAGACCCAGTCCTCCTCCTTACGTCGGTTTCCTCATTACTGAGGGTCGTTGTCATATGTTAGAGAGCAGTTTTCTGCGGATGATGAGTCGCCATCCACTCCTATCTGCAGCCGAGTGCAGAGCATCGTGAAACGTGGTATCAAGAGCTGTGCGAATCTGATCCGTCCAGCGTGTTGGGCTCCTTCCTCGTGGTCGCTTGCCTTCAATTTTACCGGTGACCATCAGTTTTTCGAGGTTGTCACTGTCTTTCCTAGCAATGTGACCAAAATACTCTAGAACCCTGCGCAGGCAAGTAGTGGACAGTCGAGTTTGGATCCTGAGTTCAGCTAGGATTGACACATTAGTGCGGTGTGCTGTTGTCCATGGTATACCTAGCATCCTTCTCCAGCACCACTGCTCAAAGGCATCAATGCGGTCGCGGTCAGCCTTCTTGAGGGTCCATGTCTCGACACCGTACATAAATATGGAGAACACCAATGCTCGGATTAAGTTGCTCTTGGTGTTGGTGACCCAGTAAGGATTGGTAAAAGCAATTGTGTTGCTGCGGGAACCTATTAAGCCGCCTATAAGGCATCCGACTTGGCGTAAAGCCGACATTAAGTGGCAGCCAAAATCAACGCTTTAACGTACTTTACCGAAGCAGTGTGACAGACAAAAATGGATGCTTAACTGAGTCTACCGTTGATGGTTGCAGAAGAATAGAATATAAATTTTGTTTTTTCAAGTAACTGAGACTCATATCTCATGTGGGTAAGATTAATGTTAGTAAAACCTATTCTTAATTGCTATTGAAAGCACAGCAGCGACTTACATATTCGCAGTCTAACCTACTAGCTATCATATTAGAACGCTGTTAGAGTTAAGAGTGCCAATAAATAAAATTATTATTTCTCATGCCCATTTCTCTATAAAGGAGAGATATACAAGGTACACCTAAATATTGCTGAACTAGTAGAAAGCCCCCTTTTAATTCCAGATCGCAGAAATAATGCAGAAATACGACACGTTAGGCCAGGATCTGGTCGCCATGTGCGTGAACGACATCTTGTGCGCGGGCGCCGAGCCCTTCGCGTTCCTGGACTACATGGCGTGCGGCCGCCTGCAGGTCGACGTCGCCACCACTATCGTCAAGGGAATCGCTGACGCTTGCTTGTTGTCGGGCTGTGCTTTGTTAGGTAAGTATACAATACTTCTTTCGAAAAAGAATGGGCAAGGACTACTATCTCTCAGCTTGTCGATAAAATAAGATACATCATAGTTGTTTGTTATACTTGGACCTTTTTGTTATACTTATCTGTGAGTATGTAGTTATATATGTATGTACTTATTTATCTAAATACTTATATATACCTATTAAGCCCTGAACTTTAGTAAAACACCAACTCAATGTAAATCATGTATTTTGCTAGGTAGCCATTGTACAAGAGTGCGTATGTCATCATCTTATTTATCTACCCACTTAATCCACATTATTAATTAACAAAGTAGGAAAGTACCCTATTCTAATTCACATAAATCCATGGAAACAAATCAACAATATAACAATACCAATAACATCGTATGCCACCAACTGTTGTATTTACTTTTCTTTCTAGTGTTTTGTGTCTAAACAGGTTGTCTGGAAGAAATTGCTGTCGGCAATAAGACCGCCTATTATATCAGTGTATTATTTCACATTATGTGGGATAATTTTGGTGATGTACAATAAATATTATTTTATGCTCAAACTCAAATAATTTATTTACTATAAGCCCTGCGGGGGCGCTTACAAATAGTCAATTTACATTTTTTTTAAATCTAATTGAACTACTAATCTACCACCGGATCGGAACGCGGCCTCCACTGAGAAGATCCGGCGAAGAAAGCCAGCGGGCTTGTCTTTTTTATTTACTTCTCTTTCTCTTTTTTATTTCCTTTTTTTTAATCATATTGTGTGGATACAATGTTTAGGTTACAATTAAATGGTGTATGACCTAGCTCCAGTGTGATGCATTACGATCGAGATATGAATCTAATGATGTTATCCGTAAAGAGCGTCTAAAGGATTCCTGATGGACCAGTCCCCACAAGCAGCACCCGTTCACGAGTATGACTGCTGGAACAGCCATCACTCCCCTCAACCATATTGGAGGGAAGGGAGTGACCCGCGCCAGACAGCCACCGCAAGCAAAGACATTATAGTGAGCATGACCAAACCAGAACCCCAAAGACGGTAGCCACATTGTGTCTACAAAGCAACAATATCACAAGCTCGTCAGGCAGAACACGCTACGCTTTAACATTGCCGTAATTATAAGAGAATCTATTGAATATCTCGAATTACTATCAATAAAATGGCACTTCAATCCCACGCGGTCTTGTCTTCTATGTAATCCGAGATTTTGTGATAAGCTTTCTTAGTACATAATTTAGTTTTGATTATGGTTTTAAATTTATTAATTGGTTAATCTCGAATATCGAACGAATTGCTAATTCTGTGGAGACGCGTGACATGTACAGCAAGATTATTTTTACTCCGAGTATTTTTACAGTGTGGATATCACTCAATTTTTCAAATTTGTCAATATTCTTACTCGTATATAACAAATTTTCATATATGAATTGTGAAATAACGGTTAGAATGTTTATTTCCCTAAACTTATCTTTGAGAGATTCTTTAGGAGCTAGATTGTAAATGGCTCTAATAACCCTTTTCTGCAGTATGAATATGGTATTAAGGTCTGCAGAGCACCCCCAAAACAAGATTCCATAGGACATAATACTATGAAAATAACTGAAATAAACGATTCTAGCCGTTTCAACATCGGTTAGGAGTCTAATTCTTTTAACCGCATAAGCTGCCGAGCTTAACTTTCCAGATAGTTTTTGAATATGTTCGCCCTTATTGTAATTTGACATCTATGGTAATACCTAAAAACGAAGTTGATTCAACTAGATCCAACTCGACTCCATTTAGTTGCACATTAGCTCCTACCTGCCTCACGTTAGGCGTCGAAAATTTAATGCACTTAGTCTTCTTATCATTGAGTAGGAGATTATTACTATTAAACCAATGCACAACTCTGGTAATTGCGTTGTTCAAATCGTCATAATTTTGCAATTATCTTTTAATTTTAAAAAAGAGAGATGTATCATCTGCGAACAAAACAATTTTGTGTTTGTCCCCTACAAAGTAAGGTAAGTCATTAATGTAAATTAAAAACAGGAATGGTCCGAGTATGGAACCCTGTGGAACGCCCAAGGTGACCACAGGTCCACCAGATCTCTTACCGTTAATATCAACCCCCTGAATTCTATTATCTACGTAGGATGTCAAGAGATCGAGAGCGCTGTTCCTGATGCCGTAGTGGCTCAATTTCTTTAGGAGTGTCTCATGATGCACACAATCAAATGCCTTAGATAAATCACAGAATATAGCAAGAGCATCCTGTGACTCTTCCCAGGGATCAAATATGTACTTTAACAATTGTACTCCCGCATCTACTGTTGAACGGTTTCTTGTATAACCGAATTGGTTGTTATGGAGTAGATTGTTTTTTGAAAAGTGACCTAATAATTGTTTTAAAATGAGTTTTTCAAATACTTTACCTACGGTGTGTAGGACAGAAATAGGCCGAAAGTTGGAAGGGTCAAAAGTATTAGCTGATTTAAATAACGGTATTACTTTGCTATCTTTCATGAGATCAGGAAATAGACCACTTGAAATACAACTATTAAATACCGATGCTAATCGCGGAGCAATTACTTCAATTATAGACGAAATGATTTTTATGGACTGCCTCCACAGGTCCGCAGTTTCTTCATGTCTAAAGATTTAAATGTATTAATGATATCTTTTACATCGATATAAGAAAATTCAAAATACATGGTACACTCAGAACGCTTCCGTAAGAAACGCTTTGTTTTAGTAGTGATTTGGCAGAAGTAGAAGACGAAACTAGAGTTTTAGTAGTAATAATAGGAATATTAGTAAAAAACTTCTCAAACTCAGTCGCTACATCTATATATCTATATCATCACGCCAGATCCCTTACGGGGTAGGCAGAGAGCACAGAGTTCCAACAGGCTCTTTCCTTACATACCTCTCTGGCTTCCTCGACTTGACCTTCAGATAAGACCCGGTCTATTCGCTACATCTAAATCCGCTTTAATGTCCAAATTATCAATTTTAAGATGAAAATCATTATTACGTACTGTATTTCTACCTGTTTCACTATTAATTATTTTTCATATAGTTTTAATTTTAATAGAAGCATTTTTTATTTTATTTTTCAAATAATGAGATTTAGCAACAGAACAGGCTCTCTTAATTATTATAGAATATTTTTTAACATATTCTTTAAACTGAGGACAAAGATTATATGTCCTTTTACTATACAAATCATATAATCTTCTACTTTTGTAAATGCCCTCGGTTGCCCACTCACTAAACGATGCCCGGTTTTTGATTGATGATATCCTCTGGTTAAATACGCAATGAAACTCATTATCAATGAGATTGAATAACAAATTATAACAAGTATTAGGATCGGTGTGAAGTGGTAAGCTAGGCGTCAGCCTAAACTTATTGCTAGCAAATTTATTTAAATTAAAATAAAAAATAATGTCGCTATGACGATGTGTCAAATTATACATAACTAAATTCATGTCGTATATGTCCTTATTTTGTTCCTGTGTTGAATTACAGGCATACGGAAAGCACATAAAACAAATTTACAATTGTATTTTACACTCAGTTCCAGGAGTCTATTTATACTATTTACTAAGTCCTTCTTTCTCACAGAAAAGCTATCACCATATAATATTACAATGGTGGAGTGTTTGTCAAATTTGCTGGAGCAAATAGAATTTATTATATAATTAAAGCTGGCTCCGGGTGAACAATAATTAATAATTTGATGATTGTGCAGTTCATTGTAAAAAATAGAACCTAGTCCATGACCTAATTTGTCTGAATAAATTACAGTTTTCTGTAAAGGCTTCTGAGGTGATATTTTCCTACCAGTTTAAATTTCACACAGTGGTACCAAACTAGTAGTCTGTGATGTGTTGTCTATAATAATAGATTGAGTTTGGGTATAGGTGAGCAATTCTGACTCAATATTGGGCACCATATTAGTTAGTTTACATGATAAAAACTTTTGAGCCTCTTCATACTTGGTTGTCATCTCCTTTAAATTAGACTGGAGATTAACAATTTCAGTGTGCAATTCTTTAACCTCCGTGCCATATACACAGTGGCTATAATGCAACTGAGAGTCTAAATTTTTTAATTTGGACATTATGTTAACCCTATCTTTTCTAAATAAATTTAATTTCTGACAATCATCTTGTGTTTTTGGTTTTTTTAATAATTTTGCTAAGTCTTAAGTATTTTTTTTATCTTTTTATGACTAGTCATTTTGGTATTAAATTCCATCTCAGATGTGAGGTCAATTATTGTAGGACACTCACTACTGGTCTCCGACTTAAAGCCCAGTAGTTCATTGTTAAGACTCTGAGTGGCAAGTGCAGCATGAGACTCATTTAAATGTTCCAAATTTGAGATAGATTTTTGAGCCTCACATAAACTACTCTCCAACTCTGATATGCGACTCAGAGCCCTCTCATGAGTGTTACTACATTCTTGGAAATCTATTCTACTTATTAAGCTTCGTGTAACCCCTGGTTGGCAGTGAGCTGATAAGTGGTTTTGAAACTAGCCAACGGTAAAAATGTAAATGGTGGGCGAAGTGGACGTTAAAATATACCGCGCTCCTTTTCATGGACACGTTCCGGCGTACTGCTTTACGTAACCGATGGACTACTTTTCATCATCATCATATCAGCGTGTATCTACCCACTTCTAAGTGTAGCCTGTTTTCGGTTCTGTGCCACTCTCTTTCACAATTTACCGGTCAACTTCGATCCATGTGGCTGTGATGCCTTTGGATCCTCATTTTATTCTGGGCCATCACTTTGGCACGGCCATGTCCACCGGTTACCATCTCGCATCATTAAATGGTAAAGAGAAGGTTTTTGACCACGCACTGTTGGAATTCATCAAGCCTAAAGCTTCCAACTACACATAACTACCGCGACTACCACGTAAAGTGGTGACCGAAGCCAATGGCCTAACCTGTTACGAAGCATGGAAATGCTCGAAAATGAAAATGTCAGAAATGTGTAGGTACTATTATTTTGGACAAAATAAATATTATGATATTTAAAAATGGATTCTTGCGACCTTACTTCCCCTCGCCTATGTAAGCGGGAAGAAAGAAAATCGCATGTCCATATCTAGGTGTTTTATCCAGGTGGTGAGACAGCAGAAATGCCTTCCATGTACGAGATCGGCAAGTACGACCTGGCCGGGTTCGCCGTGGGCGTGGTGGACAACCAGAAGCAGCTGCCGCGCTGCGCGGACATCCGCGCCGGGGATGTGGTGCTGGCGCTGCCCTCCACCGGCGTGCACAGCAACGGGTACAGCCTCGTGCAGAAGATCATGAGCGAGACTGGACACAGGTCAGTGGGATCTTGGATGAGCAAGTCGATAGCTTGATGAGCTTCGCTACGTCCGCGGTGGTAGATGCCATAGAATATATTGAGAATGAAAAAGCAAAACAATATACTATATGACATGTGAATTCACACACTTACGCACGCACACAAACCTTGCGGGGTACGATTTCTTTTTTGGGTCCGTTCATTTATTACTTGACACGCTATCACGCATCGTATGACATTGAAGGAAATAGTCATAAGTGTCATGACGTCACACCGACGTTCCCATAGAACAAAGTTACATATGCCAAACAAAATAAATGGCATTTGCAAACTTCGTGCCCGTCAATAAGGTTGTTTATGCCAAATATTAATACTGGATTATAGGACTCCGTTGGCCACGTCGGCATGTATAAATCTAAAATATATATAAACGTTAACGTTCAACTCATGATTTTAAAGTTTAAAATTACCGTCAGAACATGTGACGTCGACGACGTGACATTAGTGGGGTCCAACAGATGTGACGACAAGGTCAAGGAGTACTCCAAAAATCAGGAAGTTTGTGTATCATCATTTATGGATGATCTCTTTTTAAATATTTTTTTTATTTAATCTACTACGAGGTCGGAAGGGTGACCTCTACTAAGAAGATCCAGCGAGATACTCGGCGCGCTTATCATATTTTTGTTTAATTGTCTTTCTATTCTTTTTATTGATTATACTGTTTCCTTTCGTTCCTCTTCAGGTACAACGAAAAAGCCCCCTTTAGCACCACAAACAAGAACTTCGGCGAAGAATTCCTTACCCCTACAGGGATATACGTGCGGGAACTGCTGCCCGCCATCAAAAAGGAGCTGGTGAAAGGTTTGGCGCACATCACGGGGGGAGGACTCCTGGAGAACATCCCCAGGATCCTGCCGCCCGGAGTCAGGGTCAAGCTGGACGCTACCATGTTCCGGATTAAGCCGGTGTTTGGATGGCTACAGGCTAAAGGTTGGTATCTTTTGGGATGGGCGAATTGAGGTACAAAACCCACGTACTGGAGACAATCCAGTACCTTGAGAGAGACAATATTATGATTAAGTTATTTTCGTGTCTAAATTACACACTTCTCGATATCTCCTCGTAAATACCTCGACCTAAAAGTAGTTTGTTCTAAATAGAAAACTAAATTGATTCCAACAATTTTTAATGTTTATTGATTTTTTTTTAAATTTGCAAAAGTGTGCTATAATAAACTAAAATTATTCTTGATTCAAAGCAGTACGGAGTTTTCAAATGCATTACTAAAACGTATTTCTCAATACGCACACAGACACGTACAAGTTTCATTGTTAATAGGGAATATGTGTGTATTTTTTTATACGATAGATTACATCAATATATAATCGCAAAAAAAATTTAAGCAGCAAAAACAAAATATAAAGGGAAAAAAAAGAAATGTTTAAGATAGCAAACAGATAAGAGCACTTTAAACGCCCGCCACTTTGGCGCGCTTGGCGTGCCGTCAAAGTCTATAATAACAATGAATTAGTGAACAGCTGTAGAAGTATTTTCTTCTGTAATTTATTTTTATTTTGTATTTTGCGACTATTATACAATGGAACAACACTGTGTTGTGCCTAGGTGTAAAAATACAGTAAGAAATGCACCTGATAGGTGCGGACATAAGGAGAAAGTGGTGTAAAATCAGAAAAAGAGACATGGTATCTCCATCAACTTATTTTGCTGTGATCACTTTAACGTAAGAATTAACTTAAATAATTTCACCTAAAATTTTGTCGTTGTGTAAACCGACAACAAAAAATAACAATAAAACTAACTGAATAGCAAACATCCAATAAATATGCACTTGTTGACATTTGTATTGTAGACTTTGACGTCATATTCGATCTGACCAATAGCGTGGCGTTCCAGCTACTTTGAATTTCCCACTCATTTTTTGTACTTTAAATAATTATTTTCTTAATAAAAAGTAATGTTATTAAAAATATTGGTATAGACATTATTCTAATGCGACAAAGTTTGTAAAAAAAAAACATTTGACCCTTATTTGAATTACACGCATATTCCCTATTGTGGTGAATAAGAGTTCTTAAACACGGGGTTAAAAATTTTTAATTTGGAAAATTATTTTTAGCTTTAAATAAGTAAACGGGATGTCTCAGGTCTTGCGATATTTACGATACATCTTGTATAACCCTTAAGAAATGAATTTTCAAATATTACTGGTTCTAGTAACAGGTTCATTTCTTACAGACCTCTGGTTTCATTCCTCCCATAGTTCGTCATACACGCTCGCCAGTTAAGGAGACTATTGACTTGCCCTTCATATGACTCACGGCCTATTTGCTCTAGAGTTTTATGACGTAGAATATTTGGTTATACTCGTACAGGCATGGTGTCGGACTTCGAGATGCTCCGCACGTTCAACTGCGGCGTCGGCATGATCGTGATCGCTGAGCCAGCCTGTGTGGACCAAATCATTGAAGCCGTGGACGGAGCCATCGATGTCGTCGGTACGGTCGAGGCGATCGGCAAGGAAGGTAAGGAGTGACGTATACCGCTATTGTTCTAATTTTAGCCGAGATTTTTATCAGGTTTTCTGCCCACTTTACGCGTGCCGGTACGTGATCATCACTTGAGAATCCGCCTCCAACGGTTGTCAGATCTGCGAGGACTGTCCGATGCGATGTTTGAAATTTTGGGCGCTAGCCCAAAATTTCAAACATCGCGTGATTTTGGTTCTCCTGCGAATCTTGTCGTTTCTTATTTGATCTCACAGACTTTTTGTTTAAATTGGGATAGGTTTCGAAGATATGTAGGTTTCCCGAAAATAAATCATCCATTTATTACAACATCGAACGTATAGTATGTACAATAGAGGACGAGTCTATTGACGCTGTACTAGATACTAATATTAGCCCTGTTAAGAATCTGTCACCGTTGGGCATGGGCCTCCTCTCAAACTGAGAGGGTTTTAGGCCGGTTTTAGGCCACAATTCGTCACGCTGGCCCAGTGCGGGGTGGGAAACTTTACACACCTTTGAGGAACTCTTAGGCATGCAGGTTTCCTCACGATGTTTTCCTGAACCGTTAAAACCAGTGATAGTTATTTTTTAAAACGCACATGCTTTCCAAAAGACGGAGGTGCGCCCCTGCTTTCAAACCCGAGACCTCTGACTTTGCAGTCCAACGGTCTTACCGCTAGGCTATCACAGCTTGCTCATAAATCCAACTGTCAATGAGATGGATCGAAGAGATGCTTACATAAACCGACGAGGTAAATTTTAAAACCGGTATTATTATTCCCAGGTGGTCACCAGGTGGTGGTGGAGAAGTTCAAAGAAGCGATGCAGCCGCTCACGGCCGCGTACGCGAGTGCAGACCGCGCGGCGCCGCAGAAGTCGCTCTCGTACAAGGACAGCGGCGTCGACATCGAGGCCGGGGACTCGCTCGTCTCGCTCATCAAGCCTTTGGCCAGGTCAGTATTGACACATAAATAGTTACGCGAGTGCAGACCGCGCGGCGCCGCAGAAGTCGCTCTCGTACAAGGACAGCGGCGTCGACATCGAGGCCGGGGACTCGCTCGTCTCGCTCATCAAGCCTTTGGCCAGGTCAGTATTGACACATAAATAGTTACGCGAGTGCAGACCGCGCGGCGCCGCAGAAGTCGCTCTCGTACAAGGACAGCGGCGTCGACATCGAGGCCGGGGACTCGCTCGTCTCGCTCATCAAGCCTTTGGCCAGGTCAGTATTGACACATAAATAGTTACGCGAGTGCAGACCGCGCGGCGCCGCAGAAGTCGCTCTCGTACAAGGACAGCGGCGTCGACATCGAGGCCGGGGACTCGCTCGTCTCGCTCATCAAGCCTTTGGCCAGGTCAGTATTGACACATAAATAGTTACGCGAGTGCAGACCGCGCGGCGCCGCAGAAGTCGCTCTCGTACAAGGACAGCGGCGTCGACATCGAGGCCGGGGACTCGCTCGTCTCGCTCATCAAGCCTTTGGCCAGGTCAGTATTGACACATAAATAGTTACGCGAGTGCAGACCGCGCGGCGCCGCAGAAGTCGCTCTCGTACAAGGACAGCGGCGTCGACATCGAGGCCGGGGACTCGCTCGTCTCGCTCATCAAGCCTTTGGCCAGGTCAGTATTGACACATAAATAGTTACGCGAGTGCAGACCGCGCGGCGCCGCAGAAGTCGCTCTCGTACAAGGACAGCGGCGTCGACATCGAGGCCGGGGACTCGCTCGTCTCGCTCATCAAGCCTTTGGCCAGGTCAGTATTGACACATAAATAGTTACGCGAGTGCAGACCGCGCGGCGCCGCAGAAGTCGCTCTCGTACAAGGACAGCGGCGTCGACATCGAGGCCGGGGACTCGCTCGTCTCGCTCATCAAGCCTTTGGCCAGGTCAGTATTGACACATAAATAGTTACGCGAGTGCAGACCGCGCGGCGCCGCAGAAGTCGCTCTCGTACAAGGACAGCGGCGTCGACATCGAGGCCGGGGACTCGCTCGTCTCGCTCATCAAGCCTTTGGCCAGGTCAGTATTGACACATAAATAGTTACGCGAGTGCAGACCGCGCGGCGCCGCAGAAGTCGCTCTCGTACAAGGACAGCGGCGTCGACATCGAGGCCGGGGACTCGCTCGTCTCGCTCATCAAGCCTTTGGCCAGGTCAGTATTGACACATAAATAGTTACGCGAGTGCAGACCGCGCGGCGCCGCAGAAGTCGCTCTCGTACAAGGACAGCGGCGTCGACATCGAGGCCGGGGACTCGCTCGTCTCGCTCATCAAGCCTTTGGCCAGGTCAGTATTGACACATAAATAGTTACGCGAGTGCAGACCGCGCGGCGCCGCAGAAGTCGCTCTCGTACAAGGACAGCGGCGTCGACATCGAGGCCGGGGACTCGCTCGTCTCGCTCATCAAGCCTTTGGCCAGGTCAGTATTGACACATAAATAGTTACGCGAGTGCAGACCGCGCGGCGCCGCAGAAGTCGCTCTCGTACAAGGACAGCGGCGTCGACATCGAGGCCGGGGACTCGCTCGTCTCGCTCATCAAGCCTTTGGCCAGGTCAGTATTGACACATAAATAGTTACGCGAGTGCAGACCGCGCGGCGCCGCAGAAGTCGCTCTCGTACAAGGACAGCGGCGTCGACATCGAGGCCGGGGACTCGCTCGTCTCGCTCATCAAGCCTTTGGCCAGGTCAGTATTGACACATAAATAGTTACGCGAGTGCAGACCGCGCGGCGCCGCAGAAGTCGCTCTCGTACAAGGACAGCGGCGTCGACATCGAGGCCGGGGACTCGCTCGTCTCGCTCATCAAGCCTTTGGCCAGGTCAGTATTGACACATAAATAGTTACGCGAGTGCAGACCGCGCGGCGCCGCAGAAGTCGCTCTCGTACAAGGACAGCGGCGTCGACATCGAGGCCGGGGACTCGCTCGTCTCGCTCATCAAGCCTTTGGCCAGGTCAGTATTGACACATAAATAGTTACGCGAGTGCAGACCGCGCGGCGCCGCAGAAGTCGCTCTCGTACAAGGACAGCGGCGTCGACATCGAGGCCGGGGACTCGCTCGTCTCGCTCATCAAGCCTTTGGCCAGGTCAGTATTGACACATAAATAGTTACGCGAGTGCAGACCGCGCGGCGCCGCAGAAGTCGCTCTCGTACAAGGACAGCGGCGTCGACATCGAGGCCGGGGACTCGCTCGTCTCGCTCATCAAGCCTTTGGCCAGGTCAGTATTGACACATAAATAGTTACGCGAGTGCAGACCGCGCGGCGCCGCAGAAGTCGCTCTCGTACAAGGACAGCGGCGTCGACATCGAGGCCGGGGACTCGCTCGTCTCGCTCATCAAGCCTTTGGCCAGGTCAGTATTGACACATAAATAGTTACGCGAGTGCAGACCGCGCGGCGCCGCAGAAGTCGCTCTCGTACAAGGACAGCGGCGTCGACATCGAGGCCGGGGACTCGCTCGTCTCGCTCATCAAGCCTTTGGCCAGGTCAGTATTGACACATAAATAGTTACGCGAGTGCAGACCGCGCGGCGCCGCAGAAGTCGCTCTCGTACAAGGACAGCGGCGTCGACATCGAGGCCGGGGACTCGCTCGTCTCGCTCATCAAGCCTTTGGCCAGGTCAGTATTGACACATAAATAGTTACGCGAGTGCAGACCGCGCGGCGCCGCAGAAGTCGCTCTCGTACAAGGACAGCGGCGTCGACATCGAGGCCGGGGACTCGCTCGTCTCGCTCATCAAGCCTTTGGCCAGGTCAGTATTGACACATAAATAGTTACGCGAGTGCAGACCGCGCGGCGCCGCAGAAGTCGCTCTCGTACAAGGACAGCGGCGTCGACATCGAGGCCGGGGACTCGCTCGTCTCGCTCATCAAGCCTTTGGCCAGGTCAGTATTGACACATAAATAGTTACGCGAGTGCAGACCGCGCGGCGCCGCAGAAGTCGCTCTCGTACAAGGACAGCGGCGTCGACATCGAGGCCGGGGACTCGCTCGTCTCGCTCATCAAGCCTTTGGCCAGGTCAGTATTGACACATAAATAGTTACGCGAGTGCAGACCGCGCGGCGCCGCAGAAGTCGCTCTCGTACAAGGACAGCGGCGTCGACATCGAGGCCGGGGACTCGCTCGTCTCGCTCATCAAGCCTTTGGCCAGGTCAGTATTGACACATAAATAGTTACGCGAGTGCAGACCGCGCGGCGCCGCAGAAGTCGCTCTCGTACAAGGACAGCGGCGTCGACATCGAGGCCGGGGACTCGCTCGTCTCGCTCATCAAGCCTTTGGCCAGGTCAGTATTGACACATAAATAGTTACGCGAGTGCAGACCGCGCGGCGCCGCAGAAGTCGCTCTCGTACAAGGACAGCGGCGTCGACATCGAGGCCGGGGACTCGCTCGTCTCGCTCATCAAGCCTTTGGCCAGGTCAGTATTGACACATAAATAGTTACGCGAGTGCAGACCGCGCGGCGCCGCAGAAGTCGCTCTCGTACAAGGACAGCGGCGTCGACATCGAGGCCGGGGACTCGCTCGTCTCGCTCATCAAGCCTTTGGCCAGGTCAGTATTGACACATAAATAGTTACGCGAGTGCAGACCGCGCGGCGCCGCAGAAGTCGCTCTCGTACAAGGACAGCGGCGTCGACATCGAGGCCGGGGACTCGCTCGTCTCGCTCATCAAGCCTTTGGCCAGGTCAGTATTGACACATAAATAGTTACGCGAGTGCAGACCGCGCGGCGCCGCAGAAGTCGCTCTCGTACAAGGACAGCGGCGTCGACATCGAGGCCGGGGACTCGCTCGTCTCGCTCATCAAGCCTTTGGCCAGGTCAGTATTGACACATAAATAGTTACGCGAGTGCAGACCGCGCGGCGCCGCAGAAGTCGCTCTCGTACAAGGACAGCGGCGTCGACATCGAGGCCGGGGACTCGCTCGTCTCGCTCATCAAGCCTTTGGCCAGGTCAGTATTGACACATAAATAGTTACGCGAGTGCAGACCGCGCGGCGCCGCAGAAGTCGCTCTCGTACAAGGACAGCGGCGTCGACATCGAGGCCGGGGACTCGCTCGTCTCGCTCATCAAGCCTTTGGCCAGGTCAGTATTGACACATAAATAGTTACGCGAGTGCAGACCGCGCGGCGCCGCAGAAGTCGCTCTCGTACAAGGACAGCGGCGTCGACATCGAGGCCGGGGACTCGCTCGTCTCGCTCATCAAGCCTTTGGCCAGGTCAGTATTGACACATAAATAGTTACGCGAGTGCAGACCGCGCGGCGCCGCAGAAGTCGCTCTCGTACAAGGACAGCGGCGTCGACATCGAGGCCGGGGACTCGCTCGTCTCGCTCATCAAGCCTTTGGCCAGGTCAGTATTGACACATAAATAGTTACGCGAGTGCAGACCGCGCGGCGCCGCAGAAGTCGCTCTCGTACAAGGACAGCGGCGTCGACATCGAGGCCGGGGACTCGCTCGTCTCGCTCATCAAGCCTTTGGCCAGGTCAGTATTGACACATAAATAGTTACGCGAGTGCAGACCGCGCGGCGCCGCAGAAGTCGCTCTCGTACAAGGACAGCGGCGTCGACATCGAGGCCGGGGACTCGCTCGTCTCGCTCATCAAGCCTTTGGCCAGGTCAGTATTGACACATAAATAGTTACGCGAGTGCAGACCGCGCGGCGCCGCAGAAGTCGCTCTCGTACAAGGACAGCGGCGTCGACATCGAGGCCGGGGACTCGCTCGTCTCGCTCATCAAGCCTTTGGCCAGGTCAGTATTGACACATAAATAGTTACGCGAGTGCAGACCGCGCGGCGCCGCAGAAGTCGCTCTCGTACAAGGACAGCGGCGTCGACATCGAGGCCGGGGACTCGCTCGTCTCGCTCATCAAGCCTTTGGCCAGGTCAGTATTGACACATAAATAGTTACGCGAGTGCAGACCGCGCGGCGCCGCAGAAGTCGCTCTCGTACAAGGACAGCGGCGTCGACATCGAGGCCGGGGACTCGCTCGTCTCGCTCATCAAGCCTTTGGCCAGGTCAGTATTGACACATAAATAGTTACGCGAGTGCAGACCGCGCGGCGCCGCAGAAGTCGCTCTCGTACAAGGACAGCGGCGTCGACATCGAGGCCGGGGACTCGCTCGTCTCGCTCATCAAGCCTTTGGCCAGGTCAGTATTGACACATAAATAGTTACGCGAGTGCAGACCGCGCGGCGCCGCAGAAGTCGCTCTCGTACAAGGACAGCGGCGTCGACATCGAGGCCGGGGACTCGCTCGTCTCGCTCATCAAGCCTTTGGCCAGGTCAGTATTGACACATAAATAGTTACGCGAGTGCAGACCGCGCGGCGCCGCAGAAGTCGCTCTCGTACAAGGACAGCGGCGTCGACATCGAGGCCGGGGACTCGCTCGTCTCGCTCATCAAGCCTTTGGCCAGGTCAGTATTGACACATAAATAGTTACGCGAGTGCAGACCGCGCGGCACGAATGACTTTCGGCTGAAGATCACTGAAACCACTGTCACCACTTTGCCATTCATGCATGTAACTTTAATTAACAATGATCTTTTTAAAAACAAGCTTTCATAGCAAAAACACGACGAAGATATCTTGCTTAGTTGTGAGATCTAATGGCTTCTTTCCGGCTTCATCATCAGACCTTGGATACCATCCGTCATCCGGTCTAACGTACTTGTCAAGACACCTATCTAACGATCCCAAACACGGCCGGGTATATTGAGTAGTTGGGTGGTTCCATTGGCTACCTTTTCGGCTTCATCATTAGACCCTGAGCACTATCTGATTGTGTAGTACTTGTCAATACCAATCTAACAAGTCTAAATGGACCAGCTCTATGGAACTATATCGTTGCATTGTAACCGAGCTAACATACGTTTGTCAAATTTCAGCTCAAACAGATACACGCAAGTGCTTCAAAAATGGATCACAAGATTTGAACCGAAAAGTCACAGCCAGACATACGAACATTGGAAGTTAAATAAAAGCTTGTAAAAATCGAGACACACATGCATATACCAACGTCATATAACGTGACTGATGATGTTATATTCGATTGAGCTGAGATTTAACATACGTAAGTTCGGTGCGACAATGCAATAATATGGTACCATGGAGCTGGTCTCATAAACGATTCCGAAGGTCTCGTGATAAGGCTTGTTAGATTGGTATTGACAAGTGCTATGCAACTAGATAGGGTCTGATGATGAAGTCGAAAGGTGGCCAATGTAACCACCTAACTACGCAATAAAACCCCGCCGTGTTTGGGCTTGTTGGATTTGTCTTGACGAGTCTTTTGACCCGGATGGTGTCCAAGGTCTGATGATGGAGCCGGAAGGAAGCCATAGGGCCTCCCCAACTAAGAGAGATATCTTCGTTGTGTTTTTGCTATATAATTTTATTTAAAGAAAGGTCTTTTCAAATTGAAATTATTTTTTAGATTACCTTGATTTTCGTATTATTGTGTTCAGGTCGACTATTCGTTCCGGCGTCCTGGGCGGTCTCGGCGGATTCGGCGGCAGTTTCCAACTGAAAGCTGTTGAGCAAGAATATAAGGTATCCAGCTGATTAAAACAGTATATATTTATTTTACCTTGTTTTATAATATAGCTGCCGCATTTAAATTGGTAGATACTGGTTTGTGGCCACATGCTGTTGGACCTTATCAAGCTGCTTACAAGGCACCCAAACTAGGGCTAATCACTACTACATGAAGTGGCAGCCGAGACTAACTACTAAACGTGCGTGCCGAACCACAGAGACGCTTATAGAACTTCTTTAGTGATTCTTCTGTGGCCGATAAGTCGGATTAATAGTAAAAAGAAAGTTCAAGTAGTCTGATCGGGTGGACTAAACCGTCGGACCACATGGACACAGGGAACGTTATCAGCTTGTAGGAAGCCAACTTGACTGATATAGTTAATCTTTCCAGGACCCTGTACTAGTGCTAGCGGCCGACGGCGTGGGCACGAAGCTGAAGATCGCCCAGAAGATGAACCAGCACAGCAGCATCGGCGTCGACCTGGTGGCCATGTGCGTCAACGACATCCTCTGCAACGGCGCCGCGCCGCTCACCTTCCTGGACTACTTCGCCTGCGGCTCCCTGGACGTTAACGTGGCCAGGAATGTTGTATCTGGAGTTGCTGAGGGATGTAGACAAGCGTCTGCTGCTTTGATAGGTAAGAGAGGTTTGGTTGAAATCAAATTTGTCTTCCAGTAAGTGTTCATGGAATATTAGGACTGAAGATGACTGTAATGCCCCGTTGGTCTAGTGGCGAATGGTGCGCTTTGTGATCCCGAGGTCCTGGGTACGAATCTTAGGTCGGTCAAATGTAGTTTTTCGGTCGAAAAATTCTCAGTATCAGTTCGTAGTCTGGAATTGTACCCGGCTCGCCCCCTTATTAGACTTAATATCGTCGGTGAAAAGTGAGTGTACACAGTACACCTCTGCCACTCCTGCTTGGGGAAAATAGGCTTAACGGTGTTTAAGATGCCTGTAGAATTACCTAAAAGTAAGTCAAAATGTTTAAGAGTCGCCTGACATTTAGTTTGTTCTGACTTTTGACCGTTTGATTTCTGTATCACTTTTATTTTTCCAAAAACAAAACGACATTGGTGCCTTTACAAATTTGAATTTCACATATACACACATCCAGATTCGACCCTATAATTTTGAGAGACAAAAATTTGTCCCATGTCAGGATCTAACTCGAAACTATTAGCTCTAACGGCCTACGCGCTTGGGGCGTTGGCCATAGACCAAGCCGTCGTCTGAAATATCAACCCCTTCCAAGGCCCTTATCTCCCCCTATTGGATAGACGGACCATTTAGTGCAGTGGTTAAGACCCTCCGCCCACTGTGTTCGATTCTCGCACGGGACAAATCTTTGTGTGATCTACAATTATTTGTTTTAGTCTGGGTATTCATTTATTTATTTCATGTTTGTAAACGCACCCAAGACACAGGAATAAATACTAGTGTGGGGCTAAGTTTAAAAAAAATATTAGGCACCGCACAAGATCAGACACTAACCTCGCCGACGAGCTTGAAGAATCCCGCTTATAGAGCACCACGGCGAGACATCAAGTAGATACCCTCCCCTATATCGACAGTCCAAACCGAGGCAGTTCCTCCTTGAGATGCCCTTGAGCTGGCCCCCTTGCCCTACTGGCTGGAGCGTAGTTGTTGCTGGCTCGCCCTCTTGTCCTCTGAAGCTGTAAAGGTCTCTCGGACAATAGTGTAGATGTTTAATACACACACAAAAACTCTTCTAATATGGTATTATTAACGAACAATGGAGCGCAGCATTCTCAAAGTTAACAGATCGTTCTCAAAGTTAACCATTCACGATAGCACAAACACAGACTGTACAGTATATATTATCCTCTATATTTTGTTAGAACATTGTCCATGATTACGGTTTAGTGTTTGCCCACAATAAACCGATAAAAAATTCGCTTGCGTATTAATATATACGTTAACGAGTTAAAAGTAGTTGGTCGCAACGTATAAATAAATACGTTACCGAGGCAAGGGGAAATGGGAGATGTGAAGTGGTAGTTACTTAAAATAAAACACCCCATCATATTTTAGTTTTTTTTAATTCATAGAGTTTTTAATTGCCCAGTCTGGCATGCTCTTCGCGCGGTAAACACGCTACTAAAAGCGTAACACTGCTAGTTTATTAGGACCGCCCACTTTTATCTGCCTTCAAGTTGTGCCTACATATCTACCTATGTTTCATCGCTGCTTATAATACTAATATGGTACTGTGTGTGGCAGGCGGCGAGACGGCGGAGATGCCGGGCATGTACGAGCCGGGCGTGTACGACATCGCGGGCTTCGCGCTCGGCGTCGTCGAGCGCTCCCACATTCTGCCCAAGATCAACGACATCGCCGTCAGTAAACACATTATAATAATAATATTAGCTCCTTTAAGACACTGTCCCACCGTTGGACACGGGCCTCCTCTCAAACTGAGAGGGTTAAGCCCAGTCCACCACGCTGACCCAGTGCGGGTTGGTAAACTTCTCACACCTTCGAGAAACTCTTAGGCATGCAGGTTTCCTCACGATGTTTTCCTTCACCATTGAAGCAAGTGATAGTTAATATTTAAAACGCACATGCATTCGAAAAGACAGTAGTGTGTGCCTGGGTTTGAACCCGAGATCTCTGACTTTGCAACGGTCTAACCACTAGGCTAACAATGCTTTGTACACTCACCACTTATTTATTATTAATAAGACTAGAGGCCAGCGCTCGACCTATATCGTTGGCACGATGGAATAGTGACATAAGTAAGAAACACAAACATGGCAAATCGAGCTTTCCGGTGTTGTAATTAGAGTGCTAATCCGATTAACCATATTTTTGAGTTATTTATTTTATTATTATCGTTATTTTTTTGAGTTAGGTCATTATTACATTTGGTCAGCCATATCACCTGATGGAAAGTGACAGCCGAAGTTTTGCTCGCTGACTCACTATAATTCAGTTTGCAAAGGACATGCGCCGTCTCCTCTTAGGTAATCAAAATCGAACCAAGATCGACTCAAAATTTTATTAAAATTTTTACGCTTTGGTTCAAAATGTTATAATCACACAATTGACAGGATAAATTTCAACCTCTGTTGATCCAATTGAGGTTTTTGATACTTATAAGAAACAAGGTATTAGCATTGATACAACTTTTTGTCTTTGTACATTTTATTTTCAAAATCAGTAAATACAACTCTAAATATCTCAAAAAGTTACGGATAATCTCCTCAGACCGTTTTTCTGTAGCTACAACGGTTAAGCTGACTTTACTGCCCCATCCAAAAAAATCAGCCAATATAGTGTTGCAATTGTCCCACCACTATGTGAAGGTGTATAAACTGGTTCTTTCCAGGTCGGTGACATCATCATCGGGTTGCCGTCGAACGGCGTGCACAGCAACGGGTTCAGCCTGATACACAAGCTCATGAAGAAGGGAGGCCTTACGCTTTCCGATAAGGCGCCGTTCAGCAAAGAAGGACTCACTTTAGGTAAGTTACACTCTTAGAATAAAAATAATTCAGAAGCCGCGTCCAGTCTTAATTGCACGCCGCGCGGTGAAGCCAAAAATTCAACACAGATCCCGCACTCACCGCACTACCCACCCACCCGCGTAATGTTTGCAGCCCGGAAAGATCTCTTTTTGGGTAAATCTTGTTGACAATAGAGTAGATGATAATAAAATCGATCATATTAAGGTTTATAGTAATTTAATGTATTTTCATCATCTTAACTAAATATTAAAACCATGATGTAGTAGCTAACTATTTTAATACCATTTAATACTAGAACTAATAAAGTCCTCAGAAAATAAAAGTAGGGAAAAATAAAATTGTTATACTAATGGACGCGTCTTATACTATGACAATTACAGACGGAATACTAATTCGGTATTTTTATATAATATGGCACATGAATGCGCTAGTTAGGTATAAAATATGATCCCATCATGTTTCTTTTGGATCTCAACAGCATGTTTAGAGGCAGGAACGACACAAGACTGCATAATTTAATTCAACTTGACGCGCAGAGCACGTTATTCCGCACGGCGGTTACAGAGTGACTAATCGCGTAAACGTCGTGACTACTTGCTTCGCAGGTAAAAACTGTTGCTTCACTTTGATGTGCGCCCGCGGCTTTCGGATAATTTTTATTCTAAGGTGATATTCTTGAATTTGTAACTGTTGGGACATTATTTTGTATGACGTGTTTTAAAAACTTGTTAAATACTAACATATCACGAAATATCACAAAGGAGAGGGGGGTGTAGTGTGATATCATGTGTATTTAGTTTTTCGCTGAACACGCGAATTCTACACCGAATACAGCATACTTCGTACCAAAAAAATACACGTGATTTTAGGTATGGGGGGGGGTGATGATTATTAGTCTAAAACCTCACCACGTGTCACCCGGGGAGAGGGAATTTAAAAGTTGCTGAAAAACATCAAGTGATTAATGAATGACCCCAATTCACGACAAAAGTATTCATGATTGACATATCCATTCATAAATATTTCAAATCTTTGAATCTTCAAGCTCAATCTTGCTTGTATTATGCAGCTTCGAGCGACATGCGCGAGACGTTATACTAAGTCATTCCGTCTGTATGGAAATCTGAACGTGATTTAGTTAAACAATTATTTCAAAATCGAATGATGAAATTTTTGTTTAAGTAAATGATTACTTGTAAGTTATAATAGAAAGTTTCCTACTGAAAATATGATTCATTATTTTCTATTTTCACTTTTTTTTAAGGTTTTTCACGTTGTCGCAACGCGTTCGGGCACGTTTGGGCCCAGATACAAAGTTGTTTTGGGTGCTAAGTCTATAATCAAGTACATATTTTTGTACGCAAGCGACACAGCGAGCACTAGTCATAGACTAAGTCAGCTAGAGTGTATGCACTCTAACATGTGCTACAAAAAATTAAACACCGTCACGCCTATATTCCCCAGAGGGGGTGGCAGAGGTGCACTGAGTACACCCACGTTTCGCCGACGATGTTAGGTCCCATGTAATAGGGGGCGAGCCTATTGTCATATACTGGGCACAATTCCAGACTCCGGAGCCATACTGGGAATTTTTCGTTAGAAAAACTACATTTGTCCGACCTGGGATTTGAACCCAGGACCTCGTGATCACAAAGCGATGCGCTTTGCCACCAGACCGACGAGGCAGTCAAAAAATTGTTCTATTTTTTCTTTATTACCATACAAAAAACACAACACAAGAACCACGAAGGTTGGTTCCGAGTGCCATATTAATTGTAGGAAAATCACAGTGTGCAAAATGACAAAAACAATTAAGTACCCGCTAATTAGTTATCACAGTTGTACGACGATCGCCTGAACTACAATATATAAAAAAACACCGTCACGCTTATAATCCTCAAGTGGGGGTGGCAAAGGTGTACTGAGTACACCCACTTTTCCCCGACGATGTTAGGTCCCATGTAATAGGGAGCGAGCCTATTGCTATATACCGGGCACAATTCCAGACTCTTGACTCATACCGGTTTTTTTTTTAGAAAAACTCTCTTTGTCCGGCTTAGGATTTAAACCAAGGACCTCGTGATCACTAAGCGATGCGCTTTGCAATAATATAATAGTTATTATAAATTATTTGTGGACATACAGACCGGACCGGAGACCGGATTATTTCAATGCATCTACGGCAGAGATGGGCAAAATGTAATGAGATTTATGATAACAATTGCATTTTGTAATAATCAATTATGATTCAAGAATAAAATTATAATTGTAGACGTTGAAGTTTACAAAATTTTAATGTAATCTTTAATCATTAATACACCATCACGCTTATAATCCCCAAGCGGGGGTGGTTAATCATTAATCTGATTACATTTTTCCCATGCCTGATCTACAGGTTGTTCAAGAAATGCGTTTTTAATTTATGTTTAGTTAAGGCTTCAGTAAGGATGGAAAATACACCGCTAACATAGAGATAAGTGCAGTGAACAGACTGAATGGTGCGATGGGCAAGCTACTTAGGAGCCAGCATTTAAGCCAAAAAGCGCAGCTGGCTATACATAACGGAGTGCTTGTCCCAACGCTGTTATATGGCAGCGAGAGCTGGGTATATAAGAAGTAGAATGAAAGTAGGGTAAATGCGGTCGCAATGCGAGCTCTGCGGTCTGGAGTCAAGCTGATCGACCGTTTTCGCAACAACGTAATAAGAAAGCGAATAGGTAGGTATAAAAGATAGTATGGGTGTAAAGATGAGAAAGGGTATGCTCCGTTGGTTTGGGCAGATAGAAAGAATGAAAGTATGACAAAACAGATATATAATGCGAAAGTGGAAGGATGCAGGTACTGGGAAAGACCTAGACTATTCTACCACAACCAAATAGACCGTGTCTTATTTGAGGGGCAAGTCAAGAGTCTCCGTAACCGGCGAGCGTGTATGACACGAACTATGAGAGTGGAGGAAGCCAAAGAGGTATATGAGGAAAGAACCTGTTCGAACTCTGTACTCTCTGCCTACCCCGCAAGGGATTTGGCGTAAGGATATAAATAGATAGATTTAGTTAAGGCGTCTTCTCAAGAAGTAGTAGCTACTGAGTGGTTTTGTTTGTGAAGGCGAGGAGCTGATAAAGCCGACTTGCATCTACGTGCGCAGCGTGCTGCCAGCGCTGCAGCGCGGGCGCGTGAAGGCCGTGGCGCACGTGACGGGCGGCGGCCTGCTCCAGAACATCCCGCGCGTCATCCCCGACGCCGTGCGCGCGCGCCTCAACGCGCACTGGTGGCACGTGCACCCGGTAATACACTCTTGCCTAACGATACACCCATCGATGAAATATACTTAGATACACGCTTGCCGCACGAAAAGTGGCACCACCAAGAGGCTAGCAAAAATGGACGGTAATAAAAAATTAACAGGCTTCCGCTTGTTGCAACCACAAATTTAATTGAAACGATTAAGGTACAATATACCCTAGTTTATGTTTATATCATAATTAAACTACTCGCATGGATTTGGGGACGTTTTTTAGTGTAACTTTTATACGGATCTCTGTGTCTCGTTATGTTTTATCGATTGACAGACCATTGAAACAAGAGATAACGATAAAATAAAGACCGCTAAACTAGGGACTCTTCGAAGATATAGGCACTAAACCTAAAGGCACTCATAACATAAACTCCGCCACGCCTACCTCAAGCGGCGGTGGCATTGATTTACTATGTAAACCCACATTTTGCCGACAATGTTAGGTCCCATGTAATAAGAGGCAAGCCTATTGCCATATACAGGGCACGATTCCAGTCTCCGGAAAGATTATTTCTATAGAAAAACTAAATCTAAAGACACCGCTAAGATACAGACGTCTTAAACTAGAGACACCCTAAAGATACAGATTAAGAAACCTAAAGACAATCGCAAGATATAGACCACTAAATCTAAAGTTACCACTTAAATTCAGACCTCTTATACTAGAAACACTAGTAAGATGCATACCACTGAACCTAGCGACACTGTTACGATGCAGACCACTCCGTTAAGATATAGACCACTGAACCTAGAAACACTGCTTATACACAAACCTTTTCACCTAGTGGTACCCCTAAGATACAGACCGTTAAACCTAGAGCCACCGCTATTATTACAGATCACTAAAACTAACACCACTTCATTAAGAAGGATTAGGTAAATGGCTGATTTAAACGTTTTCTACTTACTTTGCCAAAGATGGTAATATGGCGTAATAATTAAAAAAAAACATTGCGAGCTAAGTATGTAACAAGGTTTTGTGATTACATTTCGTGTCAGGCTTCTCGTAAGAATATACAGTTCATGTTCATGATCAAAATCATGTTTAGAAATCTTCAATGAGTATACAAAGTTTCGTGTCCGAGCCATTCATCGTTAAAGAGTTCTCTCCAGAACAGGTAATCCTGAATGCGGTCATCGGTTCAGGCACGAAATCATGTTTGAGTGTTAAAATCAAACATGTATGCATAATTTCGAGTGAGTGCTTTTAACCAAATTTCTTGTGAGGGGACGAACCTGAGTCCAATATAAGTTAATGGAAGAATTCATGTGTAGGCAAAATCACACATTGTAACGTAAAATACGCATCATAGCTCGAGACAACAATAATAATCAAAATATTAAAGTTTTATGGTTTATCCTGCCACTACCCCGGATTGATTTTTGTTTCAGGATAAAAAGTATTTATTATTTTAAGTTACGGTATAAGTTATTACCATACTAAATTTCATTGAAATCCGTTCGGTACTTTTTGCGTGATTATAACACAAAGAGACAGGCAGACAGACAGACAATAATTCCAAAAAAAAATATTTAGGCCTCTATATCGATAAGCCCCATTAAAATTTAAAAAAAATATTGAATGTCCAGATTCAGCTCGGTTACAGTTTTAATAAAGGTATAAATTACCCTGCTTTATTATATTTATATTCCCACTCCGCTTATTTTCACGTCCACTTCAGTGGGTACTCCCGAGCAAATAAGCAACTGGAAATTAGATGTTAAGTACACTAATATCTTGAATCTTGTGTTGGATAGGTGTTCTCGTGGATCGCGGACGCCGGCGCGGTGGAAGACGACGAAATGCTTCGCACCTTCAACTGCGGCATCGGAATGGTGCTCATCATTTCTCCTGAAGACCAGGCTGATGTAAGTTATTGTCACTTTTCAGGGCCAACATAGCTGCACTAGGAATTATTCCTGTGTCATGGGTGCCATGCCTGCTGGTATGGCATGGAGCTGGTCAGATAAAGCCACAAGGAGCCACAAGAAAAAGCTACAAGATTCTCATACAAAAACATCCAGACCGAAACAAATGTTTGTGGGTTACACAAAGATTTGTCCCGTGCAGGGGGATCTAACTCACGACTGTTAATACAGTGGGCGGAGGGGCTTAAGCTCTTAACTCATAATTTCGTTTTTTTTGTGCATACTTTTACTCTTTATACCTTCTTTCAATTTAATAAATTTATTTATGGTACTTGGTATGAAATGGTAACGTCCGTGACGTCACCAAACGGCCCAACGGAAGATCAGCGCTGGTTGCTTAAACAGCCAGCATTATGCTGAGATGGGTTATAATACAGTGGTTACAATATTGAAACATGTAATGTACTGTCTGTAACGTCTCGCACTCGTTGCAAATAAACTTTTCTTTCTTTCTTAACCACTGGACTAAGCTGTTCGTCGTCCATATTGGGTCGTGGTTTCCAACTTCCAGCAGTTGGGTTTTCTTGAAGTCTCTCTTTATATTTGACCATTATGTTGAAGTCGCAAGGCATTTACTTCTATGTTCAGGTAAGTTCATGGCAACTTGAACCATATATATATTTTATTTATTTATTTATTAAATAAAAGGCACAAAACAGTGTACAGTCAATTAAAACTTAACATTTAAAGGAAGACTAGTTTCAAACTAAACAGTACACCAAACTATATGCCCTAATCTATATTACATATGAACACTAACGTGGTAACAAAATAAATCATTGAAGAAAATAACAATTACAGAAAATTTGGAAAATTCACTCAAATTAAATTAACTATTACTAACTTATCTAAGGAAGTAAATTAATTATATTTATAAATGAGTTTACTAATGCAACTCTTGTATGACCGAGGATTACTAATCATAATGCCTAGATTGCTGTTACTTTTAGCGAGATCATTGTATAGTCGACACATACGGGTAACAGGATTATAAAAGGATGTATTGTTTTTACATACCTGAAGCGCAAAGATGTTTGGATGACGTGTATTGAAACTTATTAGGGAAAGCGATTCAGGTAAGTCAATAATAGAATGAATGATCTTGTGCAGGTAAACTAAATCCATATATTGACGCCTACATTTGAGCTTATTGACATTAAATTTAGCTAACCTGTCTTCATATGACTTTACGCCCAAGTCCAATTTGATGTCGATATGATCTTTAGTGTGTCTTTTTACACGCCCAAACCATCTGCGGTGGTTTTCTGTAATTTTAGATGTAATTGGTGCGATTTTTTAGCTACCTCGTATATGCATGTAAGTTAGGTATTTTATTAAGCCAGATCATACTCAGTGCCATGCAAGTTAATGTCTAAAGCAAGAATTTCTCGGTGGTTTTTAGAAACATTGCCTCACTCCAATAATTATTCCCATGGCGTGGGTGCGTTTAAAAGCCATGAATAGAAACAACAAATAATGTGTACACCCACACGTTATAGTATTTTAACATAGGGTCGGTAGTAGACAGTTCTAATTGCCAAACGAAATTAATATTTAATTCAATTGTATTAAGGCATAAATCCATAAGTATAGAAACGGGTCATGCCTCTTATTGCCATTAAATAAAGTATAATTTCGTTTGCCAATTAGAAAAATGGAATTGGAAAAATACTATAGTTAGTCTAACACAGAGAGAGTTTATTACCATTATGCCAACTCAATTTCATACTCCGGAATGCAACTGAGATGTTTTCTATTTAATAAGGCAGTGAATAGATGTTTGGAATATGTATGTTTTTCCAGCACCCCTAGCTATCACTTCTAATACCCAATTTACACAATGCCCACTTCCAGGTGAAGTGAGGGAAGGTTAGTCGTATAAACGTGCCACTTACCCTCTACTTCCCTTCCCTGTCTATCACTGCTCGGTGTACCGAGAGGGCTCCAGTCTTCGTCTTTTGGTTTATTGGAAATATTTTCGTATTTTTCTTCGTATGTAAGTTTTTCGTGTTTGCGCAGGAGACGCGTCCAAGATGGCGACTTTTTCCTTATAATTTAAATCGAAATTGCTCCTTTCGATGGCGGTTTTTTGAGCGGGAGTCAACAGGCCACGCCCACTCAGTGTGGCCGATTTAGATATATTTTTCGAATTATGGGAAATAATAATTTATGAAAAAAAATAATAAAAAATAAAAGTATATAAAATAGAAAAAAAATGTAAGGGTGGTGCATCAGAAAAACCATAGGAAAGCTAGTATAAAGATTGCCTTGGGGATATTTTTATGAAAACAAATATCGTTTCGGGGAAAAAAATCTGTTGTTGCGAGTTTTTGCAAACAGAAACGAAACAAAGAGCGATGCTTGAAGTGAAAAGGGAGTATGTGAACCGTCGACGCCGCCGCGGTACTGCTCATCGCTCTAGGCGGGAAACGGCGGCAGTAGCAGTGTATAAACCGGGTATAAGGTTGCAAAGTTGCGTGATCGCAGGTCGCGGTTTATATGTGTGCAGGTAATGAACACAACGCGCGCGTTCGGCGCAATGGTGATCGGCAGCATCCAGGCGCGGCCGCCGGGCGGCGCGCGCGTGCTCGTCGACAACTTCGCCTCCGCCATGGACTTCACGCGCCGCATGCCGCTGCTGCCCAAGCGGAAGGTGAGCACTTGATCATGAGGCATTGAGCCTCAGTAACTATGTTCATTTTAGCTCAGTTTACAATTAGAATAAGATCTTCTCTGTCCTGTTTATGAGTTTATTGACTTAAGAATTTAAAAAAATCATGGGTAAACGTCCTCGACTCATGTCGACCGACGTACTCCCATTGGTCAAGGTTTTCGAAGCCTCAAATGTATGGGAAAAGATTATTGCGATTTTCGACTTGTGTCGTACTCCCACTCAGTTGATTCAATAGAAGTGGTTGATCCTTATAAGAAACAGGAACGATTGGCATCAATAAAAGTTACTTATTTATTTTTAAAGAAAACCAACGGCTAGATACAAAATAATAAGCGACACACAGGTTTCCACCTACTGCAATAGTATAATTTATGAGAGATGTTTGACAATCGCTAATTTAGCACACAACGAACAATTTTACTTACACTAAGAGAAAAATTTAAGCATATCAGCTGAATAGCTGATGGTGTAAATTGCCCATTTTCTTGCTAACTTGCTCAAAATGTCGTGAAAAGTATAATATAGTGATAAGTCTCCTAAGATTTTTTACTTGTAGCTACAACGGTTGAGGTAGCTGCCCTTACCGCCCCGTCTCAAAAATCTACCCCGTGTATCATTATCACCACCTTCAACTCGTTTCACCCAGACAGAACATAAGCCTCTTCTTTTTACGCCACATATCCCTATCCTAAGCCATGTCCTATCTACGCCCTTATCCACATTATCAATCCATCTTCGTACATCCCTTCTTCGCTATATGTCGCCATTGTAAAAGTTGTTCATATAGATAACTACTATCGGATGTTTCGAATTTTGCTAACCTAACCTTACACCTTATATACCCATTACATATAAATACATACCTTATATTATTATGTACTTGTACGTACATATTTAAAAACCGACATCTTATTGAAATAATACCATTATCATATAACAAAATTGTGTTGAATTAAATTGAATTTCACTCTTGAGTTTCTAGAACTGTGATTTTTTTTTCTTATCAAAAATTGCCCATCTATCTATATCATCACGCCGGTACCCTTGCGGGGTAGGCAAAGAGTACAGAGTGCCAATAGGTTCTCTCCTTACAGACCTCTCTGGCCGCCGGCAGAAAATTGTCCAAATACTATATAATTGTAATTCCAGTATACGGTTCGCTTATCCCCGGGCAGGTGGCAGTGCTGGTTTCGGGCAGCGGCAGCAACCTGCAGGCGCTGCTGGACAACACGAGCGACGCTGCGCAGTGCATGTGCGCGGAGGTCGCGCTCGTCGTCAGCAACAAAAGCGACGCGTACGCACTCCAGCGGGCGGAGAAGGCCGGCGTGCCGTACTTGGTGAGTGGTGTACATTTTATGACCTCGTGAAAGTCGCGGGTGGAAGGTGAATACTTACAGTACAAAGCCGATTGTTGTTGCGACTTTTTGGGAAGGCCCGTGTCTTTCGGCTCAAGATAGATACATTACGAAAATGGTAGGATGTAGGTACCAGGGAAGACTTTTATTTTTCGTGGGGAAATCCTCATGGACTTTCGCCAGCCTCGGCAGAAGCTGGCGGGGCATGTCGAACTCTTACCGACTAAAACGCCACGGTGGTCGGCACTGGCACATGTCAGAGGGGCTCCGAAATTTCCGAGTGGAACCGCCGGCGCGAACGGTAACGAACGTCATCTTCGGCTTTATGTAATATATTCATTCCAGGTATTTAACCACAAAGACTACCCATCCCGCGAGGAGTTCGACCGCGTCGTGTCCGAGGTGCTGGAAGCGCACAAGATCGACGTGGTCTGCCTCGCCGGCTACATGAGGATCCTCTCATCGGAGTTCGTACAGAAGTAAGTGAGAGCACAGACTAGTTTTGATTCGTTGCCACCTTTATTTTTATACAGTTTTTCTTTTTGAAGTGATAACTTCTTATGGGAGGGTAAACCGCTTCGTAACGTAACGCGTAATGGCGCCAGTCTGTCTGGCTTCCCTTTCTCTCACCCATACCGCAGTGGTAGGCATGCTCTTCCCCTCTCACTCTAACCCACAGCGCTCTTCCCTTTCTCTCACGCATACGGCAGCGGTAGGCGTGCTCTTCCTCTCTAACTCTAACCCACAGCGCTAGTTTAGGTTATCACTTCTGTCGGGCGTCCCGAGACGCACAAATTTTTTATGCATGTGAAGGTAGACCGTAAGTTATTGTTACGACTAAATTATTCTTAACATTTTAATCAGGCCGCATGCATTAATTGATGACACGCCAGGTGCGTCATTGATCTCACTCAATATTTAAAAAAAAAATGTTTTTCCTCACTAGCATTTATTCCTGTGTCGTGGGTGCATTTACAAACATGAAAATTCACATACACAAATACTCAGACCGAAACAAATAACTGTGGGTCACACAAAGATTTGTCCCGTGCGGGAAATGAAACCGCGACTATTCGACCAAGTAGGCGGAGCGGCGTAAGCTCTTAACCACTGCGCCAAATCGTCCGTCGTTTTTGACGAGTCATCAGCCACGAATCGATTCGTTGAATAGACTTTACAGTCAATAATAGTAATGGCTAATTACTTAGCCATAGGACAAATCGTAACCCGCAAAACTAAAATACACCTACTTGAGCTTCGTTGGTCTAGTGGCAAAGCGCATCGCTTTGTGATCACGAGGTCCTGGGTTCAAATCAAATAGGCTTGCCCTCTATTACATGGGATCTAACATCATTCGCGAAACATAGGTGTACTCAGTAACCTCTGCCACCCCCGCTTAGGGAATATAGGCGTGACGGTGTGTGTGTGTGTGTGTGTGTGTGTGAGTGAGTGTGTGTGTGTGTGTGTGTGTGTGTGAGTGTGCGTGCGTGCGTGCAAGCTTGCGTGCGTGCGTGCGTGCGTGTGTGTGTGTGTGAGTGATGTACGCTGTTGGCCGCGAGGCCTTTACACCCACTACGCTCGAGCCAGAAGGGCAAGGGGCGACATACTCGAGGCGCCCTCGGTTGGGACAGTCGCTGTGGGGGGACGGGGTGCACTACTAAGTGCACCGGTCAACCGCCGGCTATGGGAGAGGATCTACGACTACGTCATCGTCGCCCGTATTCTGAGCGGAAAGAATGGATGACAAAGCATCGGGGAGATAGGAGAGAACATGTCGCGGCCGGCGGTGGCGGCAGGAGTCGGGGGGGGGGGGATGCGTGACGGTGTTTTTATGGTTTCGTACCTAAAACGAAACCCTTATAGGAAGGATCACTTCGTTGTCCGTCTGTCCGACGGTTATCACTTTTTTAGGGTTTTTTTTTCTCAGGAACGGCTAGAGGTATTAAGTTGAAATTTATAACAAATACGAAGGTCTACGGTTCCCCACTAGTGAAAAAAATGAAGGTTCTAAGTAAACCCAAACAAAAGATATGGCCATTTAAAGTCACTCATTAGAAATTATATAGCACTTCCTGTTGACCTAGAATCGTGGAATTTGGCAAGAAGCAAGGTTTTAAAGTACAAGTAAAGGAAGAATTCCGATATTTGTCAATTTATAACTATAACATATAAAAAAATTATTATTTTCCCTCAAATCTGATGAAAAATTAAAATAGCGCTGTCTAGTGACTACTTTACATACTACTTCTTTGTCTGTGCTATCAGTGACATTTTGTGAAACTATTTTGATTTGTGGTGAATAAATATTTATTCACACACACAGAGATGGTGCCCCAGATCTCTCAGATCTGTGGCGCCATCTGTGTACTATAGGACGTAAATTGGATCAGATTGTCGATTTATTCTTTTATTTTTATATAGTTTGAATGAAAATTAAATGTTATTAATTTAATTATGGCAAAATTTTATAAAGAAAGAGCACTTTTTTAAACGGTATTTTTATGGACTGCCTCGTGGAACAAGTAGGTACCGTAAAATGCGTTTAGAGATCGCGGAGGAGCTCGTACAAATTGTATGGCGAGCAAAATGTAGTTTTTCTATAGAAAATTTCCCAGTATCAGTCCAGAGTCCGAAGTTGTGCCCGGCATAATAGCAATAGCCTCGCCCCTATTACATTGGCACCTTACATTCTCAGCAATAAGTTGGTGTGCGCACATAGTACACTTCTTAGCCACTCCCGCTTGGGGAATGTAGGCGTCCCGGTGTGTGTGAATTTTTTATACGGAAATAATTGAATATTAACGTTGTTCATTTAAATTGTAAAATATTTAAAAATAAACATCGTCGCCCCTGTATTCCCCAAGGTCGGATGTTAGGTCTCATGCAATAGGGGGCAAGCCTAATGCCCTTATATCGGGCACAATGCCAGTTGACACTGGAAATATTTCTATCGAAAAATGACATTTGTGCTGACCTGGGATTCGAACTCAGGACCTCGTGATCGCTACGCAAATTATTCGCCAATAGACTAACGAGGAATAGGTAACTTTTTAGAAGTTTTTGTGTTCGTATGTCTATCTGTCTTTCTGGTTCAAATCTTGTAATCCATTTTCAAGCACTTCGGGTATTTTATTTATTAGTTTTATTTTATATTTTTATTATATCCAATAGCGTTTGACAATAGAAAGCATGTATCCGACTGAGCTGTGATTTAGCATTCGTATGTAAGTTCGGTGGCAATGCAATAATGTAGTACATATGGGGCCCATGGGGACCCAGCCCCAGACAGTCTGTTGATGGGGTCGAAAGGTGGCCATGGGAACATGTCACCTACACAACACAACCACCTCGTGTTTAGGCTTGTTAGATTGCTATTGACAAGTACTATACAACCAGATGATGTTTAGGGTCTGATGATGAAGTGGCAATATTTCTATGCCCAACGGAACTACCCAAATATTTTTTGTTTTTGCAACTATTTACACATTTTTTGATGTCCAATGTGCGCTGTGTTGAATAAATATGTTAAGCAGTGATACCGTAGTGGTTAGACCGTTGGACTGCAAAGTCAGAGGTCTCGGGTTCAAACCCAGGCACTCACCTATCTTTTCTTCGGAAAGCATGTGCGTATTAAAAATTAACTATCGCTCGCTTTAACGGTGAAGGAAAACATCGTGAGGAAACCTGCACGCCTAAGAGTTTCTCGAAGGTGTGTGAAGTTCGCCAACCCGCACCGGGCCAGCGTGGTGGACTATGGCCTAAGCCCTCTCAGTCTGAGAGGAGGCCCGTGTCCAGCGGGGGGGGGCAGTTTAATATTATTATTATTAATTTTTAATAGAATTTTTGATAGTTAACCCAATTGTTCGTGGCAGATGGCGCGGGCGGCTGATCAACATCCACCCGTCGCTGCTGCCGCGCCACCGCGGGCTGCGCGCGCAGCAGCAGTGCCTGGCCGCCGGCGACCGGGAGAGCGGCTGCACTGTGCACTTCGTCGACGTCAGTACCCAGCCCGCTACCCCGTCCATGCATGCGGAGACGGACGACGAAACAGCGGATATTTACTATAATACATGATATTATCTTACCATGACCGAATCTTATCTGAAGGACAAGCAGGAGTCTCTGTAACCGGCGACCGTGTATGAGACGAACTATGAGAGTGGACGAATCCAGAGAGGTCTGTAAGGAAAGAACCTGTTGGAACTCTGTACTCTCTGCCCACCCCGTAAGGGATTTGGTGTGATGATATAGATAGATAGATAGATTCATTGTGCTTTTAAAAACAAATAATGGAAGTTACCAACTTTTTGACAGTTTCAGAGCGTAGGGATACGCAGATGGACGTCTTTAGAAATGTTAGCGGACGCGTGCCCGCTCACATTCCGCACACTTTTCAACTGATCGAGTGTTGCGACCCCACACACCTTATCTATAGAATAAAATAAAATTCCAAATAAATATTAAAGATATCGTCCCTCGCCGGCAAAGGTGTGAAGGAGTCTCGTCCTGTGGCGGAGCGATCCTTTCACCGCGATTGAGGATCTAGTAGGTCTGCTCACGCGCACCACCACCCGTGCGTGTGTGTGTGTGGTCGCAACATCGAGTAATTGTTTCGTGCGCCGTATGAAGCCGTTTAACATCCCTAGGACATGGATAACCTTATTTCAAAGTCATTTAATATCCCCAGACTAGGTTCTTATGCTTATATTTTATATTAAAATCGTATAACATATTCAAGATATAGATAACTTCATTTCAAAGACCGTTTAACAGACTCAAGAGCCAGATAACTTCATTTCAAATGTGTATAAAATATTATACCACTTGTAAATGGATATGCCTGAAATATGGATAAGCTTATTTTAAAGTCGTTTACCATCCCCAGGAGGGCATGGACACCGGCCCGATCATCTTGCAAGAGCGCGTGCCCGTACTGAAGGACGACACGGTGGAGTCGTTGACACAACGCATCCTCACAGCCGAGCACCGCGCGTACCCGCGAGCCTTACGACTCGTTTGTACCGGCCGTGTACGGCTCACACACAACGGCTCACTCATGTGGTACTCTTAACTCACAACACTACTTTAATTCCTACTATTCGTTTTAATTGAGACACCCTACGTTTGTACGAGCGCTTTTTTAATGCGCCTCGGTTAAGTGCTGGAATAAAACATTTAAGCATTTTTTTAAAAGCGCTTACATAGTACCAAGCGTTGAAAAAACGCCCTTACGAACGAAGGGCCTGTTTCAGCACTCTCGAATAAATAGCCGGTTAATTACTTTTCGATTAGAATTACTTGGCAATTAAAACTGGCTAGTTTAACCGTCGGATAAAGACACTCAGAGATGGTGAACTCAACTTTAATTGTTCATTACTTTCATTTAGATATTACTCGAGTTAACTTTTAAATTTAATGAGTTTGGACTTAAAATGCATTCTTGGAATGGTTTTTTTTTTAAATACCAGCAGAGCTAGCACAGGCAGGCGCGGCAAGACACGTGACGGATTTTGTCGTCCTAGGCGTGAGATAGCCGCCGACAAAAGTTCACTCGAGGAAATCCGTTTTAAGAATTATATTGTATTAACGTATAGTCATGGCTATTTTGTGTTGCGTACAAGTCTAATCACAGGCCGACAAAATTTTATCCCGCGCAACGAAACTCTTGTTGCCCATGCTAGCCTCGCAGAATGTCCTGCGTTAAATTTGCGTAGTAAGTTCTCATGTTCTCAATTAAGAATGATATCGCAACTAGATCAATCAAAAGTTAAGTACTGATAGCAAGAAACTACCCTGAATTGTCTTTACTAGTACTGTAAGCAGCGAAAGTAATTAATATTTTTTTCTTACAAAATATGTGATGCTAATTTACGTGTGAAATGAAATAATAAATTATAGATATCTGAATATAGGCAATATTTCATTGCTGAACACAGAAATATTATGATTTGTTGATTTTTTTACTCAATAACTAAATATGAATTACAATAAATTATATTTACAAGAATGGATACTCTATAGTATATAGTTTGGATAAGAAATATAAAGGAAATATAATTTAAAATAACATTAACGATGCATAATAAAGCTATCTTGCAATATTTAACTTTATCTGAAATTCGGATGAAGCCGATAGTTTTAATAACAAATACTATGAAATTAATATACCATTTAAGATTATGAAACACTGCGTAAACATTTTGGGACCAAAATCTTAACTGATAACAAGAGTTTTCAAATAATATTTTTGTAAGAAATTTAGAAAAATATGTCAATGTCAATTATTACGTATAAAGGTTTTTTACACTTATTAAGTTTTATACTTTGGCCCCGATTTAGAAATATTTTAAACAAATCAAATTACATTATGATTTGAATAGAGCTTTCCGTCACGAGCGGTAGTTAGAATTATTATAATTTAACCCTAGCATAAAAATCAATGCGTTTAATTTCTCATATCATAATTTAGTAGGTACTACAAAACGGCGAATAAAATTCGGAAAGTCTCGAATTTCTCATTTGTATATAAGTACTATTGTAATCATAATAATTATTATAATATTTTTCACATAAGATGGGTAGTGACAGTTCTAAGTGCCAAACGAAATTAATATTTAATTCAATGGCATTAAGGCATATAAACCTATAGTATAGAAACGGGCCATGCCTCTTATTGTCATTGAATAAAGTATAATTTTCTTTAACACTTAGAACTGTCACAGTACCCATTTTACATGAAAAATACTATACAGATATTTTGCATACTTGTTAGGTGTATCGTTTTCGTTTAGATAAAACACGTTAATAAACGTGTTTTATCTAAACGAAAACGATATGTTCTTGTTAAAATATAACAAAATTTATATGTATATTATGAATTATTACCTATTTGATTGTTACTGGAGTGCTGTTATTTGATTCAATCGATGTTTTTCTTGTGTTTGGTTGGATGTTGTCGATAAGCTGAATCTGTTTATTGCTGGTGGCACACTAGGTGTGTTATTAAATAGCGCTCGTATGGCCGATGACATGCGACGCGTGTCAAAACATTAAATGAAATTTACAGATTTTTCTAAAATTGTGTCTCCTGGCCTCCTCCAAATCAAATGTCTCCATAATGCTATGAATTTTAGAAAACATCTAATTAGTCTTGATTTTAGGACAACATTCTAAAGTAAAAAGCTAAAAAAATTTAGCAAGTCAGTGTCAATTAATATTCTTCCAAATTGATATTATTATAAAAATATTAGTTAGTTAATAAACAACAAATGGCTATTGTTTGATTTCTTCACGAATCAAAAGATGAGGCTTTTAAATGGTAGCTATGAACATAAATTTTCCTCTATCTAGTTATATACATAGTTATGAATGTTAATAACAGCTTTTGTCATTTGGATATCTATAAGTTTACAGTTTGTTTGAAATAAAAGTTTTGTATATAAAAATTTAAGGTTTTTATTTTAGTCTACTTCCTATTGACTATTGTATGAAGAATATTATAATTTATATCACAGAAATATTTTAGGTATTACTGCTCTATAATGAGAGGCATGGTGGTATATGGTCATGAGGAGAGGTATATAATATATACATAGTATTACCTGCGTAAGATACTACACATTTAAATTTATAAGTAGTGTGCACTGTATATTTTTATCTGATCTATCTATCTCTATCTATATCATCACGCCAGCTCCCTCGCGGGGTAGGCAGAGAGTACAGAGTTCCAACAGGTTCTTTCCTTACATACCTCTCTGGCTTCCTCCACTCTCATAGTTCGTCTCATACACACTCGCCGGTTACGGAGACTCTTGACTTGCCCTTCAGCTAAGACACGGTCTATTTGGTCATGGTAAGATAGTCTAGGTCTTCCCCGGCACCTACATCCTTCCACTTTGTTCCGTTTTGTCATTCTTTCTTCTGGCATTCTTTCTATATGCCCGAACCAACGGAGCATACCCTTTCTCATCTTTACACCGATACTATCTTTCATACCTACTCGCTTTCTTACTACGCTGTTGCGAATACGGTCGGTCAGCGTGACTCCGCACATCTTCCGCAGAGATCGTATTTCGACCGCATTTATCCTGCTTTCGTTCTCCTTCTTACATACCCAACTCTCACTGCCATATAACAGCGTTGGGACAAGCACTCCGTTATGTATGGCCAGCTGCGCCTTTTGGCTTAAGTGCCGGCTCCCAAGTAGCCTTCCCATCGCACCATTCACTCTGTTCCCTGCACTCCCTCTTCTCTCTATGTCAGCGGTGTATTTCCCATCCTTACTGAAGGCGCATCCAAGATATACAAACTCATACACTTGCTCCAGCACATCGTTACCAACCACAATCCTTGCATTCGTTCTGGTTTCTTCTTTTTATCTGATAATCTCTATAATTCCCTTTAATCGGAGGGGTGAATAACTTTAGCAAAGCATCATTATTATTATCAAAATCAAAAGTTTTTAGAGAAGTATGTAAGGAAAGAACCTGTTGGAACTCTGTACTCTCTGCCTACCCCGCAAGGGATCTGGCGTGAGGTTATAGATAGATAAATAGAAAAGTTTTTTATTCATGTAGACCAAAAGGCACTTATGAATAGTCAAAAGGAGAAAATTATTGATTACTTAAGACTACCACCCATTCGGAAAGTCATTCCTGTGGAGAAGAAGAGAAGGGCAAGAAACTCCACGGTTACTCTTTTTAAAATGAGAGTTTTACAATTCTTTTTGCAGGTGTCAATTTAGGTTATGGGAGAACAATGCTGAACGAGCTAAATAGATGTGCTTAAGTATAGATGAATCATAAGTGTACTTAGATTCATGGTATCGGTCAGTGTCTACATAGTCCTCTCATTTACAAAATAGAGATTGTGTAAAAGTATAATAAGAGAAAAAAAAGGTTACTATAAAATATATCGAGTGCGTACAAAATAATTGGTTATAGCTCCAGTGTGATGCCGAACGAGACAAAATTCAACAGTACTAAAGCACTTGTTTATTCAGTCAAAGGATAGAGTCCGGGCCAGTCCGCACTAGCAGCACCCGTTCACGAGCATGACTTGAGTAACAGCCATCACTCTCCTCACCCATATTAGTGAGAAAAGAGTGACCCTATTGCTAATTTAATCAATTATTATTAACAGGTTTTTGGCCACTGCCGCGCTAGGCACGTCATCAAAACACATTCAGTCGGGCCGATATATCTGTGAAAAAAATGATGGCAAAGAACCATTTAATAATAAATTGTGAGGTCTACCCTACGTAATCACTCGCGTGTGCATATAATTTCGACTTCGCAATAATATCATAATTTAAAATATTTCAGGCTGGTATTTCTTTGACGGACTTTCACAGGAAGGATTTTTTGTTTTTTTTTTGGATATGTTAGATTTACAGCAATGATGAGTTTAAGTAAAATCTTTGATACTGTGACTTAAAAAACTTACTGTGTGAGTAATGTATAAAACAGCATATATTGGAACATACATTTAATAATCTTTCTTGATTTTGTCATTTAGTAGTTTGCTAAGTATATACATTCTACTACTAAAAAATTTACTAGGAGGTCAAATTGAATTTGGACCTTATGTCAAACCTTTTTCTTATTAAATGTCAAAATTTCAGCTAAAGATTTAAGAAACACACCAAACAAATCATCACTCTGTTTAACAGTAACATCCACTTTATCAATAGTAGTTCTCCTCTCTTCTACAACTGGTGAGACTGAATGCATACCATTCTTAAGCACATCTTCACATATTTTATCAAACTCAACATAGAACTTCTGCCTGTTAATTAAGGGTACTATTAAGTTATATGTATTAATTTTAGTATTAATTGATCCTGCAAGATCCTTGTTACTGTTGTATATGTTTTCCCATTTCGAGATATCATCGCCAGTGAGTGGATATGGGCCTAGAAACATTCGTTCTTTGCCAATATCGATCCTGAGCTGTTTGATGTCTTCGTCTATCTCTTTGGCCATTGTTATCCATTCTGGTGTGAAACCATTGTTTATCAGTACCTGAGAAAAAAATTGACACAAATATGGTATATACTCTAGATCATATTATAGGGCATATATTAATGATGGTTTTATGATTACTTGATTAATAAACATGGTGCTTTCCATGGAGATTTGGACATATTATATTTTGTGCCCAAATTTCAATGTGCAACTGTTTACTGGCAGAAAATTAAACAAACTTGCGATGGAACTGGCCAAAATAGAATTGACAAAGCCATGCTAACTTCTAGTCTTATATACACACCTCATTCAATTTGTGCGTCGTAAAATCCACATAAGGATTTGTATTCTGGCCTTTCAATGGCTTCCCTTTCCCGCTCAAATTCTCAAACTCTCCTTTGGACATGGATTCCTGTATGAGATCTTCAACTAGCCTATCAAAACCATATTTGGTCTTTATATCATGTTTCTTTCCATATTGGCCTTTCTTGATTAGGGTTTTTTCAGAGGCCATTGCTTTAGAGGTACGATGTTCCATAACATTTATGGCTGCTTTCTGGGCTCTGGCTTGTATATATTGTTTTTCTCGTTGGAATGGTGTGCCGTGGCCATGTCCCTCATAGCTGAGATATTGACGATGTTGAGGGGCTGTGTGCTGGAAGAAATGAGGTAGTTGGTGAAAAATATATTATGGTATATTTGCCAAAATTTATTTATTTGCAAATTATTGGCCAAATATTAAAAAAAAAAAAAAAATTTTGTTAAATTATTTGTTCTGATGCTAAGGAAAGGTTGAGCAAAAAAAGTTGCTAATCATGAAACATGTACAAATAGATGATGTTGCTATGAACCAAAACAACATGATTTGAAATTGGTTCATTCAGTGGTTAAAATGCCATAGGTAGGTTACAACCTTACATAGTTACTCAAAATATGAATATGGCAGTAAAACCATTCTTGATAAGTTGCTTGACTGGTGTAAGCAACTTATCAAGAAAAACAAAAACAAAATAAACTTATCAAGAAGTTTATTGAGTCTAGATCAATTCATGTAACATAATGTTTTACATAAATTAAAAGTAGCTTAGGAGGCTATGAAAAGAGCCATGCTTGAAGCTTCCCTGAAAAACTAAATCTGGAATAAGGTCAGAGAACCAATGTCTGCGTCCAGGATCAGCAAGCTGGCAGTAGGCTAGCCTTAGTTGCCAATAGAACAATAACTGTTGAGGTTGATATGTTCTCTTGTGGAGACCAGGATGCTGCAGTGAGGTGGAGTGACGATATGAACAAGGTAGCTGGCAGTAGTTGAAAGAGAGCCAAAGACCAGGTTCAGTGGAGTGTCTTGAGAGCAATCTATGTCCAGCAGTGGACTAGTGCAGGCTGGTAATGATGTGTGTTACATAAAAAGTAAAATAAATAGCCTGGAATATTCAAAAACAAATGGAATATTTAATAGCAATAAATTAATTACCCTGATATCGAAAACAATTTTCTCCACTTCCTCCTTATTACTGACACCAGTGTTGTGTTTGGTCAATGCCCTAAAAGCAGTCTCTATTGCAACAAACTTGTCTATATCTGCTTCCGGTGAGCCAGAGTCTGGGTGGTACTTCTTGGCAAGCTCGAGGAAGGCCTTGCGGACTGCATCTTGTTTGGAATAAAGAGGTAAGTTCAAAAGTTGATAGCATTCCTGGAAAATTAAATATCTGTGATATTCAGAAACATTTTTTTTAATAGTTAAATTAAAAAGTTAAAAACGAGTGATAGCCCAGTAGTTAGACCATTGGACTGCAAAGTCAGATGTCTCGGGTCAAACACAGGCACCTCTGTCTTTTTGTAAGGGTATATTAAAAATGAATTATCACTTACTTTAACGGTGAAGGAAAACATCGTGAGGAAACCTGCATGCCAAAGAGTTTCTTAAAGTTGTGTGAAGTTCGCCAACCCGCATTAGCCCAGTGTGGTGGACTATGGCCTAAACCCCTCTCAATTTAAGAGGAGGCAAGTGCCCAATGGTGGCACAGTTTGTTAACAGGGCTAATATTATTAGTTAAATACACACCATCACACCTATATTCCCCAAGTGCGGGTGGCAGAGTCGTACTAAGTATACCCATTTATAGCCGACGATGTTAGGTCTTATGTAAGAGGGGTCGAGCCTATTGCCATATACCAGGCACAAATCCAGACTCCATACTCTTACTGGAAATTTTTCATTAGAAAAATACATTTGTCCGACCTAGGATTGAACCCATGATCTCGTGATCACAAAGCGATGTGCTTTGCCACCAGAGCAACAAGGCAGTCAGTTATGTACTCCAATCCAATATAATGAAATCGTCTCGGTTATACAGGTATCGTATTCAGATAAGACAAATTACGGTATGGATAATTTTGATTCGGGCATATCGCATTTTTATAAAATGCGGTATGCCAATAGTTCCGACTTCATGACTACCACACTCGAAGCAATTGTATTTTCGAATTAATGTTTCTGGTATAAGTTAGCAGATGATTAGACTCTGATATGATATGATAATTATTTACTCACTTCTATTTTACGCTCCGCCGAGTTCGAATTAATGTTTCTATATCTTATAAAACTAGAATAAACATCGTTTCGAATAATTAGCTTTTCTAAACAATACACTGATTTATTCATTTCGTCGGAGGAATACGCATTTTGAAGATCTGTTTTATTTACGTAATTTATTTCGCGAATATTGCTTATTTTTACTTTGAAATACAAGGTTTCGTTTAGGTGAAATTACTATTACTGTTTACAGAGTAACTTTACTAACTATAACCAATTGCAGCCTTTTTTTATTAACTTGTATATTTTTTGTAGAAATTAAGTGTGAAGTTTAATTTTTTTTAGATAAAGATAAAAATTTGTAAAAATGAGAATACAATCAGCACGTGATTTGTGATTATATAAACGGTCTTTGCAAACTGCACCTGTTCCTGATTTACGGCATCTATCTATCTATATCATCACGCTAGATCCCTTGCAGGGTAGGCAGAGAGTACGGAGCTGTGGTACGGAGTTCCAAGGTGATGTGCATTAAAATGGCGACATAAATAAATAAATAGATATAATGTTTTGATGGTTGACTTTGGAATTATTCTTCAACCTGACCAAAACGAATATAATAAGATTCGTCTCGTGCAGAAATCGAAACCATGACTACTTGATCTAATTGACCGAGAGATTTCCACGTTCAAACCATTAGGCCAAACCGTTGTCAGATCACTAAGGTGATGGCGAACGGAGTTGGATGTCTCCAGTATTAAATAACGCCATGTAAGCTGTGATATCGTAGTACATCACATAATCTTTGGTACATCACTATAACAGTTCGTTGACATGACATTGACATTTCAGTGGAAGACTGTGATCGCGTAAAATTTGTGTATTTTCATGTTTTAATTAGCAATAATAAGTGCGTACTGCATTACCTATCATATTTAGGTAGTGATATGTCTAAAGAATAAAGTGACTAGTGTATAATATTTCGAAATATTGTAAGTACGATTGTAATGGCGATAACAGCTGACGAAGTTGAGAGACGCTACCCTATCCACTGGTTGGTTTGGGACAACCAACACGACGAGTTGAAGAACGCTATAGAAGCTAAGAAGGTTAGTAGTAAACGTTAGATTCATAATTTTTTTATTGTTAGCGTTACCTTTTGAGGTTATGAGCGGGATATTTTCCCGGCTATTGAACTTGTGTGGGTAATTAACTATCGTAGGTGGGTGCTTTAACGCTTACAACAAGCTAAAGATTACTAATCTTTAGCTTGTTGTATCAGTTGCATCTTTATTCCAATTATTTTATTACCATGACCAAACAAGAAGGTTTGGTCTAAAAAAATACATTAAATGATAAAGTCAATAGCACCAGTTAAATATTTGTGGTCTTAAAGGTCTTTGTGGTCTTTGCATTAATCGTGATCGGGTGTACTTTTTAATTAATAAATCTGTAATTATTAAGTATAAATAGTATATAAAAAAAAATTGCAATGAAATGAACTAAAGTTTTCATTTTTATCAGCTATATCCTTAATTTATGATATAAATAAAGACACAGTATTACAGTATTAGTTACATGAGTAGGTAACTATTGTAATTAACATAGTTCCAGCTAATGATATAATATTCATTTTTATATGTATTGGTTACATACTAATCTATATTTGTGATGGTGATTCAGAATTTAACTATGACTCACTAATCATACCTAATATACATATAACTGATTAATAACAAATTATTTATGCACAGGAATGACATTTTGAAGTGGTGGTAGAGACTTTTCTAACAATTTTGATGATTCATAAATAGTATAATGGTTTATATGAATAAATAATATTTAAATTCTGAATCTTACACACCATTTACTGTCTTTTTATTATTCAGCTATTGTTGTCCACTGTTGGGCAAAAACTTCCTTCCTACTAGTACCTATATGAGAAATATAATTAAAATCAATAAGAAATATTTTAATTTCCTACTTACACATCAAATTTGAAATGTTTTAAATCAAACTCATGATTAAATTAAATAATATGCATTGAAAAATAAACAATATCACTTCTATATTCCTAGAATAGATGTTCTTTCTACTCCTACAAATAACTAATGATAGTCTTAATGTAATACAATTTCCAACTCTGAACTGCTACTGAGAATCTTTCGAAAGAAATACAACACTTACTTAGAACCCAAACCCCAGAACTTTGTGATTGCCAGTAACACTATTTGGTACTAGAGTTATGTGGCAGTTGTTCAATCAAAATCAAAAGTTCTTTATTCTATGGTATCTATATCTATGGTAGCTTAAGCCGCTCCGCCCACTGTGTCTAATAGTTGCGGGTTCGATTCCTGCACGGGGCACATCTTTGTGTGATTCACAATTATTTGTTCCGGTCTGGTTATTTGTGCAAGTGAATTTCATGTTTGTACACAGAAATAAATCGTAGTCTGGGGCTACGTATTTTAAAAAAAAAATTTTGGACCAAAAAATACTTATGAAGAGTCAAGAAGAAAGGCCAGTGATAACTTAAGAGTCTACCACCTGTTCAGAATGTCATTCATGTGGAGAAGAAGGGCAAGATACTCCACAGTTACTCCTTTAAAAATTGAGTTTCACAATCCTTTTTGTGTACATTATCTTTATGGAGTATAGAAGAACAGCACAAAACAAGCTAGATATGCTTAAGTATTGAATTTTTATATAGAAATTAATAAGGACAAATGAAAGTCCATTATAATTAAGGCCACTTACAAGCCTCCACTTTCATCTATCTTTTTACCAGTAATATAATTATATTTACATTATTACTTATGATACCATCATCTTTTGGTCATGAATTACAATATATTGTTTATATAGTGTTCTTCTTTGTAATTATTCTTGTCAATATTAAATTAAAATATAAAGGCTATGTATTAGTCAATGTAAAATAAAATTCTATTGGCAATCAGTCCTGCATCAATAAAATTAATTATACTAATTAGGTATACACCCAAACATTTTCTGAAAGAAATAAGAAGCCAGATACATTACAAAAATAATCTTATTACCAAGAAGCCTTAGAACAAGGCAACACATTGGAAGTCCTTCATGGAGTTATCACATTTCCTGTGTCATATTAACATAACAACATACTTTCTAATGTACTCTCTACATACCCGCAAGGCATATGGCAAGATTATAAAGATATACAATAGATAGATGTTCTGATAGGATTTTTCTGAAAATAAGAATGGACTGTTTAAATATAATAATATGTGTATTGTATATTATGTATGACTATTATATATTATCTCTATCTAGCTATATCATTACACAATGTTATATAGATGATATGATATAGATTATATATTATGTTTGACTTAAGTGGCAGTGGTCATGGCATAAAGTTTCTAAAGAGGTAATCACTTACAAGAAGACATAGAGTAGGCTAGAACACATTAACCGGACTAATATTTTCTTGCCCATACTGGACCTGTAGTATATATATCCGATAGAAAGTTATGTCTTACTTGTTGATATTATAATATTATTTTAATTTAGAATATTGACATTAATGACATATTTTGTGTTTCCTATCACCTAATAAATATTTAATATTTGCATACCTGTAAGGTGAAATGTGCTGAACTATGAGATAATTTAACACCTTATTATAATACCATGTTTCAGGCAAATAAATTTCATTTCATTTCATTTATGTATTATACTAAATCAGCTAATATAATAGAGATAGGTGATCCAACAAATTTGTACAATATGGTACCTGTAATATGGAAAAGATATTGTGAACTGTATTCGCGAACATATGAGTTCCTTTCAGGCAGTGCTCGATTTGCGCAAAGGACATAGCGTTCTGGGTGTGTGCAGTTACAGTAATGGCACTTATAATGCACATTCACCAATGGGGGTGCATTGACAGTCCCTAATGGACCTGATTCATTGGTAACTACTATGCAAGCTGTGTGTGTGAAAATGGAGCATATTGTGAGTTCATTTTTGGAAACAAAGTGTGGGTGAACCGTGTCTGCCTAGCATTGTCAAAAGGACTCCTTGAAGGTTCATGTTTTAATATCAGACTTGAGGCACAGATTCAGCCTTGTACCCAAAGATCCAAACGTATACTCAAGTTCTTTATAGGAAGTTCGAGTCGCAAGTTTTACTGTAGATAATATGAAATAGATTCAAGCTCAGAGCCCTAGTCAATTTCGAACAATCTTTCTCATGTTGTTTTGACCGTTTGTCATTTTCACGTATATTGGATGCAGCAAAAAAGACAGAAGTATTCAAAATTTTCAAGCTTTGTTTGTTCCAGTTCACAGAAGAAGATTTAGAGTTAAAAGATCCTCGAGGTCGCACACCACTGCTGCTGGCAGTGACGTTGGGTTACATTGAGTGCACGCGCGCACTGATAGAGGCTGGCGCTGATGTCAACTGTGAAAAAGATGGGTGGACAGGTTAGTTAAGGGGACTGAAATTGACTGAATGTTAATTACTTAGAATGGTTCTTAGTTCTGAGGTAGTCCTTTAAGGTAATATGTGCTAAAATGAAGACAATTGCACTAGCACACAACTTCAGTCACATTATGTGCTCATTTTATTTCTATTTTGATGTGATAAAATATGAGCTAGAATATCACCATAAAGACTTCAAGAAGTTGTCAAAAAATACAGAAACAAGATGGTGTCTGGACAGACCCAATGGCTAATTGAGCGCATGGCTCTTAAAATTTTGCTGTTAGCCTCGTTGGAGACTTCTAGTACAATGGTGGTGATGATAGCGTATTACTTTTTTCATTTGCAGCGGTACAAGAAGCGACAGCTACTGGTAACCCAGAACTTCTATCGCTGGTTTTATCACGGCGGGACTATCAGCGGCACGTGTTGCGTTCTGGCGGCATTCCTGACCTGCTGCGGAGACTTAGCCTCGCTCCTGACTTCTATGTGGAGATGAAGTGGGAGTTCACTAGCTGGGGTGGGTATTGGTCCATTGCAGATATTACATGAACAATGGCAATTGATACTAATAGATCAGTACTGTACTGGACTGTCCTATTTGTGGCAAAGGGCCTTCTCTCACAAACCGAAGTAAAAAAATAAGTGTATGCTACCATGCGAATCCAATGCAGATTAGTGAGTCAGATTTGTGGCCACCTTGATTTAACCACTATTACATTTAGTATCAGCTAAATGCTGAAGATGTCTTTGACATGCCCTGACAAAAATATGTATATGGTAGTCCCTCTATGAATATAATTATGCGCAATCTCCTGTACGAGGGAAGAGCTGAGCGCAGCTACAGACGAGGCGACCGCACTAGCCACTCACTTAGCGGGAAAAATATTGACACGAAAAAGAAAAGATTACACCAGATCCCTGGTAGGCAGAGAATATAGACTTCCAGCAGTTTTTTTACCTACCATCCGCACCTCCTTTAATAAATCTTTTCGTTTCCACTCTCATAGTTAAAACTACTAAGTTTTAATAACATAAATTTCGTCTTGTGTCCAGTGCCATTGGTGTCCCGGATGTGTCCGTTCGACACATACAAAGTGTACAAGCGCGGCGGCAACGTTCGCGTGGATACGACGCTCGTCGGCTTCGAGAACAATCGGTGGCAACGTGGTGACAGAACGTACATTTTTAGAGGGCAAGGTGGGTAAGATGTAATTAATATAATGGATGAAGTGAATGGTGTTAGGGCTAATATTGCAGTGTCTGGGTTTTCATTTCTTCCTATGTAAGGTATTTTTAAAAAGGATGTGCTTAAATAAGGTTTTTGTAATTTGTGAACTTAGACAGAGAAGTCAAGTATTTTAAAATTATAATTGTGGAGTATGTCCCTTCTTATTGTATTTTTCAAGATATAGACTCTTAATATCGTTTTCAGTTAGTATTAAACTGATCAAAGCATACTGCTTAAAATTTTTTTCGTCTTGATCCTCGCAATGCACAAGTCTTTGTATGGTTTACAGATATTTGTGACGTATGATATTAATACGGGTCTAAACAACTGTTACTAAAAAGTTATATAATCCGAATTTTCCATTACGACGGCACTGAGCAAACTGTAATGCTAGCAATGCAGTTTGCTCAGTTAGTGTTTTAGCTAGTGTCGTCCATGGTGAATATTTGATTGTGATCTATATCACTTTACACGCATCCAAACCTGACTTAATTGTACCAGGTCGGACGGCCAGCCTGATGGAGTTGGACCACGAGCTTGGTACTTCGTGGTGCGAGTACCTGGAGCCGCTGGGAGGAGGCCGTGAATGGCCGGCGCCGCCCGCGCACGTCATACAGCAGCGCCTAGCCGCGCCGCTCGCCATCAACTACCTGGACACCGACAAGATCAGTTTCGAGAGGTATTCCGTACAGTAGCTGGCGCTAGTAGTGACCGACGCTAGCAGTGGCCGGCGCCGGTGGTTGCGGCCCTAGTAGTGCCCGGGGCTAGTAGTGACCGGCGCTAGTGATGGCCAGGGCTAGTGATGGCTAGCGCTAATAGTGGCCGGCGCTTATAGAAACGTACATTCTGTTAAAAATATACGGCAGAGGCGGGCACAAAAATATTTTTCGGCTATATCCGGAGGGGGACAACATGTTAATTAATGATTGTCGTGGTTGTCAGAAACAAGAGCGGCATCTGGGGCTGGCGGCAGGACAAGTCGGAGGCGGTGAACGGCTACGAGTGCAAGGTGTTCGGCGCCAACAACGTGGAGCTGGTGTCCAAGACGCGCAGCGAGCACGTGCCGCGCGGCGAGCGCCGGGCCGCGCCGCGCGCGCCGCTCGCCGGCCTGCTCGCGCTCGCCGACAGCGACGCGGAGCCCGGCGAGCCGTTGATATCGCCTGAAAAGGTATCATTATTAATATAACTCCTATGACAGGAACCTTACATTTATCCGGGATAAAAAGTATTATTTGTTAATCCCGGTAATAAACTATCTGTGTGCCAAACATCGAAACATACAAGCTTTCATCATCATCAGCCCGCATCAGTCCACTGCTGGACATAGGCCTCTCCCAAGGCATGCCATTGAGCCGGATCTTCGATTCTTCTCCACCAACCGCTGCCAGCCACCCTCCGTATATGGTCGCTCCATCTAGCTGCAGGGCGTCCCACTACGTTTGCCGAGCCGCGGTCTCTACTCGAAAACACGTCTACCCTAGCGGTTATCGGTCCTTCGGCAAATATGGCCAGCCCACTGCCACTTCAGGGTGCTGATCCTGTGAGCTATGTCGATGACCTTGGTTCTCTGTCGGATCACCTCATCCCGGAATCGATCTTTCAGATATACTCTGAGCATGGTTCTCTCCATAGCCCGCTGAGCAACTTTAATTTGGTGAACTAGTCTCGTAAGTGTCCATGTCTCAGCCCCGTATGTCATGACAGGTAGGACGCACTGATCAAAGACTTTTGTCTTCAAACTTTGAGGTATTGGCGACGAGAAGACTTGACGAAGTTTCCCACGAACTTTCACATTTATGATATTATAGTAGGATAACTAACCGCAAATAAGGTATAACAAAACGCTACTAAGGCATAAATAAATGTGATCTATTGGTCTGTCCTTCGTTTCCGAATTTCTGGGCTCTCTATGGTGCTCTCTTAAATGAGCTGTGTGTGAATTGTTGTAGCAAATAATAACATGGGAAATGTATGCTTTTTCTTATCATCCAGTGTTCATCAATTCTCGCCCTTTTTTACTTGGGGGAAATCCTGCACAGGACTTCCGCGTTCACGTCGGCCTCATATCGATTAATAACTTTGCGTTGAGCGTTGTGGTAGATTGAAGTCGGTCTCCCTGCACTTCACGTCAAACCGTTTCCGAGTCGCGCGTGAAAGCCATTTCAAGCTGAAGCCCTCTTCTAGACTTGGTCATACAGTCGAGTATTCAGTGAAGTCGAGTATTTTAGGAGTAAAATGTACAAATTTTAAATACTTAATTGTACGCTCCAAAACACAAATGCACTAATGTAAGTCACTCAGCTGCAAGACTGAAACAAGTAACACAGGGTCATGTGCCTTGAACGAAAGCAACCACATGGGTGGGTTCCACCCAGCGGGAAACTATAGCACTACATCATTTCTTCTGCCTTGCTTTTGTCTTTGTTACAATTTTCATTAGGTCAGCGATATGACTTTAATTTAAAATTTAATTCAAGCGCGACAAACTTTCAAATTACAATTCTCACTTCAGGAATCACTCTTCAAAAGACCCTTGACGAACTAAAATTTACCTTAATAACACAACATTATACCTAAAATCCTGACTCAGGAAGACACTCCTCGCACGAGCCGGTCCTGCGAGGACCTAACCCAGGCCCCTGTGACGTGGCAGGAGTACTTCTCGGGCGAGTCTCTCGACAGGGACATCGGCAGACCGAAGGACATTGCCACCAAAGTGCAGAAGTTCAGGGCCACCTTGTGGCTGTGTGAAGACTATCCTTTAGAGGTAAGTCTCTTACTCAACGTCTTTATACGGTGCAAGCAAGTATATTTTCATACGACATTACATGCGATGTGCAGTATCTCATCAGACACAATAATCAGTTCATCATTTATCTATCTATCTATATCATCACGGCAGCTCCCTCGCGGGGTAGGCAGAGAGTACAGAGTTCCAACAGGTAGCTGAAGGGCAAGTCAAGAGTCTCCGTAACCGGCGAGTGTGTATGAGACGAACTATGAGAGTGGAGGAAGCCAGAGAGGTATGTAAGGAAAGAACCTGTTGGAACTCTTTCATCATTTATCATAACAATTATCATCAATAAACACTTATCGTCAATCAATCATCAACCCAAGTGTACAATTTAGGATTGTACAGGCGAAGCAAGATTAACAGTGTTAGACTCGGTCAGTCTGAGTTGGTCATTGTCTGGTAATTCCATTTTGGAGGGTCTCTATGCTTTAGAAGGTACATCGAGCCAATGGACCCGGTTACCACTTAATGTAGTAGTCGTTAAGCGAAGATGGTCAAGCCAAACCTTTGGATAGTTTACCATCCAACCAACGGAAGATGTCCACAAACTTGTCTCCACCACCTAATAGAGTATAAGTACTAATAATATTAGCCCTGTCAAGAAACTGTCTCACCGTTGCGCATGGGCCTCCTCTCAAACTGAGAGGGTTTAGGCCATAGTCCACCACGCTGGCCCGGTGCGGGTTGGCGAACTTCACACACCTTCGAGAAAGTCTTAGGTGCAGGTTTCCTCACGATGTTTTTTTTCATCGTTAATGCAAGTGATAGTTAATTTTTAAAACGCACATGCTTTTCAAAAGACAGATGTGCGTACCTGGGTTCGAACCCGAGACCTCTGACTTTGCAGTCCAACGGTCTAACCACTAGGCTATCACTGCTTATATAGGGTACTAGCAGTTTCCCGCGACTTCGTACGCGGTCGACAACAGCGCCACCTACCGGGTTTATTGTTTATAGGTTATGTCACTTCTATAATGTAATATAATGTAGCTTTCTAATGGTGAAAGAATCATTACAATCGATCCAGTAGTTTTTGAGCTTATTCGTTACAAACATACAAAAATACAAATCATTCCTCTTATTAGTATAGATAAGTAATAGTAAGTAGATAAGTAAATTCGGTTTTTGTGGCGGGAAGTCGAAGAGTGATGTTGTCAATTTGTTTTAATTTCCAAAACTTGTGTTATTTCGACTAATAGTGTGTAATGTTGGTGGAATATTAACCATTATGTGTTCTTATATGTGCACGAGTGAAGGTAATTGTAACGAAGTGACAAAACGTGCCTTTTCGACTTCCTTCAAAACGGCCGTCGCAATTGGTATGTAAAGTGTCCACCGCTTTACTATCCAGGGTGGGGTAGTTCATTAATTTCATTATCATCGTTATCATCAAGTTCATCGGTCGAATTAATTTAGACAAACACGATTACATATCTCACTGGACACTGGCAAAATACACTTAAAATTAGCGTGAAGCCATAACTTAAAGAAGAAGAAGTAATATTTAAATATGTTGCTAATATTTGGATTTGACAATGGTTTCCAGCGTTTGTAAAATAGTGACTTTTTAGCGATTTGAAAAATTAAGATTGTTCAGGTACTTATTTTTTAAAAATAAAATAAATAAAATAAAAATGGTTTATTGGTATCTCATACATTGTAGATTTATGTAAAATTGAGGCAGCCCCAGTAAGTGATATGAATACTTGTGTTGGGGTTGTCTCGCACTTCCCTTATACATATACTTATGCAGACAATGTTAAAGCAGTAGCAACAGAATATAAAATTGACTTATAGAAATATAAAACAGAAGAAACAAAAGTAGACAAAAATAAAATAAATAAATAGACGCTAACATGCAATTTTAGTTCTAGTATAGTGTGTGTGTGTGTGTGTGTGTGTGTGTGTGTGTGTGTGTATGTGTGTGGGCATGTGTGTTTGTCTGTGTTTGTAAGGTGTTTCGCGCACTGGTAACTCTTGTCATTTATCTGATTCTAACTAATATGTTTTCAACATCTTCGTATGTTAGCGTTTTCATCCACTCTATTACAGTTCTTTTGCACTCATATAACTTCATTGGGTAAATATTCAGTTTTTGATTTAGTTTGTTATATATAAATGCAGATTGCGTATTATACTGACGTATTATACTGACTGTATAATTTACCATGTACCATCTAGTTGGAATCATTTCTGATATAAATGTTCGTGTAATTAAATACGCTGCTGGCTGGTTCCAGTTACAAGAGCAAATAATGCCGATCCTTGACCTAATGGCGGCGATATCGTCCCCGCACTTCGCCAAGCTGAAGGACTTCGTACAGATGCAACTGCCAGCTGGCTTCCCTGTCAAAATCGGTGAGAATAATTCCTTCACTGTACTCTTTCTTACTTTTATAGCCAAAAGAAGTCCATTGCAGGAGATAGGCTCCGGAACGCCGCGATAATGTAATAGAATTGTTCTACAGTCAACACTTTTTCCAAGAAACAAAGACATTCCCTTTTTCTTGTATTTTTTCTGCCCATAAGTATACTTAAATATCTACTAGACATTTATATGGAACTATATTTACCGTTTCTTATGAATTTTTTTTGAAGTAACGATGACATTATGTCCGTCAAACAGATGTTTCCTCGTACAGTAACCTGTTACGTTACTGCCCAGAACTCTTCATAAATGTTGAAAGCATGCTAGATATCAAAAATAAAGTGTTGGGCCATCGCAGACTGTTTTTATACGGGGTCCGTTTTGCGTTTCAAGCGCTTAATAACACTAATAGTCATGCAATGGATTGTGACCATATATCATAGAGTCCTTCCCGAGACTTTACCATAAAGCACTCGAAACTTCGAACTCGTTGAACTTTAAATAAAAAATATTTCGCGATCTATTTATCTATCTATATTATCATGTCGGATCCCTTGCACGGTCGGTAGAGAGTACTGAGTTCCAACAGATTCTTTCCGTACAGACCGCTCTGGCTTCCTCCACTATAATAGTTCGTCACAGACACGCCCGGTTACGAAGACTCTTTATAAGACACGGTCTATTTGGTCAAGATAGCAGCACTGCGTTGGTGCAGAGAAGGGGAGCGAGCCTAAAGGTTATTGATTTATATTATCACGTTTCCTTTATTAAATTATTCGTCAGAAATCCCGCTCTTCCACGTGCTGAATGCCCGCATCACATTCGGCAACATCTTCGCGACGGAAACCCCGGTGGCCCACATAGAGTGCATCCAGGAGGGCTCGCGCCTGGCGTGCGTGGTGGACGACGCGTGCTTCTCCGTGGGCCGCAGCTACCGGTCGGCGGCCGCGCCCGACGAGCGGCTCGCCTGTTTAGATGATGACGAGGGCCTGCTGCAGTACGCGATACAGCAGAGCCTGATGGAAGCGGGCACGCATCTTGACCAGGTTAGAAAGCATAACAAAATTATCAGAAATCCCGCTGTTTCACGTGGTAAACGCTAACCTCTTTGCTACGGAATCTCCGGTCACATCGAGTGCATTGAGGAGGACCAGGAAGTGCTTACGTGGGCCGCGGGTTCCGGTTGTAGGCCGTGCCCTACGAGACGCTTGCCTGCTTGGACGACGATGAGGGCTTGCTACATTACTCCATACAGCAGAATTTGATGGAGGCCGGTACGCATCTTGACCAGGTTAGAGAGTACAACCAAATTATTTAACAATAATCTCGCTGTTCTTCACTACGGTATCCCCGATGGGTGACATCGAGTGCATGCAGGAGAGCCAGGAGGTGCTTCTGCGTGTGCCGCAGTGTACTGGTCGGCGGCCGCGCCCGATGAGAACTGAAACGCCTGTTTGGTTGATAAAGGCTCTTAGGCTCGGGGGACGTACATATCTGTACGTTATATGTTATCTCCATTAAGCTCGGGGAACGTACATATTTGTACGTTGCGGTATCGATTTGTTTATCGATTTTTTGTGGGAAAACACTAAATAGTAGCCATAGAGAATGTTTTAACAAAATGTAGAGAATGATATTGTCGTTCTGTTGATGTATAATACTTTGCAGCCTGTTTTTGTGCTATTGAGAATGGATTACGTAAACATCCGATAAGTGCGCGTGAGCGTTAAGTGGATTTCAAGTGCCTTGAGTGTAAACAAAAAATGGTTTGTTATGAATCGTGAATGAATCGTATAAGAGATGTTATTATAATAGGTTAGTTGAACGTTTGTGTACACGAATGTTATCATGAATTGAAACGGTGTGATAATAAAGGATTGTTTGGATTCTCAACGGAAAAAGTAACCTTACCTACAGTAACCTTTTTGTATTTTTAGGTTATAATTTCATAAAATAAACATTTATTTGCATGTTTCACATGCATAATGCTAGAATAAGATGTATTCTTTCTATTTTGCCCAAAATTTAGGTCGTAAACATTTACATTATTGTAATAACTGTTTCGTTTTTCAAGGTTGACATTCGGTCGAAATTAGGTTATTTTTTTGGTTGTTTACGAGATATACATAAAATTACATATGCAGGTTTATTAATTGATTATTTACGATAAGAAAACAGTGAATCATTTGTCAAAGTTTTCTGAAAATTTTCCCAAACATATTTGTTCACGTAAAATTGTGGAAAGTTTTTACGTTTTCCGGATGTGTATGTTTGAGCTAAGAATTTTAATGGTATTAGGTGATAAACTGTAAAAATTGCGCTTAAATAAAACACGACATCATCATAAAATCGTTTACTTTTAATTTCAAGTGAAAACTCGCTAAAGTTTTTGAATTATCATTTTTTTTTGCTAATTTAGAGTATATATGGATTCTTCCCGATATCATTTGAGGCAATACTTTTCCCATACTCCGACCTAAAGGGTAAAGTACGCGATATAGCAGAACCTGATGAAGGCCGGCACGCATCTTGATCAGATCAGAAAGCCTAGACAAGTTGCATTTTGTTACGACATTTTCATAAAATCGTTTACTTTTTATTTCAAGTGATAACTCGCTATAGTTATTGAATTATCATTTTTTAAATTTTTTTTTGCTAATTTCGAGGAGAAATGGATTCTCCCCGATATCATTTGAGGCAATACTTTTCCCATCCTCCGACCTAAAAGGTAAAGTACGCGATACAGCAGAACCTGATGAAGGCCGGCACGCATCTTGATCAGATCAGAAAGCCTAGACAAGTTGTATTTTGTTACTACTTTTGTTCTCTTACCCCAATAGATGGCGTTTTTTGACCAGCTGACTTCGTAAAATGTCAATCGCGTACATTTTATGCTATTTGCGTTAAAGATTGTAGAAATTCAACTAAGTTACAGTACTAATTATTGTGATACGCATTGAAAGGTTGTAAGAATCAGAGTAGCCTAACAAAATTAACATAGTGGTTTGGTTTTAAAACCCTCTATCAGCAAAGTATTTTGTTTGTTGTTTTAGGCATATTTCCGAATATGCCTTCATGAGAAGTCAGTACTCAAATAGTGAGTGGGTGTGGTCCCCCCAGGTGGACGTGTGGGAGGCGCTGCGCGGAGCCCCGCCGGCGTCGCCGGGCGCTCCGCCCAGCACTCGCGGCGAGCCGGAGCACTTGATCGCTCACGAGGAGCGCCAGCTGCAGAGGTACGGATCACATTTTGACCAACAGACTGGCGGCTTCGTCGCTTGTCGCGGGTTCGATCCCCGCACGAGACAAATCATTGTGTGGCTCACAAACTATTTCACAAGTTGTTTCGGTATAGGTGTTTGTTTATGGGAAATGAAGGTTTGTAAACGCACCCGCGACACAGGAATGATTCCTTGTAAAAAAATCCAAAAATAAATTGTTGTTACTTGGGATTGCTTCTATAACATATGAAAAGGGAATCTTGTAATCTATATTATGCCGTACAATCTTATTCTAATGAATTTATTTGATTAGAATAAGAAATGTGTACTTATATACAATTTTACATTTTTTCTGAAGATGGTAAAAGTTATTCTTAAGTTGGAAAGATTTTTTGCTCTTTTCATCGTCGTAAAAAGACGGCTTTTAAACCTAACTGCTCAGGCTTATCTTCATAATGTATGAAAAGTAAATCGTGTAATCTACATTATGCCATTGAATTTGATAACAATAAGAAATCCACACTTACAGTCACTTACATTTTTTCTTCAATTGAAAAAGTTTTTCTTGGTTGAGAAAGGGTTCACTATCGTAAAAAACTGCGTAGAATTTAGGTATACCATATTTACCACAGATTTATTGTAAAAACATCATTCTTTCTAAAACACAATGTATGTCCACATACATTTTTTAACCTGTAAACCCTAATCATTTTAACTGTAGTGTTTATGGCAATACGTATTATCTTTGCAGGCGCTGGCGATTTAAATTTTAATAAATACATTTCATGCGTGCTATTATCATTATAAAATATATTTATTCTAGAAATACACATTACATGACTCTGTTATATAAGTCTGATAATAAGCCAAACGAAACCAGAACGAATGCAAGGATTGTGGTTGGTAACGATGTGCTGGAGAAAGTGAATGAGTTTGTATATCTTGGATGCGTCTTCAGTAAGGATGGGAAATACACCGCTGACATAGAGAGAAGAGTGAGTGCAGGTAACAGAGTGAATGGTACGATAGAAGAATCATAAAACAACTGCACCTCGTTTCTTTTGCCATGCATCTGTTTAACTCACTATTGTGCACGCCAATAGTAGTCCGTAGTCACTATAAGCTAGTCGCTCAAACGGCTAGTAATTCCGCAGAGCAATCGAAGCGTCGCTGGCGACGTTGTCGCTGTCGCCGACGACAGACGACCCGCCTGAGGTGGAGAGTGACGTAGACCCCGAGCTGCAAGCGGCGCTCGTGCTATCAGCCAGGGAAGAGGCGTCGCGCTCGCAGCAGCTGGAGGCCGAGCAGCGCGCGCTGGCCGAGGCGCTGCGGCTCTCGCTCCTCGACAAGTAACCGGTACGTCGTGCAGCGCGCCGGCTATAGCAGCGCGGCCTGTGGCGCTCTACAATTTACTTGCGGATCTATAAAATATGCTATTTTTTCTGTTTTTTTTTCGGGCATAACGCAAAAAGCACTGTATAAAAAACGTTTCAACAGGTCTTTCCTGACAGACCTCTCTCCCTTCCTCGACTCTCATAGTTTGACTCATATGCGCACGCTTGCCACTCGGGAACTTTTCTGCTTAGCGGCCATCAGTTCTACGAGCGACGTAGCCCCCAGAAAATGGACCGATGATCTGTTAAATGGGTAAAAACTCGATGCGTACGAGGCATGCCCTTTAAGTTTTGTCGTTTGAAGAAAAAAACAACTAGAACCTTATAGTACTTTTTATTGATTTTCAAAGTATTCACCACGTAGCTTAATACACTTTTCCTTTCGCTCAAACCAGTTATTATAACATTTATCCGACTCTTAAGTGGGGGTGTTCAAAATGACTGACTTGATAGCGTCGACTGCTTCTTCACCGGACTGGAACCTTTGACCACGAAGACTTTTCTTAATTTTAGGAAATGTAAAGAAATCGTTAGGGCTTAGGTCAGGACTTTATAGAGGATGGTCAAGAATTTCTACTTTTTCCTGCTTCAAATACTCAATCGTTTGACGAGCGCTGTGTGAGCCTGCGTTGTCGTGGTGCAGGATGATGCGTCGCTTTGAGTTAGATTTTCGAAGTTCAGCGATGACTTGTGGTAAACAAACTGTGGTATACCACTCTGCGTTAACCGTTCTACGATGTTCAAGTGCAATAGTCGCAACATAACCGGTTTTTCCAACGAACGTGGCCACCATCTTCTTTGAAGTGCTTCGAGAACGAACCACTTTAGTCGGCTTTGGCTCGTCTTGAAAGACCCAGATTGTAGATTGTTGTTTGGAATCAGGATCGTAGGCATAGATCCAAGATTCGTCACCACTGATGATGTCGTAGACGTGATTTGACTCTCCTCGGTTGAACCTTTGCAGAGTTTTCTTACACCATCTGACGCGGGCCGCCTTGTGATCGTCGGAAAGCAGCTGCGGTATCCAACGGCAAACTAGCTTTCTCACACCAAGCGCTTCATGCAAGATCTTCTGAATGGTTGTCCCTGAGATGCCTAATAGAACCTCTATCTCTCGATACGTCACATGACGATCTTCGAGAATTAGTTGTCTCACAGCAATGATGTTATCTTCAGTGAAGGTGGAATTTGGGCGTCCTTCGCGAGATTTGTCACTAACACTAGTATGTCCACGCTGGAATTCTAAATACCAGCGTTCGACAGTCCGCAGACATGGGGCTTCATCACTGAACACAGATGTTAGCTCTTCAAAACACTGAAGCCGTGTCAGGCCTCTTCTAAAGTTGTAGAAAATTATTGCACGAACATTTTCCTTAGAAAGATTCATTTTCGTATGTAACCTGACAGATTCCAGTCGACGCTGTGACTAAACAATAGCATCAATCCTAATACTTTCAACTGTTTTGAGATTCAAAATTTAAACACATTCGAATATAGAACAGTTCCAAATTCAAAATTGCGAAACGACAGAACTTAAAAGACATGCCTCGTATATAAAGCTGGTCGTAGCGCTGGTGGCTGGCTGGTGATCTTTGGGGGGAGCGTTTTCCTGCAGTGGAAGACTTGACTGATGATGATACTTTTTAAGTCAGCTCATATGTTTTTAAGGAACTAGAATCACGCGGACGTAGTGTGAGATAATCTAGTGCAGTGTTTTTCAACGTGTGGGTCGCGACCTGTCCGGGGTGTCGCAAAGCCTCTATACGGGGGTCGCGAAGCCTCAGTAAAAAAGGAAAAGAAATCTAGTTTAAAAATATATTTTTATTTCGGAAATGTTAATTAAAAGACATATTTTGTAGGTTTACACAAGTCGACAAGAATAAAAAAAATACTTATGAGTCACATTCACATAAATGTGAAGATTGCACCTGGTTTTCTTTAGTTTTTTTGCATCTTGGAACCTTTTTTGCTACGTGCTATAATAATTTATGTAAAAATATGTGTGTTGTAGGTACTTAATTATGTATTAAGTTGGTACCTAATTATAAAAATTAATAAATATGTGCGAATTTGATATTTGCAACATAATATAATACCGGTTACGAACAGTGGAGGGTCGCGAAAAAATATTTCATTCTAAAGGGGTCCTGTCGTAAAAAAGGTGGAATACCACTGATCTAGTGAAACAAGCAGTTTGTTGAAGAATTTGTTAAGGACTAACATTAATTATTACTCTTTTCTTTCAGATCTCATAACACCAAAAGCAAATGTAAGAAGCGTCCAACCAAAATAAGACTTACGCCTAAATTTACTTTTAGTAGTTAAATACTTTACGAGTGGGTCTTACGGAGTAAGTTCATCCACGATCAAACACATGCCTAAAACCTAATAAAACCCGCTCTGTTAAGAATGTGATTAAAATTGACGTCAATTGTATTCTCTTCTTGCTCACACACAGATATAAGTGCGAGCGAGAAGCTAATTGTGATTTAACAGCGTGGATTAAAAGATCTTTACCTCTTTTGGTGGGTTATTGTTTGATCATAACCTGCGCAATTATTTAGCTACGCAAGTTTTAGTAATTGTGGATGGAACTTCAATCTTAGGTACAGAGCAAGAAAGTATGTTTTTAATCTTAAGTG